>CM057379.1:56540000-57740000 GCA_030015415.1 Cynopterus sphinx | reverse complement strand
GGGTCTCAGTGAACAAATACCAAGGTGTGCAGCAGGTGTGCGTTCTTTCCTTGAGGTTCTACGGAAAAATGTTTTCTTACCTTTTCCAGTGTGCAGCAGGTCTGTGTTCTTTCCTACGGACTCTAGAAAGCAGAAAATCTTTTCTTACCTTTTCCCGTGTGCAGCCGGCCTGTGTTCTTTCCTACCGGTTCTAGGAAAAAATCTGTTTTCTTATCTTTTTCACTTTCTAGATGCCGCCCCACCTCTAGCTTCTGAGCCAGCAACTGCTACTGACCCTGACAACACATCACAGTTACAATGAATCTTTTGCCTCCCTCTCCCACTTTTAAAGGAACTGTGATTGCACTGGGTCCACCTGGATGACTCTGGTTATTTTACTACTTACCTTAAAGCTAGCTAATTAGGACCTACAATTCCATCCCTCACCTTAATTGACCTTTGCCACTAACAACACATTCACAGTTTTTGAGGATTAGGATATAAACATATTTGGGGTCATTATTTTTCTTATCACAACATGTAAACTAAAAATCAAAAACATTATTTTGAAATAACTGAAAATGCTAAAAATGGTTGCATCTACAGAGAAAAACTTGGTAATTGTGAGAGAATTGCTGCTCAGAAGTCAAACAGATTTAGGTTCTAATTTCTTCTTTGTCACACAGTACTATCAGTGCGACATTGACTTATTATTTTGTATAACTTAATTTTATCTTTTAGATATGAGTGAAATAATACCTATACATAGAATGTTTTATATTTTTGAAATTGCATAGATTGGATGTATATGTGTAGTAGCAAAATGTATTACATGAAATTTTGTGCTAGTATAGAAGAGTGAGGAACTGTATCAACTAGCAACTCAAGTCTTCAATATTTATAAAACCATCCTTAATTACAGAAATAAATGGTTAACTATATGCCTATTAATCTATTAAATAAAAATGCATTTTATAATTTGATTAATTTTAAATGTGTTCTTCATTTAAGGACACATTTAATAATGTTATTTAAATTTAATAGTGCATTACTTCCTTATAAAAGAAACTTATGATTAACACATAAAAGCTAGGAAATAGAAAATTATGGCTACTATCTCAAAGTCTGAGAAAAATAAAAGGAACATTGAAAGATCAAATTAGAAGAATAAAAATTTTAAAGCAACATTAAATATTCAGTTCTGCTTTCACTATTCAAAAAATTTTTTAGCCATTTTGTACAATTGAGTTTGCATATGTAGAATATTAATTTATCCTCCAATTCTGTTCCAATGGCATTACAACTGGTATAAAATTAAAGCTAGTATGCCAAATACATATTCAGAGTCAGAAAGATTTAATTAATATAATGGAATAACTAACTGACTATGTAACCATCAACATACACCAAAAGGAATTCCTTCCACCAGTTATAAACATATAGCTATGCTAGAAAATGTTTAGAGACTTTATCTTAAAAACAATTATAATATTTATAGAAAGCAATTGAATCCAATAATATTATCCAAAATCTGTACATATTTTAAAGTTGGTAAAGTACATATCGATTATGGACTTCGACTTTGCCAAGTTTAAAATTCTTCAGTATCTCTAAGGTTTAGACACACCCATAACACAACCAGTGTCACTCATAGGCAAAGTGTGCAGTTCCTAACAGTAACATTTCTATTTCCCTTTTAAGCTGCCTTGATGCCCTATCCCTCCAGTTCCCAGGCCTTTCATTTGTCTCCCTTGCTTAAAGTGTCTTACCCAGCTTATTGCAGGGTTACTACTGCCATCAGGCCCTGTGCTAAGCCCTTCCCATGCATTATCCCAAATCATCTTCATAGCAAACCTATTAGGCAATCAAGTGTCGTGGGATATAAAAACTGAAGCTTGAACAACTCCCCCAACATTCATAGAGTTGCTGAGTGGCAGACCCCAGGATGGTAACCAAAGTCCACATACTCTTCACTATCGCTCCCTGCGGTTTCCAATTTTTTCTTAGCTTCAGAACAAATCTCAGTCAGGAGCTGAATATGTATAAGAGACAAGCTTGAACCAAACCCAAGTGAATGAAGGTGCAGGACTGAAGATCTAAACTTTTTCCTCTGTCCCATACCTTAAGCAGAAACTCTAAGGAGCTCAAAAACCACTACGCTCGACCTCTCCTTCACCGAAAATATACCTGCTTGAGCTGGTTTTCTCTCAGAGGCATCCATCTGAAACCCTTGATTTCTTCAGTGGGATGTACAGCAAATGCCTCCTAGGCCGCTGTCACATTTTCCTTTGCCTTAGAGTTGTGAGACAAAGTTCTAACATCTGACGCTTCCAGGTACCTACCAAGCCCTAGAATCTTTCCACTATTGTGGGAGTGCAGCAAATCCACCTGCAAACAAACCCAGAAGTCACAGGGTGTTATTGCACCCAAGGCAACTTTCAAGCAATAAAGGACTGGATTGTTTGGACAAATGCTTCATTGTTTCCCAGAGGAATTATAATACAAGCCCCTGTGGCCTGAGGCAGCAATCTCCATAACACATGCCACACTGACTTCTCTTTTTAACTCTTCTCTCCCTCACTCTTGAATCCTGCTATCACTTCACAAATAACTGCCTCACCCATGTCCTTGCCTCCAGGGGACTGCCCTTGCGGGGCTCAAGCTGAGTCCAGTTATGTGGAAGTCTATGGGAATGAGTACCATGCAGCACGGTTACAGGACTATGAGAGACAGAAGTAGCAACACGACTGCTTCTGGTGTTCCAGCATTATTCTTACCATCCTTCTCCCATCTTTTCATCTGCCTTGCTAATTATGCAACTGCCCCCAAGTGAAAAACTGTAGGTGGATCATAAGCATAGAAACTTTCATTGATGAACAAGTAGTATTTTGTTATATCTCCGAGATGAAGTTAATATTCTTGTATCACGATATTGCTCTACTATAAGAAATATGTGGAAATTAAAACAAGAATATTCTTTAGTAATTCTAAGCATTCGGTGGATACAGTGGAGTTTGCAAAGGAAAGCTTAGTCTGGAATCCAGAAATCTCTAAAGCGGAGAAATGTCCTAGAACCTTGAGTGTGCTAACTTATCAGGATCAGATTTCTCAGGCCGCCAATACCACAGGCTCTCTTTCCCAAACAATTTACTAGAACTATTGTTGGTAAGTATTTTATTCAGTTTCAGAAGATATGATACAACTACTTACACTAAATTCTAAATCAGTACTAATAGCAGAAAGTTCAACAGAAATTCACCAAAAAAACTAAACTCATTTGAATTGACAGGATCAACCAAAGCTCCTAAAAGAAAACATGACTTCATCTGGACTAGGACCTGAAGCAAACAGCAGAGAATACCCAGGCTGGATAGAGGACAGAGTGCCGGGCTGGGAATATCTAAAGAAGAATGATGTGAGGAAAAACACAGGAAAGCATTGCAAAGGTGCATGGCACCAGAACAGTCAAATCACTGGCACAAATGACCTAAAAGCAATCTGAATTAAGATCTATTGTTAAAATAAAGGCACAAATGTAAATGCAGAGGCCTTAATGCAAGCAGTAGTTCAAGGTTACAATGTACATCTTTCAGAGAACTATGGTTAGAAAATTCAACTATATTTGAAAACTTACTATCTACAGAATCAGAATTTTATTTGTAAAGATTTATATTTATAAAATATAGATTTGTTTCCTGTTTAGAGTAAGCCTCTTAATATAAAATTGGAGCTTTGAAATTTAAATATTTGAACTCAAATTTAAAAATAAATTTTAAGACACATATGTAATCTAATAAATATTCTCAATTAGGTTATGCTTTCTATCTTATTTTTCATGCCCATTTTATATATAAAGAATCGAATTTTAAAATTATAAATACATACTCTTCTCAAGGTTGGGAGGCTGCAAAATCAAATGGTTCTGGAAAGGGGTATATAGAATTATTTTTAATACCTAATGGATTTTGTTATTGTGGGGTGATATCAAACACTGATATCTATTATATTCAAATATATGCTTGCTTTTCTTAGAAGTTTTCATTATTATTAATCTTTCTAGTTTAATATACTTTCTTCAATATTTAACTAGTATTTAATTTTTTACCTATGTAAAAAATGAAAATTAATTTAAAATATTGAGCTGAGTTAATAAAAAGTATATTTCAGTTAAATTATCTGACATCATAAACAAAAATTTTAAAGAAATGTTTTAAAATGTTTTAAAGAAATTCCTTTAAAGCAACATTTGTGTTTTGATTTAATGACTAAATTACATACATCTTTTTAAAACTAAATTAGATGACTTAAAAAGTGACTTTTTTGTATTCATTCTAACTTGTGTAAGAAATCTGAATATCATCACTACCTCTCCCTTACCTTATCTTTCCTCAGGAAAAGTGCCATAAAATCATTCTCGCTTTTTGACATACCTTATTTGAAATCCTGTCTCATGACCACTTCTGAAAATGTTGTTTCAGGTAAGAAGGGAGAGGGTGGTAATATCATTGAAGGTAATATGCTGGCCATGCAGATAATATCTGTTCCGTAAAAAACATCAGGAGGACATCAGAGATCCTATTCTCACTTGCATCTCCAAAAGCTTATTTTTTGTCAATGCTCACAGAGTAACCCAAGTCAGAGTGATGAATACATGCTAAGAAAATTATAAGCATCCAAATAGAAATAAATAAATAAGAATCCAAATAAATATAGAATTGCATCAATGATTTTTTTAAATAGTGATAAAGAACCATCCATTAAAAAAAATATATTTTTTCTAAGCTCCATTAAGGTAGAGATTATGCTTATTTTGTTGAGTAATATAAACCCAGACATAAAACAAACGTTCAATAAATATTTGCTGAATTATTCAATTAATTTATTTGATGTTGTGGTAGGGAGGATTTGTTATTTGTCTCAGGATAAAAATTCTATAATTAAATCTATAAACTTTGGCTTGGCATTTGTAAAATCAAAATAAGAAGACTCATGGTTTGGTGAGCTACTGAACTGTGATAGCCAAAGCATCCATTTTGCTGTGGAGGTAGATGTGCAAGGAGATCAGAACGCTTGGGCAGTTAAAAGAAATCTTCCCTCATGGGGCAGAAATAACAGAAAGCTTGAGCTCCTCTTCCAGCTCTCAGCAAACTTTCTCCCTATCTGTTAGTATCATTTTCCTTTGACTGGAATACAGCATAGTTGATTGAGGCTTCAGCTTTCTTAAGTTACACTCCCACTTATTCACGCCGTCTTGATTCTACACCCCAGTAACTTCAAGTCTCCCAGCAACATATTTAGAAATCCTTTCTTGAATGGTATCTTCAATTGGCTAATCTCATCCATTATGCATTCACTCTTAATGGTCTTACACTTCAAGTTCTGGGAGCAGTCTGCCATGTCTTTATATTCAGTCACTACTATTTCTGATGTGTTAAGGCAACAGTTTTGAATAGGCAATAGCAAGCAAATGAGGTGGGATTTAGCATTAGCTTCTGGTTATATTACATTAAAATAAACCTCAAGGAGGTATCTGTCCTTTAAGTTTGTCCTAAGATTTTGGTTGTTCTGAATGCTGTTTAAAATAACTAGACCAGCAGTTAGGGTTTGTAAAACATTTAATTGTATACAGTACATTCATTTTTATATGTTTTATTATATTCAGATACCTATCATAAAATCATGATGAGAGGTCTTGGAATTTTGAAATGTTTAATACTTTTGATGTGAACACATTAAGAATTATTTAGTGTATTCTCTATATGAAACTTTGTTTATCTGAACAGGGATACAGTTTTCTACTTGCAATTTATTCAACCTCTGTTCTACTTCTTTTTTCTCACTTTGACTTCTTAGGTGATAGTCACTAACCAGTAAAGCCAGCCAATACACAAATAAGAAAAAAAAGGGGTTGATCAAACTATAATTTATTGGTTTCAGAAGCTCACTCCCAAGTTATACATTAGTCCTATTATTATGTTGATCTTTGAACATTTTTCTTGCTAACTTAAAGCAGTAAGTGCAGTTCTTTCTATCTAATAATTGTCTCTACAGTATAGCAATTGTATTTTCCACAGTTCTGTATAGCTGTTTGAAATATCTGAAAAGCAATTTCCAGAGCTTACAATGACTAAAATTGCAGGTTTAATTTTTATTTTAGCAATGATGGAAGTTAGTGCCATATTTGTATAACCTGTCAATTTCCTATTGTATGACCCTATATGTCATATGAGCATTTTCCAGTGACTCTGAATGACTGAATGAGGCTGCCAGTGTGTCTAAAGTGAATAAATAATGCACAGACCAAAATTCTATAGCTTGAATACTGGAGAGATTATTTTAATTTAGAAAAAGAGCAGCAGCTGTTAACAGCCATCCACCTTCAAAAGGAAGTCTCAGGATTGCTTCTCTCTGCTTTGGAATAGCACCACCTCCTGTCAGTTTCGGTGCTATTAGCTGCAAAATGCCCCCAAGACAGCTGGCTACAGACAGGGCTACACTGTATCAAAACTTTATCATTAAACTATTATTTCTAGCAGTAATTAAGCAACAATATCACATGTTCTGGGGTCATGGACAGTAAAACCACAGTAAAACCAGTGATGCCATTGGCATGGAGAAAGATAGTTGTTTTCCAGGTTGTTTTAGACCCTGAGAATCAAGCCACTCCAAAGGCTATGTATAGCAAAATAGCAATTTCCATGCAACTTATAAATACACGAAGAAAAATAAGAACACAGGATAAAATCTAGTTCAGCATATTTTGAAAGTGAAAATGATTTATTTGAAGTTTGTGCCTGTCTGCTAGGATCCTCTTAACAATGTTCTGACACAAGCTACACAGGATCAATTTGAAGCTAAAACTGCTTTTCAGTTAGGCCACATAGAAGGAAGAGGACATAGTTTTACATATATCTCATACATATTTAAGAAATAGAACCCTTGAAACTCTCACCCCCCATCTAGTTACTGGTATACTGATTGACACACAAAATTGTCGGGAGCCAAAACACCCCTGCGGCATGACAGAGTCACCGGGGGACAGTCTCGGCTGCAGAGCAGCGAGATATGTGGGCTGGCTTTCCTCTCTCTCCTTGCATGTTTTGTAACTTTGCTATTAATAGCATTAATAGGGAATAGTGAAGGAATGGAATTTTTACAACGATGAAATAGGGGACTGGGAAAGAGAAACATTAGTAGAAATTACTTAGAAATCTTACAGGAATTAACCACATTCTGTTAATCATGAAACTTGTAACAATGAGCTCAGACGCTAACTGCCTGAGTGACTCTGCTTACCTACATAGCATAAGAAACAATCACTTGTGTATAAGCTGAAAATTATTGCTTGGCTACCGTCATAGGAACATAGACTATTAACTATAAGCATTCTGCCTCTATACCTCCACTTGCACCCCTGGCCAATGGGTTGACAGGTAGTGAATAGAAGAAAAATCGATCTTTGTGTTTAGACAGAATGAAAAAAGGGTAGAAGGTAATCTTTAACAAGAACGAGGAAAAGAACAGGAAAATAATACCCTAGTGATGTGGCTACCCGCACATGCTTAGGGACAGAAGTCATTGTCTATTCTTAAGAACAGCAAATGAAAGAGATATGATCAATTAAACCCATAAGTCAACCATTGTAATTATTATGTTTGACAACTTGCCCTGGGTGATAAATTGTTTTTGCACTATATAACGGCTTTGCAAAATAAAGATTGTAGCATTCCACCCACCATCTCGTCTGAATGCTCATCGTTTTTTCGCCGCACCTGTACCTCCCTCCGGGACTCTGGTCTTGCCGGAGCTGGACTCCGGCACAAAATCTCCCTCTCAAAAGTGATACTACTTATCTTATTCTCTCTTCCCATTCTCTTCTCTACTCTCTCCATTCAATGTTTTCTTTTCTCTACTCCATTGAATGGCTCTAAAAGATTATCAACACCTCCACCTTTGCTAAGTCCTATGAATAATTTTCCATTCTCATTTAACTTGATATCTCAGACATATTTGCTGCCCATCTTTTCCACATTTGACCATTAAGGATGAGTAAGGTGATCCATAAGAATGCAAGAAGAAAATATCAAAGTTCTTCATTTTGATTTTAAAATGAGAAACAAATTAAACTTCACTACATATTTAATAAATCATTAGGCACAGATGCTCTCACTTCGTCCATAGACATATGATCGCAGTGTACCCATAATATTCAATGGCAAGAGTGAGGGCTCCACCTTCAAAAGGTTTGTTGTGAACCCACCTTAGAGCTTAGCTAAATGCATTGCAGTTTATCTTTGTGTAGTTAATAAATTTTTGGAATATATTATCTACTTTAAACTAAATAATTAATTAAATAAAGGAGAAATGGCTTTAAAATTGATTTCTAGAACACTAAAGTAATGAAGTTTTGAATAAATTTATTTTCTTTTGCTCAAAAATAAATGACTTGGCCTCAAAGTTGAGGATGAACTGGGACCTCACATTCTAAAGAAGTGTGACAATTGAGACTAGGTGTCAGCTCCACAGATTAACAAGAAGCAGCAAAACCAGATCTACTTCCATCAGAGCTCTTGCCTATACATATTTTTAAACAAAATTTATTTTTTAAAGCAGTCTAAAATTCACAGCAAAGTTGAGAAGGACAGAGATTTTTCCATATATTTCTGCCCCCATACACATATACCCCTCCTTCATTATTAGCATCCCCAACCTTTGTAGCAATTGATAAACCAACATTAACATATTATTATCACCCAAAGTCCATAGCTAACATTAGGGCTCACCCTTGGTGTCGTACATTCTATGGGTTTGGACAAATTTATAGTGACACCTATCCACCATTTTAATATCATACGTAATAGTTTCACTGTCACAAAAATCCTTGGTGCTCTCTACCTGTTTATCCCCCCCTTCCCCCTAACCCCTGGTAACCACTGGTCTTGTCATTGTCTCCACAGTTTTGTCTTTTTCAAAATATCATATATTTGGAATCATAAAGTATATAGATTTTTCAGATTGGCTTATTTCACTTAGTAATATGCACTTATGTTTCCTCCATGTTTTTTCATGCACTGATGACTTGTTTCTTTTTAGCACTGAATAATATTCCATTGTCTGTATGTACCACAGGTTATTTATTCACATATCTGTTGAAGGACACATTGGTGCTTCCAAGTTTGGCAATTATGAATAAAATTTCTACAGACATCTATGTGCAGAATTTGTATATGCATATATTTTCAACTCCTTTAAGTAAATACTAAGGAGCATGATTGCTGGACCGTATGGTAAGAGTATGTTTACTATTGTAAGAAGTTGCCAAACTTCTTTCAAAGTAGCTGCGCCATTTTGCATTCTCACCAGCAAGAAATGAGAGTTCCTGTTTCTCCATATCCTTGCCTACACTTGATGTTATCAGTGTTGTAGTTTTGGCTATTCTAATAGGTCTGTAGGGGTTTCTTATTATTTCAATTTGTATTTCTCTAACCTGCATATCTTCTTTGGTAAGGTGTTTGTTAAAGTCTTTTAATTGGGTTTTTCATTTTGTTATTGTTGAATGTTAAGTGTTCATATTGTCATCATATATTAAAATAAACTGATTTGAGATTTTAATTATATCTTCAAAATCCCTTCACAGTAGTATCCAGATTCATGTTTGGTTTAACAACTGGAAGAAGATATATGTATTGTAGGGACCAGAAATCTTGGGGAATGTATTAGAATCCTGCCTAACACATACATCTTTATCTTTCTCATCATTTAGGTCTCAGCCCAAATGTCACCTCTTTTCCTCAACTCTTAATCTTGACAAAAATAGTTCTCTCCTTCCCCCATTATTTTTTATCATTTTCCTGTCTTATATTTTATGGTATAAAATAGACTCTATAACTCAAATTATCTCATAGTAGGCACTGAATAAATATTTGATGAATAAATAACAAAATTAAATTTGTTAAGTTTTATTGTGTTGCACAGAGTTTTGAGTAAGAAACAACAGAAGACTACTTCAAGAAAGAAAGAAATGTATCAAAGGACTTGACATAGTCCATGGGACCTCGAGGTGATCCAGCGATTCCACTTCTGGGTATGTATCCAAAGAAAATAAAATCAGTATCTCAAATTCATTTATGTGTTCCCATGTCCATGAGCATTATTCATAACAGCTATGACTTGAAAACAACCTAAGTGTCCACTGGCAGATGAATGGGTAAAAAGTACATGAGATATATATAAACACACAGTATAATATTATTCAGCCATGAAAAAAGAAGAAAATTCTGCTATTTGCAACAACATAGAATATATATGATGCAAAGTGAAATAAGCCAGAGAACTATAAATCTTTATAATTTTACTTATACGTGAAATCTAAAAAGTTGAACTCAGAACCAAAGAATAAAATAGTGATTAGCAGGAGATAGGTGGGGGGGATAATGGTGAAGGGAATTGGTCAAGGGTATAAACTTTCTGCTGTAAGATAAATAAATTCTAGCGATCTAAAGTACAGTATGATGACAATATTTCATTGTACATGTGAAATTTACTGAGAGACTAGATCTTAAGTGTTCTCATCACTCCCCCCAAAAAAGTAACCATATTAAGTGATATACATGTGAATTAACTTGATTGTGATAATCATTTCACAATATACATGAATATTAAACCATCACGTATGTCTTACATATATACAATTTTATGTCAATTATACTTTAATAAAGCTGGGGAGAAAACAAAAAAAAAACTGGCAACCAACAAAAAAAGTCTACTTAATATTCTTAATCTTTATTATAAGCAACATTCTCCCTTTAATAATGTTTATTTGCTTTAATTTTGACTCCTTCAAATAAATCTAAAAATAAAAACCTGTAGAATGGACAAAAAAACATTTTTCTCAAATAATAAGTCAATGCAGAGTTAATTCTCATTTCTTTAGAAAAATTTATTGACTCTATCTGCCATAAGTGTTTAAGCAGCCACATTGATTACACAATTGCTTGAAGATTTAGAAGGAATTGACTAGCTAGAAAAAAACACATACACATAGATTTGTAGATAAGCAATTAACTCATGACTCAAAAGATATACCTGAGTGTTAATAATACTCGCTTCTTTCAATTGTTTCTTACATTTTATCCCAGTGTGCATCAACTGGCAGGGAAGAAGAAGCCTAATGTTAAAACAAGGATAGTTTGAATAAGCTTTTTTATTAATATGACTGATTACTTTTTTTAAAAAAGTGATGATAGCAGTCTTTCGATTCTAATTCATAGAGTGAGAAGATTTAACACTTAGCTTATAGCTGGAGAATACAGCTAACCTAAAATTGACAAGGCAAGCCACAAAAACATGGGACATATACGCTAAAAGAATGTAGGAATGTGGCAGACATATAACTTTGTCTTAAATCACTTTCATTGAAACCCAGAACCTAGCTTTCATTTAATGCCCTCTTTTTCCTCAACTGTCAAGACTCAGAGCTCCTTGGCTCTTTAGTTAAAATTACCACTTTTGGCATTGGCTTCACAATATATACCTTCAGCTAGTGGCCCAACATTCACTCCTACCTACACAGCAAAGTGCAAACCCATAATCGATTGACCAACCCTAGTATCAACTTCCTCCTCAGGAAAACACTACCACAAGCTAAAACAGAAATCAATAACCTGAATGAGAAGCCAAAATGGTGACCAGTATAAAATTCAAGTACTCTCATATATGTCAGATCACAGAAACTAGTGTTAAGAAAAAAAAATTTAAACCCAGATTGTACTCAAATACTTATACATGAATATTCATAATAGCACTATTTGGAATAGCCAAAAGGTAGAAACAACCCAAATGTCTATCAACAGATAGTGGATAAACAAATTGAGTAGATACATGTAATGGATTATCATTCAGGATAATCAGAAAGTCCTGATGCATGCTACAATATAAATGAATTTCAAAAACATTGTGCTAAGTGAAACAAACCAGGCACAAAGAATATATCATATGGTGTCATTTATATAAAATACTCAAAAGAGGTAAATCCATCAAGACACAAAGCAGATTTTTAGGAAGCAGAGGAAATAGAGAATGATGGCTTGAGTGGGAATGGGGTTCACCTGAAGTGGTGAATATATTTTTTATCTGGATAGAGGTGGTAGCTGCACAACATTATGAATGCACTAAATGTCACTAGAATGTCCACTTTAAAAGGGGTAAGTTTAAGTTATGTGAATTTTGTCTCAACTTAAAAAGAAAAGAAAAAACTGGTTGTAGTCATTTCTGCTTAAAATAGCATCATTACAACCAGTGACATAATTCAGAGTACAAAACTGGGCCTAGATCTTCTTCTTTTTCCTTACAGAGGTGGATGATAGAGGAAGAAAGAAAAGAAATTTAGAGTATCTGTAAGTTTTTCCATGTGGCTAATGATTTGTTACAACGAATCATCCTGACATATAATTGTACATGAAAAAAGCTGAGTAGCAGGTAGAAGAGTAAATAACCAGGGTAAATGATCAGCAAAGGAGTTTGTGGGGAGTAGGAAAACAGTCCACCGACAAGAGGCTAGAGCCATGGGAAAAGGTGATCATTGAGAAAGTCTCGATGTCAGGATGCCAAATAACATTTAAAAGCAGGATGTATAAAATCCAGTCCAGTGTGTATGTAAGTACTGTGAAGTTTGGTTGGGAAAAACAATAAGTTATTGATTCTCTACATTGAGCACAAAGCAAAGTGAAGGGATCAGACACTGCAACTGAGGCCCAAGAAGAACAGGAATTTAAAGCCGGAAGTGATCATGCAAACCTGTAAATCAGTTAAGAATTCATGAAAATCTAACTATGGCACTGGATCTCCTCTAGAATGTATAATAAAAAGCTCAAGGACATTTTATCCATAAAGGTCAGGGAATGGGATTCTTAGCGAGAATCTAGGTTATAATCTGTTAACTACTATGCACTAATTTGATAGGTATATGTTGGCAATCTTGTCTACCTGTTAATCAATTACAGCTCTCTAATAAATATACTAAGGAGCGGTTACCCATTCGCTACATTTCATTCCCTGGGTACTTATGCAAAGTCTTAAACTGAATTTTGATGTGCTAATAATCTTAAACCAAAAATGTACGATGAGGAAAATATGGAAAATTCTTCTAGTCCCGTTAGTCTGGGTTTCTCAGAGTGCGGTCTTCTAAGGAATTGCATTTGAAATATCTAAAGCATTTGATAAAATCACAGATTTCCAAGTCACACTTCAGACTTAATTAAATCAGAATCTCTCTGGGTAGGTGCTAGATACCTATAATTTATTACCCTTTACAGATGATTCTCATACACACTAAAGTTTAAGAACCACTTTAGCTCTGTGATCTGTAAAATAGTGACTATTTCCCAGGAGTTTATAACAATCCACTGGGATTTGAACTTTTTCATTATATATTTTTTAGTCTAAAAGTAAAAATAAGAAAGTTTTGCTCACATTTAATATAAGGGCTAGTCCAGGCCTCCTGCTGTGAATGAACTTGAGGAAGAAAAGTCCACAGATGGGATTTGATACTATCACCCTCCCACACTCACTGACTGGCAGCCTTTGTGAGCGATTGCAGTTCCTTATTTTGGAATGTCATCCTCTTGTTGCATTTATAAAAACAACAATATTAAATAACATTCTCCATGATATAAGAAGTAACCAGAAAATTATTTTCTACCGTAACAAGTTTACTGGTTAGTGCAAACCAAATACTTAAGATATGTCAACTTAAATATTAGTTAAGTAGTATTCTCTTATTTTTTAAAAAAAGAGTTCCAAAACTGCTCACCTTTGCCAGACAAGTAGGCTTCAATAATCTGTATCTAGCAAATATTTTTGACAAAGTAAACATATTTAGTAAGTCCTTTCATAATAGAGCTGATATTTAGACAATGTTTGAAAGAACTTGCTTTCAAAATAAAATCAAACATTTTGAAAATCTTTCCATTTGTATGCAATTTTCTTGCTAAAAATAATGAATGTGAATATCACATAAAACTTTCACAATATCAAAGGCAGATAAGGACACTAATAAAAAAGAAAACTATAGGCCAATATCCCTGGTGAATATAGAGGTGAAAATTCTCAGCTAAATACCAGCAAACTGAATTCAGCAGCACGTTAAAAAGATCGTTCACCACAATCAAGTGGGATATATTCCAGAGATGCAAGGATGATTCACCATACACACAAATCAACCAATGTGATACATCACATTAATTGAATGAAAAAAAAAGTCATACAATCATCTCAGAAGACACAGAAAGAGAGTTTGACAAAATTCAATATCCATTCATGATAAAACCACTTAACAAATTAAGTAAGAATAAACACATCTCAACATAATAAAGGCCATCGATGACAAACCCACAGATAACACTATATTCAATAGTAAAGTTTGAAAGTTTTATCTCTAAAATCAGGAATAAGACAAGGGTGTCAGTCTCAGGACTCCTATTAAACATAGTACTGAAAGTCTTAGCCAGAGCTATCAGGCAAGACAAAGAAACGAAAGGCATCAGAACTGGAAAGAAAGAAGTAAAATTGTTTATATTTGCAGATGACATAATTTTATGTAGAGAAAATCCTAAAAATAAAACCAAAAAAACTGTTATAACTAATCAGCAAATTTAGTTTGCAAGATACCAAATTAACATACAAAAGTCTGTAGTGTTTTGATACACTACTGATGAATTTTCTGAAAAAAAATATAAAGAAATCAGTCCCATTTACAATAGCATCAAATTAACAAAATATTTAGGAATAGATTTAATCAAAATAGCAAAAAATCTCTACTCTGAAAACTATGAGACATTGATAAAGAAATCAAAAAAGATATAAATAAATGGGAAGGCATTTCATGTCTGTCGATCGGAAAATAACATTGTTAAAATGTCCATACTTAACATTTATAGATTCAATGCAATCCCTACTCAAGATTCCAATGTCATTTTTTACGAAAATAGAAAACACATCTAAAATTATTTTGGAACCACAAAAAAACCCAATAGCCAAAGAAATCCTGAGAAAGGAAAAGCTGGAAGCATCACACTTCTGGATTTCAAGCTATACTACAAAGCTGTAGTAATTAAAACAGTATAGTGCTGGCATAAAAACAGAAACTAGACCACTGGAACAGAAGTGAGAGCCCAGAAATAAACCAAAGTATATATGATCAAATAATATTTGACAAAGGAGCCAAGAATACTCAATGGAGAAAATAGTCTCTTCAATAAAATAGTGCAGGAATTTTCACATGTAAAAGAATGAAACTTGAACCTTATCTATACCATTCACAAAAATTAACACAAAATGGATTAAAGACTTAGATACAAGACCAGAAACCATGAAACTCTTAGAGAAAACATAGGAATAAACGTCCTCGAATAAACATGGGTTTTGGTACCAAGTTTTTGGAAATCATACCTAAAGCCCAAGCAACAAAATAAAATATAAACGAATAAGACTACATCAAACTGAAAGAAATCATTGACAAAGTGAAAAAACAACCTAAAAAATGGAAAAACATACTTTCAAACTGTATATCTGATAAAGGTTAATATCCAAAATATATAAAGAACACACACAACTCAATAGCAAAAAATACATATATAAAAACTCATATAACTCAATAGCACAAAAACAAAAACAAAAAATCCTATATAAAAAATGGGTGAAGCTATAGCCATGCTACCTTGAATGTGCCTGATCCCATCTGATCTTGGAAGCAAAGCAGGTTCAGGCCTAGTGTTAGTACTTGTATGGGAGACCACCTTAGAAGACCAGATGCTGTAGGCATAAAAGATAAAAATAAAGAACATAAGGAATTATAAGCAGACAAGGTCCTTGCAATCTCTGAGGTCAAGCAAGGATTGCCTCACCTGAAAAAATTAAAAAATAAAAATAAATAAATAAATAAATAAATAAATGAAATTTTTTAAATGAGTGGACTTTTCTGTTACCAGAAGCAGGGAGGGGTGGGGGAGTCAGAGGAAGCCGGTCAAAAGATAAAAACTTCCAGTTTCAAGATAAATAAGTACTAGAAATGTAATATACAAAATGATGACTACAGTTGATTGCAAATTTAGTACTTTTGAGGTGAATATTTTATGAATTCCATGATTAATAAACTCAGCCAATAATACATTTATTTCTTCTATTTCAATATTCTTTATAAGATATCTTATCAATTATGTTACCTATTAAAAGCAAGTAACTCCCCATACAAAAAAATGAACCTCAGAATTTAACCTTTAAATAACTAGATTACAAACTGTTAAACCAAATTTTTCAAAAAGAATATAACACATTCAGTTACATTTCTATTAATAATAATACCAGCATTCTAAGTAAAAGCAAAAAGTCTGTTATACATTTAAATTTTTTTTCAATTTCAAATATGGTTTATTTTATTTCAAAGAAAGGCCTGGTTGGGACTCCCATAGTAGAGGCCTCACAGCATCCCTGGCTTCACTTTTCCTTGCCCTATAGCTTAACAGTAAATTGTCTCCCGTGTAGCTTGACCCAGAGCTTGGAACTTCCCCAGCCATAGAAAGCTGCCCTGAAACTTATGATTAATGCCCTTATGCTAACTGATCACAATCCTCTGGTTTAGCATTCTTTCCAGAATACTCCGACCTTTGCTCCTGGATTGCTAATGTCACCAGAGGACAATGTTGCCAGAGGAATGGCTCCCTGAAGCACAACAGACCCTATTCCCCATCCCACTCCCAACCGTCACATAGCCCCTGGAAAAATGCTCAGATTTTCTCTTAAATATCCTAAGTGGGACTGAGAAGGCAAGACAGTTTTGAAGGTGTTAACCTGCTGCATTCTCAGGTCACCAGTGTCCTGACAATAAACATTTATTCTAAATATGAACTCCGGACTCGGTTGCCTTTGGTTACAATTTTATTTTTGCTTTCCATTTGTGTGTACTTTTTATGGTGTAGATTAACACTATAAAACTTAAAAATAAATAAGAGAAACAGTTTGGAAAAGTGTGCTTTAAAATTTTTACTGATAAAAGATGCAACTTGGAAAATGTGGAAACAATTGCTTCAGGTGGTGACATTTTAGTTAGCATGGCTATATTTTCTTGTTAAATTAAAATTGGTACAGAAAGAGCAAAACTTCCCATTTTCAAGTCATTCAATATGAAACTATCTTATTTATATAAGTGACTGGGTGATATTTATGTTGGTGAGAATTCATCATCATGAACCCTTTAACATGCAAAATATCTCATGTTTTCAGTTTGGCTTTCTTGAGGAATCTGTTTCCACAAAACACTGACACTTACTTAGGTAGAGATACAGCTGTGATAATCATATCTGTGTGAAATCCCTTGTCAAATCTTGGCTTCCAACAGTTTCAGGGAAGAAAAAAAAATCTATAAGCTGGTGAAAGACTTCTTGATTTAAGTCAAAGTCTCAAGAATTGTTGAGGTCAATTTAAGATTTTGTAGCACCATATATCCAAGCATTCAGATATACTGTGTTAAAATTTTTTACTTCATTTCTCCCAAAATATCAGTGTGCATTTATAGCTATCTCTATTGTGAATCCTAAACTTTCTCTCACTTACAAGTTTAGGTTTTTTTCCTAGAGGTGAAGTGCTCAGGAATTATCTCCCTACTTATGTGTCTATTGATAAGATTTTAATAAGAAAAATAGGTGTGAACAGGCATAACTTAAATGGGAAAAAATTCACAAAGAGCACAACAGCCTGTCTACTCTCTTGCATTGATGCTAGTAGAGCAGATTACCAACTGCCTATAGTTACTGTAGACGTGAGCCTTAGGTCTTTTCTAGTACCTATAGAAGGATTTGATAGAATAAAAACAGGGTTGTAATTCACAAAATGGGCATTTGTGGGCTTGCAGTCTGTTCCTGTTAGATTTAGCTGTAACTGTCTTCTCTGGTTCTTCATATATAAAGGAGGGTTATAATAATCTAATTTATACACCAAAATTAATTCACAATATATCAAAGACCTGAATATAAGACCTGAACTAATAAATTGCATCAAAATATACAAAGAACTCATACAAGTCAACTAAAAAAAAATCCAATTAAAAAATGGGTAGAGGACCTGAACAGACACTTCTCCCAAGAAGACATACAAATGGCCAACAGACATATGAAAGACACTCAACTTCACTAGCTATTACAGAAACAAATGCAAATCAAAACCACACTGAGATTTCACCTCACACCTGTGAGAATGGTTATCATCAATAAGACAGGTAATAACAAGTGTTGGAGAGGTTGTGGGGAGAAAGGAACCCTCCTACACTGTTGGTGGAAATGTAAATTAGCACAACCACTATGGAAAACAGTATGAAGATTCCTCAAAAAGTTAAGAATAGAATTACCATATGACCCAGCAATCCCTCTTATGGGTATCTACCCCCAAAATTTGAAAACATTTATCTGTAAAGATATATGTACTCTGATGTTCATAGCATTATTCACAGGGCCAAGACATGGAAACAACCAGAGTGTCCTTTGATAGATGACTAGATAAAGATGTGGTACATATATACAATGGAATACTGCTCAGCCATAAAAGGAAATGAAACACTGCCATTTGAAACAACATGAAAATATCTTGAGATTATCATGTTAAGCAAAATAAGTCAGACAGAAAAAATTGAGAACCATATGATTTAAATCATATGTGGGATATAAAATTGAAAGCAACAAATAAACATGACAAACAGAAACTCATGGACACAGACAACAGTTTAGTGGTTATCAGAGAAAGAGGGAGGGGAGAGGTAGACAAGAGGAAAGGGGTCAAATATATGGTGACAGAGGAGATTTAACTTTTGGTGGTGAGTACACTATGCAATCTACATATGACATATTATTAAGCTGTACTCTTAAAACCTATAAATTTTATTAACCAATGTCACCCCAATAAATTAAATAAATAAATTTTTTAGTAATTTAATTTATAAGATAAAAGGATCATATAAAATCAACTATGATAAGTATCTTGTGCATAGAGGGGAGTCAGCAAGACCCTGGAATCTCATTTAATTGCCCTGTCCTTTGCACCAGACTCTGGCTCCCCTTCTATGCATTTTTTTTTTTTCAGTAAATGGTAACTTGCCTTGTAACTTCATCCAGTTCCAATACCTCTGGAATTATTTTAGTAAAATCTGAATACTATACAATTTGTTTCATTTGTTGTTGATTTGGTTTGCATAACGAGGATAATAGTTTTGGAAATAATAAACCAATATGTGGTTCATGACCCCATAAATCATATCCCCCTGTACTGCTTAGCAATTAAGTATTAGCCTTGAGGTCTATCACACCAGGAAGATGGAAGGGTGGGTTCAAAGTTGTTCACAGAATTAAAAAGTAAAAGTTTGTATCGTATGAAAACTCCTATTTGACAAAGCAAGGAGATTGCCAGAGATAAGATGAAGGAGGCAGGAGATTCCCAGAGTAGAGAAATTGGCAGGCCAGTCTCCTTGTTACTCCCTTAGTTTATTAGCAAGAGGCAATGACATCAAAGCATGAGAGAACATAAGTTGAAATTAGACAGGCTTTTTCTCCCAATTACTGCTAGAGATTTTAAAGGAAAATAATCTGCCACAATATGGAACAGCTGGAGCAAAATGAAAATTATGTGGCAACCATTTGGGCATTAGAGAGTTAGAGGAAGCAGCCCTCCCCTGACATTCCTTTGGCTTCACAGGTTATGAAAAACATCAGGTATGTACACATGCTCTGAAGCCAGTGTGCCTGACATGGCCATATGTTCAGGGTTGAGGTGAGTCAAGGCTTGGTGCTTAAAGGATGACATGGCTGAGTCTCAGAAAACCTTCAGGAACAGCAGATTCCAAGATGAGACCAGGTCATCAGACAGAAACAGCTATTCTCCTATTTATAGGCCTTGCAGAGAGCAGAAAATGAGTGTTACCAGCTCAAAACACAATAGTAGACGCTTGAAAATGCACACTAATCAGGCAAGACAAGAGAGAACTCAAATAATGTTCCTCTACTATTCCCAAGCCTTCTACCATGCAAAATGGGAGGCAACTTGACATTGAAGTATTTTAGAACATGTAAACTTCTCTTTTTTACAGATGTGCATCTAAATATTTGTCCATGAGCCAACACAAAGGATCCAATTGTCAAAGGGATCTAAATCCCACAAATCAGAGATCTTCTTCTCTATCAAACTTTACTAATAATTTCAAGGCTACCACAATCAAGCAGCACAGTAGAAACAGGTAGATATTTCAGACATCTCATGTGACTCCCCAGGTCGTTTCCTTACACATCATATGTATGCTGTCTGACTCAGAACAACAGATGAGGCCTCTGAATGAGGTTTGCAGGTCTCTTCACTCAGTGAGGAATGTTGAAGCTGTGAAAGATTTTCTACCAAATCTTCATAGGGCTCATGTGACAAGACATTTCCAAGAATTCATACCTTATAAATCCAAACAGAGAAAGGAGAAAAAAAACAGCAAAGATGACTAAGATATACAGATAAATATAGATACAGATATATAGATGTAGATATAAACAGAAATCAAAAGAAAGCTTGACTGTAATAATAGTATTGGACAAAGTCAATTTCAGAAAAAAGAATATTACATATTTATCAGAGATAAAGTTAATGATAAAGGAGTTAATTCATCAAGAAAGTATAACAATTCTAGGAGTTTATGCACCTAATAATGTAGCATAGCTTAAAAATGCATAAAGCAAAATATAATAGAACCAAGAAAATATAAAAATAGACAAATCCACAATTAGAGTTGGAGATTTCAGTACCTGTTTCTTAATAATACATATAAAAGCAGACAGAAAATTATTAAGGATATTGTTATAGGTTAAATTGTGTCCCAACCAAAATTCACATGTTGAAGTCCTAAGCCTCAGTATCTCAAATGTGGCCTTATTTGGAAATAGAGCCATTGCAGATTTGTTAGTTTAATTAAGATAAGGTCCTATCAGAGTAGGATAGATTATTAAAAAGGGGGAAATTTTGACACCGAGACAAGCACACAGGGATAACACAATGTGAAGTTCAGAGTTATGCTGCCACAAGCCAAGAATCTACCAGAAGCTAGGAGAGAGGCCTGGAGTGAATTCTTCCTTAGTACCTTCAGAGGAAGCATGATTCTGTCAACACCTTGATCTGAGACTTTAGGATATTCAATTTGTGGTATTTTATTTCAGGAGCTTTAGCAAACTAAGACAGATATAGACAACTTGAACGACATTATCTACCAACTTGATCTGGTTGACATTTAAAACACAATACCTAACAACAGAGGAATACATTCTTTTTAAATACAAACAACATTTTCTATAATACGCCATATTCCGGGCCATAAAACCAAGCTCACAGGTCATACAAAGTATGCTCTCTGACCGCAATATAATTAAATTAGAAATCAATAACAGAAAGTCTTATTACTTTTGTCCTTTTTGACACATAAATTGATTATGTTTCAGTACTTAAACATCTTATGAAATGTGATATTCTGATGATCCTCTTGGAGATTTAATATTACAGATTTAAAATGAAGAATTTGAGAAAGGCCACTGACAGTGTCCTCTATTTTAACCCAGATAGGATCTAGGCAAAAGCTTTTGTAAAGTTCATACCATGTTAACTAGAAAACTGGTGGCTAAATTATACAAATGTGCAAAGGCATATGTACTCAAATGTGTCTCATTGCCTTGTTTATAACAACAAAAATAGAAACAATGTTAATATCAGCATTAATAATTTTAGTAGCAAAAGGAAAATTAAGGTGAAAAGAAAATATAATGTGAATGTTAGGTTTACCATTACCAATACCATAGTTTAAATCTATCAGTGGCTTATTTTATATGCCAGGAAATTTTGTGTTAACTAAAAAATAATAAAAAATGATACAAAGAATTAATCTTTTCTCAGAATATAATTCACTCTATTAATATCATCTGTTTTATGATGTTCTTTTCCTTAATAAAAAATAATATCTTCTCAAATAACAATAATAATAAAAGGTGAATGTTATAATCCAAACCCATTAATTTTGGGGAAAAGTATAAAGTTGATAAAACACTTAATAATCCCTTTAAGCTACACAATAGTAATAAAACCACTAGCATTTTACATTAACATAGGAACTGCAATTTACAAAGTGATTTCTCATAAAATACCTGAAGAAAGTTTAAATATGTCCATAAAATAAAAGAGATAAAGATTCTGCTCAGTTTTCAGAGTCAAAAATTAAGGCACAGAGATATTAAGAAAATGTAAAAGTTGGAGCTGAGAATCTGCTCTTCTAATGCCTAAACCATTGAATTATTCAAGTATATGTGATTTACAATGAACATTTTCTTTGATCTAGAAAATGAAGTTTTATTTATATTAGTGGATTAATTTATCAACACATTTCATCATGTAGCTAAATAGAAAGCAATATAAATAGCTGAGAGTAAAGTTTTAAAGCTCAGTACAAAATTCACAACGTCTGATCTGAATGCAGGACAAATGGCCCACTAATTTTCTCTTACTTGTACCTATCCAATTTTCTCTTCCATTGTTAGAATCCCTGAAGCCTATTACAGTGTAATCAATGTAATGAATGCAGAAATAAATTATGAAATGAAACAGGCTTTGCCTCACAGCAGATATTTGCATTACATCTGTGAGAATTTGCTGTTATTAAATTAGCTGCGGGAGGGCTTTTTTATTGCCTCCTAAATACAAGAGAAATATTCAAATCAAATAAAATTTCTTTTTCAACAATCAAATATCACACTAAAACAAGATCAAGTATACCTGTTCCTAGTATCACACGCATACAAATTTTGACACAGGACAACCTTTAATTTTTAATTAAAAATGCAAACAATGCTTGCCCTACATTTTGACTATTCAGATCTCCCCACAAATTTAAAAATATATATATTAAAATTGCATTATACTGAAATTTGTGTCAAAAAGAAAATAATGAACTCAATAGGCTCAAAGACATATTGTTCAGTTTTTATGCCTACTTATTGCCTTTATTTATACCCCCATTAACCAAAATGTCAGCCAAGAGCCAAAAAGTTAGCCATGTTTTATAGTGAAAAAAATTGAACTTTGGAGTCAGATAGAACATATTTTGAATCCCAGCATAATTACTTGCTAGCCAGTTCATTTTGAGCAAGTTACTTAGCATTGTATGTAAAACAGAGATAATGATATCTATTTTTTTATGCTTATGCAGCTTTAAAAAGTAATAAAGCATGTGGGATGGCTTCCACACATAAGTACTCAGTTGCTATTATTGCCATTAAGCTGCTCCTTCAAAAAACTAAAATTTTACTCAAGGAGAACCATGGAGATAATACCCAAGGGACTCTTTGCTCTTGTACAGATGGCTCTAAATATCTTACTTTTTCCAATTCTCAGAAATTACTAAAAATTCTAATCTTTTCTTTTATGTATCCAGTGTATATTTAGTAAATTTCAACTATGTGTAAGGTAGTGTTTTAAGCATTGAGGATATAACAGTAAACAAAACAAAAATCTTTGCTCTCACGGAAAATATAAAAGATACATAGCAAAATATACACTGTGTTAAACATGAGGGCTAAAGAAAAAAACATAGAACAGGAAATGGTATACACAGGTGGGGGTGATAGTCCAAGGTGATCTGTCTTGACTCTTACTGAGAAAGTGACATTTGAGTAAATACATATAGGATATGAGGAAAAAACTATATAAAGTGATCTGATTGTGGTTATATTGTGAAGGTACAGCCAATACAATTTCTTGACAGATTGGACATAGGTTGTAAAAGAAAGAGAAAAAAACAAAGATTTTTTTTACCTCAACTACTAGTAGAATGCAGTAACTATTAAAATGGGAAAGATTAGAATAGCAGTAGGTTTGGGGGAGAAAAATCATGGGAAGCTCAGTTTGGAATTTACCAAATTTAAGATAACTATCAGACATATGAGTAGAGATTTTTAGTAGTTCATTCAATATATAAATCTAGAGTTCAGAAAAAAAGACCTATCTGGAAATAAATTTAGCAGTCAACAGACTGCTATCAACATATAATCTGTGAGACGCATTAAGATCTTTAAGGCTCATTAAGAGTTAGGTGTATATTAAAATAAAATAAAAAAAGACCAAGGACTGGGACCCAGACCCTCTATCATTTAAAAATCAGAGTTATTAAGGGGAAAAGAAACAGCAAAGATGACTAATAAGATAAGGTCATTTGGATAGGAGAAAAACCAGGAGCAGTAGTTTTCTAGGAAATTAAGCCAGAAAAAG
This sequence comes from Cynopterus sphinx, assembly GCA_030015415.1. Classification (NCBI taxonomy): domain Eukaryota; kingdom Metazoa; phylum Chordata; class Mammalia; order Chiroptera; family Pteropodidae; genus Cynopterus; species Cynopterus sphinx. The sequence continues at coordinate 57,715,700 of CM057379.1, read as the reverse complement.
TGCATCAAAGAGAAAAAAGAAATCAATGATGCCAAATGCTTTTTATGGGTCAAGTAACACGAGGACTGGGGTGTGTCCATTAGATTTAACAACTTGGAAGTCACTGGTGACCTTGATAAGAGATAGTTCACTGGAGTGCCAAAAGCAAAAGACAGATTAGAACTAATCAAGAGAAACTGAAGCAGTAAGTATAGAAAAAGTTTTCAAGTTTTACCACTTGAAAGAAAAAGGTAAGGTATAGGAAGTAAGCCAGGAAGAGTTTTGTTGTCGTTTTTGTTGTTGTTAATATTTCTGAGGTAAGAGAAGTTCCAGCATGTTGTGTACTGATGCAAACAGTCCCATGGATAAGAAAACCTGATGATGTAGGAGCTAGAAAGGACAATTGGTACAGCAATAACCTTGAGTAATAATGAAAAGGGATGTTAGCTGGTGCAAAGTAGATGAATAATGAGAGGTGGGAAGACAATGTATATTGCGGATAATGTTCATTGGTTTTATTTATATATATATATATATATATATATATATATATATATATATATATATATATATGGTACTAGAATCTTATAGAAGTTCTCTCTTGATTGCTTCTAATTTTTCAGTTACATAGAAAGCAAGATTAATAGCTGAGAATAAAGTACTGTAGGTTTAAAAAAAAACAGAAGATAAGAAATAATAGTCTAGAAGAAAAAGAGAAAAATAGTGAGATGATCTGGCAGCATTGAGGCCCAAAGGAGATAACAAATTTAAAATAAAATGTGAGTTAATAAATGAAATATGATATATGCATACAGCTTTAAAAAGGAATGAAATTCTAGCACAAGTTACAACTCAGATGATCCTTGAAGACATTATGCTAAGTGAAATAAGGCATTCATAAAAGAATAAATATTATATAATTCCACTTATGTGCGGTAGCTATAATAATCAAATTCATAGAGTTATAAAGTAGAGTGGTGGCTACCAAGAGTTGGGAGGAATGAAGAATGAAGGTTTATTGTTTAAAGGATATGGAGCTCCAGTTTGGGAAGATGAAAAAGTTCTAGAGAAGGATGGTAGTGATGGTTACACAATGATGTGAATACACATAACGCCAATGAATTATATACTTCAAAGTGGTTAAAATGGCAAATTTTGTGTTATATATATTTTATCACAATAAAAAATATATTTGTCAAACAAAAAGTATAAAACAAAATCAGACAGCATAGTTTGTTTTTCTCTAGCTGTGGTCAGCTGTGTAGGCATAGAGCAGTGGGAAAGTTAGATTTAAACATTTTTGTTTTGCTTTTCAGTATCAAGTAAGTCATTATTGTGACAAACCATGTAACTGAAGACAAAAAATAAGGGAACTAGGGACACAAAGGGAGTTACAGACACTAAAATACTGGTAGAACCATACCTGGTAGGATTAGAAGATTACTGGTGTTGAGATATTCAAGAATATGAGCAGAAAACAGTAGAAGATGGTATTCAACAATAAGGGTGCTTGTAACTGAAATCATGAAGCTATTAAATGATGAGTGCTGACAGAACCTAAAACATGACCTCAGGAAAATGATTTAGAGATGGCTAAGGATAAAAATCATTAGAGAACAGTAGGTCAAGATACTGATGAAAGTATCATCTACACAGATATTGAAATTACCAAGAATTATGACAATAGTATTATTGTAGCATGCCAATAGGCCAAGAGCTAAAATTTTCAGGGAATAAAAGGTAGTGGGGTGGGTATGAAGCATATGGTAGGAACGAATGATTGCCACAAAGAAGAGTAGGGGGCAAAAATAAAGTCTGATGAAATATGATTTAAAGCTGAGTGTTTGTAAGGAGAAGAAGAAAGAGTAATCTGGAATCAGCAAAAAGGACATACACTCCATCTACAGACCCAATGGTATAAAAGAAAATACAACTACCACTTGGGAAGACTGCAGCAGAAGAAGTGTTCAGATCCACATTGAACATGACATTAATATTATGTGCAGAAAAGAGGTCAGTGATAAAAATGAGTTTGCCAGTGCTGGTGTTAAAAGTCTAACCAGCCAAAGACCATGACAGGTGAACCAATAGCCTGACAAAATCAGATTTACTGATAATGCAGTAAGAAAAGGCACTCAGGAGGAGGCATGGATGTAGCTTTCAACATGAAAGAGGAAGAAAACATGCTTTGTAAAGGTTGGGTTCCTGCTGAAGGATTCTGAGGCGGGACTAAGGAAAGTGAGAATCAGCTCTGGATTGGTTAACTGTTTCTGAGACAGAATTTGAAGAAGCAAGAAATAACTAGGGAGTAATGCTACTATTAGATGAGGGTGGCTTAGCAGTTGGGTGTCCCCAAAAAGAGATGAGTATGGCAAAGTAGGTCTAGAATGTCATGGGTAAGAAAGCAATAATTATTTAAAGAGGGGATTCCTGTGGCATTTTACACATGCTGCATGACAGCCACAGAAATACTACTTCCTATTAACTGTGTAGTTAGCTGTATCCTTGTCTGACCTCCCAGCCTGATAAATAGCTGAGATGCTTTTTTTCTCTTTTCAGTCTGAGATAATATTCCAGCCCTAGACAGACTCTGATGCTTTCACTAAACATGATTTCCAGAGGGCACATTGGTAGAGATTCAGAAGATGGGACAGGGCCATAAATGACATTCTGCACAAAGAGGATACAGGTTTAGAAAATGAGTGATGACCTGAAAGCATTGGCTTCTTGTCCAGAATATTAGTCCTGATGTCCTGAGACACATTGTGGGGGAAAGGTTCTGAATGTAAATGAGGTTGAAGGATGTTGGCTGTATCTCTGGGAACACTGAGTCCTGGCATGCCCCACTAGCCTTTGCTAAAAGAGACCTATAGAGAGGTGGGTTTATTTGACTCTAATGAGAAAGCAGCAAATAAACAGAAGAAAACAGCTAGTTTAGGTATTGCCACATAGTGAAGAGAAGTGGCAGCAGAGGTGGAAATAATTATTTCAACAAAATTATTTTAATAAAAATAAAAACAATCAAATTTCAAAACACACAATTTGGGATTATTTGATATAAAGGCAAATTACCCAATAGGCAGCATATTCCCTGAAGCCATCACAGTGTTATAGCCCAGTATAAGTAACATTCATAATAATGTCCCTGCCTGAAACACCAATAAAATGGAAAATTGTGGTGAGTATGCTCTTTACAAGTCAATAAGGTCTAGAGCGAGAATATATTTTATACTTCCCACTGTTCACAGTAAAAAGCCATCTCTCCTTCTTCACTAGCTCCTTCCCCATTTAATATGTTTTGAAAAAATTTTCATCAAGAATATTTTTTAAGTGTTGAAACTGAAAAAACTAAACTCTCAGCCACACAGAAAACTTGGTTCTACAGTCAATTACCCCAAAGGTTGTCCAGTGAATGAACCAGAACATGACATGTGCACATTCTATGTCTGAATACTTGGTAACAGAATAGGTTCCTCACACCAACAGTACCTTTCAAAGAAAAATACAGGAAAGTTAGAGACAAAGAAGAGAGTCCCTCCCTGCCTTCTGGTGCTCACAGTATAGCACATGTTTATGACACCAAACTCACCTTTGCATAGTGTTCTGAAGTTGACTTACTGCTTTTGTGTGCATCCCACCATTTAGTTCTCACAAATCCCTTGTGAAAAGGTGTGATCTCAGACTGCAAAGTTGAAAACTGTGCTGCAGGAAATTTAAGAAACTTGTGCAAGAACACACTGTTGATAAGTAGAGGCTGGACTTCAATGTAGGTCTCAATCTTCACATCTGAATAACACTTGGACAGAGAAGGAGCGGAAGAAATTACATGAGTGTTTTAGGAAGGGTGACAATAACTCAGCTTCCTGCATACATGAGGGCAGAGAAGACTGATAAGACAAGACAGATCAGGAGAATGAGAAGGTGTCTACATCTCAAACACAGATGAGATATAAGAAGCAACCAAAATAAGCTAGAACAAGTTTCCATGTTTTTCCTTCTCATTCTGAGCAGAATGAGTATCTATAGTCTAGCCCTGCAATCGGTCTCACTCAGATGGTAGTCATCTGAGTTTGACCTTAGAGTAATTCACTCATATTATTGGTCTGATGTGACCTGAACCATGATTCTAAATCTTAATTTAGTGTGTTTACATGGACCAAATTGTATCAACTCATTTTATAAACAAATTGGTTACAGTCCAGTTTGTCTTTTATGAAAATTCTGTTTTTCATCTTCACTGTTGTCATATTTTATTACCTTAGTCATCTGTACAGTGTATTGATTGTGTTCAAGAGGGAATAAGATGTCCATTAAAATAAAAGATCCCTAACTGCTATAAGTACATTTTCCTCATTGCTGTAGAGATTATATTTCCAGATCATTTAAGTCAAGTGCACTGACCTATATATCAAAAGACACATTTAAGAATCTAAGGACTCCTCTAAAAATATAAGAAATAGGTTGTTGTTTATTAATGTGTACAGAGAACAAGTGGAGTTGAAATGTAAGCTTGCAATTGTGAATATCTCTTAAATAAGCTTGGAATACTGTATCATTTGTTCCTTTGTTTAGATATAGTAAGCACCTGCTTTGTACCATGTTCTGCCCTTAGTGTGGGCTATAGTCTAGCAGGAAGACACCATGTAAAATCTATAGGGTATGGTAGGGACACAGAAAAATAAAATGGTAAGTTACACACTAGATTATTAGAAAATTCTTACCAGCAGAAATAACTTTTGATATGGATCTTGAAAGAGGATTAAGAGTTTTCTGTGTAAATTGGGAGGATTGGAAACTAGTGAATGAGGGTGTTTGCATTATGACAGGAGCTCAAAAATAAGCAATGGAGGTCACAGAGACCTAGGGTAGGAGAGGAAGACAGAAGAAAGACCATGAAAAATTCTTTGTACCATAAAAATGAGCTTGGATTTTATTCTCTCAGCAATATCCTTATTAATCAGGACAGGCTAACTGTTAAAACAGCTCTCAATGTCATATTTTGAAAGCAATTTTATATCAATATTTTAACTTATCCAAATGTGATGATATGTGAATGGGTAGTGAGTAATATTTGCAATGGCATGAAAATCAAAACTAATTGTCAGATTTTACTCATTGCCCTTAGTATTTACTTGCTTCAGGATTAACACTTTTTCCTGTGGGTCAATGATTCAACACGATTACATAGTTCCACTTTTGTTAAGTATCTAAGTCTAATAGTTATTTATGAAAACTAAAACATTTATTCTACATCTGTTGGGAATATGCTATAATAATTATAGAGTATGAGATAACCTCTAGAATCTGAGCTAAGAGTTTTGTGTATATATACTTTTATCCTAAAAATATTCATATTAGGTAATATTATTTTTCCCATTTTTAAAAATAAATAAGTCTCAAAAAGTATAAATAGCTCATCCAAGGTCATAAACCTTATTTTTTTTTACTTAAATTTATCAGGGTGACATTAGTTAATAAAATTATATAGGTTTCAATTATATAATTTAATAGTACATCATCTGTATACTGCATTGTGTGTTCACCACCCAAAGTCAAATCTCCTCCTGTCACCATATATTTGACCCCATTTACCCTTATCTACCTCTCCTTCTCACTACTTTCCCTCTGGTAACCACTAAATCATTGTCTCCTTCTATGAGTTTTTGTTTGTTTTCCATGTTCATTTAGTGCTTTCAGTTTTATATCCCACATATAAGTGAAATCATATGGTTCTCAGCTTTTTCTGTCTGGCTTCTTTTCCTTAGCATGATAATCTCAAGATCCATCCATGTTGTCACAAATAGCATGGTCATGTACTTTATGAATACAAAATTGGAACTTGAACCCAGTCTCACAGATAGCAAAGGCCATATTCATAACCATTAAACTACTATAGGAACACAAATATAAATAATTACAGTTCCTTCCCTTTATATAATTTAGTGGAGCAAATCGTCAACTGCAAGAGATGCATACTATGAGGTCACATTGGATAAACACCAGATTTGAGCCATTGGGGAATGCTTTCCATGAAATGAGGCCTGAAAAAAATGAAGAAAAAAAAAAGAGGAAGGTATTTCAGGCTAAATGGAAATAGAAATAAGAGTGCAATGTCTCTGTGAAAAACCACAACCAGCTCCATGGGACTACAGAGGCTCACAGATGGCCTCAGGATCTTGCACTAGGACGTATATTCATCCACTGTCAGAAACACTTGATTTAGGCCTTCATCAATACTATACCTGGCATTAATTTAGTCAAAAATAATATGTTAAAGTTATAGGTCAATGACTTGCACAAATATCTAAAACAAAAGCTGTAAGAACAGCCTCTGGGAAAATATAATCAGGAAAGTTTATGGTTTCTAAGAGCTGTAGACTGTTGGAATGCCCAATGAATGTGTTGCTGTCTGTCTAGAGCTGTAAAGACAATTTATCCTTTAATCCTACCTCCAGGCTTTCACCATTAGTAGTATAAACATAAGAGGGCAGCTATCAAGTGAGCCAGTCCAATTCGACCTGTAGGAACATTAGAAACAATCAGAATTTCAAAACTACAATTTTTAGATTGTGGAATACCATTGTGTTATAAGCTGTCACAAAAGAGATAGAACCAGAAAAATGAGTGTGCCATTAAGAAAAGTAAATAAAATTCAATAAAATTGCCTGGGTTGTGGACTATCGGGTTTGAAAGTACAATCCAGTACTGACTTAGGAAAGTTATTATCTTTTAATTTTAAATTAACCAATAAATCTTCAAGTCAAAGTTATTTAGCCTCACAAACTTGTAACACCAATACAACTAGTCTCCCAACACCACCATCAGGACCAATAAGAGAAAGGTTACATAATCCCACATGGAGGCTGCTATCTGTTACCCAGGCATACCATAACTGGGTTACAACTTCACTTGTTCTCTGTATACATACCCTGTCTCTGCAATAGTGATCAAAAGCTATGGAGTCTCAAACTTCTTTTTATCTAACCCACTGGTCCACATTCCCATAGTTCTAATCCATCTTAATTTTGTTGGGCGGGGGGGAATATGTATCCCTGATGTCAAAATAACAAAGATAACAACAACAACACTTGGAACAATTTTCTCCGTTTACCAATTAAGCTCAACTCCTCAGATGGAATTTGGGGCTGTCCTAAGAGGGCCTTCCTAATTACCAGAAGTTTCATACTGCACAAACTTCCACAACTATCCTTTTCTCTGTTTAATTCTATCAGTGCCAAGAAATGCACCCTGACATGAACTGACCAGTTATAAATTAGGCTGTGAATAGGGCCAGAAAGTAAGGGAAAAAGGAGACCAACTTGTTATGTAATCTTATTAGTCAGGGACCTGGTAAAAAACAGATGGCATATTCAATTTGGATAAGTAAAATAAAGTTTGATAAAGGTAAAGTATAGGAAAATCATAAGGGATAAAGTAGTATTACAGGACTCATTAGTTCTGAGCTTTATCACTTCTCAACTATAATTGTAACTGGAATTCAATAAGCCATTCCACTACTATATAATCCACCTGCTTCCATTTGATGAGGCATATGATAAAATCAGTTAATTCTGTGGGAAGTAGCCCATTGCTACACTTCCTTTCCTGCCAAATGAGTCCTCTGATGGAGGCAGTATTTTGAAAGACACCAAGGCAATGGCTAAGGCATTCTGTAAATGTGCTAATAATGCTAGTAGAAACACACTGGACAAGAAATGCAAATCCATACCCAGGTTATGAAGGACAGAGTGTCGTCCTCTCCAAGATTATATTGGAAAGGGATCCAGTGTAATTAATCTTCTACTAGGTAACTGGCTTGTACCCCAGAGAATGATCTAGGATGGGTACACAGCAGTAGTATTTGTTGGCAGACCAACCAGGATGAAAGAAAGTCCTGTGTTATTGGGCATCTCCTCATGAGGCAACAGATACTGTCATCAAAAATATTTTTGATAGGGTAAGGCTGGTTCCTTCGGATAAAGGAGATTCTGCCTCTACCAAAATAAGAGGTTCAGGAGGATATGCATGCTCAAAATTCTCAACCTTGTCCATGTCTGCCCAAATAATTCTTTTTCATATTTTAATGTCCCATTGTTTTCCCTTTATTGCTTTTACTTTAGTATAATAGACCTAATAGTGTCCAACATTTAATGGGACTGAACTTCTGTACCTTTTACAGTTAGGTCTTTTTCATTGTCCTCAGTTGTATTTACTCTGAGATACAATAGACACTTTTAAATGGCCTTTGAGCCTGTTTGATATTTCTGTGTATATTCTAAGATCTAAAATTTTCTATTTTCCTGTATACATTCAAGGACTATAACTTTTATAACCGCTATTGTCATCAAAATAATAATGCAGCAAATTTTATATTTGATCTCTCAATGCTTTGCCCTAATCCTGTGCCCCTACTATTAATAATGAAATGATATCATCAATACTGCTTGCTAGTAATTATCCTTATTCCTGGCCCCCCAGCAAAAATGTTCTGAACTATGTTAGCAATTTATTCCCAGTATTCCTCCTAACCCTGTTTCCAATTCCTGTAGACAGATCCTGGCCTGAAAATAATGAACTCTCAAAATTGTTTTACATAGATTTGTTTACAAAGGCATGAACAGAGTATAAAGAAGCCACAAAGGGTAAGATAGTATCCTGGGCTAGTAACAGTGGGGCAATGTTAACATCTGCAAGTTTGAAGCAATGAGGGACATGGGGAGTTTCTGCCAGAATCCAGAGAGAGACAGACAGACAGACAGACAGACACAAAGAGACACAAGGAAAGAGAGAGGATGAGAGAGAGAGAGTGTGTGGGCTACATGAAAGGACCTGTGACTTCGGGGCAATGGATGTATCCAGTTCCTGGTGCAATGTCACAAGGTAGAAACTAGAGGAACAATTTATTTTCTCTCATTCTGTCCTACTGCAAATGCTTCTACTTTCCTACCCCAAACAGAAGCCGGAGAACAAGAACCCCTATCAATCCATCCAGCTTAGCCTCTCAGGACGCTAAGAGAAGAGTAGATAGTGGATCTGAAAGGTCAAAAGCAAGACCTTGTGTAGTAACTGAAATTCCTATTCATGAATGAATTCAGTCAAATACACAAGCCAAGCAGCACAATATTTTTCTTTGTCATTTCTCTCTCTAAAACTATCTTCTACACATTTGTAGATTCTTAAGAAATACATCAAGCTATGTACAAATAATTAGTATTATGCTTTGTTATCATACTCCATACTCTAAGTACAAATGAGAACAAAACTCATATCAATAGACACAAATAGAGGTAAATAAAATTAAGTGCTTTCTTTCAGAATATTTTTTTCATTTTTTAGCTAAAGAGATAAGAATTAGAAATGATAAAATATTTTTATCTCACATATTTCCATGATATCTATCATTTTCCATATTTATATTTGTACTTTTTTGAGTAGCTTCATTTTTAGTCTAACCATTTCAAAGAAATCTTTCTTCATTAGAGATAAATACAATATTTGTGTCTTCAGTAAATAAAATTTATTTCAATCTGTTAAGAAGGCAGATAATTTAGACCCTCTCAGAATTCAATGTATATAAAGAGAAGAGAAAATAAACACAATGAAAAGATAGAAGGAAGTTAAAAGTAAGATAATTCTAAAATATATCCAAAGTCTTTGCTTAAAAAGCCAAACAAACAAAAAACAGAAATACATGTAATAGAGTATCAGTTGATTAAATCTCCCTTAAAAGTGATGTGTCCTGAAGATGACAGATAAATTGTATCTCAAAGTGAGCACTGTTCTGATTTAAAATAAGTGTTTAAGTACGCCAAATCGGCATCCTGATTTTATAACATTATTTGGATATCTCCTATGTGCCAGATATTGCACTAGAAGATAATAGTCTAGTTGGAGAACTAACTTGTAAACAAATGCTTATAAATCCATGTGAATTGAGGAACAATCTATTGAATGACACCATGAGCCCTTTCCAACAATATACTTTTTCACAACTGTAAGAACTGGCTCTTTCTGTCTGCCTTTCCCTCTACTCCCCAGCTTCCCCTGAGATATTTCTTTTATCTTTTCCAAATCATATTTCATCTTCAAAGTTCAACTCAAGCCCTTGTGTGATAGAGACTGCCCACTCACCACCAAATTAATTCTTACCTTTCTGCTGGGAATATAGCTTTACCATATTTTTCTATCTCACTTTCTATTAGTTCTAATAGAACATGTGCAGAAGTGGTAGGAGCCATCCCCAGGCATAACTCACAGAAAGTGCTGAACTCACTGCTTCATGCTCTTTTCTACCACCAGGAGACTGGGATGGTGACATCCCGGTCAAATTTAGAAGCCAGACATTAAAGTTAAAGCTGCAAGCTGCAATATTTGCTGCCACTAGCCTGGATCCTTTTTTTTTTTTTTTTTTTTTTTTTGATTCTTGATGATTACATGGAACCAGAATCTCCTGCCAACCAAGAAGAACCTAGACTATTACATAAGCAAGTAGTAATCTTAGTATGCTGAACCATTACATTTGAGGTCCCATTTGTTACAACAATTCAGCTTGCTTGAATCTGCCTTTTTCGTTAAATCACTTAGGGCTGCTCTCATTTACATCCATTGAGCACTTGTACATTATACTGTACAATATGACACTTTTTTTTTTGGTTTAATATTTCACTATGGCCTTCTTGCATTTTCTAACTCCTTAATTTCTTAAACTGGGGATACTCTTATCCCTGAGCCTAAGCCAGGAATTTTAGTATAAAAGGGACATGCTTATAAAGAAAAATTGTTAAGTAAAACTTTGTTGTGTAGTGAAGAATTAACTTTACTCAAAGAGAATTCTGCCCCAACTCCTGGGAGGTAACCTCTAAACTCAGAATGTCCTGAATGATAGAAGTGTCTTTACTATCCACACCATACGTGGTAATTTATGCTACCCATGTGATTCATGGTGGCCCTTTAAATAGATGACTCAGAATGCTGGCTATCTACATGAGAAAGACACACCATGTGCTTTGAGTCAGAGCTCTGAGCATATGATATCAGCTTGCCAGGAAGGGGAGGGGAGTAGATATTGAGTTCAACCTTATAGGTGATGATTTAATTATACTTACAGAATAAAACCCAGTGAAAACTCTGGAAACAAAAGCTCAGGTAAGCTTCCTGGGTTGGCAGTAATGTAAGTATGTATTGCCACACACCAATGCTGAGAAGGTAACATGTCACTGAGGATCTGGAAGCTTTAAGTTTAGAAACCCTCAGCCCTAGGTCAATCCCAAAGTGTCTATTCTTTTATTTAATTATAATTTGCATATTTTGCTATAATAGAACTGTAATTATAAGTATCATATTTTCTTGAGTTCTGTGATTTGTTCCATTGAATTATCAAATCCGAGGGAGTCCATGGGGACGCAGAATTTGTAGTCAACTGATCTGAAGTTACAGTGGTCCTGGAGGCCCCCAAACTTGTAGCTGGTATCAGACTGCAGATTTGGCAATCTGATGGATTGTGCTCTTACCCTCAAGTTTAGCTAACTCTGGATGCTTGTAAATTTTAAACTAGAAGATAGAACATTAGTATGAATTCATGATTTTTTACTCTTAAAAAATAATATTTATATATTTCCTTAAACTTATCCACTATAAAGGCCTAGTAATAATGAGCATCCAGTAGAAATAAATGCCTCTAACACCAGATTATGATTTCTAAATATCATTTCTGATGAGATTCCTTGGTTGATTAAAATGTGGAACAAGAAGGTATATAGCACAGAATGGATCATCTTGCTGTGACAGAAAGCAAAAAACTATCAAAGATCAATGAGGTCAATGTCAAAAGGACACAAGAGTCAACATAAAGGGCTTCACAATATCCTTTAATAAGGGACAATTTAAACATCAAAAGAATAAAAACAACAAATTGAAACTTACCAAATTTAAATAGAAAAAAAATTTCATAAGTTTATAATTATATTTTTTAAGCAAACTTATTGGTCACCATTAGATGTTGCTAGGGCACCAACTCCCTATTCTGAAAACAGAAAAGTAAAGGAGGAAAATAAGTATTTTTCTTCTTTGCTTGCACAAATAGCATTTGATAAGAAAAACATTGATATAATACTTTTCTTAAAAAAAATTCTAGGTAAAATATAGACAGAGAGAATAATCAAATTAGAAAATCTTTTTTATTCTTCCTTTTACCTTTCCTTCCTCTTCCCCTTTCCTTCTCACTGCCCCTCTCTTTCCCTTCCCTTTCATATCCTCCTCATCTCTTCTCTTCCCAAACAATTCAATGGGGCCTTGCAAATAGGCACCCTGGCTGGGGATATGGGACACCCATGGCATTCCAGAGTGGATTGTCTTAGGTAGGTTAAGTGTTTTAGTCATCTATTGCAACACAACAAATTACAACAAAGAAAGAGCTCAAAACCACACATTCATTATCTTGCAGTTGCTGTGCTTCACCAGGCATGGCTTAACTATGTTCTCTGCTTAGAGTCTCAAGCAGGCTGAAATCAGGCTGTCAGCAAGAACTGTAGTTTCATCTGACTTGGGAATGATCTACTTCCATCTCACTCAAGTTATTGGAAGAATTCAGTTTTTTATAACAGTATTACTAAAGGCATTAATTTCTTGCTGGTTCACAACAGGAGGCCACCATCAATTCCTAGAAGCTTCCCACAGATTGTTTTCACACAGGGTTACTTTGTGAAATAAGTACATTGCTTCTTTATGGCGAGTAAGGAAGAGAGACTTTAGCAGGATGGCACCATAATGTAATTATGCTAATGTATTCATATCACATAATAATATATATCCCATCACCTTTGCCATACTTCATTGTTTTAAAGAACTCACAAGTCCCACCTATGCTCAAGAGAAGAAAAGGAAATGAACAAAAGGAGACGTGGATCATGGATGCCATCTGACGAGGCTGTCCACCCCAAAGATGTTCATATAAAAGTACTGCCAAATTTGGGGTGTCAGAGCCCAAATGCATGCAAAAGCAAGTCACCTGTTGCAGGAAAGCTAAGCATGAACACTGTGAGGAGGTCACTCTAAGTAGAATGAAGAGGACATCCTCATACAGTGAGAGTATATTAGAGCTGAAGAGTGTGAGAGTAGCCTCACCACCAAGAATGGCAAGGCATGGGTGTCAGAATCCAAACCAGGTGTATTCTGGTGGAGGGATGGCTTGGCAAGAGGTGTCAGAGTTGGGGAGGGTGAAGAAAACATCCATGCAAGTGCTCGTACTGGCTGAAATGCCAGAGCCTAGGTGGGATAGGAGAGCATCTGCACAGAAGGGGATCGTGAGGGTGATGAGCAATTGGGAATGTTCAAGAGGATTAGTCAAAAAAGTAAAAAAAAAAAAATTCCTTTTCAGAGAAAAGAGTTAGAGAGGAAACCTAGAAAGAATGATGTGATGTTAGGTGGCAACGGAAATTGTTGAGTGATTTTTAACATATGTCGATATATATAAAAATATTAATGTAAATATGTATGTATATATGTATGTAATTCTATCCACTGAGAGGATCTGGGAACAGTGACTTTCCAGTAGCAATGAGCATACCAAGTGTTCAGATCTTGGTTTTTAAATACTAATCTCCACAGAAAGGAACGAGGATCTTTGGAGATATGGCTGATTCCAAGGCTGGACAGTGAAAGATCATATCTACCCAGATCAACTTGTATCAGAAAGTAGGTAAGTGTTCAAAGAATAATAGGACATATAAAAAGGACACAGAAGCCAATTTTTAAGAAATTTACCTGGCCAAATAAATTTAAGTATCAAAATTAAAAATTACATTCATAGATTATAATTCATTGAATAAAATTAAAGAATACCAGTCTATACTGCTATAAAATTTAATAAACTGAAAATTTCATGAAGAGTGGGATATTTAAATAGTTTCAAAGTACCTCTCCATAAATTAAGTAATTACAAAGAAATAAAGAGCAATTTCACAGTTAGGAAACCTGACAGACATCACCTAAATCATGTGATGGAAGTCAAAATCATCAGTAAGAGGATAAAGCAGAATCATGAGCCACCTGATAGATACAACAAGAACACATCATTTTGTGATACTTCTCCTGAAGATGCATAACCATCATCAGGAAATACAAGACAAAAATTGAACAACATTCTACAAAATAAGCGGTCTATAATCTTCCAGAAAGCCAAGGCTATGAAAATCGAAAGAGGAACTATTACAGATCAAAAGGGACTAAAGAAGCATAACTAAAAATGCATGATTTTGAACTAGGTCTTTTTTCTATAAAGAACACAAAATATTTGGCAAAACTTGAATGGAGTCTGAAATTAGATGATAGTAATGCATTAATATTAATTTGCTGGTTTTGATGGTTGAGTTTTGGTTGTGTAGGAGTGTCCTTGCTGCTGGAAATACGCACTAAAGTATTAGGGGATAGTTGGACATCACATCACCAGTAAACTTTCCAAAATATAGGAAAAAACAATTTTCTATTCTATACTTTTAACTTTTCTATAAGTCTGAGATTTGTTTTTTTTGTTTGTTTAATAATGAATAAAGAAACCACCATTTTATAACCATAATTAAGTGGTGAATCTAGACAATAATCAATAATAGGTGCTAAAACTACAATGTATCTTGTAAATATGCTATCTTCTAGTTTAAGCTTTCGTGTACTCTTTATAATGGAAGCTTTAGGTTGACTCCACCTGACCCAACTGATCAATCATTAAATGTGAGTCAACAAAGGAGAATATGTTCCACTATGTGATGCAATATGAAGCACACAGTAGCCACTATTAAGTCCTCTTCCCTCAAAATTTGAATCTGAATTCATAATGCCTCTAGTTCTAATGAGGAATGAGGAAGAAACATAGGGAATAGAGTAGTCATTTAATAACACCACAAAGAAGCAATTAGCCAAGTCCAGAATAAAGAACATGCTACAGTTAACTGACCTGGTTTCTCCAACAAACCTATTACAAAAAAAAAAAAAGGTGATATATGAGGGAGGACTTTAGTAGAACAAGAAACTTTACAGACTTAATGATTAAATGTAACTATAACTCTTGTTTGATTCTGATTTGAAAAAAAGAAGGAGCAAAATAACATCATTGAGATAATTAGAAGAATTTAAATAAGGACTAGATATAAATGATATGAAGGAATAATTGTTAAAATTTATTAGAAATGATTACTGCATGATAGTTACATTTTAAATTTCTCTATAGATTACAAATGTGTATTAATGTGGGGATATGAAGTACAGCTTAGGAAATATAGTCAGTAATAACTATGTATGGTGTCACATGGGTACTGGACTTATGGGAGGGATAACTTCATAAGTTATATAAATGTCTAACCACTAAGCTGTATGCATGAAACTAATATAATATTGACTGTCAACCATAATTGAAAATAAATTTAATAAGAAAAAAAAAGAAATGTGTGTTAATGTATTCATTTGCTTTAAAATAGACCAGCAATATAAAAAAGTGATAAGACATTTGGCAAAAGCTGATACTTTTTGAAGCTAGGTATAGGTTCATCATACTATTTTCTCTTTCTTAGTGTATATCTGAGAATTTCCATTTTTAAAAAATTAAAGATATGTGTAAAAAAAAAAAAAAACCTCTTAGTTCTTAAAGTGGCTTGAATACTTTTGTTCACCTTTAATACTACAGATGGGAAATCAAATGCTAACAAAGAAACTTGGAGAAAAGGAAAAAGGATATAAAGTTTTAGTTTGTTTTAAGTGGTTCAAAATGTTGGGTAATAAGGGGCTTTGGAAGGTTATATAGGATAGATAAATCAATGGAGACAAAAATCAACTGGTTAACAGAAGAAAGAAGGTACAAATTTATATGTACACACTTTACTCTCACTGACAAAAGAACCCCTTACTTAACAGTGGGAAGAATCACTTGTTAATGTGAGATGACTAGTGGAGCAAGATTATGGAGGGATGTACTTTAGACCCAATAGTGTCCAACCTGTGCTTAGGAAATGTGCTCATCACATCCAGAAATCACATGCCTAGCCAGTCTTTCAGATGGACTCTTGATTCTGTACATTATGCTACAGTCCCAAACTTCATCAGAAATATCAAGAAGCCCCTTTCCTTCCAGCCTTTAAATATATAGTCCCAGCAGACTTTTCAGAAGGCTTGGAGTAAAAGGGTCATTGCTCTACCCAGAAGAAAGTAATCAAATTACTACAATGTTAAATTGTGAGGATGGCCATCGCCTTTCTACAGGTCCAATTTTTGGAACAGATAGTCAGAAATGGACTGAGAAGAATCAGTTTTTAAGACTTCTGGAGCCATAGGATTAAATTACCTCTATTCTAAAAATATATATAAATATTCTAGTACGGTAGGGGTTAAATTTCTCTGCCAGAAACAATTAAATATTCAGAAATGTTTTTCGCTGAAAAATAAAATTACTCAAAAAACCAAAAATCTTTTTTTTGGATTTCTTTAAGAAACTTACTTTACTCCAATCACAAAACACTTCTTCACTTTAAGACTTGTAGAATATCTCAAATACAGTAAGCACCCAGCAAATGTTTTAATATAAATGAAAGCAAGACTGCAAATAAAAGAACATAAAAGCTAGTCTGGAGACTTTGCCTAAACCATGTATATTTTCAATTTAAAAACAGCAGCATAAAAATCCCTGTAGAATTCTTTCACTAACAATTGACAGAACTCATTATGCCCAATCTAGAGCAGCTAAATCTGAATATCAAAGAGTTTAATGTGACTTGCCCCAAACTCAACTGTTTCTACTTAATAGTAAAACAAATAGCTGCAAATTAAAAACTCAAGTTTCCAGCAGCCTTTATGTTAGACATTTTCTTTTCTATCTTTTCCCTTAAATGGCTGAGCAGGAGAATAAAGGTTTGGAAGTGAGGTAGATGGACAGAGCAATTCAAAACACATAGAGAGTTGATCGACTTTACCACAGAGGAAAGAAACATTACAGAGATATCATTGTGTGTGGAATGAACCTTCTGGGCTTAATATTTCATATTAACTTTTTTGCTACTGAAATTTATTTTAGAAAATTCGAGCTAAAACATCCTTTTTGGATCCAGGTGTGTCCTTTACCTTTGACCTCAATAGGAGTTCCACACATATGAGAATAGAAATTGGTTTTTTACAGTAGATCGATAAAAGCTCTCTGGGAGTGAGCAGAATGCCTCCTAGAAACATTTCTGTCTTTACATCTCATAAAATGACCTCGATATCTGAAAGAAAAAATATTCTATTTTCCCATCCACTTCTATTTTCCCATATCACAGAGACTACACATTGCTTATACCATGCAGTACACTATGACAGTTGGGAGGGAGATTGATCACATTCTGATACTTCTCAGTTTAGAGAGGTCTTGATGCTGCTCCATTTCACTTGCATACATCTAGAGAATAGAGAAATTAAACTCAAGTATTCAATATAAGTAAATATTCCATCAAAGAAGTTAGTTAATATATCTTCCATCCTGTTTTTTCCTTATCTTTTTTTATCTCCAACTTTCTTTCTCATTCAATTCTCTCTTACTGAGATAAATGGACAAAACTGAACATATTGTATTTCAAAATTATATTCACTAAATTTTAACTACAAGCATTTACTATAGATAAAAATATTTTGGGGGGCAAGTGACACAAATAATGAAAACTTTTAAATAAACTGTACTAGATTTGGAGAAAACACTTTAGATACTATTTTCACATAGAATTTCCTGGAAGATATTTAGGCAAAGAAAAATGCTGAAAGCTAGTATTTCATGGCTTTTCGTGGAACAAATCATTTTAGGAAAACTCCTGTAACTGGAATTTAGATGTCTTGATACACACAATCAGTATTATATATTTTTTAAGCCAGTAAATAACTTTGATTTAAAAAGGAGACAATACAACCTGCACTTTAAAAATCCTGACCACCTCCTACAGTTTTCTCAGCATCTTTCAATACATAGCTCTCATTTCGAGTCTGTCTGTGTGTGTGTAGTTAAAATGGTCTCATAGCAAATCAAATGTAAACTTAGCAGCTGTTTCCAGGTAAGATTTGAAGACACATATCGTTCTGCAGCCTTATTTTAAATTTTATAGTTTAGTACTCTCACTTTAGTCACCGTAGTTTAGGTACTTAGTAAGCTCAATACTTACCTGCTCATTCTTATATCTAAATCTTTGTTTATACACCCTATAGTTGAATTATCTATACCTCTCAACATGATAGCCATTAGCCATTTGTAGTCATTTAAATATTCATTTTAATTAACTGAAGTTCTATAAAACTAAAATTTTAGTTCTTCAGTCACCGTTACTTTATTTCAAATACTCAGTAGCCACATGTGCCTAGTTGGTACCATATCAGACAGAACAAATACAGAACTCTTCCATCATCACAAAAAGTTCGACTGGACAGAGATTATATTGCTTTTAATTTTGTGCATACTATCTGTCCTGTCTTTAGGAACCAACATAAACTCTCTTCAGATAAATCTCAAACTGCCTCCAAAGCTTCTACCAGCCTGATGACTTTCATTATTTTAAAACTCCATAGTTTTTAATTTTTATTTTATTTTATTATTTTACTTTTTATTTTATTTTATTTATTTTAATCCCTCCAATACTGCCCTGTACTTCTATGTGTTTCTCTCTATATATTTGCTCATCAACCAAATTCACTCAGTCCTAAAATATTCAACAAGCACCCTATATAGTAGGCACTGTTCTGAGTCCTGGAAGATGAGTTCATCAAAACAGGCAAGTGCATAAACTCCTTCAAATCAGAGTCAAAAATTTTTTGATCCTCTAGTACTTAGAACAAAGTAATACATGGTAGTGAATAAAAGAGATACTTATTAAGCAGGTATAGAAATCTAAGTTTTGAAGAAATAAGTAAATAACAAAGATAAGGACTATTTTGACAGGAAGAAATGATGCCTTCCCACTGGATCTTCATCCTGATTTAGATGTTTCATTGGGCCACTTAGATACTGTTTCATGATTACATTTGTGAAAACATTCAACTCAGTGCATCACTTTCAGAACTTTTTTAAAAATATCATTAAGTTAACAAGGACGTTAATAACCATACACACTAGGCTAAACGTTGAGCTCTTTCAGAGCAGATATTTATTTTAATCATAAAAGATGAGGTATATTCATTATAGTAAAGGCTAAGGTACTTTGAAAAAGAAATTTAAAATAAAAAAAAAAGTGGCTTATATAAAATACAATTTACTTTTTTTTTCTTGTAACTACCCCAAGGGGAGCATTCAAGCTTGCTGAGTAGCCCTGATCCACAAGGTCCATCAGGCTTACAGGACCTTTTCATCTTACTGTTCCATCACTCCCCTAGGGTATTATTTTCATCTGTGTACTTGAAGTTAGGTTACAAACACATTATATTACTACTCACAAGAAGGGAAAAAAGAGAAGAAATCAAGAATATTTTTTTATCCTTAAGCAAATGAAGCACAAGTTGTCCACATCACTTCTATTTCCATGCCACTGGTGAAAACTTAGTCATGTGGGCAATCTGGGGGTGGGGGGAGATTTGGAAAATGTAGTCTCTAGATGGTAGGAGTAAGGAGAGTCTGCCAGTCAAATTATTTTAGCTGGACTGTCTAGAGCAACTGTTCTCATACATTATCATTACATTAATACATAAAACATGAAGAAACTACCAAAAGAATTACAATTCTAAGCACATGCCTCTTGAAGAAAGCACTATCATGTTATGCTCAGAATTCACATGGTCATTTTCCAAAGATTTGCATATGCCCAGGAATAAGGCTGATAAAAGGAATGCTTAACAGTTAATCGTAGGTTTTAATAAATGTTATTGACTTATTATATTATTATTTTATAAAATATGTACAATATATGAACCTGCTTCAAAGAGCTTATGACTCAAAAGAGACTCACAGAATGTAGTATATATAGAATTGGAAGTATGCAGTGCATTTAGCATACGCTCAGATAAAATTATGAAGTATACAATATATGTCATCTCTCTTTTTTTCTCTATTTCAATACTCGGCATCTTACCAAGAACAATATCAATTCTTTAAGGCTCTTTAAACAGCAATGCTTTGAAGACTCTTTCCTCCATAGGACAAAGATTACATCTGAATATAATACCCAATTATGAGTTTGTTCAAGTTATATTCTCCAAAAAAAAAAAAAAAAATCACATTTTAATGGAGGTTTTTGGGGGAAAGAACACAAATGACTGAACCTGTAATGGTGGTTTTTTAGGATATAGACTACTATGTAAGGGAAGTATTTAAGGTAATCTGATCCTAACTGGCTCTTCTAAGTCATGCAACAAGGAATCTTCTAATGATAATCTGCACACAGCTAGCTAGCCCTGCCTGTATTCACGTTATTTGACCAGTAATGTTTACAGACCCTATTTTTTGCCTAGCTTCAAGTATGCTGTTTTTCCCTGAGGATAAAGCTTTCCAACCTACTATACTTTGACAATGGCACCAGGGACAAACTATTGAGCTTGATGTTCCCTTATATTAAATTATTATGTTCTTATAGTTCTAGTTTTTTTACGATAGTGACTAAGAAAACTATGAGAATATTGCCTGCTACTATCCTTGAGAAATATATCTTATCAAATGCAGTCACTTGGACTCAAATATTAATCTGCCCACTTGTCCCAGCTAACACCTAGATTGCAACTAAGATAGATAGGATGATAGAAAGAAAGACAATGAAAAGAAAGGAAAAGGAAAGAGAGAGAGAGAGAAGAAAGGAAGGAAGAAGGAAGGAAGGAAGGAAGGTAGGAAGGAAGGAAGGAAGGAAGGAAGGAAGGAAGGAAGGAAGGAAGGAAGGAAAGGAAGGAAGGAAGGAAGGGAGAAAGGAAGGGGAGAGAGAGAGAGAGAGAGAGAGAGAGAGAGAGAGAGAAAGAAAGAAAGAAAGAAAGAAAGAAAGAAAGAAAGAAAGAAAGAAAGAAAGAAAGAAAGAAAGAAAGACGATTCATGTTCATTTTTTTTAAATACAAAGGCTGTTCAATCACATTCAGAGGTTGATGAGAACTTAATGATGGTGTTAGAAGTCTTTTGGGAATAAAATCTTAGTAAGGAAAAATATGTTGTTCCAGGTAAATAAAACAACAATTTATTATGATCCCTCACATTTCTGAATTGCTTGGAATACTCAGACAGTTGTTAACTTGGAGTCTCTCTTTGATAACATTCAGAAAGCACCTGGGGCTGAAGTTATCTAAAACCTCTATGAGACTGACATCCAAGACGGTTGACTCACATGGCTGACAACTGATACTGGCTGCAGAATGGGAGCTCAGCTGGAGCTGTTACCCAGAGGTCCTATACATGGCCTCTACAGGTAGCTTAAGATTTCAGTATGGTGGCTTCATTCTCAGAATGTCTATTCCAAGAGCCAAATGTGTAAGCTGCCATTCTCTTTAGGAATAGGCCTGAAACTGCCATATTCTATTGTCAAAGCAGTCACAGAGCTCACTCGGATTCAGGAAGAGGGGCCAAGGCTCCACATCTCAATGGAGAAGTATCAAAGAATTTGTGGACACCTTTAATTGGTCACATATGGCCATACACTCCTGCAAACACAAGAAACAGAAAAGAGTGACCATTAAGACCATTCTTTCTATATTACCAGAAAGTTAAACTAAAAGTGATATTTCAGAACAAAATAATTTACTTTAAATTGCTTCAAATGAAGTTTATCTAGCCTCTAAGGAATTGTAAAAGTCCTGTTATGATTATTACTTTGTAAGTTATGGAGTTATCTTCAACAGAAGCAAAGAGCTCGATAATTAAAATGAGATCTTAAGGTAGCAATAAATATAAAACATAAGAGGTTAATTGTTAAATTCAGAATACTCTAAATTGTAAGGGGAAAAACGTGAATGTCTTTTATGAAACAGCAACAAGGATAAATTTTAATTAATATATCAACTACCACCTGTTCATTATTTAAAGTGAATTTTAAATAGAGAGATCTAAATTTCTCCAAAGGTGTTCCAATTAAACATGAAACACTTGCAAAAAGAAAAGACACTATGGCAGAGACAGGATGCTTGCTGATCCAATCTTCTTTTTCTGGGCCACACCCCTGCCTCCCTTGCAGTTAGTTAGGGCTATGTGAGAGGGTTCTGGCCGTGTAATAACCTATATAATTCTGCGTGCTTTCTCTCTGCTCCTCAGCCAAGCAGATGAAAGAGATATAGTGGGGGACTCCCAGGAGCCTCTAAGGGTCAACAAAGACAAGTCACACTTTACAAGAGATTTGCCCTGTCCACATCTGACATGAGCAAAAAAAAAAATCTTTTGTTGAACTAAGCCACTGACATGTGAGAGTTGCTTTTTACAGTCACTAACACTAAATACACTGATTAATATGGAAAATAAAAGTTAGTATCCTTCCTAAAAAAGACACTGAAATCATCTTTTTTAGAATGCTTAATGTATCTTAGAAATTCATAGTTGACAGTCACCATAAATGTCATCTGCCTGATGTATTTTTTTGAAGCCAGTAACCACGCACTGCCACCAATGAATAAAACAGTTATAAACATTCAGACTCAGAGAAATATACATTGTAGAGAGCAGAAGTGAGGAATCCTATGTTGCCATGACAACAAGAACATAATTCCATTTCAAAAGGATCTCCAGCTACTGTATGAAAAATAAACTTCACTTCCAAGCAAGGTTTTTAAATGTTGCATGCAGGAAGGAAAGGATTGAACATCTCACTCCAAAAAACTGACTATATCCTTCAGTAACATCAGTGCCAACTATATAACCTATAGCACAAAACCACTTTGGTTTCTTCAGATGTCCCTGAAATGTGAGTGCCAACATCAGAATGAAACTTTCAAATAGCACATCATTTCCTCTGCTGAGAAATAAAGTAGCTCTTCCTGGAATGGTAAAACCAGGCAAGCTCAGTAATTTCCTCAAAATGAAATGTTTTGATCTAATAAATTACCCTTATGAATAAACTCATATCTCCAAAGTCTTGTTTTAAATAAATACAGTCTTCAAAATTACATGATACATGTTCTTTCAGGCTGTATGATAGTAATATCACAGATATAAATTCTTCTAGAATTATAAATAACCCAACAGATCATTCATTCCAAAATTTTTATATTATAGATTAGGAAATTGAGACTCAGAGATACTGAGTGACTCAACCAATGCCACATTAATTTTGTATTATTATACTGTTTTAGTACTACTGCACTGTTGATACTATTTTCATACTGTACAGTGTTTTCTATTAAAAATAACTGAAGTACTCACATTTCTAGCAATTATTTTAGAATGCTTTCATGATCAATCTTGTAATCTCTAGGGATTTTAGAAAACATTTTGTCAAGATTATAACTCAGCATGTAGAACTAACTTCTAATGCAATCTTTTTAACTAAAAGGAGTTAAATAAAAGATTAAATTCATCTCTTAACTGTTTCAAAATCTTTCTTGTCCTTTAATGCCTTCTTAAAACTGATAAAAGCTGATACTGTAAAACTTTATCAAGTTTTTATAAATTGGAAAAAGACTACATTATTTAATGAAAAGTGTTTATTATTATATCTGTAATTATAAATATAGCTAATTTTGAGTGCACAGCTTTATTATTTAGTTGTATACATTAACTGAGCGATCAAACATTAGTCTTACTGTAAGGAGTAGATAAGAATGATTTTAATATATACAAATATATAAATTAAATGTATATATCTATTTTGTAAATGGTGATTACACTATGTTCAGAGTGTTTCTAAACTGGCTGTAAGTAGTTTCTTAATTAAGTAGCTGTGCCATTGAAATTTCACTTGCTATTAGCTTTCTTAACAAATTTTTTTTTTCATTGAAAGCATAAAAGTAAATTTTAGTTAAGCCCCTCTTAAAATTAATGTAAATTAATAATTAATGAAATTCTAAATAAAATAGGGACATTTAAATAAGAAAAATTAAGTATGGGTAAGAATACTTATAATATTTTCTAAAATGAAAAGAAGAGGGAAACTTAAAGAGCTTATAAACAAATATATCCTTTCCACCATCCCCTTGTCAGACCTAATTTTTTTTAAGTCATAGAAAATAGATCCATCATAGCTCTTCATATATTTTAGATAAAAGTAGAAGAACAAAACTATGGAGAGGGGCAAATAGATGGGCTGGATAATATATGAACTTTCCATCTTTGAATGTATAAACTTTCTCTTCTAAAGTTTGTTTCCCATGTAACTGTCTTTCTACCATATCATAAGGCAGACACCAACTCTCACCTAGATTCCTCCACCCCTACCACTGAAGGAAAAAAAAAAAAACTGAAAAGGAGATTCAACCTTACTGCCACTATTGGTCATATATTGAAAACAAATTTTGAATAAAAACAAAAGCAATGATATATCTACCAGTCAGCTTATCCCCAATGACATTGAATCTAATTGATGCTTATTTAACAAATGTTAAATTTAACCTTTGATTTAACCTCTTTACTATTCTGGCAAAGTTAGCATGACATTGGAAAAAGATTATCATTCACATTTTTTTTTTTTACAAAATAGAAATAATAAATACTCAAAAGAAAAAAATAATTTTAGAAACAGGAAAAAATTTATAAATTGTATCTTTATCAAAAAACAATGCAGTCTCTTGATTTACACTCATATTTGTGTTGAGTTACTAACAGAATGACATAAAAAGATGATTTAAATAATAACATTCATCATCATCATCATCATCATCAAATGGACAGATACTGATCCAAAATATTTGTCTCTATCTCTGTGTAGAAGTTCTTAATACAATCATAAAATGTTAGAAGTTTTTTGTGGTTTTTGTTTGGTTTGGTCTGGTTTCAGAATGTTGCTTGCCCACCTAATATAATGGGAAAAAGCAATAAATAAAACATGAAAATTTAAAACTGAAACTCCACTTTAAAATTTATTTCTATTTTTAATATAACCAGAAGACCAAATTGTTTCAACACCACCACCATCACTTTCACTTTAGAATATCAAAGTTTAACCTCAATGTGGAGGTTTAGGAGCCCGTTTCATCTCTCTGCCAGTTAAGTGGCCATTAGGGAACAAACTGTTAGCTTTTCTTCGACTCCTTCCCCTTTCAACTCCTCCATAACTTAGTCTGAGCACATCGGCATGTCTCTATAGAAAAGAAGTCATCGTTGAAAATATCTGATGTACAAAATTGAAACTAATGAGATGAGAAAGATTAAGGAATTTTGAGTAACCCATCACCTAGGAACCAAACATGAGGTAAATGAGTGAGTGCGAAAGGGCTTTGCAATATGTGAAGACAAATGGTTGTAATCCTTGGAAATTAGAGATTGTACTTTCAAGCACAAGAAAGTAATGCTTCTAAACTCACTTCTTGAAACTAATTTTAGAGTTTCCAATATATTCCATTCTGGCTGTGTCTGATAACTGTTTACATGTGTAACAAAGGGATTGTAAGTAGCTCTCTCCACATCCCAGCCAGTTTGATGCCTTTACAATGCCAGTCCCTTAGGAACACTGGTCAGTTTCTCTGGCTTTTCTTTTCCCTTAAAGAATAGTAGATACTGCAATAAGAGTAAAAGTATCAATAATTGAGAGATACAGAAGAAAGAGCACCCTTGACTCTTGAGTAATGAGTGCCTCACATTTGATCTATAAATGGGTCGTCTGATTTATATTATTTGAGTTAGTTGGTAAGTAAAAAATAAAATTTTTAATTTATATTTTAAGATATTATTGTTGCTTAGACAAAGAAAAATGAGAACATTAAAATCCAACCCCCTCAGCTTTATTAAGCCACAAAAAAATACCAAGCTAGATTAAAATAACAGCCAGAGACCTAAAGTGCCATCTCCCAATATGAGTCATGAAATTTGTAGATGTATTTTTTATATGGAGAGAATTTACAAATGCATGTAAGTATAATTGTAAAATAACATACAAGAGCTCCTGAATCTAAAGGAATGTTATGTTAAGAGTTCTATAGTACAGTTAGATATACTTTAAGGTCTAATTTGTATATAAAACAGATGTGTCATATTTCTAAATAACTCCCTGCAATATGTTATATAATAATTGTACTTTATTATATTTTTTATATTGTCAACAAGTGTTTTAAAGGTACTTATTGTCTAAGCAGTGTTCATAGAAACATTGGGTATAATGGAATGTCTCAAATAAATAGCATAAAAAAATGTTTTATGAGAAAAAAAGACATAAAGATTAATATAATATATACACCTGAACAGCACTCTTAATGCACTAGAAAGATGCTGTGTTCTGTACATGCAACATCTGAATTAATAAAATATTACATATACTCCAAATATCTTTATGTAAAACCAAACCTTTGATAACTAGCCCTGAAGACCTATATGCACATCTATGCCTATTATACTATTGTGTACATGAAAGTTAGTTATTCTACATAGCGCTGAGTAATCTGAGAGCCTACTTTTTAGAAAGAAAAGAAACAATCACACTCAACAAACAGATTCAAAATGACAATAGTTTTCCCTTTGGTTATTCAGTGTATTCTTGCTCATTAAGATATGGAGGAAAGATAAACAAGTCCTTCTCCAAAGGTGTTTACTGGCTATAGAAGCTACTGAGAATTAATTAAATGCCACCCACTTCTTTTCTGCAGTAGCTTAAAAAAAATAAACTCTTAAAAGGCTACTTATTTTTCACAAATACAACCCTTGATAAAGGTAAAGAATGTCTCCTACATTCCTATTACAGGCCTACAAAGGAGATATTATAGATTCAATTCCAGACCAGTGCAATAAAGCAAATATCACAGTAAAGTGAGTCATGTAAATTGTTTGATTTCTCAGTGTATATAAAGTTATGTTATACTATACTGTAGTTTATTAAATATGCAATTATATCAAAACAATCAATGTATATATGATAATTCTAAAATACTTTATTGCTGAAAAATGCTAACCATTATCTGAGTCTTCAACAAGTTGTAATCTTTTTGCTCATAGAGGTTCTTGCCTTGAGGTTGATGACTACTGACTAATCAGGGTGGTGGTTTCTAAGGGTGGGGGGTCAATGGAGCTGTGGAAATTTCTTAAAATAAGACAACAGTGAAGTCTGCCACATGAATTGAATTCTCCTTTCATGAATGATTTCTCAAAGATCACTGATCACAGATCATCATAAGAAATATAATAATAATGAAAATTTTGCTATAATGCAAGAATTACCATATTGTGACTCAGAGACATAAAGCAAGCAAATGATATTGAAAAAACTGGCACCAATAGATTTGCTCAACACAAGGTTGCAACAAACCTTCAGTTTGTCAAAAAACACAATATCTCCTTAGCACAATAAATTGAAGTGCAAAAAAGAGAAGCACAATAAAATGAGGTAGGTATGCCTGTATTAGCTTGTCTCTGTTCAGTTTCTAAAGACTTTCTAATTCTCAAGGCAGCCAGAGACCACAAAAAAAGGTGGGGAGCAGAGAATATCAGCAAAAAAGCAAACATAAGCAACCTCAAGAAAAATTTAAAAGAATGAAAAGACAGTTGCTTAGAAGTATATCCCTTTCCTAGTCATGTGTTGCTTAATGACGGGAATATGTTCTGAGAAACGCGTCATTAGGTGATTTTCTCATTATGCAGATATTACAGAGTGCACTTACACAAAGCTAGAAGGTATAGCCTATTACACACCTAGGCTATATGGTACAGCCTGTTGCTCCCAGGCTATAAACTTGTACAGCATGTTACTATACTGAATACTGCAGGCAATTGTGATACGATGATAAGTATTTGTGTATCTACACATCCATAAACATAGAAAAGGTACGATAAAAATATTGCAATGTATGAAAGATTTCATTTAAATGGTACACCTGTATAAAGTACTTACTGTGAACAGAGTTTGTAGTGCTAGAAGTTTTTCTGAGAGAGTCAGCGAATGAGAAGGCAGAGAACATTACTGTACACTGCTCTACTCGTAGACTTTATTAACACTGCCCTCCTCCTGCTTCCTTCCAACAAGGTTAGAAAAAGAACATCAGAGCCATCAATACTGCTCCCTGAACAGGGATGTGGACCAAATCGACTGGAAATATCAAGGAGAAACATGACTGAGTAACAGTGACTGTTGGGAGCATGTGAAAGGTGGCCTGAGGGTCGATACCAATATGAAATCAAGACTGAGCAATAAAGGATTGTCACAGTGTGGTTTTGGCTACTGTACATTGGAACAG
This sequence comes from Cynopterus sphinx, assembly GCA_030015415.1. Lineage (NCBI taxonomy): Eukaryota > Metazoa > Chordata > Mammalia > Chiroptera > Pteropodidae > Cynopterus > Cynopterus sphinx. The sequence continues at coordinate 57,687,461 of CM057379.1, read as the reverse complement.
TGGTCAGATTAAGGAACTTTGTGGTTGGTATTCATAAAAGAAAAATGGGTGTTTACAGCATGGAGAGTATGTGGAACTGAGGACTATTGCCAAATGCCATGGGAAAAAGAAAAAAGAAAAAAGAAAAATCTTCTCAAACCACATATCCTTCCATTTCTTACAGGAAATTCAGCTCCACTATAATTTTATGGGATCACTGTCCTATATGTGGTTCATCATTGACCAAAACATCACTAGATGGTGCATGATTGTACTTTGAGATTACTTATCATAATTTAATTCTTTAGAATCTTACCTTCCTCTTTATCTAACTTCCATTATATTGCTTCTTGGCCATGAGATAATACCTACTCAATCTGCCTAGCATTTATTTCTGTGTAAGGTCATTTCATTTCACCCTTTGCCTTCCTGGTCTGACTCATGCCCTCCAGAAGCACAACCACACCCCTTGGGCATTAGGAAGTTGATTTTAAAAATCAGATTAGGACACTGAGACCCAGAGAGAGAGAGCCTACACCATTGTCTTGAATTTGATTTTCTTCTTCTGAACAAATGTGAGGTTTTAATTTTTTTTTAACATATTGTCAACTAACAGGATTAGTAAGCTCTATCAAAAAAGAGGCCCTAGTATTTCTGGGGGTCACCTTATTAATTATTTCTTCTTAAGAGAATTTACAGTGGTATCTCAGTGCAAAGACAAAAAAGAAATAGGGATGAGGAAGACTGGCAATTCATAAAGCATTATCTAATTATTTTGGATAGCGATAACCTCACATTACTTATTTCTATTTCTGATCGCTTTATTTCCTCTTTAAAATTCATCTTTAATTTTTAAAAAAACCTAAAATATTCAGAATGTTTACCTAAAGAAGATCCTATATGAATCTTTTTTTTCCTTCCAGAAGTAGAATAGTACAAAAACTGAGACCCACAAATAATGGTTTAGTCTTTTCCTCACCTTTCTTCACTTTCATCCAATGAATTTTTCTGAAAACCAATTTAAAAATATGTAACTTGCATTTAGTTTTTTCTATCTCTATAATACTTTTCTATATATTATATACTGCTACACATATTAATTGTATTTTTAATTGAAATATATTCTCTTCTGTTAGTAGTTTAAATTTATGTCATTCATGTAATTAGTCATCTTAAGTAAATATGTCCTTGAAATCAGTTGGTTATATCATAGAGATTTTTCAGTAAATAGAATTGATAAATTATGGAACTGAGGACCTCTGCTGGCAGTTTAGTGGCATTATTTTTTTAAACCATGATAAAATTGAAAAGAGATGTGAAGTTACCTACTTAATCTGAAGTATTCCTTTTTAGAATCTTTGTCTTCTTAAAACTTTATTTTTTGGTACTTTCACATTTTCAGCAATTTTAGTTCTTCATTTTTGCAGCAATTGCTTTACTTTTTGGAAACAAAATAAGACTCGTGATGCTAAACATGGCATTCAGTAGCAAAATTTAATAAAATTTTAATGACATAGTTTCTAAGATATCTCATTTTTCAGAAACAATATTTGTTTCATGTGTAATATAATACCTAGAAAACCTTGGAAGCCAAGTTTTTATCTAAATGTCAAGGGCATGGAAAATGCAGTTAGAGTGGTTATCCTTCATTCTACTTCACCACTAATGTCACTTACCTGTGCAGTCCTTCTATATTATTTAAAAATTCATATAATTATCACTAAAAAAGACCTTAGAAGTCATGTATTCCAACCTTTTAATTTTACAAAGAAGAAATCTGAGAGCTGTATAGGTGAAAATCAGCCTCTGTCTGTTCTTACCAAGTCAGGGTGAGATAAACAAATAACTACTAAAGACATCTCATCTTCTCAGGAGATGTCTCCTCAAGCAAGAGAAGGAAAAGAGACAGAAGAGTTCCATCTCTGAGTCACAATAACTCAGCCCTGCTATGGATGCAGGAAGACCTACTTCAAGCCTGGTTCTAGGCATTTGAGTTGCTAGGAAAAAGTTTGGATCTTGGGACCAGAAGCAATAACAATAATTATGATAAACATTATTGAGCACTGAATATGTGCCAGGCAGACACAGTTCTAAGTACCTGACACGGGATAACTCATGTAATCATCACAGCAATCCTGTGTAATGGACAAAACTGCTTGTATAATTGAGGAAACTGAGGCACAGAGAGATTGAGTCACTTTCCCCAGGTCTTTTAGTCAAGGTTCAAATCCATGCAGTGTAGATCCAGAGCTCATGCTCTTAACCCCACATTATGAGAAAACATAACAAATGCAGAAATCGGTCACAAAGGGTCAACCCTAGAATTTTACAGTTCCTGCCTGACTTTGAAATCAGATAGTGTCTCCTACTGCCCAATTCCATTGTATCTATGATCTGGAAATTTAAGTTTTGGAAAGGGCATTGTAGAACATGTTGTCTGGTGGTCCTTAATCTCTTTTGGTTTATAGAGTTATATGAAATTCTGCTAAAAGGAATAAAATTTGACCTCTGAAAATTATATATTCACATATATGACATAGCAACAGACACACAAACAATTTTGCATAAAATTTCAAAATGTTTATGGAATCTTTTAATCCTCATTTATAGATCTTAGGACCCTAGATTTAAAAATTCTGATTTAGTGCACTCTTTACAATTCCCATTTTATATAAAATTGTCTCTTTTCAACATGTTACTGCATTTCCATGCTATGCTTTGTCTTCCTGAATCTAAATTTTTCTGTTTCTTTTCAGTTCTGACCCATTCTTGCTGCCAATTCCACACCCTCTGATTACTTATGTCAACAGCACATTCTCAGATCACATTTAACTCCATCTTCTCAATAATCATGCGAGATAAAGTGAGGCATTATGCATCAAAGTATAATCATAACTTTAGTAATAGCTATTGTTTCAAAAATATAAAAAGTGTGATGTTACAGAACAAACCTAAAACATATAACTGTTTCATTTAATTCATTCATTAACAAGTATATTCCACTACCAACAAATACAGGCTGAGGTTAGGAAGGGGAATAAAGCAAAGTGGAGAGGCCACTGTTTTGATTTCCATATGTTTCCTGAAGATTTTACTGATTAAAATAAACTCACTGCAAGCTACCAGATGAAAGTAGACCTGTAGGATGTCAGCTGGCCATTCAGGTTTTCAGTTAAAAAAAAGGAAAGCAAGTCAAATATAAAAATTGTCTCGCTTCACCCACTGTTTATTAACTGCACTAAATAGTTCTACTAAATTGAACAGGTGGGAATTTATTTATTAAAGGAATCCCAGCCCACTACTAACCTAACTTCCCAAGGTATCAACTAATCGATATGATCTAAGTAGGTATATCTAATCAAGTTTTCTGGTCACATATAAAAGCCTTTTAAATCATGCTTCTTGAAATGCATCAGTTCTTAATCTAACTTTCTCTTCATTCTAAATAGGCAGCGGTGAAAATGTCAGAAAGATGGTGTACGCATGTGTGTGTGTGCGTATGTATATGTTTACATGACTGTTGTTCTATGATTAACAGCAAAAATCAGATTTCTTGGCCTATTTGTACATTGTTCTAAGTCTTCTTTCCTAAAATTATATATTTGTAGATATGGTTCTTCAATTTTGTGGGGGGAGCAGGGAATGTAGTCATAATCTTCCTCAATTTATAGGAAAAAAAAAACTGACATAGGTTCAAATCTCAAACAAATAAATCAATTGACCCTATATCTATATGGTCCTACATATATACTTAGACATCATTCTATCCTTTTCTTCTCAGACTTCTCAGAGAGTCTATAATAATTGTCTCCATTTTCTGATTTCTTATTTTTCCTTCATCTCATTGCACTGGGCTTTCTATTTCTTCCAAGTCACTGAAATAATTATGACTAATTTAATGAGTGACATTTTTTATCAAAAATCCAAATAGAAATTTCTCAGTTCTGAATTACTGAACTTCTGAGATGCTTTTGACAAAATCAATTGTTGTCATCTTCTTGATACTCTTTCCTTCCTTGGCTTTTGTATTGGGGATAGTTGAAATGAAAAGGAACAAAAAGCTTTTCAGACAAAGATTACAGTGTATGCACACATAAATGTTTGATATAAAATAACAAATTCTAAAATTAATGTACAAATCATACAGCATACAAACCTGAATATTATTTTTAAAGCTATTATGTTGATCTTAGAAAAAATATATGTTAATACTTGTATACCTATAATATTTATAAATTTCCCCTTTTAGTCAAGTAATTGTTAAACTGAGAATATTTCTTTTCAGCTTCTTAGTAGTCCATTAACAAAATATTGATAATAAGTGTGCATTTTATAATTTGCATAATATTTATAAACCAGCTGTTATTTACAAACTGTTAATGAATAAATCTCAGTACTAAAAATGGCTAATTGTTTAGTTGAATGAACTTGATCAAGCACTTATTTTACACATGCCTTGAAACGTGGGCAGACTACTTAACATAAAACATATTCACTCAAGGAGAGTGAAGCTTCTCTTTTTCCTTTCTTACAGATCTTTTGTAGTTATATTGGAAGGTAAGTGTTCTAAAAATCCTACGTATAATATGCTTTTATTCCAAAATAGTGTTCATTTTAGCCTCAAGTTTTCCATTGACAAGCTACAGATGATAATACTATATAATACTTGCCTGGCAAAAAAATAATGAAATATGTGTCACATATTGCCAGATTCTCCCACACTACTTCCAGGCACTTATACTACTATAATCTTCATAATCTCACCATGAGACATGTATAATATAAATGAAGAAACTGACGCAACAAAAATTCAACAATTAGTGGAAAATTCACTAGAAAAAAAATTTATTATAACATATTTTTTCATGTCATACTTCAGCTGTCACATACCAGGCCCCTAAATAGGAAAACAAAATAGATCATGCCCTTAACTAGTTCATGATTCTTTGCTTGTGATAGAATTTAAATAGAACTCTATATCTCAGATTTGGAAAATAGATGGCACCAGTCCTGCATTCCAAAGAAAAGTTCAAGATCACCAACCAGAATTTGAAAATAAAGTGCCTGAGAAACTGTTTTGCTCTCCCACCCCAGGCTTATGTGAGACCATATAGACCCCTTAGCTGATCTGTCACCTCTAGAAAGTGGTGTTGGTGGAGGGGGTGGAGACGTTGCTGAGAGAGAAAAGGGAAAGGAAGATTAGAAGAGATTAGGTGGACCCAGGTTGCTGTGGACCACCATGCATGTGCTAGCACCACCACAAAGGTATTGATGGCCTAATCAGAAAGCTTGACATAGTTCCTCTGGAGTTTATGAATCACAGCTCCCTGACATCAGACTCATACCTAATATCTCTGCTTGGCAGCTGACCATGGTTGGTCTCTCTCTAAAGGCAGAGACAAGAGAGATTGTTCCATTGAACTCAGTGTATTCCTGACACAAAAGACAATGGGCCTGGGTGTTGTCCTGCCCAGGAAGATTGCCTTTCCACAATTTAGCAGGGAGTAAACCTTTATAGACCCCTAAGAGCTGAAGAAGGGGATATTAACAGTCAGACAGAAAATATATTTAGCAGCATCAAGGACATGTAGGTGCAAGATCTCCAGCAATGGAGGGAAGGTGTGGTGCTTCTAAAAAGCACATGAAAAAATGTTGCCATGGCCAGAGGAAACCAACACAGACCAATGCCAGACACGTAGTGCCAATAAAAATATTTGCCCTCCCCACACCTCTTTCAGCTCTAGAGAAGGAGCAAGAGGCAGCCTCCAGAGTGGGAAGAAGGAGAAGGACTCTAGAGAAATTTTTTAAAAAGCTAACCAGGTCCCTTTTTCCACAGATGGTAGCTCAATTTAATGAAGGGAAGAATCTTTAACTTCAATAAACTTGAAAAGTCTATTTCATGCAAATAAGTATTCAAATGACCAGAGATTGTTTGACGGCCCAGGAGATATAAAAGTAGCCTGAAAAGTCATAAAACTAGCCTTAAGTTTATCTCCAGAGCAAGAGGAATTGGTCCCATAGCAAAAGTTTTAAACAATAAAATAAGAAAATTAAGTTACTTCATGATTGCATACCCTCCTTGTGTCCCACCATTTCAACATAATGATTCCACTGAAACAAAATAAAGTATTATTTTTATAATGCATAATATAATAGCATCTATATACTACATTGCATCAAGTATCTATCTGTCACATATCAACTAGATATTCACAATATGGACAAGGTAAATTTTTATTATGGTTCTTAAATTAAAAAGTCATTGTTAAGTAACAGATTTTAACTTTATTATGTGAATATCAATCAGTCTAAAGGTACTGATTAAACTCCTTTAAACTTTTTCTTTCTTCCTAAAAGGAGTATATATTCTAATTAAGGAAGCATTAAAATATTTATAAGGTCTGGTCTCAACTAAAAGTACAATATAAGTTTTTTAATTTAAAAAATGTATATTAGAGTCTACAGCCATGCTACCTTGAATAAGCCCAGTCCGGTCTGCTCTGGGAAGCTAAGCAGGGCAAGACCTGGTTAATACTTGGATGGGAGACCACTTAGGAGACCAGGTACTGTAGGTGTAAAAGATAAATAAATAAATAAATAAATAGATAGATAGATAGATAGATAGATAAATAAATGCGCATATTAGAAAGGTAAATAAAGCTTACTTTATAAAAAGTTGAATTTTAAAATGTGTTTTGTTATTCAAATAAACTTTGTTTTGTTTGAAAATAAATGGAATATTTGATACTAAAAAATTTTGGAAAAGAGCTACCATTAAAGATACCATGCCTATCTATTCAAATCAGTAGGTGGCCTGAAACTATTCATACTTCATAAATATTTAAATGATAAAAACAAAAGACAACAACATAAAAACAAAAAAAAAACACACAAAAACTGCTACAGCATATGAACCTTTTAACCTCTTCAATATAGATATATATTTTTATACATTTTTATATGTCTAAATGCCTTTAACAACCATGCATTATATTCTCTCCTCAGAGTTCACTAACGTATGAGAAAAGGACTTTTTCAACAATTTATTTAAATGCGTTATTGTAAAAATTGCCTTAATCAAAACAAATCTATTAAATTTAATAATTAATTAAATTAGTAAAATAATTATTAAATAATTAAATTATCAACCTCAAAACACAAAATCTTAAAAGAGAACCTTAAAAGCAATAAAAATCCCAGATATACTGATTGTTTATGAAATGAGAAGATATTAATAAAGAATTAAGGAAGAAGAGGGATAGAAAGAAGGGAAGCAGAGAAAAACCTTAAGTGAATATATAAACTAATAATAAAGTGGTATATAAATTAAAAATATATAAAATGGTTGCAGTTCAACAGAACAACACATTTTGATTTGCAGAGTCCTATTAAAGTTGGATCAATGAAACTCACTAACTAGATTTTATTGACACTACAGAGGGACAAATCTGTCTATGTCCTTTGGTTCCAAAATGAAAGAATAAAATCCTGGAGCTACTCGAGGTTATCTTGCCAATAGGGAGATGAGAGCCTGACTAAGGATAAACAAAGAACACAGGGCTGAAGAATAAAAAGGAAGATTGCTGTTAGCATCTTTGACCCCTAGAATTCAACAGGGCCTGTAGAACATAGCCCTGTGACTTTCATTTATGGGAACCGATAAAGTCACTCCTTTTTTTTTTTTTTTTTTTTTTTTGCCTAAACCAAATTGAGTTGCTCGGCTTTTTAGCACTTGCAAATGAAAGTGTCCTGATTAATACAATTCAAAAGTGAGGTTTATTTCACAAATAGTTAGAAAATTGAAACAGCATAGTTGAATGTTGGTGTGGTGGTAGCTCCAAAGATTGGACTGCAAGGAACATTAAAAGCTGACGTCTAATAGGTCCTATACTCATATTTTCTTTGACCACCATAGTTTTTATTTTTTAAACATTATAAATTACTTGTCAGCATTTTAATATTGAGTAGAATGTTTTGAGTACAATCTCAGAAAATATAGAGAAACCATTTTCCTAATTCTATAGCACTTACAAAATAATTTTATTGTTTATTGTAGATTAATCATTTTATCTTTACTTTTTCAATATGTTGGTAGTCACAACCATGACTTATTTGATGGTGAGTAACTGAACAGGAATACAATTGCAATTTTAGGTTCCTGTGAGAAAATGCAATGTGTTTAAAAAGTATTTTCCAGAAATGAATTGTAAAAAGTGAGAATTATTTTGTGATTTTGTAATTTTATAAATTCACATGCCTACTAAATTAGATTTAACTCTTTGCATAGTTAGTTTTGATTTCAGAGTTTATATGGTTTGTTGGTATGACAAAATTTAGATTGTGGGTAAGGTTGTTGTTATTTTTTTAGAAGTAAGTTTGGTAGCTGTGGAATATGAATAGTTGAAATTATATCAAGGCCAACCAAATTTAATTCTGTTTCCTCTCAGTTGTTTATCTTTTACATTAGAAAATAAATAAAGAAAAGCCAAAAAGCCTAGGAATGCTTGCCAAATACCTAGTTTTCAAACATCATTCAAATTGGAAAAAAAGAGAAATGATAGATACAAGAAAAATTCTACAGAGAAATTTTATTTTCAAGTTCATTGCATAGTTTAAATGTATATATAAGGGTACCTGTGTGTAAATGTCTGATATATGTTAAATAATATAAATTAGATGTACATTAGACCTTAAAGTAAATAAGTTGCAAACATATGATTAATGCAATGGTGTTTTTAGGATTTAAATAGGCTGCCCTCTTGGTATTACAAGACAAATTGTAACTTGTAGATAAAGTTGTCTTCTGAATTAGAATTAAATATGCTTTTATTAAATGAATATTAGTTATTTGAATAAGTAACACTCTGAGATATCATTTGTAATTGCAACCTAGTGAATCTGCATAGTCTACTAAAATTTCAGGGAAACAAACAAATATATATATAAATGAAACTACAGCCTGCATGACATTTTTAAAAACTAGACCCAAAGTAAAAATTCATTTGTCTCCACTTCAGCCCTTTCAGGAAAATGTTTCCAGGTATGATGGTACCTTTATGTATCAAATTAACTGGACCATAGGGTGTCCAGATATGTGGTCAAACATTAATTATCCTGGATGCTTCTGTGAGAGGTTTCTTTGGGTGAGACTGACATTTAAATCTATTGTCTGAATAAAGCAGATTGCCCTCTTCGACATGAGTGGGCCAAGTTCATATAATCCATTGAAGGTCCAAAATCAAAAAGGGTGACCCTGCCCCAGGATGAGAGAATTCCTCCTGCCTGATTTAGGAATTTTCCTTAGAATATATCTGTTTCCCAAGCCTGATTATGAATGAATGAACTCAAAGCACAAGGTGCTCAGAACAAAGGCTTCAGAGTAAATCCTAGGTTCAAGGGGAGTCACCTGGAGTACATTTTCCAAGTGACCTCTGTAGAACACAATGTCAATTTCTCATCTCTTCTCTCCTCCCCACCACCCTTCATCTATCCACTCTACCCTGTCACATTGACAAAATCACTAAACTTCAGAATTTCCCACATTATACAGTCTTCAGGGAACAGATGGTAAGTATATTATAATCTCAATTTCTGATTCAAATTTATTAATATTGGCTTCTTGTCCATTATGTTGAGAATTAATAAAAAGTGTAAATCATTGATAGAAATTATTAACTAACTATATCTGCCGTGAGGGAAAGAGAAAGCAGTGCCTACAAAGTCATGCATTTGCCATGCTCACTCTAGAATTTTAAATTGACACCCTTTTAAAATATACATGAAGAACAATGTCATGGATAATTTACTGAGATAATGCCTTATTCTGATGCCTATATGAGACTCTCAGAAGAAATGCGATTGTGACCCTGAACTTCCAGCACTGTCCTCTGATTTCCTTTACTTGAGGCTTGTGAACAGCTTTGGGTTTCAAAGGTAGAAACAGAGGTTGTCTGGCACCAAGGGCCAAATCCTTTTTAGATTTTTGTTGGAGACTCTAAGCACCTCCAGTTACTAGGTTGGATGATACCAGTGAGGAGAGGGGATAGAGATTGTGCTTGGACTAATTTTAGAAAATGAGAAGAATAGCTTCTGGGAGACTAGTGGAGGTACAGGAAGATTTTATGGTTTACATAATTTGGTGCACATTCACAAACCCTTGCTCACAGTGCAATCATCCTTTGACTAAGGAGAATGAGAGAAGGCTTTTGGACATCTATAGAATTCTGGCCTCAAAGTCCTGAGACTTCAAAGAGAAAAAAAGTCTCTGTGACAAAGCTTGAGTCAGTATAGAAAACCAGTGTGAAGTCTTCTGAGTCCTTCTGGAGCAGCAGTGCCTCAATAATGGTAGAGAAGCAGCTCTTCCCAGCAGTGTCACTGAGCAGAATGAATATTAATGATAACCAACACAATAAACTAAGGACCAGGATTTTTTTCTATTTTTTATATACTTGAATGTTTGCGCAACCCTAAAGACAGCCAGTAGTCTATCACCCCTCAACACCTCCCCTAAAAAGAGGAGCGAAAAAGAGGAAGAAAAGAGTCAACTAAAAGTGTGGGGTGCAAATCTACATTTAATTTGTAAATAATTTGTAAATAAATATATTTATTTATAATTTATTTATATATATTTATATTATATATATACATATAGTTCCCCAAAAATTGCTGAGGTAAGTCATACTTAATACACAAGAATTACAAAACAATAGAAAAATAAAATAAATTCAAATTCATTGGCATCACTAGAAACTCCACAAAGCTGGAAGAAATGGTGAGAAAATCTCATGGGTAAATGAGAGGGATAAATAATAAGGATGGAAGCACTAATAGTTTAAGCCATTTGTCTAAGATCACGTAGCTAGTATGAGAGCTAAAATTCTGACATAGGTCTTCTGATTCCTGTGAGACTATAAAAAGCGAAAGTGGTTCAATATTAAGAAGCATAATTCATGTTGTAGTATTTAAAACTATATAGGAATCTGGAGGTCAGGTGACTGAAAGTGCTCCATAGGGCCTCTATGCAGGATAAGGAGGAATGAGCAGAGAATCATTAAGAACATGTAGCACAACCATAACATCCATAACATGTGTGACAGGCGAGGCACTGCAACTGATCTAGAAACTGTAGGTGAGATTTGGAGTAAGGCAGATCTGAATTCTTCTCGCGTCTTTGAAAACAGTTCCTAAATGCTTTGAGCTTAGGAAAGAAATGCAATGTGCCAGGACATGGCTAGTACTAGATCAACATATGAGTAGAGGTACAGTGAGCTTGATTCAAAAACTTAGAAAAGAATCTGCTACAACAGATCAAAACATCACAGCAAGACTAAAAAGTGATTTAGGGAAAAAAAATAATCTATTAGTGCAGTTTTTTCACAGCTTTTTGACTTGTTTTAAAAGCAGGTGCTTTTAAACTTTTATTTATAATTTTTTATGTTTATATGTCTACAATTTATATATATTGCAATATATACCAAACTTCTGTTAATTTCCAATGTCTATGAGAGCCTACCAACTCCAGTTTTGTCAGACCCATTAAAATTCAGTAACATAATCTTAAAACTTGGCAGAAAATTATCATATACCCTATTTCACTGTTCTCCCAGTCTTTTACTAGACTCTTGCTTTTTATATTTGTAGTCAATATTTTTGCTTTTTTAAAAAGCAAAGAAAAAAACAGGAAGAAAGAAAAAAGTGATTTGAATTTCTTGTCTTCTTCATAGCACCCAAACAATCCCAATTGCTGGTTAAACTATTCCCAAAACCTCTTAAACTAATGATTTTTAAAATATTTTTCATATCTTTAGCAAGTATTCAGTGTGCTTTACATATATAATTGTGCTTGGTTTTATTTATTTTTACCAATTATGAAATACATGTACATCACAAAATTAGACTAATAATGGATATACACATCGATATGTACTTTATAATTAATAATTGCCATCATTTATTTAGCAACTTATTATCTATAAATACCACAACATAACTGAGAAACAAGGAGTTTTCCATCTGAATTACTTTTTCTATTTGACTAGTTTTAGTCACAATACGTAAAACAGATTAAACATGGCTGAACAGTCAGCTTGTTAATTGTTCTCTCAACAAGTTCTAAATATGTCATTATTATTTAAATAATGAATTGTGGGTATGATTTCAATAGGGAATAACCTGTCCTTGCCTTTTATTTCTTGAGAAGTATAATATCACTTTAATTATTTTCGATCAGAAGTGACATCATCTATACATTGATAGATGTGTTATTGATATACTTGGTCTTGATGTGACAAATTGTCTCCTTTATCTTTGATTAAAATGAATTGTCACACTGCATCAGCTACTCTCCCACTCGTGCTACATGGCTAGCTTATCACTCATCCACCATGATACTCCAGTTTTAAAGCATGTTTAGCAAATACATTTGTTTCTATACATGCAACCCAGTTTTCTTTCTCCCGAGATACAAGGCATATAACCTCTACTCCCTTGCAATGGAAACCTCTTGTTTTACTGTCTGACTTCCTTTTCACTTCTGGTCACAGCAGGCCAATTTTTCTTTGGAGAATATCTCTAATCAATTTTCAGTCCTTGTTATATAAGTGGAGCTGATATTACTAGTCTCCCCAACCACACCATTTCTAAGGATAAACCTATGCATAATTTGGCCAATGAGTTTAACCCATAATCCAGCAATAGCAGATGGTTCAGAGTCAGGGACATTGCCTGGTCAGGTGAACCAGAATCATCCCCTAGATTTTGCTGGCTTAAAAAAAAATAAAATAAAAAAGACTAAAAGTGTAAGTTAGGATAAAAGCAAGACCCAAATTCTGATGACAGTTTTTGACTCTTTGGATTTACTTATGACTAAATCTGTAAATCTGCTCTTAAAACATTCTATTATATAAGCCATTCAATTCTCTTTCTTTTTAAAAAGTGAATTGAGATGGCTTTCATTCACTTACAACCAAAAGAACTCTGATTAATGTGCCCATGGACCAATTTTCTTCCATTTAGATAGTATGTTATTCAAAATAAAATAAACTCTGGTGAAAAAAATGAAATTTCACATTTCAGTTATTTAACACAACAAAGATTTAATTTTGTTCACATCACAGTCCAACACTAGTTGGGCTGCCTTCTTTCACAGCATAGGTATTTTGTTTTAGCACATGGTTTCCAAGGTCCTACTAGTCTGAGGAAGAAGAGAAGAAGGCATCCGGGCTCCTCAGTGGCTTGAACTAAACATGACAGGTCACTACTGCTCAGAGCCCACTGTCCAGTCTGAACCTTTGGCATCAAATTAGCTAAGGGAGTCTGGGAAAATGGAGAGAAACATACTCATCCACCCTGAGCAATAACTATCAGTCAGGTTTCTCCAAACGAAAAACAAAAACAAAAACAACAAAAATTAACAAACAAACAAACCAACAAACCAATAAGGTGTTTGTGCAAAGAAAGAGAGGGGGGAGAGAGAGAGAGAGAGAGAGAGAGAGAGAGAGAGAGAGAGAGAGAGAGAGAAATCTATTTTAAGAAACTGGCTCACCCTATTGGCGGGATGTGCTAATAAATTTGAAATCTGCAGGCTGGCAGGCTGGAAACTCAGGCAAAAGTTGATACTACAGTCTTGAGGCAGAAATTCTTCAGAAAACCTCAGTTTCTGCTCTTAAGACCTATAATTAATTGGATGAGGCCCAAACACATTACTGAAAGTCTATTGATTATTGATGTCAACCATATCTATAAAATACTTTTTCAGCAACACCTAGATTAATGTTTGATTAAATAACTACACACTATAGCCTAGCCCAGTTGACACATAAAATTAACCGTCACACTATCTCTGCCAAAGATCAAATGCCCTTATTTCTTTTCTTCTCATAATATTGCTATGAAAATAGATGTCTCTGCTATATGAAGGGGGATTATAATTATGTTCTAATGTTCAATATATGCTATGCAACTCCTTCAGTGCCAAGGCTAAATATTTTAACAATATAAAAATATTTCTTCAGTCATCAGGATACTCTTTTTGAAATCTTAGCTAAATTCCTATATTATATTTTTAAATGCTTTCACTTATGTATTAATTAATTTTTCAATTAATATGTTTGAGTACCTACTCCAAGCTAGGTACACAAAGACCATCTTTTCATTTCAGGTATCTTCATCTTCATTCTGAGGGAGAATAAATAAACTTGGCAAGCACTTAATGCTTTGAAAGAAATCATCCCAAAACTCAGAGGCTCAAAGCAAGAAAAACTATTTTTTTATAGTTTCTGTGGGTCAGAAATTTTAGAGCAGCTAGACTGGGCAGTTCTACCTCAGGATCTGAGAGCACATTCAGCAGGTGACCGGTGCTACAGCCATTAGAAGACTGCTTCCTAGGTGGCTCACTCATTCATCTGGCAAGTCGGTGCTGGCTGTTGCAGGAGGCTAAAGGTGTCTCTACATGGGCTTCCTCACAGGGTTGCCTGTGGATATTTACATTTGACTTTCCCCAGAATGAGATATCCAGAAGACCAAAACAGAACCTTCAGTGCCTTTTATGACTTGGAAGTCACACGCAATCACTGAATTCTATTGGTCACTGTGGTCTGTGTGGGAGGAGACTACACAAGAGCACAAATTTTAGGAGGTAAAGATCATGGGGGACTATCTTGGAGGCCAACTACCATAATAAGGTATACCAGTCCTTTGCTTGAAATACCCTTTGTTTAGAGATCCAGCTGGCTTACCTTATTAAATATGTGGCTCCACAATTCATATATTCAGGCCTGACTAGATTATGAACTGAGATTTCAGTTAAATTTAGTATGTATATAAAACCCCTGCCTTATGTGAGAGTAACAAGTGGAAAAGACATATTTCTTTCCTCACTAGATTGGTAGCCCAGGAATTCTTTGAAGAGGTTCAGCTGGAGGCTATAGACACCTGACAAAAGCACACAAGCACACACACACACACACACATGCACACACACACACATACACACACTAGTCATCTATTTTAACACCAAAAATGCTACTTTAGGACCCACCACTCTTACACAAGTAGAAGTATCTTGTCTTGAGACACAGAAGCAATACAGGTAGTAACTATTATTTGGGCATTATACTTACTAGGAAATAAAAAATTCTGTGATATTGTCTTATTTCTATATCCTGGTGTCCTTGAAATTTTTATCTCATTGCAATTAAAATATCCAGAACATTCAGTCTCAAAGAAGATATAAATATTAAAAGATCATTTCATTTTGTTACAATGGGTACAAAATTGAAATGTGAAAATGAAGGTCATGAGAGCTCTTCAGAAGTTTCTAATAGGATGAAAAGTATGTTATAATTACCATTATGGGCACAGCTACTTTGGGACTGAATAATGTCAGCATTATTAATTCCAGTTTTTATATTAATCAGTTGTAACAATAAATCAGTTATGTATTAATTACTATCTCACAAAAGATTACATAGAAAAAAATGCATTGAATTAAAAAAGAAAAACCACATAAATTCAAAGAATCATTCTCAGTTTTCATCTCCCAATCCTACAAGTCTTCTCCTAAGTCCATTTACACTTGGACTCCAACCCATGTGTTCAGCATCTACTCAAGTTTAATCATAAACCAGATAGTTCAACTAATAATGCTACAGAGACTTTTCTACATAAACAGAACAGACAGCAGTATGTTAGATGGCTAATTGTTCTATCATTGTAAACCCAATCTTTTGAAGACAATAATAAAACCATACCCAACTAATCTAAACTGACATGTACTTTCATGTACTTCAATGTCCAGAACTAAAGCACCAGCACTTCAGTTAAAAGCAAACATACAGCATAATTATGTTGTTCATATGACTTCAATAATTAATCCCATCAACTCTAATTAAACCTTAATGGTCAAATCTCTGGGATTTTTTTCAGGGTTCATAACAGGCAAGAATTTTATCTGACATTAAGAAATCATCCACAGAAAGCTTACAGTGACACTTAGTGCTATGCTATATTAAGCTACACTAGACTATACTTGCTTTTTTAAAATAAAATGGGAAACCTATCCTCAAGTTTCATATTTGTTGAGAATTACATTGATGAAAAACTTAAATGGTGAATATCAGTTATATACTGAAGTATAACAAATAACACCAAAATTGAGGGCCATAAAACAAATAGTATTATCTCATTGTTCCTGCAAATCAGGAGTCTAGGCACAGCTGAACTGGGTCCTCTAGCTATAATCCCTCACCAAGATGATCTCAGAAGGCTACAATCAAGCTGTCAGTTGGGTCTACAGTCATTTCTAAGCTCACTCCAATGGCTATTAGCAGGACTAGGTTCTTCTCTGGCTGTTGGATTAAGGGCTTCAGTTTCTCCCTGACTCTTGGGCAGTTGCTACCCTCATTTCTTCCCCATGCACATGTCTCCATAGGGTAGTACCTCACAACATGACAGCTGCTTCATCATAGCAATAAGATGAGCCAGAGAGAGAATCTACAAACAAGACAGAAATCATAGACTTTTACAACCTAATCTTAAAGTCATATCTTATCTATTTTACCTATTCTAATTATTAGAGGAAAGCCATGAGAGCTGGCTCACGCAAAAGATGAGAGGATTATACAAGGGGTGAAAAGCAGGAGGTGGGGATCATTAGGATTTATTTCATAAAGTCTACCATATGGTGCTGTTGCAGATTTTGGCCCGTGTACCCAGAAGAACAAAGTGGCACTCAGCAACTAAGAATCAAAGGAGATTTATTCATGCCAGCTCAGAGGAGTCACTCTCCAGAGTCTGAGCCCCAAACAAAGGCAGGCAGGTAGATTTATACATTGATTACTTCCACATACTTGGTGGTCTTTTGTCTTCCTGGACAAGGTAGTCATCTTAGATTTCTTTACATTTCCCATATCAGTGCTACTAAACTATTGGGCTTGTCTGAGTTGAATAGTGCCTCACCACTACCACCGCTCCAGTATTCACATTCTTCCCAGCACCTCAAACTGTAAACTTATTTGGTTGTTGCAGATAAAATTAGTTAAATTAAACTTAGGTCATATTGGCCCCTTAATCCAATATAACCAGTGTCCTTATAAGAAAAGATACACAGAGAGAATTTCACGTGACAATAGAAGCAGAGATCAGAGTGGTGAATCTACAAGCCAAGGATTTCTAGCAACCACCAGAATCTAGGAAACAGCAAGGAAAGATTCTTTTCCTTAGAGCCTTCAGAAAGAACATGGCCCTGCTGACTACTTTCTTTCAGATTTCTAGCCTTTGAAACTTTGAGAGAATAAATGTCTGTTGCTTTAAGCTACCCAGTTTGTCCTACTTTGTTACAGCAGCACTAGGAAATTAATACTTTCATATAGGTGCTAATTTAAAGAATAAATATATACATCATCCCAATAACAGAACTTTTTCTTCTGAAGACAACAATTTACTTCCAGTTAGGCTTGTGATATATAGAGTCCTCTTTAATGAAGAAAATCTGTTATGTATTACCAGTGTAAAATTACTTTCATTATTAATTATATTATTTTTATGTGATAGATGATGTTGCTTTGCTAAACATATGATAACTGTTGGGTTTAAGAGTAGATTACTTGCAAGTTTTACACTTCATTTATTATGGAGTGGACAGAATTGTAAGTAGCCTCAAATACCTGCCTCCTGGGATTTACACTCTTGTATAGTCCTCTCCCCTTGAGTGTTTAGGAATCCATAACTTCCTTCAAACCGACAGAATATGGCAAAGGTGATGAGATGGCACTTTCGCAATTACAGTATGTTAGATAGGATTCCATC
The DNA here is from genome assembly GCA_030015415.1 of Cynopterus sphinx. NCBI lineage: Eukaryota > Metazoa > Chordata > Mammalia > Chiroptera > Pteropodidae > Cynopterus > Cynopterus sphinx. The sequence goes on along the minus strand of CM057379.1, from coordinate 57,669,677 downwards.
TTGATCGAATCTCTCTTTCTCACCTCCTCTCAGTCCCCCCCCCCACACACACACACACCCATGCTGGTTTGAAGAAGTAGGTTGCCTTGAATTCTACAACTGCAAGTGCAGTAACTCTGTGAACAACCTGAGCTTCCCAGTCAAGGCTCCAAACTGGAACACAGGCAAGTGGGAGCCTTGACTAAAGCCTGGTGAATCCTAAGCAGAGCACACAGCAAAGACACCCTCAGACTCCTGGCACACAGAAACTGTGAGATAATAAATATGGGTTGTTTAAAGCTGCTAAATTTGTGATAATTTGTTATGCAGCAATAGATAACTAATGCTCAATTTGATTATTTTAGTTTTAAGCCTAATGATGCTTTATTTGAGTTGTTATATTGCTATTTTTGGAGGAAAGATGTTTTTAATTTTCTTATAAGACTATTTTTTAGAGCAGTATTAGGTTTACAACAAAATTGAGAGAAAGGTATAGATTTCTCATATACATTCTGCCTCCACGCACTCATATCCTCCACCATTAACATCACTCATAAAAATGGTACATTTTATACCAAGGATGAACTTACATTGACACATCATAATCAGCCAAGGTCCATAGTTGACCTTAAGGTTCTCCTTGGTGTTGTACATTCTATGGGTTTTAGACAGATGTATAATATCATAGATCCATCATTATTATATCATATAGATTATTCTCTCCACTGTAATATCCTCTGTGCTCTGCCATTATTTTTAATAATGTATTTCTTTTAAACTATCAATTATTTTTGATGAATCAATCAATTACTTAGTGCCAACATTCAACACTAAAAAGTAAAATTTTCTGTTTAATTAAAAAGTATTTTGTATATTTATTACTACTCTTAGTACTAAGAGAATTCTCCAAGTTGGCAGGGGCAGGGAGAAGTGGTGAATAAATTAGAAATTTTCACTATATGATTTTTTGTAATGTAGCTATGATACTATCGTGTGCCATAAGAAACAATTTCTAATCACTTTTCTCAATTTAAACTACTCTGAAAACGTAATCAGTACAGCACATGATGATGTCATTTGGCCTTTACTGGGTAAAGTGTATGTTGTAAACATAATGCATACTCCACAGAAATCATGAGATCATGCTCAGTTACAAATGTTCAATCAGGTGACCCAGGACATATTTATTTTTGCTTATATTAAAATTTTAGATTTTTTAATAAATAAAACTCAAAATATAAAATTTCTCATTAGTAATTACTCAAAGACATTCAGATTTGCACCTCTCATTCTCATAAAAATCACAAGTAAAGTGATTTTAAAGGATAACTTGAATAATGTTAACATAAGGTTAACTTTTATAATATAAATTATTTGCTATATTAGTTTAATTTATGGCCACTAGTTATATAACAGGCATAACTCCCCTTTGTCACCAGCTTGGGATACAAAGTTCAGCTCTAATCCTATCTCTAAATAATTGGTGAGCAGACTCTTCCCCATCCCCACCAGTTTTCAGTCATTCTCCAGAGCTTTCTCATGGTTCCAAGAGTATCCATCCTCACGTGGTGTTTAGGCAAGATACTTCACTCATGCCCATGTGGTAGGGCACTCTGACCTGGTCGTCAGCCCTGGGCTAAGGTGCTAGATGGGTACAGTTGATGCTCCTGGTAACGCCCTTGATACACCACAGTCAATGCCAGATGTTAGAACTCCAGAACTTCTCTACACTTCTTGGAACAATAGGCATGGAGGGGCATGGAGGAAACGAATACCTTCCAATCCTCACTCGTAACTAGCCTATTGCCCAAGGATAGACTTAGGGTTTCTTGACAAAGTATTTAAAAAAATCAGGAAGATTTTTTTGGTGAGACCTTTTCGCTACAATATTAAATGTCTAGCTGCACATCTCAAAGCTGACAACAAAACAATGACATGTTATGATAATGTTTTTTTAAGAACCATTTCCCAAATATACATTCATATTTACTTGAATTTCAGAAAAAAAAACTTGAAATATTATACTTAAATATAGTCATAATTCTGTATTGCTAAAAAAAAGGGACACTAAAAATCTTCATTAAGCAATTCTACTTCCAGGTATTTACTCAAAAGAAATAAATAGGTCCACAGAAGATTTGTATAGTGCTTCTAGTTTCCAGTCAAGCATGTAAAGAGCTTGGAAGTCATCACTCATCACTACAGGTAGTAAGCTGAACTGAAAATCAAACACTCTTAGATTCATGAGAGGACTGAGATCGGGGGATAGCCCTTGTTAAGAGCAGAATGCTCTGGTGCATTTCAAAATGATTCAAAATGTAATTTTCCTCAGTCTTCATTGTGAGAACCTGGTAGATCTCCTGGAGGTAAATCTCAAAAAGTGTGGGAACCTTCCCCAAGCCTGGGCTCCCCCAGAAGTCCTAACTCTCAGATTTGTCCACACTGAGCCTCCAACAATTCATAAATTACAGTTTGTTTTCTTACCCTGATACTGGTTTTCGCAGAGGTTTCTGCTCATGTGTTTCTCCTCCTGTGTGATTCCATGTCTGCTTGTCTGTCTATCCAATTTTGAAGGACGCAAGCACTAAGTACTTTATACCTATTATTCTTGTTTAATCTTAACAATTCTTTAATTCCAGTATTTTTTTCTCATATTATAATGATGAAATGAAGTCTAGAAAGGTTGAACAGTAACTAAAGTCTGAAGCAAAGCCAGGCCTCAAGCCTACGTTGGCCTGACTCCAAAGCCTGTGCATTGAACCACCATACTGTACGGCCTTTTCAAACCTATTTCTCGTCACAAGACTTGGAACCTTCCAGGTTAGCTATCTCCTGTTGGTGGTAGTGGAGACACAGTTGATGAGAGAAGACATGAGTGTCAGCAGCCTATTAAAGCAAGAGTTGTTACTTGTAATCCTAGATCTGTCACTTTGGCTTGATAACTTTATGAATAAAATGAAGAAAAATGAAAACCTGGATTCAGAGTTTTCCCTTAGATTGGAGTATGTGATGAGCTCGAAGGAGACCAGGAACACTGGAACACTGTTACAGTAGTACATATGCATGCATGCACTAGGGCATAGGCATTTTTCTGGGAAGGTCTATAGCTTCAGATTCTCAAGCAGATCCATAATCCAAAAATTTTATGATCTCAGATCCCTTTCAATTCCACTTTCAATTCCAACAGTATGTGCGTCTTTCACTTTGATTTCCACTTATTATAGAGACAATTTATTTTCCTTTCAAAATGTATAATGCTTGAGGGAACACAAATAAGTTTGCATTTGGAAACATCGTGATTGAAAATTTCTCTAAGCAGGTTTCCCCACTCTTTTTGGCACCAGGGACCGGTCCTCCTATGAGAATCTAATGCCTCATGATCTTAAGTGAGACTGAGGTGGTGCTGCTAGTTCTCAGGATGGCCCCAAATACAGATGAAGTTTTGCTGGCTTGCTTGCCCACTGCTCACCTCCTGCTGTGCAATTCATTTCCCCATCAATTTTACCTAAACAGATAGACTAACATGTACTCACTTTGTACAGTTAAAGTTCTGTACAGACACAAAGGAATACATTCTAACCATTTCCACTTTCTTATGTATAGTCACTGTGTCAGCTTGTTGAAGCTAGAAAATCTGGAATTTTTTTAGTAATTTTAAGAAACTTATACAGACTAAGGTGAGAAATTTATTTATTTGTTTGTTTGTTTGTTTGTTTGTTTATTTGGTCCTGGAGAAAAAGCTTCCTATTTTCTGAGAAGATATGTTTTAAGTATCTTTTAGTCAGGCAGTTATGACAAGAATCCTCACACAGTCTCAGAGAAATTCTGACATGGGTAAGTAACCCAAAGTTAGATACTAAGGCTAGATTTGTAAAACACAAGCATTCTCTTAGAGAGGACATTAGAGTTTTATTAGTTATACGTATGGGATTCAACTGCGTCCATTGAGTCTTAGAAATTCTCTCCTGAAGGACAGGTATATAAGAACAAACAAGCAGTAATGTGCTGGTAAATGTTTAACGACTAGGTTTCCAGGAAAAATAAAAAGCTCTGATTTTAGTGTTTGCTAATTTTTGAAAGACTTGTTGAGGCAGTAAAAATTAGCTCCAGTGAAGAGCAAAAATAGCCAGTCTGTTAATCAGACTAAAAGGACAAACACATAAAGCCAACCACAAAGTTAATGGGACAAATCTTGTTTCTTCTAAGATTATGTGGCTATAAAATGTCATAACAACCCCACTGTATGAGTAATCACTATGTTCTTACCAAAGATATGTCCTTTGCTATTCCCAATTGGATCCCCAACTGCTAAACCTTCCTATCCTTTCAGCAGCAAGCAAAATCCCCAGCTAATGCCCATTTCTCCTAAACCCATCTCAGAAACAACAACCAACCAGAATGGACCTTGCCTTCCCCTACTCTCTCCTCAGAACCCTCCAGAAGTAGCCCAGCATTACATACTTGAGTCTCTGCTCCCTTTGTCCAGGGTGACACTGCAGAGTTTTCCAGAGTATTCTCTCTTGTTGTGTATCAGTCAAGAAGTCAGATTTTTTCAGACTACAGACAGAAAGTCTAACATTTTCATGATACTAATACTCCCTGAAGGGCTGCTTTTGAGCTACCAACATGATGTTCCCGAACACAAGTTTCAGAAGAAACAAGCACAGTCAGTACTTGCAGGTACGAGCTGGCTTCAACATTTCACTGCCCAGGTTACACTCAACAACCATAGAAGAGACACTTTCTAATCATCTTGTAGGTAAGGAAACTGAAGCTCAGAAAGTTTACACAAATTGTTGAAGGTCACACAGCTGGCAGCACAGCCATTGAAATTTGTGTCATTCTGATTCAAAATACTATGATCTTCTAACTAATACCACATTAATATGTTACAATATTAGCACCTTTCATAATAATTTTATCAGTATAGACCTTTTTAAAGACTATACAATATGCATTTTATAATTTTTTGTGTATCTTCCACATACTTATGGTAGCTACGTAACTTCGGGCAAAATTTTTTATCATCTTTAAGTCTCAGCTCCCTCATCTATAAAATAGAGACATAGTGTCTACCCAATAAAATTATTGTACAGATTTCTAAAATTAATAAATGTAAACTGTTTAGTATAATGCTAATATATAGTAAGTATTTAATAAATGTTAGCTTTTAAATTATAATGCTGTATGTGTAAACTGCTTGAATAAATGTCACTTTATGGACATTAGACTTACTTAATACGACTCTATAATTCTCATTCAAATCACTTTTAGATGTTCATATATAGGTGAGATAATTTAAAATAAGCTTTTTATTTCTGTTTTCATAATTTCTGCTCTAGAAACCAAAACTTATCAGTTTAAAGCCACAATGATGTACTATCTTCCACATTTCTGTGGATTAATTGGGTGATTCCAGTCTATGTAGTAGGTGTCAGCTGAGGTCTCTCATATGGCTACATTCAGCTAGAAATCTGGCTGGAAAATTTTGGTTTTCTTCCAAGTGGCCACTCTCTCTATGTGGTGTCTCATCCTCCAGGATCTTTCCACATGTTGTGTCTCCTTCTAGCAATACAGCCTGGACTTCCTTATACTATGATACCTGGGTTCCAAGATAGAGTTTTCTGAGAGGACAATTTGAATGTGCAAGCCCTCAACAAGCCTTGCTTGGTCACATTTGCTAATGTCCATTGACCACGACCAGTCATATGGCCAAGCCCAGAACTTTTGTGGAAGGAGGTAACACAATTAGTATTGAGAGGCATAGTTTTGTAGTGACTACCACCAGTGTACCAGTCTGCCACAGATTCCTATGCCTACTCAAGAATAAACCTCTTTCAGAATCAATGAGAGAGGCCAAATAATTGATTTTATAGAGAGAGGTTTTAGTCCTGTGAGTAATGAAAGCAGAATTAAAACTGACTAAAAGTTCTCATCAACCTGATTCTCTGAGCCATATGTTCATGGCCTTACCACATGATGAAATTTAGAAATAATGGCAAAGCCATTTTAATGAGCTAGGGAAAAATGAATGAATTATGATCCTATAAAATACCAATTTCAGTCTACCCTCTTAAAGACTGAAAAAAAGGTCACAGATTAGGATAATCATTCATTTAACAACACACATATAATATCATCATCATTAGGGTTGCCATTATAACCATCACATTTTTATTAACATATTCTCCCTGGAATTTCTATTGGAAAGCCAACAGTAATTTTGTTTTGAAATCACTTCTGTGAATGGCTTCAATACATATTTTTGTTTTGAAGTCAGCCTCCCATAATAAAAACTGGCCTGTTTCACTTTTTTCTTGTGTCTTTCCTCTGCATTTCTGAGGGTGAAAAAGAAAAAGCCATATCCAAAAAAAAAAAATCTATTATTTTATGTCAGCCAAAAGTATAAGCAGGATTTAATTACACTGCTCTAAAATATTCATTGCAAATATATAACTTAAAGATATTTCATTTCCTATTCATGTGTAGTTCCCATACTCATACTATAAATATTTACAGTTAATTATGAAAAATTTCACACATTAATCCCAATAGCATGAAAATATATTAATAAATTTACATTAATAAGTACTTTTTTTTGAAAAGTTATTTAGAAGCAGGAAAGAGAAGAATTCCATACAACTGTGAGAGCCAGAGGCTTAAGCTTTGGGGACTCTCATTTACCCAAGTCCCTTCCAAGGTCATGGTCATATAATCATATGTTTTGGTAAAATTTACGAAATGAGGATATTTTATCTTATCATAGGACCTCTGTTTCTTTCTACTGTGATTTCCCCTCCGTCACATGTCCTCTCACATTGGGTGGCATTGGAGTGGTTGTGGCATTTTTAGACTATAGCAAGAAAAATTAAGTCAGGGATATGTTTAGTTTAGGTTTTGTGGGATATATTTATACTGTTTACATGTATAATTAATTATTACCAGTCACCTCAGTGTTGGAAAGGATTTCAGAAATATACCTTTCCAATAAACACTATGCACACTCACACACTGTGGTGACAGGAAGGTGCGGGTCAAGGTCTTATCTCCACATGAATGTGTCTGGCATGAAATTTTGTTGGTAGTGCAGGAGAGACACAGTTTGAAATTTACAGAGTAAATCAACTTTTTATTCTGAAATGGTAATGAAAAATATATACTATGGGAGGATAATATCAAGGTATATCAGGCAATTAATAAAAGTATATGTTTTCTTTTATGTATTTTATGATATTTACAGTATTTGTCAGCCTTAAACATATAAATTGTTGTGATTCTTGTAATTTCTTTCCTCAACCTAAATATATACTCACTTTCATACCTAATTTGGTAGTAAGTAGTTCTTTTGTATTCTCCTAAGAAAGCTCCTCAACCTGTATAAGCAAACTTGGACCTGCTCCCAATGGTAAGTAATGTCTGATACAGCAAAATCTTCTGTTAGAGGAGTTAGCTATTAGACAATAATAAAATCATATTAAGCAAATGCTCTCCTTGTTTCTGGATCTCAATTTTTCTCTTTACTCATGAAGACTGACTCATTCATCTAGAATATGTGACTCTAGTCTCTTACTTTAAACTCTAACACATAGGATTATAGATGAATTTTGGCCAGAGGTAGACCATTAATTCTGACTGACTGATTGTATTAGGGTTCTCAAGAGAAACAGAATCAACAGGATGGGCAGGGGCAGGGACTTATTTTAAGGAACAAGCTCACATACTTGTGGAGGCTGGCAAGCAGAAAGTCTGTAGGGGTTTGTTTTTGCGCCAATCCAGGCCTGCAGGCTGGCGACTTAAGAAAGAGTTGATGCCACACCTTGAGCCTGAGGGCACACGCCACACCTTGAGCCTGAGGGCACACTACATGCAGGATCTTCGTCTTCCTCAGGAAAAGCAGTCTTTTCTCTTTTATGGCTTTCAACTTTGATGGGATGAGGCCACCCACATTCTGGAGGGTAATCTGTTTTACTCAGTCTACTGATTTAAATGTTAATCTCATTAAAAATACCTTCTCAGCAACATCTAGACTAGTGTTTGATCAAATATTTAGGTCCGGTGACATTGCCAACTGGACACATCCAATTAACCATCACGTTGATGAGCACACCATGAAGGTGGGAACCAGTATTGCTACATTTACTGAAGTCATGACACGAAAATATATATGCTATAGTCTATTCATTTGTGGAAGGGAAGATTCTATGAATCTGAGTACCCAATTTAACAAAGAAGGGATCAGATAAAGAAATCAGAAGAACACACAAGGGCCTGTCTGTAGATACAGAGCATAGAAAAGATGTTGAGATTTGGGACAAGTTATGAGGTTGGCCAATCACTATAACCACCTAGAAAAAAATAGATGACTTTGAATTGCATTTCCTCCAATCCCTTAGAGAACTCCAGAAAAACACAGAGTTCACAACCAGGTGAAGCAAGACCACTTACAGTTCTACATTCTATAGCTCAATTTAATGTTATTAAAGCAAATTTATAGAAGACAGGACAGGAAATATTGAAACAAGAAGATCTGATAACTCTACATTAGATGTTGAGAGCAAATGCTACCTTTGGCCTCAAGTTATCATCAGAAAAAGACAGCTTTGAGAAGCAAAGAAGGTTTAAAATCAGATACTTTTATAGTTCTCATTGCAGTTCAGAATTGCTGATTCTTTAAACACTTTCAAAGAACTGCTTGTGAAATGACTTTTAACAAGTGCTAACAGAAATTAATCACAAAATAAGCCCCTTTTTTTATCTAAAACTATAGAGTAGAAAAAACTTTAAATGAATTTTATTAGATGGCATAGCATCTTAACATCCAACTAAATGTAAATTAACACTCCAAATTCTAATATTCTTGCTAAGAGATTTATAAGCCTTTTAGTTCTTTTGTTTTTTTTCCTACAAAGATCACGCTCTTCAGGCTGCTGTGCAATTTAATAAGATACAGTAGAGTCATATTGTCTATCAAATCTAGCCTCCAAACAATGTTTTCTCCTGTTCGTCTCTAACTTTATTCTCCTCTGCATTCTAGTAAAAGTCTGTCTGCACATATCTCTCCTGTACTTTTATTCACTCTCCAGTTTATATGTCCTATTTATTTATTCTAAACCAAATATAATACCTTATTCAAAGATCTGAGCAAGTTTTAACCTCTTAATAAATATAAGTGCATAGAAGAGAAGCATCAAGACAATAAGGCATTCAAAATTTCTAACAGTGGTTTTCATTCCATCCTCTCAAGAAACACTGGTTTTCCACATGCTAACCTGAGATATTCTAACTAGTAAAATCTTAATATTGAAAGTCTTTTCCAATTCTTCATATTTAAAAATATAATTAGTAGATAAACTTTTGATGTTAAAAATGTCTAGTTAAAGTACAACTTTAGTGTCAGCTAATTCCCAACAGATGACAAAAATGAATGAATTAATAAATGAATATTAATAAAAATTGAAAATTATTCATTTAATCTTCTAGTAGGTATTAGCAGTCACTAAATTTTACATGATCATTCTCACTTGAGAGGAATAAACCCATGTATATTAATGCAACATTCTGATTACAGATTAGTTTATCTTGAGTTTAGTTAGAAAGAAAAATTCTGATATCCCTATTCACTAAAGTGCACTAACAAACTGAGTTTCTTTATCCCCAACAAAGTATTGTCTGAACTTTGACATCACCAACAAAGTACTGCCACCATCTGAGACCATACAGAGACAGTCAGCCAACCCGCTATCATCTCTTATCCTAGAAATGAAACACATATTTTTTGTTTATCCAAATGTGAGTTCTTCAGATGCATGAACTACGACTTTCACTTCTTTTGTATCCTCAACACCATGAGTGGCTTATTGGAGATACTTAATAAATATTTATAACATTGTTATTTCTATCATTAAATAGCACCCTTCAATGTTAGAAGACCCAGCAGTCTTCACCCCACTACCCATATGCTCGAGTCTTCCCAGTACCAATCCTAGCTGCTAACTCTTGATCGAAACCAAAGATTAATTAAAGACCAATGTTTTGCTTTGTTTTGCTTTCCTCCAGGGTATCCAGTTTCTCTCCTCACTCTCAACTACTAAAAAAAAGGAGGGGGGAAAATAAAGACAACCTCACCCACCCCTTTCTTGGCAGCTAAGAATGGAAACCCAAAGGATATGACTGACTGAGAACAAGAACTGCAGCATCAACAAGGCTAACAGTCATAATTACATTTATTAGGTGCTAAATTTGAATCAGGCATTGTGCTACGCACTTTATATGGATCCTCTTATTTATTCCTCTTAATCTACCTACAAGGTAGGTTTTATAACTGGATGACTGTTTTTGATAAAATCTAAAGTGGGTCTCACATAGAAGGGAGGGCTCGGCTCCTGAAGAGGCCTTGCCCTTGGGAGGAGGAAGAAAGAGCAGCCTTGATAACTAAGCCCCAGACAGGTGAGAGGATGGCCCAGCTAATGCCAGCAGGAAGAAGATGCCGCCCAGGACCACGTGCTCTTCCCCACTTACCTTAGCACTACTCAGAGAAAATGCACGCTTTGAGTACATGAAGGGAGGTGACCTCTGAAAGGACTGAGACTGTTTTCACTAACAGATTAATCGGGCATCCTAACAGAAATTAATTTCAGTTATGGAAAAATAAATGTGTATTTATTATATTGCATATCTGAGTTTGTAGACCTAGATGATAATATCACCTCTGTGGTTCATGGGGAAAAAAATAAATGAGATTCAGGCAGATTCAGATAACCTGTCCAAGAACATACAGATAGATATTCAATGATGGTATCTGGATTTGAAGCCACAAAGTCTGAATCCAGAGTTCACTCTGTTGAGTATTAGATATATAAATATGTTACAAATGTAATGGGAATAGTTTGACATTAAAGAGGTGACCTGCCTCAGTATTACTTTTTCCAGAAGTAATGTCCTTTCTATGTATCCCTGAGTGGGCAACAAAAGGCATAAATGTACCTCAATCATAACACTGTCCTATGGAAATGTCACTCAAGCTAAGGAGATAATTTTTAATTTTCTAGCAAGCAGCTACATTTAAAAAGTAAAAAGAAAAATGTAAAAATTTTTATAACATATTTCTTTTAAAAAATATCCAAAATATTATTTCAACATCCAATCAATATTTTAAAATAGCAGATAAACTACATTTTTACATTTTTTATACTTCCCTTCAAATCTGGTGTGTATTTTTTTAATTAAGGTATAATTGATATATTAGTTTCAGTTGTACAACATAACAATTTGATATTTGTATATATTGCAAAATTATCACTACAATAAATCTGGTTAAAATCTGCCACCACACATGGTTACAAAACAATTTTTCCATATGATGAGTACTTTTAAGACCTACTCTCTTAACAACTTTCAAATATGCAAGACAATATTATTAACTATCATCTCTAGTGAGTATTTTACACTGACACCTCACCTTAATTCAGATTAGCCACATTTGAGTGCTTAACAGCCACATGTGTCAAGTGACTACTTTTTGGACCTTGCTGGTCTAGACAGAAGAGAGTAAAGTGGTGATTTAAATTCACAGCAAAGGACAATTTATGACCTTGGCCCAGACACTCCTTTCAGAAAGTACTGCAGGAAGCAAAGCCCTTTCCTGTGTCTTTCCCAGAACTTCATCTTCCTATAAAAAAGGAAAAGTCACAGATTTTTCAAGAGTCAAGCATACCATTCTTTTGGTAAGACAATTTTCATTTAAACTGTTCTCTCACTTTTACCAACAGCTTCACTGAGGAAAATTGAGCATACAACAACTTACTTTGGTGAGAAAAAAGTTTATTACACCTTTACTACATGTCCTTCACTGTCCTAGCTTTTATTAATAATCTCAGTTAAGTCTTAACGACCTAGGAGGTAGGTACTACTAGTATTATTTATCCCATTTCATATAACAGGAAATTGAGGTTTAGAGGACTAAGGTTATTTGTCAACATAATTCATTCAGCTAGAAAGTAGAGGCACCTGAATTCAAAACTAAGTAGGCTGTCTGTCCACTTAGAGTGTCCTCAAGGCAACCCAACAGTTAATAATATCAGGAGGAGCTAGGTTTGTATCATTGCGCCATAAAATGCCAGAGGCAGAGATGAGAGGAAGTGCTAGGGTGTTTCAAATAATTACCAAGAAAATTAAAAGAAACAAAAAGTCTTTATGCAGATTTCTGGTTAGTCAAGCTAATCTCCCATTAAAGTAAGCAGTTGCCTGCTTCCTTGTACAATATAGGCCCTTGACTACTCATTCTCTTCTAACTTTAATATTTGTAAACAAGGAGCTTACAATAATTCTGCATGATGTTTGCTGAACACGTTACAAGGTGGAAGTACTTTCTAAAACAAAATAATGAGAGCATCCACTTTTTAGTAGTACGTTCTCTTGAAAAGTACCAGAACCTAAGAAACGATACTCGGTTTCCATGAGATGTAGTAGTCTCTCCCTCAAGAACAACTGCTAGGATGTTTTAGAAGCCTGAGAACTACGAGCATTTTTCATCTAAAGATGTTCCTTTCCCTTAACCTAGCTACCGCCATCCGCTCTCACGTGTGTCACCGCTAACAAATCTGGAAAGAACCCACTCAGACCTACATGGCACTCATCCTAGACTCAGACATGTCTGAGCATTGCTCGGCAACAGATGAATCAGAGCCACAAGGAATCTGTTAGGGGGTGGGGAGAAAAGGGCAAAGAAAGATAGAGAAGTGAAACTCACTGTTTCTTTTAACAAGAATATCCCGTAAAGAGTGAGAGGAGTCATGCTAAGCGAGTGTGGCCCGGCTCATACTGCGACTTCCAAGCATTCTCTCAGGAGCCCCCCACCCACCCGCCGTCTTTCTCGGCACCCTCCATTTCTCCAGGGCCCTGAGTTTCAGAACCTCTAAAGGACGGGAAAAACAAAGGGTAGGAATTTCCCCCACTTGGAGATGAAGCCAGCACAAGTTTGAGAAATCAGAGAGCAGAGTGAAGCCTCGGCATAACTAGAGCTCCAGCCCGCCAGCCATGCCCAGGACATTCCGGCCACAGGGACTTGGGCAGGCCTCAGCGTCTCGGCCATAGCATCCTCACGGCCACACGTTCATCAGCAGCTTCCAGGCCCACAAATGAGCCACACCAGGCAGCCTGCATGTCTTCAGAGTCTGGTTAAAGGAAGGAAAATGTTTGACGTCCCCGTGGTGGAGAGAACTCAGTGTGAGCTCTTATGGGAATTGATGGAACCTCCTCATGTAGGGAGGAGGCAGGAGAAAGTGCTGAATCAAACAAGCTACCTTCAGAGACTGCAATATGCTGATCAGCCCTGCAGCCAGGCCACAGGACACCTGCAGAACAAAGGAAGATTTCTGCTGAGATTGCTAACAACCCATCTCTCACACCTGTGAGAGGGGAAACAGGAAAAACGGAGTCTTTAAGCGGCTGCCCTACACAAAGTGAAATTGTTCATTCTCTATGGCTAAAACCACGGGGAACCTACAGATTAGAGTCTGGGAACTGCCAGCAGGCCTTTCAGGCTACATACTTTTCCCCTTCCCCTTCCTCAGTGTATTCCCATATCAAAGGAAATGGGTAAACAAGGTCTATAATTGTAACTCACAGGAACCAAAGAATGATATATAAACTGAATTTCCCAAACACTTGGGGTCCTGCTCACTGCCTTTATTTACTCTCCGTTTTTTTCTCTGTCTTTCTCACTTTCCTCTTCTCTCTCTCTCTCTCTGCCTCTGAAAGACCACACATTGTGGAATGTTACCCCTTTTCTAATAAATTTTCCTTTTGACTTTAACTTTGGCATGTGTGTGTTGAATTCTTTCTACACTCACCGCCAAGGGACCCTCTTCTCTCCGTGCAGTTTGGTCCCCCCGCACTTGAAGAAATTTGTCCTGTCCTGCATCGCTCCCAGAAATACCTGAGATAGGGATACCTGGAGGCAGCTGATGGTTCCACAAAGGCAAGTACAAGCAGAATTAGAAAAATAATCCATATGTAGTGAGCCTAATTTAATTCCTAGCTTTATGTGCTCTAGGCATGGCTTATACAAGCACTGCGTTATCTCACTACCATTACTCAATGATTGCTTAAATATTTTTTTTCTGATCTTAAGAAAGAAAATTAACATGCCAAGGAAGGCCAGCTTCACTGTGGGATACGCCACAGTATGTGAGAGACACTAGGGACGAATTAGGGATAGCATCTGAAAACTCATCCTGCAGTGATACACCTCCTGACAATGGCGGATTCTAACCCTCTGACCTGAGAAGGTAAATGCTAAATGAAAGGCTCCCCTTTAGTCATTTGAATCAGGGAGAAAGGGAGCAAAGAGAATTGGTATTGTGACAATTAACTATTATCAATACAAGTGAGAGCAAGTCTAAAGTTTAACAAGAATTTAATTGCTTTACTACGTTTTTTTAATGTCTCGTGTTTGCTGTAATAGAAACTTGTGTCATTTCCTCACTCCTATAACTGAGCGAGAAGTGAGTCACACTGTTTCAGAAATTCAAATCATGTTGATAAATAAATGAGAAATGATTCATCCTTTCATATTTCCCTAAACAAACTGCGGCTGAGCTGCCAAGATTTACACCAGAAGAGTTTCTCCACAAGAGGGCGCCAGAAGCCGACTTTCCTTAATCTCCAGAGAATTAGGGAAGATTTCTGAGTTTGACGACAAAGACAGGAAGGAGTCAAATACAGGAGAGCAATAAGCAGATGTATCTGGTTCACATGTTTGCATTATGCTGATGCTTCAAGAGGACTGAAATCTCCACAGTAGTTCAGGATGTTGAATATGTAAACAGCAACATGTGAGCAGGGGAGATAGTGGTATCACTTTACTTGAAATTGCCTTGCTAAATACAGTGGGGTTTTTGTCAGTGAATTAATTTTAATAGGCTTTTCTCCAGTTAAAAGAGAATTCTGGATGGCATTTCAATTATTAGAATCATTGCTACATATCCTTTTATGCAATGGCAAAAAATGTTACATTAAACAGTAGAAAGCGTAACGAGGTATTTGTCATTGTTAATTTGCTAAGCAAGGGCACTTTTAAGGATTTGGGTTTTGAAATGAAGCTGTAATGCGGCATACAAAGAAAGGGGATTCGAATATTCTATTATCAAAAGGGAAAGCAAAACAAAGTTGTTTTTTAAAGGGTAAGAGAGGCAAAGATATGATCCAAATTAGAGTAAAAATGAGTTAAAATGTTTTTAAAAGAGAAAAGAAAAAGGCCAATGGTACTGAGGAACTACAGCCCAGATCTTTTCGACAGGAAAATGTCAAGCTAATGATTTTTAGGAGACAGTACAGTTTAATTCAGATTATTCAGTCTCTCTCACCTCTACTACTCTTACATGTAAACAGTAACAGTATTAACAAGTTCTATTCTTTCATTGTATCCTGAATTTCTCCTTCCAGCACTTAAAATTATAACCTGAACACCACACTCTTTATTATGGAAGGGTGGGGTGGTACAGTACTTTGCCCTAAAGTCTTTATTTGAGCCAATCAAGCACATACACAGAATTCAAAAGAACAAATAACTCGGGTTAAAGCCCCATGGTTCAACTCAGAATCCACAGGGCAGTGGAAATTTGGAGTAGACTCTAATTCCATCACTAAGTGTTTTAGTTATTTATTGCCACATAATTTCCTCAACATGTTGCTACTTAAAACAACACAGATTTATTACTTACAGTTTCTTTCGGTCAGAAATCCAGGAGAAATTCAGCTGGTAGTCCTCTCTCAGAGTCTCACTAGATTGCAGTCCAAATATCAGCCCTGGCTTCAGTCATCTGAAGGCTTGATTGAGGAGATTTACCTTCAAGGTTGCCCACTCATTAGGCTATGGAAAGAGGCTGCAGTTCCTCATCTGTGGACTTCTCCAAAAAACAGCTTGATAGTCCTTACAAGAAGGCAGCTGGTTTCTTCCAGGTAGAGTAATCCATAAGAACAAGACAGAAGCCACATATCATTTAAGACCTAAAATCAAAGACACAATCATCTCCACTATATCCTACCATTACACAGCTCAGCCCTTTCCAATGTGCAAATAGGCTACATAAGGAAGTGAATACCAGGGGATAAAACCTTAAAGGCTGGTCTCTCTCCTGACTCCAGATCTTCATGGCATCTCCATATGGCCAACTCAAATGTATGGAGAAAAGTTTTCTCTGCCACGGGCCATCTTCTAGTTCCTTCCTCCCACAGCCTTTGTGATTCTCTTTATATACCTTTTGTCCTCACTCTCACCCCTTCAACCAGACTCCATAGTCTGTCTGTGGTTCATTCTTGTTCGGCTCCTTTATTTCCACTGCCAATTGCTCCAGAGATTTTCATTGCTGAGGGCAGAGATGAAGAAAAAATATCTTCACTGAGGCCAGTCTTGTAGATTCTCAGTGTAAAGCATTAGCGTCTTCATACCACCAAGATTAACATTGTTTAGTATATCCCCTACATTTCATTACACTAAAGAATATTTGTCTCCTCCTTGAGTCAAATTTCCAAAAGCCCTATTTTCTTGGTCTCAGTATAAGTCAGGCTCCAGATAGGATGGGGAAGGAGATGTGGAATGAGGAATGGGGAAGAGAAAAAAATATTACCATGTAACAAATTGTAATCCATAAATTATTTCTGAATTATTTCTTCGATATACATCTTACCCAATGAAATAAAAGCTTCCCAAATGCAGACAGTGTCTACTTGTTCACTGCTTTAATACCAGTACCTACTACAGTGTCAAGCACATAACAGTTACTCGAAAAATCACTTAAAATAAAGTAGGCAGTCACCTCAATGACATTATCTGAGAGACTAAAATTGTCTCCTCATGATAATTTAAAAATTCATAAATATTTGTTAAAATATAACTATGTGATCTCAGACATAATATATTAAATAATGTTAGTACATTGGCCTCTTAATTAGCTAGCATAAATGTTCATTTCTTGGTATGTATTTATAATGTATCATAATTTAAGAATAAATCCAAGCTTTGTTATCCATAAATTATTTATTGGGCACCCACTTTATGAATGAAATCTTTTTATGATTGATCAATAAACAAAGTTACACTTGTTAGCAGAATTCGTTATCAGAACATTGATGTTGTAGGTATATATACCATAATGAAATGATTTGCCAAAGGATTCTGCCTTGATTTAAACCCACAGCTGGACAGAGTCATCACCTGTGATGGGGCCATGTCCCTCAGCATGCTGAGCATTTGGCACACTCCGTGTGTCAGTCAGTATTAAGAATATAGGTCTCAAAAAAAGAAGGGGGGAAGGAAAGGAGAGAGAGAGAGAGAGAGAGAGAGAGAGAGAGAGAGAGAGAGAGAGAAGAAAAGAAAAAAAGGCAAAAAGAGAAAAAAAAGAAAAAATAGGGAGTCCTCAGTGCTACTATTCTCAGTGCACCTTTTGTGATGTTTGATTCAATCCAAGAAAATAGGAGATATACCACCAGAAATGGTTCACTTAGAAAGAGAGAGTATATCACTCTGGGTCACAGCCAGAATTAAATAACATTCACCAGATATAATAAAAGGAGAAGGATTTATTTTAAAAGGGGCAAGTTTTAAAGATATAGCAGGATGCAAACCAGCCTTAAGGAAAAGTGCACCTCAGTGGGACTATTACTGCTAGACTAGTCCAAAAGGCCTAGAAGAAGGATGGGTTGCTGGCACCCAGATGGTGAGGACTGTTGCCAGCCTCCTGGAGAGAAGCTATGACCTTTCATGACCAGGTTCACTTTTCCTCTCTCTCCATTCTTCTACCAGAAGATGGGAGGGTGCCCAAAATATCCAACACAAGACAGCTTTATTTTATTCCTCTCTGAATTTTTCACACATAACACAGTGCCAGCCACAACCAATGAGTCCTTACGATATGTTGTTTGTGTGAACCGAACCAAATCCCACTCTTTCTCCTCCCTATTCATGCCATATCCGGCAGATAACTTTAGCGTCTAGATACTCAGCTTCCCCACCCCTAGCACGAGACTGATAATAATATAAAGAATTCTTTCTGAAAATAAAATGCTATGATGTGGTGTGAACTCTATATCTCTAGACAAATACATGTCATAGAAGATCCCTAAAGAAATGTTACCTCTATCTTAATAATATTAACATGCTATCACCTTAGTAGTGAAAAAAGTGCTGATTTTCTCCTTTAAATTATTCTACTCAATGAAGTAGATAATCTAAAGCAGAAGAATCTATATTTAATTTCATGTTACTCAATCATTCTATTTTTATTTTTCATGGAAAAAAAAGTCTTATGAAAGAAACCAAAGTTGTTTAATTATACTTTAGACTTACCCACATCTGTGTAAAAATAGAACCAAGTTGTCTAACATAGCGCCCACTAGTCATGTGTAGCTGTTTAAAGTTAAATTTTAATTAATTAAAATTAAATATAATTAAATTTTTGGTTCTTCAGTCACAATAGTCACACTTCATGTGCTCAACACCACATCATGTGTTGAACAGTGCAGACAAACATTTTCATCTTTGCAAGAAGTTCTACTGGACAGCACTGAGCCTAAATAAATGACCCCTCAGATTCTTCCAGAATTATATTTGAAACTCATATGACTAAAACTAAAAATGACCACACTTTGGTTAGGCTATTCTGACCATGGCTGAGATATGATCACAACATTAGATGCAAACTATTAATAATGGCCGTCAACTTGCTTGTTAGAAAAAAGACTTGTATTTCTCGATTAGTTGGTGCTGTTATATTTAACAGGAATGATCTACATTTTAAGTTCACAGGATTGTGGTGATCCTTTTTAAATTTGTTATTTCTCTCTGCTCACATAACAGGGGTTTTGTAATAGAAATAATGATATTTTGCTACGTGAAATCACACATGTGTGTTAACATAAAAAAAATAACAAATGTGGTTCTAGGTGGTCAGAGCACAAATATGTCGGAATTTAATTTGCCACATTATTTACCTTTATAATAGCACAAAGTCCTTTCAGCCTTTTATTCAACTGCTGATGTTAAAATTAAATATCAGTGTTGAGGTTTTTTTCCCCAAGAATAACACTTATTATTAGAAGGTATTTATATCATCACTCATGCATTTTCTCATTGCCAAGGCAGATCTATGAGGCAAAACATCTTTCTTTTACAGACTGGTAAGGTGAGGCTCAAAATACTTAATGGTTTTTCTTCAGTGTCAAACAGCAAAACTTATAGCAAGGCAAACCTGAAATTCCTGATTCTTATTTCATCGCTAATATGGATGTTAACATATACTAGTCAAATGCAGGATTATTACCCTCACTAACTGATCAAACAATAAATATTAAATATTTGCCTAGCACTGTATCATCCAGCCTTGTAAGGATGCAAAAAAGTAACAAAGCGTAACCTCATAGAATTTCCAGTCTTGTCAGGTAACTATCTAATTTCAGTTACTGTTATATTTTAAATACAGTTTTTTTTTTTAAGTTAGCATTTTTAATAGTATTTCTCACATTCTTATGAGAAATACTACAAAACTAATGATCTGATTTCTTCAACAAATTAAAAGCATGAAGAAAAAGGAGAAAAAGAGAAAGGGATGTTAAATGATTAAGAACTGTTCAGGAATCTCTACCAAATTTAATGTGTGGGTCTTATAGAGATCCTAATTTGAACAAATCTACTAGGGGAATGTGAACACTGACTGGGCATTAAATGATAGCAAGGAATTGTTCATTTCTTTGAGCAATGACAATACTATTTTATTCACAGTTTTTAAAAAATAATTCTGAACTTTAAGAGGTAAAATTAAAGGGTTAGCAACCAGTTAGTAATAACTAGTTTGTACTAGACATATCATATGTTCCAAGGACTCTGCTCAGTATATTACATGTATTATCACTCTTAAAATTCATAACACTAAACACTGGTTCTAATTTTACAGAAGAAAAACTGAGATTTGGATTTTTTATGGATAATGCCCCAGATTATAGAGCTAGCAAATGTCTGAGCTAGTGTTTGAGTCCAGATCTGCCTGATTATAAAGTCTATGCTACATGCCCTCTACCTATAGTTAATTGTTTTGTTTTGTTTTGTTTTGTTTTGTTTTGTTTTGTTTTGTTTTGTTTTAATCGACTGCAGCATTCTAAACTATGCTTTTAAAGGTAGAAGAAATAGGGAATTTTGTGATTTTCTTTCTAAAACCTGAACAATCAATGTTTACTGCTGCTGAGTAGGTCTCACAAAGGTAGCCCAGATTTTCTTTTGTCACTGTAAGGAATTTGAGGAATTTCTTAGGGGAGACAGAAGCATTGTTCTTCTCCCAAACTGGTTCTATAAATTCAGCAAGTGAATGAACACATTCAAGAACAAGGGATATGGCAGAACAGGCATTTAAATCACTTTGACTTCAAAATGCTTTGTGCTCTCTAAATCCTTTTGATTATGAAGCCAGAAGTGAATGTCTAAGTTAGAACATTTTAGGAATATTTTTCAGAAAGTTTGTAAGAAATCCTATTCCTTTGACTTGAACAAATTTTCTCTAGTAAATTACTTGAAGGTAGATGAGTTTCTGTTCCATAGAGATACCCTACTGTCATTAATACACTGAATTTTTTACAATGTCTTAGAGAATAATTGAATGTGTAAAACGAGAACAGAGAGATAGGATTGCAGAGATGATACTTAGAGGTGCAGAACCAATAATGTCTCTCAAATAAATATATTTGTTCTAATATTGCTCTCATGTGGGACAGTAGTGTGAACTAGCATTAACACATTTAAAAAATTTAGAAGTGAAAAAAAAACTATATTGCCTGCTCTCCCATCCTTTCTCTTCTGTACATTCATTCAAGAGAGTATACTATTCAGCATAGCAATGCTGTATGTATGTAATACTTTGTATTTGCAAAATATGTGTAAGAAAGGCTAAATAAGGAGAGAGCTAGCAGAAGTGCATTATATCCGTCTTATGGTTCCACCTGCTGACTCTTATTTCTATCTCTAGCAAAAGATTGTTTAAGTGAATGTGCAGATGAAAGGAAGGAGAAAGGAGCTAAAAGCTAGTTTGGCAAACTATTAACAATTGGTAAATCTACTTAAAAGATACACAAGAATTCATTGTACTACATTTTAATTTTACTGTAATTTTGAAATTTTTCAAAATAAAATTTTGAAATAGTATCCCCCTCCATATATAGCAGAAGAAAAAAGTAAACTAAAATTCAAATAAAGTAATCTAGGTTAAAGCTCAGAAGTATCAGAATTAAGTGATTAGACTGTTCATAACTGAGAAGCTTAAACCTAATCAATTTTATTGACATTAATTATTTAAAAACATACATATAACAAGAATGCTGGGTTTCTAGCACTCTCTAGAGGACAGAAGAGTCTGACAGGCATAAAACTTCCTGTTTATTTGGTAGTTAAATATCATGGAAATGGAAATATTAGGTACCAGCATGGTGGCACAAGTCATTAAAATCAACTAATTTTCTGCTCATGAAGACCATTCTGTGGATATTGTTGGGGGAAAGAGAAGAGAGAAACCATGTAGCCTAGTTGATAATACTCTGTCCCTTTAGCAGATGTATTTCTGTTAACATTCTGATTAATATATCAGTCTCCTCTAGTTGTAGTGAATACACATGGTTAAATACGCATAGGTGGTTAGGAAAAATTGTGTTTCTGAAAATTTAGATATGTCAACACGAGAAACAAAACGAGGTATGATAGATATCGGGATGTAGTAGTGTCTTTATTCTACTGCCAAATATTTCTGAAGAGACCTTGAAATTTACTGATAACATCAGTAAGAAACTGATGTTGGAGAATAATAAACAGATCTTTTCATGTTATAAACGCCTTCAGGAAAGACAAAAGAACTTTGACACTGTTTCCTGTAGAAGACCATAGAATTTCAGTTGAGAGAGAATACAAGATAATTTTTCCAACTCTCATCTGTGTTGTTTTAAAGGATCTTTAACTCCAACAGAAATGAGTGACTTAATTCATGCAATGAACATTTGTTTGGTTTCTATTACATGTGAGGCTTCACTCTGGGGTTTCAGCACTGGTCTCTACTCTCATGAAGATTTTGTTATATTGTTTATAATTTATTTTTAAATTATGGTGAGCAAGGTAATTTTCTTTCACATGGGCCCTTATTTCTCAAACCACACTCTTTATTTCATGTGTTACACTAGCCTAACTAGTGTATCAAATTCTATCAGTTTTCAGCACAACACCAGAAAACAAACTAATGGGATCTCCTAATGACAAATCCATGTATTGTCAAATCTAAGTCAGTCTTACAAGTAACTAAAATTTTTAAGAGATGGTTTCATGTCTGATGTGCTAAATCTTTAGTATTTATTTTTTAACCAACATAGGCCATATAAATTGTTTCTGAGACCACCTACAAGAGTTTGATGATCTGTTTAGATACCCAAGTAGAGTATTAGTAGTGGTAGAATGGGAAGTAACAGGATATCAGCATTGGAATATGATCAATATATAAGAATCAATTAAGCACCAAATAAATGTTATAAATGAAATCATTAAAACATAACAGAAATTATGGAACACCATGGGAATGCCTGGAAAAAAAAAAGGTTTCAGAAAAAGGTTATGGTAAATTAATCAAGTACATTTTACAAGGAAATGTAATGATAGAAAAAGACCAGTCAGTAATTACTGCATTTTCAGATACTAAGGGAACTTTACATGACAACAAGAAACAAATAGGAAACGCAATACACCAAGGTAATTGTTCTCAGATAGCCATTTGGCTCAAGCACAGTGGAAATTATTTAAAAAAAAAAAAGTATGAATTAGGAAGCAGCCATGTTGTACATGCTCAATTAGAGTTGGAGACAGATAGGCTCAGTAAATCACCTTTAAATGTCAGAGGCAAGGGAAAGAGTTAATGTTTGTTCCACTTTTGCAGAAGGAACTATCATCTAGCATAATTTAATAGCTCTAGTTGAAGAAAGTCTACTTGACAGAAGAAAGCCAGCTAATAACTGTGAAATAAATGATAGAATTATAAACAAAACTACTTAGCAAGCCTTAATGAGATTATTAACTCAGCCAAGTTTTATCAATTGGTGTTGAAAGGATTAGGCAAATGGCTGTTGGAAACCCAAAACTTCACATAGTTCTAGCCAAAAAATTTTGGTCACAAACTGAGAAACATAATTTACAATGGAAGAATCAGACTTAAAGTTAAACCCCTTAATCATACAGCCAAATTTAATATCAACACTGGTGAGACTACCAGGCATTTGTGATGCTCAGTGTGATGTAATTGAAAGTACTGAATATCACCTATAATTTTAACTTTGACAAAGTGTTTAACTTGAATTTTATAAAACGTTTAGTGAAGAGGAATTTTCCACTTAAATGGCTCTAGATAACAGATGTATTGCCTTTACTTGTTAAGAATAGATGTATTGCCTTTGTTTGTTAAGCCCTGTAAAAGTAAGCTCAGGGCCCAGAACTTCTGGGACCATCACATAATAAACCTGAGTTCTCCAACTCTCTGAGTGGTACTTAGTTTCTTGCAGGTCTTGTTTCGCAACATTTCTAGACCAATGGCTCAGCCAACCCAGGGAGTAAGGGCTCCAAATTTCTAGAAGTCCTCATGGGAGGAATGTGGAGAAAGAAAATACTTACTATTAGATCATTCAGGACTTGACACTGTTGTGGCCGCCAGCCCCCGAAAGACACACGGACCACCAGAACTCAGTGAGTTATAGGAATCACACTCTTTATTTAGCCATCTGGGTCTGCCAGGGGTACGCAGACCCCAAATTAAGCAGCCTTGAAATGTAGAGGTACAGGGTTTTTAAGCCCAAAATCCCATTCTTCATTCTGTCTGAACACAAAGGTCTATTTTTCTTCTATTCATTACCTGTCAATCCACTGGTCAGGTGTGCAAGCCGGGGTACAGAAGCAGAAAGTTTGTTAGAATGTTATGTTTCCATAGTTAGTAGCCTATGTTCCTATGGCGATAGCCAAACAGTAATTTCTAGCAAGTAATTAATTTTTAAACAGTAATTCTCTAGCCAACACAACACTCTTGTAGATTAAGCAACATATATTTAAAAATCAAAGGTCAGGTGTCAAACCTTTCTGGTTAAAAGATGAACTGTTTTAAAATTTCCTAGTCATCATTTGTTAGAGCATTGTAGCTTAACTGTATTTTCTACTATTAATACTTTGTGCATGAAGTAGTTTATACAACTAAGCAACACATATTTTATGTTATTTTAACTTGAAGCTAATTAAATGATGTTTAAATACAAAATTTTGTCTGATTTTATGAAATAGGCTTATTCCTGATAAACTGTCCAAACATCAAATATTTGTAGAGGATATATTTTAACTTCACTTGGAGCTCTTATCTAAAATAATGGCATCTAAAATACACAATAGAAAACAATTCCTTATGTAATAAAAAAACTCATCTAAACTAAATCTGTGTGTGCTTTTAGATGTTAACTTTATGTTTTAGTATATTTCAAGTGTACCTGGAACTTCTAAATAAGGTGACATTTTTTAAGGCTCATTATTCCAGCACAAGTGGGAATTTAAATTGACTGATATTTCTTATACATGAGCTGTGAATGGAAAAAAGGGAGGGGGGTGGTCTATGGAAAGTAACCTCATAGAGTGATCTGATCATAAATACTTAACTAGGCAGGTCATGGTGGGTAGTCATGCACCAGGCATTTAACTTCTTTAGTAAAAGGTTTATGTTTGCCTTAAGTAAGCCCTGTCCATAGTTTCTGTGCATGTAGGTTAACACGCCTTTGAAATCAGCTGTTATCACTCCCAAGAGAGCACATAATCTTGTTAACAATTCTTTAATCCAATCACCACCTTGCTTCCTCCTACCTCCAAGTAATTTTCCCTAGTTTCTCCCCTTAATTTCAAATATATAAAAGAAGCTGCAATTGTTATTCTCCCAAGCATTTTAGATCTTGCTCCCCAGCATGTCAACAATTTGGCTCAAATAAACTCAGAAAATTCTCTACAGGTTTGTGTGTTTCTTATGTTGACAGAGTTTATGAGTCAAATTTACAGGTGAATGATCATAAGTTTCTTCTTATGACATTTGCAAAGTTTCGGATATTAAGGCCAGCTGAAGAAAGGTTGACATAGTTCCTCCAGGTCACTGTCAAGGCCATTCTTGTTGCTTCGACCAGTGCATGGTAATCTTTTGATATGAACATGTACTTGAGCTTTTATCTCCTGGAGCTAAGAAAGAGCAGGAGTAGCTCACAGTTTGTTCAACTATTCCTATTTTATTGAAAATTTTTTACAGAGAAAATTCTAATTACCAAAATTTGCAGGAATATTTAAGGAAATTCAATAAATATGAAGCACTATTTCAGGAAACACAGAAAAGTGGGTAATGTCTTTCAAGATCACCAGCTCTAAGGTAGATGGACTCTGTTCAACCTGAATCTTTTTTAAACATTTCCTCCTTCCTATTTTAGTCTACTTTCAGAGGACTTCCTTTTGGCAGCCAATGATGTTAATTGCACTGTTGACTAAATTGTCCTAAGGAAGACTATCATGTGTTTTACTGGTTTACAATCCTCCAGAACCTCAAGTCCCCACCCAGTGTTTGCCTTGAGGAAACAACTCTCCCTGGAGAGTTTCTCTCCTGACTGCGTCCTGTCCACAGGACTTAAACACAAAAGGCTAAGAATTGTGTATTATGAGTAAGTTTCCAAATATACCTCTTTCTCTTTTTTTTAAACCAATACGCAGTTATACTTGGTGATAGTTACACATTCATAGTATTCCTGAGCCTTCTTTTTCAGTTCAGTACTCTATATTCAGTACAGAAAAGCCAGGTCTTAAAAGACCCAAACATTTCTTTTTTCTTTTAGTGTGTATGTGTGTAGATTAAGAAAGACAGTCCCTATCTTCTTTTTTTTATCATAATATTTTTTTAAGGTTATCATAATATTTTTAATTATAAAATTTTCATACTTCTGGTGAAAAGCAGATAAAAATCACTCATTATTCCATGATACAAAAATAATAGAAATAAAATTATGTGTATCTTCCCAATGTTTCTTATATATATATAAATTTTTTATTTGTTTTATCTTTTTGACAATAAAGTTCATATTATACAAATATTTACTTAGTCTATTTTCTTTAGCAATATATTATAATATTTGCACATATCAAAATATATTTTTGTATGATTCTGATAGAATTATATTAATATTTTAATGTAGCTGTTCAGTG
The DNA here is from genome assembly GCA_030015415.1 of Cynopterus sphinx. Taxonomy (NCBI): domain Eukaryota; kingdom Metazoa; phylum Chordata; class Mammalia; order Chiroptera; family Pteropodidae; genus Cynopterus; species Cynopterus sphinx. The sequence goes on along the minus strand of CM057379.1, from coordinate 57,643,423 downwards.
TTGATCCTATCCATATCTTTAGAGGAAGAACAACAGAAAAAAAACATCTAAAACGACAAAAGGATATTGTTTTTTATTTATTTTTACATATTCAAGCAATTTTTGTCAAGTTCCGACTATTGGCCCCTTCTGTGCTGAGAGAACAGAGAAAAACAATGTGTTCTTAGATCAGCTATAACATAGAAAAGTCAAATATTGTTTTTCCATGTACTGGGTACTATGATAAAGATAGGCTTAAGTAGTATAGGAGCACAGAAAAAGGGCATCTAAATCAATATGAGGGTTGCTTGTTAAGTGACGCTAACTAAAATTCTGGAGGACAAGAGGGAAGGGTATTGCAGAATAAATAAGCAACATATGTAAAAGGACTGCCTAGAAACACTGAGGTGGTATTTCACAAACTGGCCTCATCATGAGAATAAGCAGTGATTTCTAAGCTCAGCCTCTATAGATTCCAATTCAATACATTTAAAATCTGCAGGTTTAACAATGTCCTCAAGAAATGCTTAGATTCAGAACAGGTTACAAAACAATTCTAGTTCTTCCAACTAGAAGTTTGGTTGTTTCATAGTGAAGAGGTAAGAAATTGTCCATCAATAAGGCTTATAAAGTGACCAAAGACAGAATGTGTGGGATAAACTTTGTAGATGATGCAGAAAGTTAAAGGACAGAATCCAAACTTGCAGAATAGATTAGTATTTTAGAAAGATCTCTTTGAAAAGTGGAGGGTGACATAGAAGGAAAGCTGGTTTTGAGGAGATTAATGTGGCAATCTATGTGAGAAAGTATAAGACCATCAAAAGAGTGGTTATAAGTATAGGAAAGAAGAGAATTATTTAGGAAATAAATGCCACAGAGTTTAGTGGTTGATGATTAATTAGTGAGTATTAGATGTGAGAGTGACCTGGAGAGACTTCCAGGGAAGTGGAATGGGAAACCAATTTATCAAAATAGAAGAGCAGATTTGGGAGAAGGAAGAGTATTCTCTTTTAGATACACTAAATTTGATTAGATATTCAAGTGTATAATTCAGTCCAAACCTCAAGAGAAAGATTTGACAGGGGGTATAGTTTGTAATATAACAGAGGTGGGAGGTGAAGCCATGAATTTGAGAAGAATCATAAGCCATGGGCAAGCCAACATTTAATGTTTAAGCAGGAAGCTACAATGGGGACCAAAAAGGGAATTGACTTTTTTTTTTTTTTTTAATGGCCAGAACAGTGTCACAAAAATCAAAGAAAAAGAAGAACTAAGGAAGAAAATGTTCATCTTTGTCAAGTGGTACAGAGAATCAAGCAAGATAAGGGCAATGTTCACTGAAATGTGTCATATGGAAGTCAGTGGTGAACATATCAAGAACGTCTCCTCTACACAAGTTTCTGGTGGGCTAGGCCAATCAAATGATTCTTTCCTGGGAGCCAAATCTTGAGAGGTGACACACAGGGAGGAAAGGTGGCTGAACCTGAGTTTATAAATATATGTGTCCATGAAGATCCATGGTTCATTTTCTTTGATCTTGAACTTTCTGCCCTCAGGAAGCTTGGTTGTTTAGCATTTTCTTCTATGTTGTGAGTTATACCAGTGTCTTTACAATGAATTCCATTTTTTTTTTATAAATGATTCTGAGTTGGTTTCTTTTTCTTATAGCTAAAAAACCCAATTGATAAGGCAGTCTTGCTTTTTGTTTTCATATTTGTTGAGATAAAGCATTGTTCTCTTTGTTTTCTGAAATAGAGAGAGGGGATGATAGATATAATGAACTCATTGAGTAAGCAGAAGGAGGTGGCATCCAAGCCACAGGTTGAGAAATGAGCCTTTAGTTGGGCACCTGTTTAGGGAGGGGAGGTACAGATGCCAGTAAAGTTTGTAAGTAAGAAGAAGAAGAAGATATAGTTCTCACTTCATACACTTGGCTTTTATCTGTGAAGTGGTAGAATCATCATCTGCTGAGTCTAAGAAAGATCAGTGTCAGGACAGAGATGTGAGAAGAGAGGGGAAGATTTAGAATAACCACTGTCGGTTGGTCAGACATATATTAAGCATAGAAAGTAGTGATATGTAGTGACATCGACTGTAATGGCTGTGTGATTTTTCTCCAGAAACTCTCAGATTCTCAATTCTGGGGCTAAAGAAACAGAATGACAACATTAGAATTGCAAGTAATATTGAAAGCATGACTTAAGTAGTGGACATCCCTGTCTGGGGCTGGACAGGAGAAAACGAGAAGACCGAGGGGATAAGTGATTAGGAGAAAATGGAGGACTCAAAGCACACTGGGTCATGAGGTCAAAGAGCAAGCATAGTTCAAGTGAGGATAAGATAGTTGCCAGAAACTAAGGGTGGCAAGAAGCAGATGTCTTGCTTAAACATGAGGCCTGACTCTGAACCTCTCTACAGCTGGGGGAGTTGTGTTTATCCATCTTCTAGCCTATCATTCTTAGGATTCCTAATCTGTTTTTCTTCGACTTTCACCTACAGGCGGGATGACCACTTGGTGGGGCTCTTACAAAGAGAATATCAGCCTGTTGGTTGAACGTTAAGATTCTCTGAAAAACAGATTCTGTACAGTAATGTAATTTAGTTTTAGCCCTGTACATTAAGTGACAGACTTACTGAGAAGTACTTTTAAAAGAAAATTTTAGGAGCTACCCATTCCCTATTGCTTCCAACAGAAAAATAGCTGACTTCCAGGACTCTAAACAACCAAGATTTTAGAAGGTTCTTTGAATCGTACCTCAACAAATACTATTTCCTGTATTACTAACCTAACTATAAACCTTTTTTTCTAGTCCTTCACTGGCAGTAGAAATTATCCTTAAGAGAGGATCAAAAGAAAGATCATAAGAAGACATTGCTCTTTTAGTCTTAGTCTATTAATATCTTTGTTATTACCTTGCCGGTTAAAAAAAAGTCTCTTTCTTAATGTCACCCTTCTTTACTGCTGACTATGAAACAATAATATGTTGCATAAATTACCACCTACCTTTTACTCTGTAGCAGCCATGTATTAAAATTGAAAGGCCAGCAATTACCAGAAAAGAAAGTAGCACCATCTACTACTGTTCAGTTTTACTTTGAAAGTATCTTAGCTGCTTAGTTTACTTGGGCACTATATGCTATGGATTACTTATTCTCCGGTCTGACACAGTCCCCCAAAACGAGCCTTACCTCTGCAAGGAGAAAGTGTGGCTGAATTGCTGCATATTACCCTCTATGACAACTCGGACCGCAAGGTTTCATTACATGCTGTTCATTGTTTCATCTCGCTTTACGACTGACAGCATGCACTTTCTGTTGTAGTGTGAGAAAAGCAATCAAATGTAGTTAAACTAGTAACTTTGCAACAAAATACTCCTCACAGCTGGCATCCAGCAGTTGAGATTATTAGACTGAAAAAGCCACTTGTTAGGTATACTGTGGAGAGACTTTCTACACCGGGCAGAAGAAGGCTGGATAAGTTTCTCTGTTCTCTTTCAGCTCTGAAAGTTTACACTCAAAAATATCAATGTAGTTAAATTACAATTCTTGTCAGCAAGCCAACGGCCAAAGCTTGCTCTAGGGCTACAATCCAGTCTTAATATCTTAAAGGAGATGTGACAGAATATAACACAACCAGTGTGAAAAGAAAGTAAGGCATATACATGCATGGTTATAGGGGCAGAGAAGAAACCAATTACACTATTCTGTGGATTCTTGTAGCACCACCTGAAAACATGTTAAAGTCATATATCTCATTATCTCCAACTTCTCGTTTATGATAGATAAAGATAGCTATGTTATCTTTTAATTTAAAGAAGAGGGAATTGATTCTGCAAGTTTTAAAATTTAATCTACGTTAGAGAGTTGAACTGGAAGCAATTGTCAGTCTCTATAATGTCCAAGAGAGGGAATTCTTCAGTTCTCAAAACTTTTCATTTCACAGACCTATCAAGTGGTCTTCCCTGATTACATGTGTCCAAAATTACTAGTTGCTTAATCATAGTGCTGCTTTCTTCTTGGAAACATGTATGTGTACATGCACACACACACACACACACACACACACACACACAGAATATTGTGCTGTTCTGCTATTAAACAAGAATAAATCTCATCTTTTCTCTGTTTTATTTTCTTTTCACAAGGAGAATGAGATGACTATCAGAAACAACTGAGCAAGGACAAAGTGAAAATAATTAACAGGATGAAAAAGCAAAGCTGAAGGACAGGACAGTGAGAAAGAGGAGAAAAAAGTGTTCAATAGAGCAGAGGAATCATCTTCACTAAGCCTTTTAATTCTCTTGCCATGTCCTCGGGGATTACAGTTTGGAAGACATTGCACTGGTAGGGAATGTGGAAGGAAAAAATCTGGGACTGGAGAGAAGTGTCAATGGCATACTCAGAGTCTAAATAGAGTGGCATTAATGCAGAAGAAAGTGTGTTTTATTTTGTGTATAAGAAGGAAGTTCTTGTCAGGTCAGTACCAAAGAAAGATGTAACACTCTATTTTGTACTAGAGTATTCTAATTTGTTACCTCCCTGATCCACTAACTCCACTAACCTGCAGACATAGTCATTTTAGTCAAAGTACCTTTGGAAAGAGAAGAGAACATGAAACAAAGACTTATATGGAAGCAATAACTCTGGGAAATGATCAGACTAGAGGGACTGAGGAGAATGACATGGAAGAAAGGGAAGAAGTATATGGGACATTTTCAAGTTGGACATGACCACAAACAACTAGGACATGATCCACTGGGACCCTCTAAAGAGCCATGAGCTTCAGAATTATGCATCTAAGGGATAGAAAAAGGTAGCATTTATTCACAATAATCCATCCTTGTTTGGTCAAGAGTTATCCCACAGGCATTAATTTTCTGTCATACGATGAGTGTTACTTGCCTCAGCCAACCCAGCTGATATGTCGAGGAACAACAGGGCAGAAATTTAGAGACTCCCAGTGCAGGTGAGGAAAATGAGGTCCAAGATACTATTGGTTGTGGTACACCAGTTGCCTATACAACAGTTAACCCCACTAGATATTAAAAAATAAAAAAAATGCCCTGATCTCTTGAAAAATATCAATATGACAAAATAAAAAGAGTGAGGGACAATTTTGGAGTTAAAGAGGCAAAAATATATAAAAATTAAATATAATGTGAGATCCAGTTTAATCCTGAACCAAAAAAAAAGTCAAAAAAGACATGATTAGAAAATTTTGCAAATTGTTAATATGTTGATTAAAGTATTGTATTAATGTTAAATTTCCTAATTTTGATAATTTTACTATGGTATATAAGTGAATATCCTTGTTCTTAAGAAATATACACTGACATATTTAGGGTTAAAGGAGCATGATGTCTCCAAACTACTAACAAATGGTCAGAAAAAGATAGACAGCAGAGAGAAAAAAATCATATGTGGCAAAATAATAACAGACTGTGAATCTGGGTGAAGTGCACAGGTGTTCTTTGCATACAACTTTCCATGTTTGAAACTATTTCTAAATAAAAAGTTAAAAAGTAATTAAGCTCTGAATTAAATTGAATTATACTGAGTTCTAGTCCAAGTCATTGATGCTTGTTAAGTTTCAGCTATCTCATCTGGAACATTGTAGAATTTTAAGAACTAAATAAAGTAATACATGCAAAAAGGTTTGAAAGTTTAAGATAAGATACAAATGTGTAATGTTAGAAATGAGAGCCTGACATTTGAAAGATGGCTTAATAAATGAGTTATCTGATCATGCACCATCTAAGCTATAACAGACACATCCGGAGAAATGAAGAATACATGGGATAAATTTTTTAAAAGGGAGCATTTTAGGTTAATTTCAGTTACCAACTTCCTATCCTAAATTGATTCATTTCAACAGGCTTTTATTATCTATTATATACTAGATAATGTGCACATTATGAGAATTGCTAAGATGTGTTCAGATCCTCAAAGAACTCAGTCTACCATGGGATAAAATGACAAAAATATATTTTAAAAAATCTATAATGTGATACATTAAGAAGCTTCCATAGAAACACAAATAAGAAACAATAAATCTCAGGTTTGGGGACAGAGTTTCTGACAGAAAGTAATATTTAAACTGAATCTTGATAAATGAGATCACTTAAAAATAAGAAAAAGACATTTCAGACAAAGAGAATGGGTGAAGAAGGTGTGAAAGTAACTCACAGGTTTAGTTTCTTGGTTTCCTCTATGACACCTACATGACCTTCCTGACACCTACAGTGACACGAGAATCCCCTCTACTTTCTTTTCTGTCACTATCTTAAATTTCTTTAATTGTATTAAAATACTAGGTTGCCCACTATAGTCATAAAGAATGAATCGAACCTCTTGGTAAAAGTTTGTTGTTTCGTTTATTTATTTGTTTTAAGGGAATGTTAGCACTAATTAATTCTCTTAAATGTGATCCTGGATTTCATGAAGTATATGCAATTTTTTAAAATAAAGGAGAAGTAAAAATCTGTATACCATGAAGTTCTCTTCTTTGCACTGGATTTGGATTATTTCATAGAACATTCCGATAAAGGTACAAATTAGTATAATTACCAAATCAGACTAAAGCTCTCAGAAGTGATATCAATGCATACACATACTGTGGAAAGGAAGAAAAGCAAGACTCTTCATAAAGCCACTAAAAACTATTTGGGGTACCCCTGAGATGACTTGGTTATTATCTAAAATAGTGAGTTATGTCCTGATTTAGGACATAAGTGAAAGAAACCTCTGTGGTTAGTCTTTTCACCTGCAACAAAAGTTGTTGAAGCCTGTGGCAGATACACTTGACTGGTGCCACAGATAAGTAGAAATAGAATTTCAGTTTCAATTTTGCTCTCTCTTTCTTTGAAATGATTCTAGCTTCTGCTTTTGAACAAACAGTAGCAGTTTCTGATCCCTGTTTTTTACTACCATTGAAGACCAAAGTGAAAATTTGTTTTTGAGACAGGAAATGCTGGTAAAAATCCTAGCTCTGTCAATGCTTTCAGGGCAAATTCTGGCACATTGCTTCTATTCCGTGCACTTTGATGTCTTCCTCTCTACAAAACACTCATTGTAATATCGAAGCTAAAATAATCCAGACTCTGGGCATCAATAATCCAATCTCTTGGTTCAAATCTGGAAAATTGAAATCACTATTTCTAAATTATTTTTTTAAGTGGTACAAAGACATACTAGGCCAGGTCTAAGAAGTATTCTGATCATACTGGAAGAAAATTATGTACTCTAAATTCATAATTTGGAAGTGTTAGTTAGAAATGTGTTCCAACTCTACAATATATGGACCAAGAATAATTTATAGGGCACAGAGAATTAAGATGTATATTCCAGACCTAGTTTTGAAAAGTCATCGAAATGCAACTTGTTAGAACAGTTTTAGTTCTGTAGCCTTTGGGTGCCTGCCAATTTATGCTGAAATAATTCACTTTTTATATAAAGTCTTCCATTTTTTTCTGCACTCTTTACCTAAGCAATCTACATAAGTAAGATTATACTCAGTTCAGGCCATTTCTGGCTCTCCTGGAATATTCTATTCCCCTCAGGGCTGCCTTTGATGTGCAGTTTTAAATGACTTTCTCTGTAATGAAAATGATAGCAGCTTGCAGGCAGGGGAGGGAGGCAGCAAGAAAAGTTTCTTAAAATCTGGAATTCTCAGGTTCCATCTTTCTGCAATCCTCAGAGAATTACAGAAATTCTCTAGAGGCAGTCTTGTTACCACACAGCCATTTGTAGCCCATATTGTTTTTTCTCCCTCAGGGTACAAGACTTTAATTAACAATGTTTAACCTAAATAGTCCCACAGTGTCACAGCTACACATGCCTTTCCCAGGTAAGCCAGATGGAGGGGACTCCTGGGAACTCCTGCTTCCTCTTTCCAAGGCCCTAAGCAAGACTCTTTCTTGGTTCTATCTGCTCTATGGCAAATTCTTTTAGTTTATCTACTCATTTTGAGCTTTATGCTTTGGCCTAAGTTTTAATTTTTGCTAAAGTTAAAACCTTTTTTGCACTTTTATCAAGTATTTTCACTCTATGTAAGGGAAAAATCCAAATAACAATTTTGATAGGTGACCACTTAACACTGAGAGTGAGTTAGCTATTACTGATCATTCTGGAAATGAATTAATGGTTGCTGCTCATTTATTATGTTATAAACTCTAGACGGGATACTTTGTTAAAAGCACTGTTGGTATATTACATTTTTTAAGTTTCGCAATGATTCTGCCACGTAGGCACTCTTATCTCTATTTTTCAGAAGGAAAAATTAAGGTTCAGAGGTCAGAAAGGTTTACCCTGCCTATTAGTGGCAGCCAAAAACTAAACCCATGTCTGTCTGTCAGGGGCTAAAGCTGAGGCCACTGTTTGGCTTAGACTCAAAATGGTGCATGCACATTCTTCTCTGGGGTGGGAACAGGAAGAAAGTGCAGATGGATCAGAACCAGAAATCTGGAGGAAGACTAGTCTGGAGCTATACTGGAGAAAAGACAAGAATAAAATAAATTGGAGTGAGAGAATTGAAATATGAAAAGAACATCTAGTCACTTTATAACATTTATTGAATGACCACTTTGGGGAAGGCACTATGCTAAGTCCTGGCATAGGCGGATATAGACAAATGCTTCCAAGAGCTCAGCTGAGCACGGAGCAAGGACTAAGGCAGTGTGCAAATTTGTGGCCCATTTAGTGCTGGCCTACTCAGAGTTCTTCACATTTTTATTTAGTTTCCCATATTTCTTTTGCTATTTTTTAAAATAAATTATACATGTACATGATGAAAGACTTAAAAAAGCAACAAAGTAACAACAGGGTGCTCCTAACTACCCAGCGATGGGGACATCACAGAAACAAGCCTTATTTTCAGTTTTTTATATTTTTCCACAGATAATTTTTAAATATGTAAAATATAATAGATACATATGTATTATATAACATATATAGTAGTACATGTGTATGTATTTTATATGATGTACATTCTTTAAGGTAAAGCATATACATATTATTTTTTAAATTTAAGACAAATGGCAGCCTATAATATAAACTACATATTCTACATCTTTCTTTTCTTAACAATACATATCATGTTAGTACATATAAGCTGTCCTATTCATCCTAATGGCTACATAGCATTTTATTGTATTCATGTACCATAATTTATTGAACCAGGTCCCTTTTGATGTACAGTTAGGATGCTTCTAATATTTTATTATTGGATAAGTGTTATAATACATACCCTATGCACATATTATTTTGCAAGTATGTAAGTATATTTGTAGAGTCAATTCCTAGCAGTAGAATTGCTGAGTTAAAGAGGATGTGCATTTGTATATATTTAATTTTGACAGGCATTACCAAAATGCTCTCTGCAGAAGTATTCTCAACTCATGCTCCTATAAGTAATGTATGAGAGCCTCTATTTCCTCATACAACATTATCTGATCTTTGCTGATCTGTAGACAGAATACAGTGTCTCTATTGTTTTTATTTGAGTAGCTAACATTTTAAAATGTAGGGCATTTCATGAAGGAAAAAAAAAAGAAGGAGGATTTCTAATTTCTCTTTAAAAAATCTGAAATCGGACAATTCTGGACTACATTCCCACAGTGTTAATAGCTAAATAGTGACTACTCTCCTTAGCTAGAGCATCTGTACTCAATATTGTGCCCCCTGCTCACCCCTGCCAATTGCATATTCTCCCCGACACCGAAATCAAGAACCAGCTACCATTTATCATCTTTCAACACATCCCCATTTACTAATTTGTATTACTTTCCTAGCTTTAGATATTTGAATTTCCCACTGGTCTAGAGATAGATTATTAATAAAAAGAGAAAACAAATGGAGCAAGAATATAAACAGATACAAAAGAAAGAAAAATAGGTGAATATGGAAAAAAGGTATGTTAACATAGTTCATAAAAAACAAATTTTAAATTCTTCTGAATGAACACTCATCTTCCTAGAATTTACTATCAGGCTATTCAAACAAAGTGACTCCAACATTGAATAACTTTATGCCTCTGGCACAAACATTCATTATTGTGAAGATCTTGGGGACTGCTCAGGATATGAATCTAATCTTACAACAGCCCTGGACATGGCCTTCTAGAAGGCAAATATGTCTTCTAGATACCCAGGTGCTGGAAATAGCACATTCTTTTGTTTCCCTAAGTCGAATTAAATTAGGAGTCATGCTCACACTCACAAGAGAAGTAAAATTAGCAGATATTAGTTATCATGGGGTGCAAGAGAGGAAGTCCTTCCTGGGGTAGGTTGATGCTGCCTTGATAACTGGAGAACTCTGGTCTGCATTCTGTCACGATGTCCGTCTAATGATGAAGCCACTCCATTCATAGCGATTACGGGCTCAGGGAACTTTGGCCATGATTCAGTTTACTTTCCTCCTGACAAAGTAGAGGCAAGAAGAGAAGTTCCAGCTCAGTCTTTTAGAAACAAATTGCTGGCTACACCTCTCTTAATTGGGGAAAGGGGTTTCCTTATTCTTTCCTTTTTAAATCACAGTGGGAAAAAAATATCTCTTCGGCTTTGATTTTCTTAATAACTGCTCTGCTGCTTAAGGAGGAAAGTACTGCAGTTTAAGAGGAGGCTAGATCTTCTTTAGATTGGAACCACAAAACAAATCAGGTCCTAGATCAACCAGGCCCATCTAGACAATATTTAGATTGCCATAGATAAACATGACTATTCAGAATTCTCTGATGTTTCCCGGTTTTTTTTTTTTCTGCAGAACAATTTAGGGAAGTACATCAGGCCCGAACTTGAGTCCCACCTCCTTAAAGTTTTTACAATGTATTATTAACTTTTTCAGTGTTTATCTGTCATTTTTCTATTCTCTTCATGAATTTTAAATGGTCTGCTTGGAGTTTACAAAAGAGTGGTAACACTATTTTATGCTTTCTGCTCAAAAGAAGGATGGAGGAAAGTAGGAGAGAAAAGTTAGATTCAGGCTCAATTAAAACTTGAAGGTAAATGTCACAACAAATCATCACTCATACAAATTTTCCACTACTGACAGACTACCAAATAAATATATATCTAAATAAGTCTTTTTTCTTGTAATAAAGTTTTTACAAGGAAATGAGGGCAAAGAATAAGAACATGTCCAGGAGTTTCCCTACTTTTATAAAATCTCAGCAATGAACTACAATAAAATATTTTGCTCATTGCCTGTTTCTGCCAATATTTTGTGACTTTTCTGATAAAAAAAATCTGAAATTTTTGAGGCCAAAAGAAAAAAGGCATTTTTTCCAATGTATAAACATTATACAATATTCATTTAAACTAGTTTTAGTTATAAGATTAGTTGACTTTCAAAAGCCAACTTATCGTTACTGCTTTACAGAGAAGTATAAAGTTTGGAATCCTGGTTATTTATTATACCCCATGTGGGAGAACAGTTAAGCCTCTATAAAAACTCGACTCTGCACCTCAACTAACTCCAGTGCGAGCTTGCACCCAGAATTCAAAATCTAAGAATATAATTAAATTAGATTTGCACTGATTAAATCACCAAGACATTTAATATTTTGATGAGAGATTTTACTGTGATTTAGTGCAAAATGGCTATAGAGAATTTTTACAAAGTGAAGTTTTTCAAAAATAAAGTTGTTTTTCAATGAGAATGATGTAATAAATAAAGCCGTATATCAAGGACAATTACCCAACATGTAGTCTGTGAAAATTAAACTCATTAAAGGTTTTATGTGATGAATCACCACCGTTATAGTCATTGGACAGTGTCAACAGTGCAAATTTTGAATAGACTTTCCAGTTTATAAAAATTTTGGCACATTTTATACATAAAACATTGCAGATTTCTCCATGCCCCATTTGTTTTGTTTTGCTTTGCGTGGATTCAGCCTAGAGCTTCTCCAGACCTCTCTTAGGGACAACAGAGCTTCCCTCCACCATCCAAGGTTGCTGCTCCTTCTCTGACCATCTGACACTGTTTGCCTTCTACCTGCCACATATCACTTATATCTTACCTACGTAAGAGAGATGTTATAGTTTCATTACGATAAACAAACAAACAAACAAACAATAAATAAACCAAAAGACAAATTAAGTTTTCCTGACATTTCAGAGACAACCTGACAGTGAGAAAGTGGGGGAGACAGATACATGAGTCCACTCCCACTACTTCAACATTTTCAGTGGCTCCTCATCACCTATTTGGAAAAAAAAAATAATTTTTTCTCAGCCTAGTGTTCATGCCCTGGCAGCTCTCTCCAGACTTACATTACTCCCAAGTCACTGTTTCATAAAGCTGCTGTCATGAGTTCAGCTGTGTCCTCCCAGAAAGATATTTTGAAGTCCTGACCTCCAGTAACTCAAGATGTGGCCTAATTTTGGAAATAGGGTTTTTACAGAGAAAACCAAGTTAAAATGAAATCTTTAAGATGGGCCCTAATCCAACATGACTAGTCTCTTTATAAAGCAGGGACCTTTGGACACAGAGATGGACATGAACAGAGGAAGATGATATGAAGATATAGGGAGAAAACATGTGAAGACGGGAGATTTGAGTGATGCATCTACAAGCAAAGGAACACCAAAAATGACTGACTAACAACCAGAAGCTAGGAAGAGGCAATAAAATGTTCCCCTAGAGGTTTCAGAGGGAGCATGGCCCTGCCAACACCTTGATTTTGGATTTCTAGCTGGGACAATAAATTTCTATTGTTTTTAGTACTTGTTACAGTAACCTTAGGAAACTCAATAAATGTGCAAAGTAAATCACTCAGATGAGGCACGTATTGGTTACAGAACCCTGAGAAGCCTACAAAGGATTGGATGTCTTTTTAAAAGCTAGTAGGTAGAAGATACATCAACTTAACTCTTTCTTTGAAGTAGCCATCTCAGTATATCCCAGACCTCTGGAGCCTTAGAATCCACCAAGTTTTAAAGGGGTTTATCTCGCACCTTCTGGCACATATGTCTTACTAAAGCTTCCAGGGTATTTGCTACTTCCTGCCCAACATCTCTATTAGCATGATTTCATAGATTAGGTAGCCTAGAGTTCTAGAGCTGAAAGCAACAGTGAATATGTTTTGTTGATGTGACCATGCAAAAGCAAATTGCTTCTTGGTTGATCAGGGACAATAAAACATTTGCCAGAGCAATACCTGCATACCAGCCATCAAAGATTGTGCTGTTTGCTCCAGTGAGAAGACTACATCTACAAAAGTAGCAGCATCTAAAGTTGCTATCTGATTAAGTTTATGAAAATTCTCTACCACTCTCCACAATCCCACTACCATGTGTATGGGCCAAGACAATATTCTTGCACCTCCCAGGATGTTTATGGTGATGTTAATCTCTGCGGATCTCCTTAGAAAAACAGTGTTGCTTTTGCTTTGATATTTTGGTTGAGCAGATCAATCCCAGTGGTTTCCATTTGGCCCTTCCTATCATATAAGCCCTCCTTCCATAGGCCAGAGAGCCAGTGTGAAGAGTCTGTTGGTTTTCAAATGTGTTCTTGAGAATTATAAATTCAGGTACAAAGAGAATTACTATAGGGCCGTACATGTGACCCACTGTCAGAAGGAATCAAACTAAAGCTCCATTTATCATCCAGTCTCCATAAATCTTCTCTTCTACTATTTGAACAAAGATCATATGGGAGTCCCAGGAATTAGCATCAACTCCAAACCTATTTTAGTAATTTCAAAAATATTTGAATGTTTTCCTCTTTCCAGTGCACAGATACCTTGGTAAATGGTCACTTTCAGAAAAGCAGAGGAAGATTTATAGAATGCTCTATTGGCAGAGTTGTAGCTTTCTTCCTCAAAGGAACATCACTCATATCTCAATTTTGGATATCTATTCCTATACCAGTACCAAACTATTTCTATTAATACAGCTTTATAGTGTATCTTGAAAGCTGGTGAAGCAATTCCCAATATCTTCAAAGATTATTTTGGCATTCTTATACATTTACTTGTCCTAATGAATCTTGGAATTCATCTGTCAATATCTACCAAAAAAAATCTATTAGCATTTTTATTGAGATTGTTTGGATTTATAAATTAATTCAGAGATTATTAGAATTTTTATAACATTGTTATCCCATCAGTCAAGATGATATATCTATTTATTTGGATATTTTATATTTTATACTAAATTCTGTACTTTTCTCATTAGAAGTCTTGTACATTTTTATTAGTTTTATTTCTAACTGCACATAAAAAAAATTGAAATTTGATAGACTCACATTCTCTTCCAGCTACCGCCTTTTCCTCTCTATAGCTAAACTTCTGAAAAAGTTATCTATACCACGTGTTTACATTTGCTCACCTCACTTCTTGTTAAACATAATGCAGTATGGATTTAATGAGCCCCACTTCACCAAAACTACTCCGTTGGAACCAATGGCATACATTGATCTTTATCTTGCTTGGCTTTGAAAAACTTTACATGTTTTGACTTCCAGTTTCTAGTTCCATGTGAAGGGGCCTTATAAATTGCCACTCAATCATGTTAAAGAATAAAAATTCAGCTGAGTAATTTCAGAGATCTAATTGGTTTTATTAAGCAAATAGAGCAGCATCCTAGCAAGCAACTACAAGAGTGCTCTGAGAGGTTGTACAAAATGGAAAGCTTTTATAGGCAGAAGGCTGTAGCAAGGAAGTTATTAGTAAAAGGAAAGAAAGGATTATTTTAGAATAGGTCCTCTTCTTTGGGGAAAAAGGAATGGCAGGGGTTTTAATCATGCAGATTACCTCACTAGCATTGATCAGGAAATTCTAGATTGATTGATTTAAAATTTCACTCCATGAGGGAGCCTGAAATTAAAATTAGGTTAGTTATTAAATTTTGGTTTGTTGATGCAGTTTAGCAAAAGTGACTCCATGCTGGCCTTTTTTAAATAAACAATTCTATTAAAAAGTACAAAACTAAACAGAATGAAAAATCAACAAGTCTTCTTGAATCTGTAAGAGAAGGGAGGACACGGAGCAAACTGCTGCCCTCCAGATTAGACAGATACACAGGTGAATATAGGGCGCAGCAGTTTACCAAAGCAAAGGCATGGGCCAGTGCCAGAGTAGGAAAGCCTGAACTGTAATGGACAGATTGCCGGAGGCTCAGTGTAGACAATTCTCAGAGTTAAAAACTCCAGAGTGATCCAATTCTAGATGGATCCCCCACAATACTGTAAGATTTACCTCCAAGAACTCAACCGGTTACAAGTTATTAAAGTAAATATCTGACAAAAATCTTCTTGTGTTTCTGGAAGGGGGAGGGGAGAAGAAACCATTTTTAAATACTCAAAAGTGCTCTTTTTCATCAAGGTCTGCCCTCAAGGGAAACTAATTAACTGAAGCCCAACCTGCCGGGGTATTATTAGAATCTAACTGACCTAGGGGCAGATAAATACCCAACTTTAGCCCACTTTAGCCATCTGTCCCACCTGAGGGGGCAAAAAAATAAAAACCTGAGAAACACTCCTGAAGTCCAGAGGCACAGGCTCGCTAAATGCCTGAATCCTGATCTAGACCTGAGGTCTAGAATGCTTCCCTTCTTCCACACCTTATCACATCACTAAAGGCCTATTTATAGCAATTCCTTTTACCCAGTACACCATGTCCAGCTATCAAGAAAAATTATTGACGTAAAAAGGCAAAAAAAAATTTTTTTTAAGAGACAGAGCAAACATGGAAGGGATGTAAGAATTATCAGAACAGAATTTAAAATCGCTCTGGTCAATATACTAAAAGCTCTAATAGATAAAGTAGACAGCATGCAAAAAAAGATAAATAATATGAGCAGAGATGGAAATCCCAACAATCAAAAAAATGCTAAAAAAATCACTGTAACAGAAATGAAGAATGCCTTTGATGAACTTATTAGTAGGCTAGACATGACTGACAAAAAAAATCTCTCAGCCAGAGGAAATATCAACAGAATCCCTGAAATTAGAAGAGTAAAGAGAACAAAGACTGGAAGAAAAAAAAAAAAAAACAGAATATCCAGGGTCTATGGGACAACTACAAAACATGTAACATATGTATAATTAGAACACCAAGAAAAGAAAGAAAGAAAGAAACAGAAGAAATATTTGAAACAATAATGACTGGGAATGTCCCCAAATTAAAGTCAGACCCAAACCATAGATTCAGGAAACTAAGAGAATACCAAGCCACATTAATGCAAGAAGAAACAAGAACAGCAACAACAACAAACTATACTGAGAACTATCATCTTCAAAATATAGAAAATCAAAAATAAAGAAAAAAATCCTGAAAGAAACTAGAACAGAAAAAGACCTTACCTATAGAGAAACAAAAATAAGGATTACGTCCAACTTCTCATAAACCAAGCAAGTAAGAAGACAGTGTAGTGAAATATTTAAAGTGTTTAAAGAAAAAACACCAATCTAGAATTGTATACTCTCTGAGAAATTATCCTTCAAAAGTCAAGAAGAAGTAAAATCTTTCTCAGGCAAACAAAAATTGAAGAAATACAATTCCAGTAGATCTACTTTACAAGAAATATTAAATGAAGTTCTTCAGAGAAAATAAAAATAATATAGGTCAGATACTCAGGCCAACATCAAGAAAGGATGAAGACTAAATATGGAATAAGTGGAGATGAAATTAAAACTCTTATTTTTCTTATTCTTAATTGATCTAACAGTTAAAAATTTGGTCAAGATAATGATAGTAACAATATATTTGATTATATATGCTTATATGTATGTCTTATGTGTGTGTGTGTGTGTATATATATATATATATATATATATATATATATATATACATGCTTATGTATGGTTAATACATAATTGAAATAAATGATAATAATACTAGAAATAAGAGAAAGGAATTCAGATTATTTTGTTATTATAAGGTAACCCAATTAGCCAAGAAGTGGTATACTGTTTTTTGAAAATGGACCTATCCTACTTTAAAATCTCATCTTATTTGTTATAATTTCAGATGACATAGAGAAGAAGAAAAGTAAAGAACAAAGGTGAAGGGGCATGGTTTAAGATGACTATCTAGAGTTTTGGTAACTGATACCCATCCCTTCTCTTTTATTCCTCATTTTCAAGGGCAATTTTGACATCTTAAGCCTGGTTAAAAAAAAAAAAAGTGGAAAGTAAGAGGAGAAACTGATTCAATGTATATATAAATTTTTAAAATACCTTAGACAATCCCCTATCCATAATCAAAATATAATACCTTACTCCTGTATGATGTTTACAATTTACAAAATATTTTTCACTTCCTTCATCTTATGCTATGCGTTATGACAACCTTGTAAATTCAGCAGGGAAAAGCAGGATGGGCAGGACAGCAATCATTATTCCCATTTCACATGAATTTTTTTTAATGTCTATGGTATATGAGGAATAGAGTATTGCATATAGAAAAAGGCTATAATCTTCTAAGCATTTGAAAGAAGTAAAGTTCTAAAACTATATGCCCAGGCAAAGAGTTATTGAACTGAGTTGAAAAATATATTATCTAGATATTTTCAGGCCATCAAATTCTTTTTTTCCCCATAACAAATGGAGTTATTTTTTTTTAAGTTGCTACAAATCCCACCTTGATTCTTTAAAAATTAATTTTGAAATAATTTCAGATTGAAATTTCCCCTCCATATATTAATTTGGAATTTTTCTATAAGGAGAAGCTATCCCTTCTCCCTCAATTATTTATTTATTTAGTTATTCACCTATGCCCTTTATTTTTGCTCATGTATTCTTTCTGTTTCCCTTCCTTGCCAGGCCAGTAGGAGTTTAGCAAAGCAATATAAAAGTCAATAGCATTTAAAAAAAAAACTATAAAAATTTTCAAAGTGTTCACACTATCCTCTCAAGCCAACTGGATTAGGAGAAAAAAAAAAGTTAGCTTAAGGTCAGACACATGGAAACTATTGATTAAAGCAACATGAATTCATAAGAAACAAAGTGACCACAAAAAACAAAAGCTCTTACTGACTCGTGTGTGTGTGTGTGTGTGTGTGTGTGTGTGTGTGTGTGTGTTGTATCTTAAGAGCAAAGTTAGGTTGATGCACTTTAATTACTAATGTTTATTTTGTTCTTTGACTCTCTTACTGGGTAAAGTTTCTAAATAAAAGAAACTAATAACTTTATTTCAAAACCAATAGTTGTTTTTAGTGGTTTATTTTGGTTTGGTGCTTTTTCTCTTCAATAAGGATATTTAATCTACCTTAAGAAAAATTATTTCCATACCTGCATATTGTGCAAAATAGGTTGTTTTGCAACAATTGGTATATGGTGAATCAAAAAATTTGTTCACATGTGAAGAGAATAAGCATTAAAATAAGCCACCATTCCTTGGGTGGCCTAAGAACAAGTTGCTGAACTTGTCTAGACCTGATTTTCTCATCTATACAATAATAATAGTTTTTATCTACCACATTAAGAGATGTCAGGCATTAATTAATATTCATAATGGGCTTAAGATCTGTGATTAAAAGCTGTTATCCTTGATGGAAAATAGAGCTATTCAACCGTTGAGGAGTAATAAACAATCAGAGATGTGTAGTCCACGAGAAGAAATATTGAAGAGAGTAAATTTAGTCAGGAATGAGAAATGGGAGCTGGGACAAGAATCTCTTTTGATATATAAGTATTAGTATATATATATTTTTTCTTCATAGAATGCAGTAATACACCTCTATAATATCTCAGTAAGGGGACTATTCTTCTCTACATTAATGTTCTTAATTTTTTGTGTGTGTGCCATGAAACTTTTTTAACATTTTAGTGGAGCCACAGACCACTTTTCATAATAATTTTTAAATGCATTAAAAATATACAGGATTATGAAAGAAACTGGTTTTTAAAGAAACAGTTATCAAAATGTTTTTTAAAACTTAATTTTAGAGTAATATGTGTGCTTCTTTATTAAATATCTAATTATAGTCTAATAACTACCATCATTTCAAAGTAGTGATGATTGTAAACATTTCAAGATATTAACAACAACTCTAATGCAATATGAAAATATCTGTTTTTATTGTTGATAAGGTTAGAATAACTGCTCTTATTTCTGTGGCTTGTTGACAACATTTATAATTTTTTAAATGCTGATTTAATTAGAAGCTACTAAAAATGAAGATGTATTTTTTTGTTCCTATTTAAGTTTGTAGACTCTCTAGATTTTATCCATGGGCTCCTTGGGAGTGTTCAGATCTCAGGTTAAGAAACGCTGTTCTATACCTATCCTGGTCCCTCAGAGAGCCAAACACCTAATATTATTTCTTAAAGTGTGATCAGGTGATCACAGTTATGCAGTGTTTTTTAAAATGCAAATCTCTTGGTCTTTTCCTAGACCTGCTGAATCTGTATTCTTAACAAGCATCCAGGAGACTGAAATACACACTAAAGTTTGAGAATAGCTTCAAAAATTATAGTTATCTTCAGTGGAATCACAGTTATCAGGTGGAGATTCTTAAATATTTATGTAAGATATTATATCATATTGGTAGGTTTATGGTAGGCCTGGAAGGGGCCTAGAAATTTTCATTTTTATTAAACATTTTAAATATTGTGATAAATATGTTTTCAATTCCATTATGGAAAATATTCCTAAACAAAGACACCAAAAGTTAAAGTATAAAATCAACCTTAGAATGGAAGGAGCTAATGAAGAGCTGTACATTAGAATCATCATAAAAACATTCTGCTTCCCTTTCTTTTTCTGCACCAATTAATATCCTTTAAAAGAAAATCTTCACATAAAACAACTAATTTATAGAATCAGTGCATTATATCACAGAAGACATAAAAGATAAGTGACATTCTCTCTGCCCATTTTTAACATCATACTTTAAATTGGTAGGCAAAAATTAAAATTGTTATTGGTAACATGAAAAGCAGTAGTAATAGAGTAATAGGGCTGCAGAAGATTTAAAGAAGATAGTAGCTTTCAACTACTATCTACCTTCTTTCTTCAGCCTCACAAAATCTTTATCCCTCTTCCAGAACTCTGTAACTTGAGTTTCAAATTAGTATATCCAACAGCCTACTAGACATTTACCCTTGGCTATCACAGACAATTCAAACACAACAAACTGAAACTGAACTCACATCACATTCTTCCACAGAATGACTTTCTATTTTATATATTTTGTCTAGGATTTGTCTTGGACCATCTAGCAGGATATCTGGAAATTATCCTATATATCTCCCAATTTCTCAGTTTTTCTTTATTAGGGCACATTTTTGAAGTGATGATCAGTGATCTAGTGTTCTTTGAGTGAGCATTTTTTGAGTGTCAACCTCCAATGTGACTGATGTAAGGTAGACATGGTGATTGGAAAAGCGCTTCTGACGTAGCTGTCATTTCCCAAATTGCAACAACTTGACTATAGCCCTAGGAAGGTTTAGGAGATCGGGTTTATACCAGCTCAAGTTTAGGCCTCTGAAAGAAAGGCCTTTTGTTTCTTTGTCTCATATTTCTTTCTATTCATGTTTTCTTGCCCCTCACCCCATTCAAGCAGTACAATTTTGATGTTCAAGTTTAGGGTGCAAATCTGGGAGAATGTTCTCTCAGTCTGCCTCTAAATTAGGCACAAGAAATCCTTGTGGGTTCACAGGACCCTGACTGAATTGCAAGTAGACTGCATTAGGGTAGGGTGCTGAACCCTAACCTAATAACCTATATTTCAGAATTTGGAACACCAATAACCAATATCTGGTGTAGTTAAAATGACCAAAGTGAGCACTTAGCTAATGTCTGGAAGGTAAGATCACTCCAAAATCTTAAATTTGAAGAGCTGTTGCACTATTTATAGGTAAATCCCCACAAGAAGAGCAAGGTTTTTGAACCAGTACAGGATCAGGTAAGTGGACCACGGACTTCGTAAAGGTAAAATTTAGCTCTAGGATATCAGGGCTACCTCAAGGCAAAGCCTCAGTATGCAAACTTCTGGCTTCACAGCACCAGTCACATTGTAGGACTGCTTCACATTCTCCATCACAGCATCTCTTTTCACTTCATCCTGTTCTTCAGCCAGGATGGAAGGAGCAATATGTAACTCCAGAGAAAACTGAGCAAGTTCCTGAAGGAACAAGAAAACAGGTGACAGAAAAATATGTTTGCACCACTATGAGAAGGAAAAGTTTAGCCAAGGCTGTGTGTTTTCAAAGCTCACAAAAGGTAAGATTTGGGAATGAGACATGACAAATAAAATACACTTCATAATGAGCCCCTGTGTATACAGTAGTAGAAAGAACATAGAGCAGCAGTATAAGCAAACAAAGCTGGAGTTCTGCTGGGAGAAGCAGTCCACAGAGTGGGGTCTATGTTACTTTACTGAGCAGAGGCCACCCTCAATTCAGGATTGTGGGGCCAAAACAATAGGAACATAAGGGAATAAAAATAATTCAGAAAAAAAAAATGAGGAGGATCTCAGGAAAGCCTGTATCATGGAGATACAAACCTGGCAGTCAGTGGAAGTGAATCCTGAATAAGTGACAGAAATTAAATAATTTCTTGGCGAGCTTGGAAACAAATAGCTTGTATTTATCATTTTACTTCATTTCATTTCATTTCATTTCATTTCATTTCATTTCATTTCATTTCATTTCATTTCATTTCATTTCTTCTGTCTATTCCCTTACTCCAGAAAATATCTATGCTCTTTTGACCTGTGGTTGGTAACAACTATGTGAATTTAGACCTGCTTGCTTCATTCTAGTAGGCACTAACCTCATGTGGCTATTGACCACTTGAAATATGGCTACTTTGAACTGAGAGATTCCTTAAGCATAACATATCTATTAAATTTCAAAAAGTTAATATAGAAAAAGAAACAATTTATTAATTTATATATTAATTACATGTTTAAAATATATTATTTTGGATATATTGGTTTAAAAATATATTACTAAAATTATCTGTATCTGTTTCTTTTTCTTTTTTTAATTAATTTTTATTTAGTTTTATGTATACAGTACATTGGTTAGACATCTATATAGTTTGTAAAATAATCCCCCCAATTGCTACCTCCCTCACCTGACCTTCCACCTAGCCAATATGTTAATATTAACTGTATTCCCTACGCCATGCTCCCCATCCCCATGATCATCTATCACCTACTAATTTGTGCTTCTTTAACACTTCACCCCATTCTCCCAGCCCCTCAAACACCCCTCTCCTCTTTCTAACACCAAATTGTCCACTGTATTTGTGTTTGTTTTGATTAGTTTATTCTTTTTATTCCTTAGATTCTGCATATAAATGAAATCATATAGTGTTTATCTTTCTCTAATTTATATCCCTTCTAAGTCCATCAAAACCACATCTTTCTCCATCGCCTTCCTTCTCATATGTAGGGGTCTTGTTTTCTTAACCTTTCAGCCACTCTATCTTTTGGTTAGAACACTTAATTCTTTTCCATTTAACATATATATTGATAGGAGTGTTGTTGTTACCATTCTTTATTCCTGTTTTTGATACATGTTTTTTTTTTTTTTCTTAAAGAAGTCCCTCTAACATTTTCTATAATACTGGCCTGGCGGTGATGTATTCCTTTAGTTTATTTTTGTCTAAGAAGCTCTTTATCTGTCCTTCGACTCCAAATGATAGCTTTTCTGGATAAATTATTTTTGGTTGTAGATCCTGGGTCTTCATCCCCTTGAAGATGTTTTGCCAAGCTCTTCTGTCCTGCATAGTTTCTTCTGAGAAATCTACTGCCAGTCTTATGGGTTTTCCCTTATAAGTAACTATCTACTTTTCTCTTGCTACTTTTAATATACTTTCTTTATATTTAAACTTTAGCATTTTAATTATGATGTTTCTTGGCATGGGCCTCTTTGGATCCCTGATTTTTGGAGTTCTCTGAACTTCCTGAGGTTTTATGTCCATTTTCTTCACCAGATTAGGGAAGTTTTCTATCATTATTTCTTCAACTAGCTGTTCAACATCTTGATTTTCTTCAGTTACGCTGATCAGACAAATATTTGGAGCCTTAATAGTGTTCCACATTCTTCTGAAATTATTTTTATAGTCTTGGCATCTTTTTTCCTGCTACTCTGCTTGAGTGTCCTTAGCTTTCCTGTCCTCTAGATAGGCCATTTGATCCTCTTCTCTAGTCTCTTTGTTTATTCCTTTATTTATTCCATTTAGTATACTTCTCGTCTCAGATACTGTGTCCTTCATTTCGGACTAGTTCCCTTTTATAATTTCCATTTCCATTTTTATGTTTTTGTATCTCTTTGTTGAAGTTCTCACTGCATTTATCTACCCTTCCCAAAAGTTCATTGAACATCTTTATAACCAGTGTTTTAAACTGCATCTGTTAGATTACTTGATTCCATTATATCTGGATTTCTGTTCTTTTCTCTCATGTGGTTTCTGTTTCTTTGTCTTCCCATTTGGACTGCCTTTCTATGTGTTTCTATGTACTAAGAAAAGCTCCTAAGTTTCCCAGTCTTATTAGTGTGGATCTGTGAAGTAGGTGTCCAGTGACATGATCTTAAGACCATACCACTTCCCTCTCAACCAGCCGATAGGCCTTGAGACCCAATAGGCCTGCATTCTTGTCCCATTTTACCTTCTGAAATTGCAAGGTGATTTTCTTGGATTTCTCCCTAGTTGTATGGCTTGCTCATCCCAGGCATTTTTTTCTTGCCTCTGCTTCTTGTTTTCATCACAACTTTGATTTGGTTATCAGAGGGATGAACAGAGCCTCTATCATCTATGCCATTTTTTTTTGTCTTTATTCTTTAATGTAACTACTAGCAAATTCAAAATTATATATATGGCTTGCATTATTTTTCCATTACATAATGCTGATCTAGGCCATAAAGTGTATTGGTTCTGAGGCTATTGTTCCTTTTATATATGTGCTAAATATAAAGGAATTAGTACTTAACCAATAGTTTTAAATTTAGTATGTTTAGAAATCATCTGGGGATCAAAAAGAAATGCTATTCTTGCTCCTACCTTCCCAGCAAGATTAGAATTACTGTATTTGGGCTGGAAACAATAAATTTATATTTTCAAATAGTTCCCTAGAAGATCCTGATATAGGAGGTCCTCTGACCAAACTTAGAAATACTGACATAGGATGTATAGTGTCACGTTGATTATGCTTGATTCTAGGATATTCTGTTTCTCTAAATTTTATGGGTGGGAGCAGCTACTGTGATAGCTCATGTTCCTGTTAACCCTCTGGAACTTAGGCTAAATATGTCTGATGAAGGTTTTCGAACTGGATCAACTGAATTTTGGAAATGCTAAAATTGTTACCTCAGATTTTGTGGAAGATGGCCCAGATACAGCTGCAGAAGAGAAGCCTCTGGCTATAATGAGGCCCCTGAAACACTCCCCTGTATGAGAAAGCATGGATTAAAAAGAAAATGTGTAACTTCATAACCACCACTGAGCAGATCAAACGCACTCCTTCTTGCCATCTTGCTCCGCTTGCTCTGTAACCATGTCTGACAAACCCAATAGCTATGAATGAGAAATTCAGTAAGTGAGAATTGAAGACAGAAACACAAGAGAAAAATTCACTGCCATCAAAAGAAATGATTGAACAGGAGACGCAATCAGGCAAATCATAATGAGGCACGCCCCACCAATATTTACTATACATTCCACAAGCATTGTCTTATTTTACTTCTTTTAGCTGTTTAATCTTATAAGATGCAAAGAGGTTGGATCAAGTTTAAATGATTGTGCTGCCCCCTTTTCACATCCAAGAACTGACAATGAAGTCCACACCTGCCTCTCCTGTCTGCCTGTGCCTGGCAAGGAAGGAAAAGGACTTGCATGTTGATGAAGGCAGAACCAGGGTGGGATAACAGTGAAATCTAGAGTGAAAACCAAGCCAGTGCAAGGTGTCCTTAAGGCTGTAAAATGCAGTCTAATCAGAGTGCCATTGTTGTTGTTATTTAAGTGATTTTAATTATTAGAATGTACAATTTTTTAATATGCAAATGAAAAGTTTTAAAACCTGAAAAAAAGAAAATGTGTATGGGTGCAGGCAAGCAGGAAGGGGGCATATAAGGGGACCTGAAACACTGAATCCTATCTTAGACCTCTGACTTCTCTATAGAAGTAGGGAATTGGCTTGATACGGGGCTGGAAAGGGATTTGTATTACTAAAATGTATATGGTATACACAGAGAATGACTGCAAGCATTAAGGGCTCATTGCATACCATCCTGTTTGGGAGATGGATTTTGAAGCTAGATTATCGAAGTTCTAAGACCATATCCACCTTGAGCAAGTCTCTTAACCTCTTTCTTTTTCTTTGAAATAGGAAAAATAATTGTATCCATCCATAAATTTGTTGTGAGGATTAAGTGATCTGATATACGCAGAAAACATGGAATTGTGTCTGGCACATGAGTGCTATATGAATGTTAAGTGATATTATTTTATTACAGTGTGGTGAAATTTATTGGGCTCCATATAGCTGAACACAATTTAAAATAAGGCAAAGAACAGAAGAAGACTAATTTGCCTATTGCAGATGCCAATAGGAAGTAGCAAGCCCAAATACTTGTAGAGAAGAGAAGTTGTATAAATGTATGTATATAAGGTACACTGGGGGATGAGGAGGAAAAAAATTAAATAGGGCATGATAGAATCTGGGGGAAGAAATTCTTTTTGTAAATTAGAGTATGCATGTCTAGCCTAAGGACTTTGAATTCAGTGTTTATTTAATAAAAGAGCTGGCCAAATATAAAAAAATGTCTTTGAGGCAGATTACTCTAAGCTCTCATTCAGCCACGTGTAGTTTTCAGAGTTGTCATATGTCATCTCAATTAAAGTACTGTCCCCTTTCTATTTCAAAAATTCCTGGGGGAAACCTGTAGTCCTCAAGGAGGCCAAATGGCCCATCTCTAGATGATGCAAGGGAGCCATGGTAAGAATTATATGTACAGCTGAGGCATTTTCAGTATCTTGCAATTTCTCTGGAATAGAAGAGCAATATTCCAAGGCTTGTTTGTTAAGTTCATCTTGGACAAAAGGAGGAGAACAAAATACAGGCTACATACTTAGGGAATTCAAGGTGTTCTTACTTGACTTCATCTCAAAAGAGGACAAGTGATTAAAACAAAAGTAGGCAATAATGCTGGGGGCTGGAGTTTTTAATGTGACAAGTAGAAAGCATTATACAATATTGTCTCAACATTTTTCAGTTTATGTTATAGCCTGAGATTGTTGTGGTGCAATTAAATCTAAGACCCACAGAGCCAATTGAGATGAATTGTGAGCCTTTATTAGCCAGCCAGCAACTGACACTCTACCATGCAGGGTTAGAGGAGATCAGCCCTGAGTTCCCAAGAGGCAGATTATAAAGCCTAGAACCACAAACAAGCAAGCAGATTACAGAAGCAGAAGTTGTCTGTTAGCATATCTTTGAGCATATTACCACACCCTGGTTTGTCCTTTAGCATACTTTTGAGCAGATTACCACACCCTGGTTAACAACAAAAAAGCAAGCAGAAGTTGGCTCACTTGAAAAATTTCCACCCTTAACAGAGACAACTGGCACAGGGTCCTAGCTCTCTGGCTTTCATCCTCCTACCTGCCCTGAAAACACACTTCTCACCTTTTCTTTTGAGAAGCACTATTAAAATTTCCATGATGCAACATTACTTACAATAGCCAAGATATAGAAACAATCTAGATGCCTATCAATAGATAAATGCATAAAGCTATGGTATACATATATAATGAAATGTTACTCAGCAATAAAAAAGAATGAAACTACCATTTATGACAACATGGATGAACCTAGATGGTATTATATTAAGCATAATAAGTAAGACAAAGACAAATACGGTATCTTACTTATATGTGAAATCTAAAAAGTAAGTAAAACAAATGAATAAACGAAACACAACAGAAACAGGCCCATAGATATGGAGAACAAGCTGATGGTTACCAAAGGAAACAAGGTTGTGACAATGGGTGAAAACAAACAAAGAAACAACAAATAAATGTCTCAGCAGTAGAGGTTGATTAGAGAGAGAGATGATAGATAGATGATAGATAGATAGATAGATAGATAGATAGATAGATAGATAGATAGACAGACAGACAGTTAGTTCCATGAATGAACACATGTGATATTACATCTGGCTTTTCCTCACTCAGTTTTTCACTAAGAAACTTGATTTCTTTACAGAACAGTGACAGGTAGCCCCGGGGTTCTTCCTAATTGGCAAGGTGGTTTCTCCTTTTCTTTATTCACTTGCATTTCTAAAACTTGCCTTTTTAAAAGATCTCATGAGGAAAGAGATCAAAGAGATTATTTAAGCTTTCTGTTCTTGATCTTCAAAAAATAAAAACTTTTTTTTTTGCTTGTGATATACTTTTGCTTGGGGTAGTTCTTCCTAATCCCTCTTACCATCTCATCTACAAACCATTGAGAGCCCAGATTAGAATGTGGGTTTACAATAAAGTGACCATGGGTGACAGATGGACATTAGGGAAGTGTGTAATGTTAAAGACACAGCAAAAGAAAAGCAAAGTTGCCTAAATAAAATACAAAATTGGGAATCATAGTATTGGCCTTCTACAAAGAACTAGAATAGTTTTATTTAATATTAATGAAATACTAACATAACTCTGGGAAGATTATTTACCCTGGGTTTCAGAAGTTTTAAGTATGGGAATATAAGTGGTATGTAAAACCTCAGTAGTATTCCATAAATTAGTATTCCATAAATTCAGTCACAGGTGGCTTCCTTAACTGACATTTACTTAACTCTTCACTCCCACTGGCTGATGCTCATGGTTTGATGAATCTTGCACTGAGAATCCTTTCTAGTGCCTCCTAATATTCTACCCTCCCAGAAGAGTTGTAAGCTTTCTAACTGTTATGTATGCACTCCCCAGCCTGTCTAACCAACTGTGCTTATAAATAAACCCACACCTATACGGTCCATCAATCTGACAAAGGAGACAAGGGTATATAATGCATATTGTAAAGAGAAGGTAAAGACAGCTTCTTTGGTAAGAGATGCTGGGAAAACAGGACAGACACATCCAAAAAAAAAAAAAAAAGAAGAAGAAGAAGAAGAAGAAGAATTAAACCAACTTCTTACAGTATAAATTCCAAGTGGATTAAAGACTTAATTTTAAGACCTGAAACCACAAAACTCCTAGAATAAAACACAGGCTGTAAATACTTTAGCATTAGTCTTAGCAACATCCTTCTGCATGTGTCTCTATGGCAAAGGCAACAAAAGAAACAAATGTGACTTTATCAAACTACAAAGCTCTGCACAGCAAAGAAACCATCAACAAATGAAAGACAGCCTGCCAACTGGGAGAAGATAGTCACAAATTACACATCTAACAAGAGGCTCATACCTGAAATATAAAAAGAACACATACCATTTAACAGCAGAGAAACAAACAAGTTTAAAAAGGCGCAGAGGACCTGAACAGACATTTCTCCAAAGAGGACATACAGATGGCCAACAGACATGTGAAAAGATGCTCAAGGTCACCAATGAGACAAATGCAAATTACAACTACAATGAAATATCATCTAACACCTATCAAAATGGCTATCATCTATAAAACAAACAAGTGTTGGCTAGGATGCAGAGAAAAGAGAACCCTCATGCACAGATGCTAGAAAGTAAATTGCTGCAGTCACTATGGAAAATAGTTCGGAGGTTCCTGAAACTGAAAAGAGAACTATCTTATGACCTGGCAATTTTTCTACTTCTAGGTATTTATCCAAAGACATCCAAAACACTAATGCAAAAAGATATATGCACCCTTATGTTCACTACAGCATTATCTATAATAGCCAAGACATAAGAGCCACCTCAGTGGAAATGGATAAACAACTGGATAAAGATAATGTGGAATATATATACAATGGAATATTATTTGGCCATACAAAGAAAAAAATCTCACCATTTGTGACAGCATGAGTGGATCTAGAGCATATTATGCTAAATGAAATAAGGCAGGCTGAGAAAAGACAAATATTACATATGAGCTCATTTATTCTATGTTGGATCTAAAGAACAAAATAAATGAACAGAACAGAAACATACTCATAAATAACACAGAATCAACTGATGGTTGCCAGAGAAGAGAGGTGGGTTGGGGGGGGCGGGTCCAGGTGAAAAAGGTGAAGGGGTTAAGAAATACAAAACAGTAATTCTAAAATAATCATGGAGACATAAAGTCTACCTTAGAAAATACAGTCATTAATACCGTGACAACTATGTATAGTGCCAGCTGGGTACCACGGGGATTACTGCATAAATTTTATAAATGTCTAACTACTATATAACTGCTACTACTATGTTGTACATCTAAAACTAATATAAAAGAAAACCGACTGTCAATTGTCATTTTTAAAAAAGACCAAAAGGGGATTATACTGGGGAGGAAAAAGACAAAAAGGGGATTATAATTATTGGCAAAAAAAAAACAAGACATGCTGCCTACCCGAGTCTCAAGTCAGATTGAAAGACATGCATGGACTGCAAGTAAAGAGATGGGAAAATATATTTCATGAAATGGAAACAAAACAGCAGGGGTAGCAATATTTACATCAGACAATATAGACATTCAAGCAAAGGCAATAAGAGACAAAAAAAGGACATTTCATAATGATAAAAGGATCACTCCAAGATGATATAACCCTTATAAACATTGATGCACCCAACATAGGATGACCAAAACACAGCAACTATTGACTGACATATAGAAAGAGATCAACTACAATACATACATTCACACTGGGGGACTTTAACCCTCTATTCACATCAATGGACTGAACTTCCAGACAGAAAAGCAACTAGAAAACAGCAGGATTTAATGACAAACGAGACCAGATGGACTCAATTGATATTTGTAGATAATTTCACTTCAAAGCAGCAGAATATACAGTCTTGTCAAGTACACGTGGAACGTTTTCCAGAAAAGACTACATGTTAGGCCACAAAAAAAGTCACAATAAATTTAAGAAGACTGAAATCACATCAAGAGTCTTTTTCAATTACAATTGTATGAAACTAGAAATTAATACAAAAAGAAAAAAAAACAAACACACACAAACAAATGGATACCAAATAAGATGCTACTAAACAATGAATAGGTTAACAACAAGATCAAGGAATAAATCAAAAGATACCTTGAGACAAATGAAAACACAATGACCGCAAATCTATGGGACACACTGAAAGCAGTCCTAAGAAGCAAATTCATAGTGATACGGGCCTACCTCAGGAAATAAGAAATGTCTCAAAAACAATCTAACCTTATACTTAAGAGCATAGAAAAAGAACAAAAAACAAAAAAAGAACAGAAACACAATGAATCATTAATAAATATTTAGAACAATTGTAAGCCAATAAATTCAACAATCTATAAGAAATGGATCCATTTCTAGAAGCAAGTAAACTTCTAAGACTAAAACAAGAAGACACAGAAAATCTAAACAGACCAGATCCTACCAATGAAATTGAAGCAGTCATCAAAAAACTCCCTACGAATGAAAGTCCAGAATCAAATGGTTCACAGGTGAATTCTATCAAACATTTAAAGGATTAAAATCTATCCTTCTTAAACTATTTTGAAAAATTGAAGAAAGACGAGCTCTTCCAAACTGATTTTACAAAACGATCCATGTCCTGATACCGACACCAAACAAACATCTTAGAAAAAAACAAACCTACAGGCCAATATTCTTGATGAACATGCATGCAACATTTCTCAACAAAATATTGCCACACTGGATTCAACAATACATTATAGGATTATACTCTATGACCAAGTGAGATCTATAGCAGGAATACAAGGGTACTTCAATGTTCATAAACCAATCAATGAGATATATCAAAGAATGAAGGATGAAAAGCATATCTCAGGAAAAAACTCAACATCTTTGACAAAAACCATTCTTTCATGATAGAAACTCTCAACAAAGTGGGTATAAAGGACATACCTTCACATCATAAAGGCTGTATATGACAGACCCACAGCTAACATCTTCGATCATGAAAAGCTGACTTTCCTCTAAGATCATGAACAAGACAAGCACGTGCACAATCACCACTTCTCTTTCACATCATACTTGGAGTCCTAGGCACAGCAGAAAGCATCAAAATCAGAAAAGAAGTATAGCTACTATTTTCAGATGACGTGACACTACATATAGGATACCCTAAAGACTCCACTGAAAAAACTATCAGAACTGATCAATGAATACACTAATTTGCAGGATACAAAAATCAATAGACACAGGTCTCTTGCATTTTTCTACACCAATAAGAAACTATCAGGAGAAATTAAAACAATCCTATTTACAGTTGCAACAAAAAGTATAAAAAATCTAGGAATAAATTTAAACCAGTGAAAGACCTGAACCCTGAAAACTGTAAGACACTGAAGATATTGAAGAGGATACAAACAAATGGAAGGATATACCATGCTCGTCAATGGGAAGGATTAATATTGTTAAGGTGTCCTTACCACCCAAAGCAATATACAGATTCAGTGAAGTTCTTACAAAATAGCAATAGCCTTCTTCTCAGAAGCAGAACAACTAATCCTAAAATTTATATGAAACCACAAAAAGCCCTGAAAAGCCAACGAAACCTCAAGAAACAAAGAATGAGGTATCACACTCCTGAATTTCAAACTACACGACAAAACTACAATAATCAAAATAATACAGTAATGGCATAAAAACAGATATCTATCTATCTATTTATCTATAGATAGATATGAAGAGATGATATATTTATAGGTAGATAAATATATAGAGATGATATATTTAGATACATATACAATGATGTATTATTGAATTGTAAACTTGAAACTTAAGAATTTTATTAACCAATGTCACCTCAGTAATTTAATTAAAAAGATAATAAAAATTATTATCAGAATGTTTCATAAAACTTATGTTTAATATTATTATCTAGAAATCATTCAGATCAGAATGATTACCACAGATTACTATTCTCTCTCTCTCTTTCTCTCTCAAAATTCCAGTCTCTCCTGTACATAATTGCCTTATTACTTTTCCTAAAATTATTCCATTAAATCATTTTCTTATTTAATAATTTGCTCTTGAGAGAGAAAATAATGGCATAGATGATAGAGGATCTGTTCATCCCTTTGGCAACCAAATCAAAGTGTGACAGAAACAAGAATCAGCATCAAGAAAAATTGCTTGGAATTAACAAGTCATACAACTAGAGAGAAATTCAAAAAATCCCCTTGCAACAGAAGGTAGGACAGGGTGAGGACATAAGCCTGCCCAGTGTCGAGTGGCTGGGTGAGACGGAGGCTGCGACAGTGGCTTCGGCAGCAGCAAAAGCCTCACAGAGGCCAAATCTGCAAGCAGATTTTCACAGTAATGGACTTGCTCTCTATGAGCACCAGTGTCTATTTGGCTGCCTGTAGGGGCACTACGGACTTACAAGGAGACATTGTCGGAGTGAGGGCCTATGTGAGATTCACTCTGTACAGAAGTGCCAGCGGAATTCACTGCTCTCTGTTGAGCCCTCTTCCTTCCAGTTCAAGGACACAGCACCGCATTGCTGTGAGGTCATCAGACTGGATAACAGAGGTCGCTCTGCCCAGAAAATTCCCTGAAGCCCCGCCTCCCCCAACTCGTGGTCGCACCCAAGACACATCCAGGTTTATACTCAGCAAGTCAGGTGCTCCTTGCTGAGCAGAGTCTAGACTTACACTGGAGGCAGCTGGCCTGGGTTTCTGGTGTGGCCTTTTGAGGCAACTATAAGCACAGCATCTGTGGATTGCTTGCTGAATCTCA
The DNA here is from genome assembly GCA_030015415.1 of Cynopterus sphinx. Taxonomy (NCBI): domain Eukaryota; kingdom Metazoa; phylum Chordata; class Mammalia; order Chiroptera; family Pteropodidae; genus Cynopterus; species Cynopterus sphinx. The sequence continues at coordinate 57,610,655 of CM057379.1, read as the reverse complement.
ACAGGTGGCTCCAGGGAGGTAGAGGCTTGAACTAAGTTTGGCCTGCAGCTGATCCCGTCTCAGGACTGTGCCACTGGACACCTACTTCACAGATCCACACTAATAAGACTGGGAAACTTAGAAGCTTTTCTTAGTATATAGAAACAGACAATGGAAAGACAGCCAAAATGTGAAGACAAAGCAGAATCCATATGAAAGAACATAACAGAGATCCAGATATAATGGAGTCAATCTAACAAATGCAGAGTTCTAAACACTGGTTATAAAGATGTTCAATTAACTTTTGGGAAGTGTAGAGAACTTCAACAAAGAGATAAAAAGTATAAAAATTGAAATGGAAATTATAAAAAGGAACCAGTCTGAAATGAAAAACACAGTATCTGAGACGAGAAGTATATTAAATGGAACAAAAAAAGGAATATACAAAGTGACTAAAGAAGAGGATCAAATGCTCTATCTGGAGGATGGAAAAGCTAAGGACACGCAATCAGAGCAGCAAGAGATAAGATACCAAGACTTTAAAAATAATTTAAGGAGAATATGAGATACTATTAAGGGTCCAGATATCCATCTGTTCAGTGTAACTGAAGAAAATCAAGATGTTGAACAGCTGTTTGAAGAAATAATGATGGAAAACTCTGATCTGGTGAAGGAAGTGGACATAAAACCCCAGGACGCTCAGAGAACTCCAAAAACCAGGGATCCAAAGAGGCCCACACCAAGAAACATCATAATTAAATGCCAAAGTTTAAATACAAAAGAAAAGAATATTAAAAGCAGTAATAGAAAAGCAGATAGTTATTTATAAGGGAAAACCCATAAGACTGGCAGTAGATTTCTCAAAAGAACCAATGCAAGACAGAAGGGCTTGGCAAAAACTATTCAAGAGGATGAAGACCCAGGATCTATAACCAAGAATAAGTTATCCAGCAAAGCTATCATTTAGAGTTGAAGGACAGGTAAAGAGCTTCGCAGACAAAAATAAGCTAAAGGAATTTTTCACCACCAAGCCATTATTACAGAAAATGTTGGAGGAACTTCATTAAGAAGAAAAAACATGTATCAAAAACAGGAATAAAGAATGGTAACAGCTACACTCCTATCAATAAGTATGTTAAATGAAAAAGAATTAAGTGTTCCAACCTAAATATAGAGTGGCTGAAAGGATAAGAAAACAAGACCCCTACATATGAGAAGGAAGGTGATGGAGGAAGATGTGGTTTTGATGGCCTTAGAAGGGATATAAATTAGAAAAAGATAAACACTATATGATTTCATTTATATGCAGAATCTAAGGAATAAAAAGAACAAACTAATCAAAAACATATTCACAAATATAGTGGACAATTTGGTGATGGACAGAGGGGAGGAATATTTTGGTATGGGAGAATGGGTTAAAGAAGTACAAATTAGTAGCTGATAGATGGTCCTGGGAATGGGGAGCACAGCAGAGGGATGCAGTTAGCATTAATACATTGGCTAGGTGGAGAGTCAAGGGAGGGTGGGAGCAATTGGGGGGACTGTTTTACAAACTGTATAGATGGCTAACCAATGTATTATATACTTGAAACTTTTAAATAAATACATTTTTTTTAAAAGGTTTAAAAAAATTATAATTTGTTCTTGCTGGTCAAAGTAGTAATTTCTTTATCTGTCAATTATATCTCATTCATTTTTGTACCCTTTACACCCAGGACCAAGTACACCCATGCTAAATTTTTTTTGAATTAATGGCTTCAAAATTATTCCAAGTAGATGCTAGAGAAGTACAAAGCAGAAAACAATACTGCAAGGAAAAAGGAAGGGAAAGCAAAGAAAAATAATATATAATGAGCTCTAACCATATCATATGTTCTTCTAAACAGCCTATGAGATAGATATCATTATTCTAATTTTATAGACTAAAAAGTTAAGTGATGACCAAGCGCATACAGCTTAAAAGTGGTAAACCAAGAGTCAATGACAGGGCTCAATATAAAACCTTTATACCTCTTTTTTTTTTTTTTTGGCCATCTCTTTTGAATCATGAGTATTGATTTCTCAGCTGACAGGGAAGGGCAAATTCTGTTAGAGAGAACAATATGAATAAATAGGTACATGTACATGGGGCATTTGGTAAAATTTGAGTTATCAACTACTTTTGGTGGACCTGGTAGACAGGTCAAGAAACCTAATGATGGTCTGGAGCAGGACTTACGGTAGAGGGTAGAATTACTCACTAAGTAGTTAGTCATGATAGTTAACCTATGTTACCTGATGTGTTCTAAAGCAAGATGGAACTATTGACTCTCTTATCTTCAAAGGTAACCACTATTCTAACTTCTAATGTTTAGTTTCTGAAGATTATATTAATGGAATAATGAAATTATATTATTTGATGTCTGCTTTCTTTCAGTCAATATTATAAGATTTATCTATATTGCATATGGAGCTATAGAATATGTGTGCTTTCACTATTTTATGAATATGCAACACATTTCTTATTGACTTTTTATTCTTATTTTACTGTGTTAAGAACAGTTAACATGAGCTTTATCTTCTTAACATTTTAATACTGTACTTTACAATATTGCTGACTATAGGTGTAATACGGTACAACCAACATAATTGTAGAACTTAGTCATCTTACTTAACTAAAACTTAACACCTGTTGATTAATTATTCCCATTTCTCCATCTACCCAGCCTCTGATAACCACCATTCCAATCTTTGACTTTATAAATTTGACTATCTTAGATACTTCATGTAAGTATAATCATGTAGTATTTGTTTTTCTGTATCTGGTTTTTTTGCTTAGCATAATGTCCTCACAGTCCATCTGTATTGTTGTATGTTGCAGGATTTCCTTCCTTTTAAAGGCTGACTAGTATTTCATGTGTGTGCATGTATATATATCACATTTTCTTTTCATTAATCCATTCTAATTCTATTTGAGTTGCTTCCAGTTTATAGTAATAATAAATAATGTAGTTATAAATTTCTAGTATAGTTTTGTTGTGTGTGTTTCTGTTGGGTTTGTACCTAAGACTAAAATTGCTATTCACTGAGTGTATAAATGTTCAAGTCTATATATTTATTAGCAAAAGCATATATTGAGGCAGTGTAACCTAGTGGTAATGAACACAGGTTTTAGATCCAAATTGCCTAGGTTTTAACATTAGCTGGGCAACTTGGGGTAAGACATTTAGTCATGTTTAACTTCATCTCTATATTGGGGATAATAAATGTCAGCCCTGCTTCTATGGTGTTCTTGTGGGACTAAATGATTGTATAATTAATTAACATATAGCAATTGGCTCAACTAATATTATCTAGCCGTATCTTAATTCTGCTTTCCTCTGCATTAACTTCAATCTCAGATAGGATCTCTTTAGACAGACTCTCCACAGATGGTATCAAAATTGCCACCAGGAGCTCAAGATTTTTATTATTAGGTTTAAATCTGGTGCAAGAAGAATTCTTCTGCCCGCAAAAATTCCTATATATAGCTCAGAAATGATCTTTCTCATTTCTATTGCATAGTTTATCTGTGACCCAAGCTCTGTGGCTAGGCTAAAATGATTCTCTTGCTGAATCAGATTATCATTTCTGGATCAAAGCTGGTGGGATCGGTCCCAAACTAATAATGTGGATTGACAATGGAAGAGAGGCAATACCCTTAAAAAAGCTGATGTCTTTATTATAATAAAGAAGAATGGGCTAGCTAAGCCAAAACAGCAAATGTCCAAGAGCAGAAAAGATACTGTAGGTTTCCTTGAGCAGCTCATCCATGCATTAATCAGAGACTGTCCTTAGAGGGTCAGGAGACAGGGAAGTAGGGATGGAAACTGCAATAGCAATGAATGTTGTGATTAGCTGAATGGGTAGAGCAATACACTCTGAAAATTTCCACTATAGTATATCATGCCTTGGGTCTTTATAGTATGTAGCAGTGGAAATGATATTCTAAAATATAGTTGGTACAGTAATTAGTTTAAGATGTTAGGTGGTGGACAATTGGATTGGAAATGGAAAACTTTGAGCAGTGACTTCTAGAAGCCTGAAGAAAAGGGTCTCAAATGAGTATGTTATCAGTGTTAGGCAGTTTTTCATAATAAATCATGACAGTGACTAGGGGAATTGGAGGTTCAGTAAAGAGAATAAAGTCTGCCATTTTGTGAGTGCATCTACCAAGACTGTGATGCACTCTTTGAAGAGATGCAAGTATTTTATGAAATCTAGAGTGATGGTTTTACAGAGGGCCTAAGGAGTTGGAGTAGATGAAGAAGATCTTCCAGAATTTCCTAATCCCAAAGAAGTAGATGACTGGGTGGAGCTATAGTGTAAAGCATTGTGTCAGAAAACGGAGCACATGAAATTTCTAAGAGCAACATGAGCATGAGGGTACCATTAAAACCCACGTTTGTATTGCCTCATTTGAATCATGGGGCAAGATATTTTTTGTCTAGTTTAAGACCTGATTGGGGTTGTGTCTGGATCACTGCAAGATACTAAAAGGCATATTGCTCTTTCTGCCTAATTGTCTCTGTCATTGCAAACATTGATCAAACAGTAGACTCACAGTCTGGGCCAGCTATCCAGTCAGTGCTCTCTTTAGGTCTCTTTAGGTCTCCTGATCTAAGGCATAAGTGTGGACTAGTTGCTGCTAGAAGAACCTAAATTTTACCATACCCTCCAAGTCAGACATGCTAAATTATCCTGTTAGGGTAGTTAGACTCTTCAAATATAGTCTAGAATATGACCAGAAATCCCTACATAATTCTCCAATGGGAAATGCCAGGTTATCTAAATAAAATCATTTATATATGTATGCTTAATTAGCAAGAGAGTTTAAAATATCACTTTTTAGATTGTACATTCACTCACTAAAAAAAAAAAAAATTATTTATTGAGTATTTATGTGCCAGGAACCCTTTTTAAGGCGCTGAGAATATTTCTGTGAATACAGCAAGTAGAAATTGTTATCCTTGCATAGCTCACATTCTTCTAGTGAGGTAAGGCAGACATTAAACAAAATAAATAAAACATACAGTATAGATGGAAATGCCACAACATCTGAGACTTGCTTTAAAACGTACTAGAAAAAAGTAGTGGGTATATAAGTTAAATAAGATTGATAAAATATTAATAATTATCAAAACTTAGTCATGAAATATGGTGTTCATTGTGTCACTCATACACATACACAGACACAATTGTTTATCTGTGATAAATGCTATATAAAAAAGTAAAGCAGAACAGAATAAAAATTAGGTGGGGTACAATTATAAACAGAGTAGTCAGGGAAGGCCTATTGAAAGGAGACATTTGAACAAAGATTATATGAACAGAGTCAAATGTTTACTCATTACATTCAGATGTATATGATGATGAGGTCTTTTTATTTTTTATAACCTATCTGATCTTCTCTGTGAGCCCTTAACCTTTTGTAAGGCAAGTAAGAAAAAAATATAAATTTTATCCAACCTAGGAAAACTTCAGCTTATTCTACTTGTTGCCTCAAAAATGTAGGATGGGACACAGTCATGATGCAATGTGGAGACACAAACTATATCTATAGTAAACAGTACTTTGTCAATTAATTATAGCAGGCCTAAGGCACCCAAGTATTTTCTGTGTGCAAATCTTTACATTTTTATGCCTAGCCCAGGTTTATCATTTTTATGTTCTCATCTTTCTTGCACAATTTCCCTTCCCCTCACCCCTACAACTGCTCCCTAGTTTTTCCTCAAAGTGACACAAACTAGACCACAGGTTGCACTGTTTAACAATTAGTTCATTTTCTTATTGAAATATCATTATCATGAAGAGTGATTCCATTGCCTAGGCCATCTGGAGTGGGGCCTATACAGTGTATCATCAGTTATAGCTTTCTTTCTTTGGTCATATTCCAATTGTGGTTTTAGCCCATCCATTCGCTTATGGTTATAAGAATGTAAACATTCTATTCTTCACAATGTCTTGGTGACCTGGATTTAATGACTGATACATTCTGCTTTTTATAATTTACATTATTAATACAATTTCACTCTCCTGATCAATTCTACACAGCACCAAGAAGTTGAACACTGATCCTTCAGAGATGAGTCTGTCCCTAAGCACTGCTCCCAATCCCTGTCCATCTCCTCCAGAAACTGACTTAACTTCCTTTTTGTCTCACTGCATCTCCTTTTTGAAAAAATCCTAGGCTATTTTTTTTTCTTTTTTCTTTTTAGCTCTGATCATAGTTCAGTGTGTTGTAAATAGTGTATTAAAAAGAAACAAAATTGTAGTGGATAGATTGTATCAAAATAAATTACAAATTATAAGTTTTTTTAGTGAAACTCTTTATTTCAGCAAAAACATACATATACTGAATATTATACATATACATGAGCTGGGTCATAACACAATATTTCCTATTGTGGTTACTGGTGCTTTGAAAACCTAGCTATCAGGCTTAGCTTTTGATATGTTAAATGCAAGTAAAAGGACTTTGGGAAAACCTTTTCACTCTCTAGGTTTTTGCAAGACAATTATCTTCTTAGAGAGGTCAGGAAAGTCAGCTTGAGAGCCTAAAGCTCATTAATGTCTTTTTGGTATATTTTCTTTTGTATAATAATAGCCTTTGGCTCCTTTTGTGTAATAAGCCTCAAATCCAGAGGAAGAAGTCTGCAAAGAAGCACCAGGTTGTTTAATACTGTATATAATATTGTAAAATATTGCCCTATTAAACATACCAGTTATGAGTCTTGGGCTTCCATATGGATTTGCATTTGCTTAAGCAAGAAAGGCAGTTATTGACCCCAAGACATGTTTGAGAAGATGAAGCAGTGATGGCTTGCAGATCCCTTGGACAGCTGTGGGAGGAAATGCTGGTACCTACAGAACAAGCTGTTTCTCTTTTTAACAAACTAGTTCAGCCAGGTGTTTATGTATAAATACTGTGGTCAGCACTCCCTTCCCCCCCCCCCCCCCCGCCATTTCTGGGTTTCAACAGATGTACTTATTCCATTAGAGTGTAAGGATTTTTGTTTACTGCTATACCATTAGTAGCCAGAAACAGTATCTAGCATATAGCGTGTTCTCAAAAAGTATTTCTTGAAAAAGTTGCTGATACAAAGGATATTTTTGCAGGTATCTTCCAGAAAAGTATGTTCCTAGAATCAACAGGTAGCAGCAAAATGTCCATTGTCCCCACACAGGGCTGAGTGTTAGGTTATCTGGGCTGTAGGCCACTGGGCAAGAGAATGACAATGGTGACTGCATTACCTGAAGATGTCAGAACAGAGAAATCCAAGTCAGAATCTCAATACTCAAGATTTAAGAACCAGAACTTAGAAATAAATGCTAAGTTTAGGAAGTAGAAGAGGTGAAATGAAGACTCAGGATATATATAATAAATGAACCAGAAATAAGGAATGGGGGCCCAAAATACCATTGGGTGCTTCCTTTTAAAAGCCTACAGTTAAGTGGTACACAATGAGTTGGACTACTTAAGAGGTAAGAGTTGAAAGAAAATATGAGAATAGTTAAAGAAATAAAATTAGATATGTAGGTAGATAGGCTTTGGGGTAAAAATAGGAAAAAAAAGTGAGGGCCTGAATAAAGCAGAGAAAAAAAGAGATTTTAGACACATTTCTGATAAGAATTTTCAAGACTTGGTGACAAATTGTTAACATGATATAGAGGAAGAACAACAATAATTAAGGTAATACACTTTGGAGACCTGGAAAAATAGTGATTACATTAAAAAGAGATGGAGGCTCTATGGGGGAGCAGCTTTATGACCCCCATAGACACATTATCTTTAGGATTAGTTTTGAACACAACGAATTTGAAGTATCTAGAAAATTCAAGTTGAGAGTTCAAAAAAATATTTGGAAATTTTCATCTAGATCTCATAAAAGAGGTTAAAGATTTAGAAATCCATTTGTGTGTATTACTTAATTTTATAGGACTAATTTGAATGCAAAGATTGCTCATGGAATCATATAGGGGAAAGAGAGTGGAGGATGGAAGGATGAGGTTATCTAAAATTTAGGGGTAAATGGAAGAAGATAATTCAGTAAAAGGAATATAGATAAAATAGTACCAGTGGTATTTAAGAAAATGAATTTCACATCCAACCCTTTTTTTCTTATTATTTCCTACATAATTATGCCACATGTGATAGCCCATATTAATTAGCTCACTCAAATTTCTTTCGTTCTCTTCCTTTATTTCCATATATAGATATCTTTTTACTGTTGCACATTGGAATCCCAGTAAACAAACAGACCCTAAGATTCTAAAATCTGCAGGTAGGAGGCCTGTTGGGGAGGTGTGGGTTACTCTCAGGAACAAGATCTGTGAGAGGTATGAAAAGCAGGATTAGACAAAGAAGCTAAACTGTGATGCAGTTGTAACAGAGGACTCAGTTGACCTATGGGAGCTCTGAAGCCCTTTGGAGAAGTTCTGAATTATAGTAAGGGGGCCTCATCTTTGTATCCCACATGGACAGAGGGTTTAAACTTGGATGCAATAGCTTCTTTAGGTCAAAATTAATTTCCAGAAAAGAATGTAGCTATGAGCAGTCAGCAGCCAATGCTCCAGGCAGGTGTGGCATGAGTGTCTCAGTACTTAAAGGAGTTGGAATCTGGGTGTCATAGTACAATATCCACTTTAGATTCACATTTACGTCTTTATAGGTGTGTGTGGTGTGTGTTTCTGTGTGTGCTTGTGTGAGATTTTGTGTGTGTGTATGATGAAAATGATTACTGAAAATAGAAGTATTCCGGTGGTATAACAAATATGCTGAGTAGACTGACTATATACCTGCTGTTGTTGCTGAATCTCCTAGTAAGAACAATTTTCCAACTCTATCCCAGACACAGAGACAGCATAGATCTGGATGGAAAAAGCAAAACTGAGGGTATTCATCTCTTACCTAAAAGAAATATGTCAATACAAAGTCTCTTCTATGCTTCTGATCTTTACAGTTTCTTCATATTGCAACATTACGCTGGAAACTAGGTTGTATTACTTAGAATGATTTAAATAATAACAAATATAATTTTTTGCCAGAAATTTTCAAAGCCTATCAAAGTTCTTGCTAAGGATAATTTTAATAGACATACAGAGATCACCATAATGTATTGGAAGTAATGATTTCTATAGATCATCCTAACAATACTATATAGTACAAAACAAACCTAAGAATTTTATGTTTTTTAAAAATCTTTCTGGGTTGTCTCAAATTTTCTTTGTAAAGAATTCATATGTATATAACTATTAATATATTAATATAAAAATAGTTAATGAGAGCTAGGTAATAGGATCAGGAAATGGCATCTGATTTGTGAATCCAGATAATGTAAATTAATAATTTTTCTATTAGTAATTTTTATTAAGTAATTCTGAGGGGGTAAACCTGACCTTACTCAAGCCTTAATTTCTTCAGATCTCTTCTAAATCCACTACAAAGTTCATAAATAGTTTCCATTTCATAGACACATTAAAGAAATGGTTTGTTGTGGAAATGGGAATGATAGTAAGAACAAACTTAAACCAACTCTGCCATCAAGTGGTTAGGTAAACTTGGAAACATCATGTAAGCTCTTTAGGCTTTCATTTTCTTACCTATAAAATGAGGGGGCTAGATAATTATTAAGGTCCCTTCATGTTCTAAGAAATACATCGGAGATATAAATTATTCATTAGCAATGAGTTAAAATAGCATGTAGCACATGTTAATGAAGAAAGTGCTTTTAAAGCAGAATTATAGGATTTTGCCTCTGAAATTTATATATAAGCTACAGAATTCTTGAAAGTAGTCTATGACTGCCCTCTCCTGTTAATTATATGGAGAAGATAAGAAATAAACCAGATACAAAGCATTTTTATTTTAAGCTAACATAAGATTCCTATCACTCCTCTAAATAAATATTCATTTACTCAGAAAGGAGGACATATATTAAAATGCTACATTCAGGTGAGTTTGAGCAAACATTGTAAATTTTTACAGTTAATGAGAAAGAAAGCTCATGGCTATCATTGCACTAAGAAATTGACCCAAAGAAATAATATAAAACATATTAGTCATCATCATGAATTCATGTATTTAAAGGTAAGTATAATACTTAAAAAACATATAAGTATTTTTAAATGCCATGAAGGAGCAGAGCAGGTTTAGTCACTATTCTGCCTCTGAAAAAACATCAAGAAAATGTCTATTATTGCTTGGCAAAATCTCCAAGTCCAAGGATATATCCCAGATATCTTTAATGTGTCCTGACAACTAAAGGTGCTATTAGGTATTTGATTTAAATTTATTTTGTTTTTATTTTTAAGTTTTTTGGTTGTTGTGGTAGTTTTATTCCAAGCACCAGGAATCAACATTTTAAAATTGCAACACAGATTCCCTTACTTCTACATTTAAAATATAACTATTTCATTCATTCATATACTTCTTTTAAAATTGAGATATAACTCACATACAATAAAATTCACTCTTTCCAAGTGTACAATTCAGTGTTTTTTAGCATAGTCATAAGGGATGACAACTGTTTATTGAATGCCTTCTCTGTGCCAGGTTTATGTTCCTTTTGATATTCATGTACCAGAAATCAGAGTATTCAATTTACAACATAAACATTCCTTACCTGTGCCAGATAAATCAGGAAATGTTGGGATAATTCTTGACCAGAGATGAATTTAGCCAATGTGGAAAATGGAATGTGCTTCTAGAGTTAAAGACAATGCAGAGTGCAGAGTCAAGAATTGTTTCCCCTTTGGCCTACCCTGGCTTGCTCATGAACTTAGATTAAATCTCTGGTATTTGCTGGACAGATGTGAAATGGTTTGTCACCAGGTAGAACTGGAGATTATAGAATTTTAGAGCTGGGAGGTGCCTTAGAGATCTATATCTTACATCTCCACTGTACAGATCACAAAACAAAGACCAGAGAGAGTTAAGGATCCCTTCAAAATCACAAAGTCAGAGTGAAGCTTTCAGATTCTTAGCTAGTACTTGTTCCACAATTTCCCAGCTGTGTTTCTCAGGCACCCAGGATTCTTAGAACTGCCTACAGGACTTCTAGGATGATGGAGGGGTGCTGACTAAAAGAACCTCTGTATCCCTCCCTAACTTCAAGTCTTTACTTCTTTCACTTCATAAGACTCTAAATAAGCTTTTGTTTAAAGATAGCTTCACTGCTAAAAAGTAAATACATGAAAAAATTTGGAATTGCTAAACTAACCCATATTGTCCAGAGGAGGTATGTGCCTATTACTGCACACAGTTTAAATATTCTGTTTTAAAAGCTGGTCGACACTACCTACATATTTAACAGGTTTCTTAGTAACTGGTTCATGTTTTAGAAATTGTTCCTTTTTCATGTTAGCAGAATTTAAAGATATATATTGTACATGTTTGAAAGACCAGAAAAAAAAAAAAAAGCATTTTTCATTTACTGATCTCACATTTAGGTATCAAAACTACAGAAAAAGAATACATGTGAGCATTGATTGTATTTATAAACTGAATTCAAATCTTGTCTATCCACATTTCAAAAACATGTTTCTGAGCATAGTTTCTATAATATTAATCTAAATGAAAAAGGGTAGCATATGCCATAAAATACTTCATTTTAAAAAATACAGTATTTATAAACAATTTAAAGTCAAATTATACCTAAAGGAGTAATAAAAATGCTTTTCCAATAGTCTACTCAAATATATATTCTAGTACTAGCATAGTCCTACTAGTAGCATAGTATTTATTTCTTGGGAGGAACTGGTCTTTAAGAAGTACAAAAGTCTAACTTGGCATCTGGATTGCCCAACCGGTTATTAAGTGTCACCAAAATGTAGTTGAGTCAAGACAGTGGGGTGCAGACTCTATGTCAAAGCAAGTTGAAAGCCTTTTCAACACATTTACTTCTGTAGGAACTTTGATACTTTCTTGGATCACTTAATATATTAGTTTTCTAGCACAGTCATAACAATTTACCACAGACTGGAGGCTCAGACAGCAAGAAATTTATGTTTTTCAGAGTTCTGTGATGTTAGGAGCCTGAGATTAATGTGTCAGCACGGTTAATTTCTTCTGAAGCCTCTCTTCTTGGCTTGTCCATGGCTGTCTTCTTCCTGAGTCTTCACATGGTCTTCCTTCTGTACCTGTCTCTTTCCAAATTTCTTATAAGGACTTGACTCATATTTCATTAGGATTCACCTTAATGACCTCATTTGAACTTAACTATCTCTTTAAAGACCCTATCTCCAAATGTAGTCACATTCTGAGGTACTGGGGGTAAGTACTTCAACATAGGACTTTTGGTGGACACAGTTCAAATCACAATGCTTACCGTGTAGCAATAAATATTGCTGGTAAATGTTTAACAAGTGGCAGCTCTTCAAAAATAAAAAGACATGAATTATAGCATTTGCTTATGTCTGTGGTAAAAATTCTCCATTGCAGCCAATTTCAAGTTGCCAACATGATTCCTCTGAATGCAGAGTTGAGAAGAGATATATAGCAGCACACCATTTTATAGTATTTGTAGCACAGAAATACAAAGATGTAAATAAACTTAAGAGTACAGATCAGGAGTCAGCAAATTTTTCCATATAGGGGCAGGTAGTAAATATTTCTGATTTGCTCAACTCTATTGTAGCATGAAAGCAGCCATATATATGTGTAAACAGATGAGCATGGCCATGTTCCAATAAAACTGCAGTTTGCAGTTGTCCTTTGCCTAGTGATAATGAGTTGGGGTAATCTAGTGTTCCAATTGCTTCTTCAGCAGCTGTCAAATCGTCATCCATGTTTCAGCCTTCCTCTCCACCACCCTGATCAAGTTCTAGTTATTAGTTGGTGGAAGCCCCTGAGTTTCTCAGGCTAGATCAGTAGGGAAGTGCACTATTTAGATGTCCCTTTAAGATAGAACTTGCCATTAGGCTGCAATGAGTGCTACTAAACTAACCACCACCATCTGTAGCATTTTCAAGATCTGCTGCAGTTTTCCAGTTGAGGTGGCCTCTTCCCTTGTAGCCCTTAGGCAATGACTAAGCATGGTAGTGGTACTAGGGCCTAGCCATTTCTGCCCAATGTAGGATTTCACTAACAGGTACTATTTGCTCCAGAGCTCCACATTCTGTTGGCTGAGATTTCATCAGTTCTATAGCACATCTGAAGCTTTCCCTTCCCAATCTTGCTTCCTCCCTCTTCATGTATTTCCAATAGACTTCATGTATTTCAATAGACTTCATATATTCCTAATTTCATGGCATCTTCTGTTGCTTAGAATACCCAAAGTGGCATGATCAGTGAAAGGAGTAGTCTGAAAATATAGACGGTAAAATGGGGTTTGGGGACCTGTCAATGAACTGTCATCAGAACTGTCAATGAACCTCCCACCATAGGTGGTATTTGGCAGAATGTGTTGACTCTGTTACTAAAACTTGCACCAGTTTTGACTTGGGAGATTATTCTGATGCAGAGGAATGCCCTGGCAGTTCAAAAGTGTGTGTATGTGTATGAACAATGTATACAGCTATATTATTGGCTAGCTATTATTACATTGCACTGAGGCCTACAGAAGGTTAATAAAAACCTGAGAGCAGTTAACAAATGGCCTTTGTAGACCAGATGGCTTCTTTTTTTTCTTTTTCTTTTTCTTTTTTTTCTTGGCTTCCTTAAGCTTCCAAAGAAGCCCTTATCTCCTGCCCTGGGAAAATAAAAGAAGTTTGGACACTGGACTCAGAACTTAATCATCAAGAAGCTTAAAAACAATTTAAATCAAGGATAGGTAACTTCTTAGAAAACTTGGGACCCTGACACATGAAATGGGGACAGCTTGGGTGTATGTCCCCCAATATTCTGGCTCCTGAGACTCCTCTGAACACTCAGTCTACAGAGGTTGCCCACCTTTCTTATTAAAAGCTATAGCACAGAAGAGAGCCATTGCAGAAAGCAATACTGAACAAGGCAACAGAGGGCCCCTCTCAGAAAGTTACCCCACCTCTTCTCATGGCTGCTATGCGAATAACTAGGGTTAAGTCACATGGTAAGGTGCTATGCCTGACCTGTACCCCAAAGAAGCTGCTACAAGAATTAGCATATACTGACCAGAAATAAGGGAGTATTTGGGACTGGATTTTGAGGGTGCTTGATCAAGAGAGCTAGAACACAAGACTGAATGAGGGTGAGCTTATTGATTTGGAGGCATTCTTAGGATATGGGATTTAGCACCCTATCCTGGGATGGTCCTAGAGGATGGTACAAACTCCCTGTTAGGATGGTTCCTAAAAATTAAAAAAAAAAAAAGTAATGGTCCCTGTTGAGAGATTTTTGAAATGCCTGAATTGCCATGGCAGATAGTGACGGATGAAATTAAATAGCTCAGGTAAGTATGCTGGCTAGAATAGATATATAAGATCAGAAGCCCAAAGGGAGGAGGATTATGTTCTATGCAAGGGGCCAGAGGATACACCATTTACCAAGGCCATCAGAAATGCCCTGGTGAGACAAGAGACTAAGAAGTTCAGCGACAACCCACCTCTGAAGGCTAGGGCTCACAGTAGAAGATGCTGTTATAGAGCCTGGCTTGTTGATTGCAGTAGGAATACTGAGGCCAGAAGCACATTAGATCCAGTAGGCAAAACTTAATGCCAGAGTAAGGGGAATCACTGTTATCACAATGATTGGCAAATCAGAATGACAGCCATGGGAACTCAACCTGGAAAGAGTTTTGGAGATGGTTTATAGAACCCAGTGTCTCTAATGGTAAAAATAGATGGGCAAGGGTACTGCCTAACAGTTGTAATCAAAGAAAGCAAGAATGGATGAGGAGACTGAGGGTTGTCACTACAATAAAAAGGGTCATGATCCCTTGCCCAATTTAGAGATCTGAGCCAATTTTAGACCCAGAACCTGTTGACTATAGAGATAGCCATGTACTGTAAGAAAGGACCGCAGAACACTATGACAAGTATACATTATAATGGCTCTTCTAGTCCTTCCCCAAAGCTTTTCTCAAATATTCAGTGGTAATGGCAGAAATTAGTGCCACTTATAAGAATTATAAGGATGCCTGGGTGGTGGTCTGTGATGGTTAATTTTATATGTCAACTTGACTGAGCATAGGCTGCCCAGATATTTGGTTAAACATTCTAGGTGTGTCTGTGAGTGTGTTTCTGGAAGAGATGTGTGAGCCTCATCCAATCTGTTGAAGGCCTGAACAGAACAAAAGAGCTGAGTAAGGGAGAGTTTTCCTTCTCTGCATGGCTGTCTTTGAGCTAGGACATGTCTCCTCCTATCTTCAGAGTCAGATTCAGAATAAAACTTATACTATCAGGTTTTCCAGGTTCTCAGGTTTTGGACAACAACTAGAATTCAACCATTGGCTCCCCTGAATCTCCAGCTCACTGACTGCAGATCTTGAAACTTCTCAGTCTCTACAATTGTATGAGCTAATTCCTTATAATAAATTTCCCTTTATATGCATCCTATTGGTTCAATTCTCTAAAAACCCTGACCAATATGTGATCCCTAGCATATCTTTATGTAATTTACATGTCTGCCCTGTAAAAACTGGATGAATCCTGAAGAATGACCATAGACTAGTGCAAGCCTAACCAAGTAGTAGCCCTGAGTGTAGGTGCCAGACTCAACCTATTTCTTTGCTAGAGCATATTAATATGGCTTCAGTTATACTCTGTATAATAAAGCAAACTGAGCGCACCGTCTTAGATGTTTATGCTATTTTTTCTTTTTCATTTTTTAACAGTTGTTTTTATCTGAATATTTTTAGCCAATTGTCTTTCAGTTTTTCAAAAGTATTTCATGAAATTTTCATAGAAATTGTTTGCCTTCAATAGTTTACATAATTTTTCAATTATATAATTGCAATAACAAGTACAACCAACATTAAAAGATTTAAGAACAAACATATAATTTCTTTAAATACACATTTCAACTTATAGAAGCAGAAATGTAGGTTGTACTAGAGTAGTTTACCACCTGTAAGCATTTAGAGATTCAACGTGCCAATGACATCAGTCAGTATGTTTTACAGATGGAATGGAGAGTTGGTTATTCATTCTAAACAGTTACAGTGGCCTTAAGATTAAGTGAAGCTCAGTTGTGAGTGTGTTTATACTCAAAAAGGACATGATTCTCTTCTCTTTTTCCCTAGGCCCACATGTGTGCGTGACAGGGGCGGGCAGGGCGAAACACGGAAGGTAGTGGCAGCAAAATTTTGCTCTTTTCAACACTAAACAAATCTGATTTTATCATTTGCCTGACACCAAAACTATCATCAGTTCCGGAGTTTTTCTTTAGAAGGCTAACAATCAAAAAGAATAGATTGTGCCTCAACTTTCTTCTCTCTATTCCTAGTTCCTGTTTCCCAGAGGCAAAGACTTTTTTTAAAAAAAAGTGTTTAAAGTGTTTAAAGCTGTTTCTTATGTTAGCAAGCTCCATTTTTTCTAAATAACATAAATTAACAGCTTAGATAATATCTGATTTTTGTTAAAAGAGAGTAGGATTTTGTTAGTTAGGATGCCTCAACATCTATTAATCCTAATCCCAGCCAGTTTAAGACATAAAATATGCATTGATTTCCACAGTTTCTGATGAACCCAAGTCACCTTTGTTCAGTGGCTCTAGCTCCATTTCTCTGTGGTTCCCTTAGTCCTCTTCTCCCTTGTGTGATGGTTCCAACCTTAGACTGCTTCTCTTGTGGGGCAAACAATCTATAACAGTTTCTGGTTTCACACTGACACACCCAACATCCAGAGGAGGAAATAGGTTCATTCACTGATCTTTCACATTACAATCTCTTTTCAGATTTCCTTGACAACCTCTTAGATCTCTTACAACAGACTGAGTAATATGGTCATTCCTGAACCATCCCCTATGGTCTAGGTAATATCAAAAATTTTTTGGCCTAGGCCTGCCCATCTATAAATTTATTAGAGTGGCAAAGGGATTGGATTACACTAATGAATTTAGATTAATGAGGCCAACCTCTACACTTGGGCTATGTAGTCTTATGCAATGGGGGAAACGTGGTGGATGTCGGATGAATAATGCCCACTTCCACAGGGGCATTTAGCACTCACATACTGCTTTCACCCCTACCACTCCAATAAAATTATGTCACTATATACATATTGAAATCAATAATAATGTAGCAATAGGATACTATGATTTTATTTCCTTTCTGTAGAACTTATAGGCCTTACTAGTAATTTTTTTTTTTTTTACACCTGCAGCACCTGGTCTTCCTAGGTGGTCTCCCATCCAAGTACTAGTCAGGCCCAACCCTGCTTAGCTTCCGAGATCAGATGGGATCGGTTGTGTTCAGGGTGGCATGGCCTTAGACACTTTACTTATAATTTTTAATTGCTTTTTAAAAATCCCACAAAATTGACTTTTAACAAATCCTTAACTTTTCCAAATCTTTCATCATGTCAGCTTGTGAGGGAGCTTACCTTTCAGTGGGAGAAAAGTCAGAAGAAAAGTAAGACAAGTAAAATGAGGTAATTGTAAATTCTGGTCATTACTCTGAAGAAAATAAACACAGTAACTAGAAAAAGTAACTGAGGAAGGCCTCTTTAGAGAATGTTGTTTAGAAGGCCTCTCTGAGGAAGTGACATCTAGACTGAAGGTTAACAAATAGCCTGCATGAGAAGAGCTGAGAAAAGCATTCCAGGCCTAGAAACCACCAGAGCAAAAGCCTGTTAGTGCAAAAGAATTTGGCAGGTTTCAGAAAAGAAAGGAGGCCAAGTGGCTGGAACATAATGAGTAAAGGGGGGAGGATGATGGGGGTAAGACTTTGGAGAGTTAAACTGAAGTGAGATTATGCAGGCTCTTGGAAGACCAATGAAAGAAGGCTGAATTTTCCATGAAAGGGTGTTAAACAGTGGAGCAATATGATTTGTTTTATGTTTTTAAAGGCCCCTCTGGTTTCTATGTTGAGAATAGATTTTGGGGCCAGGGGAATAGGGCAGAAATGAAAGTATGAAAAACAGGCAGGAAACTATTGCCACTCTCTTCCTTGTAGCAGTTTTACTGGACTGTACTTTTTGTCCTATATATATAATTTTTTAAAAAGAAGTTTGTTTGAACAGTTTTGAAAATATCTAATGAGTTTTACTTATCAATGTATCATCATTTAAAATTAGATGTTAATTTAACTATGAAGACCCAAAGGATGTCAAACTTAGACAAAGTACTTGTACTTATTTTCCCTTTCTTTAAATATGTCTATTTCTCTTGGCTAATTATTTCAGATGAATCATACAGGCTCATCTATCATTTCACCTAGAAGTTTTGTTAATTTTATATATGAGAAAGTAGCTTCATGTAATTTTTACATTTTTCTAATTAAAATTAAAGTGATATTAACTAGTCAGAGAAAAAAAATAGGTGATCCACAATAACAAATAATATTAAGAAACCATAAAGTCAAATTGATTTAAAAATGTTTTGAAAAATAAAGCATTTCCGCCTTATTATAAGTGATATATCAAGTCTCCAAATACTTCAAATTTCAGGTTGAAAAATTACAATCTATGGAGAATTTAAATATGAAAGAGACAAGCTTCTAGCTAAATGGACATTCTTACTTCTTGAAATTAATACAAAAATTAGTATAATTTAAAAAATTTAATATGAGAATGCTCACTCTACTAAAGTACCATTAGATTCTGTGCCGCTCCACAAACAATAAATACACTCCAGCCTTGAGGCTTTTGTCCTTTCTCTTCCTTCTATGTGGAATGCCCCTGCCCCTGCCCCTGCCTCTACCCCACCAAATATCTGCAAATCTCTCATTCCTTTATTCTGTTGTAGGCTCACACATCTATTACCTTAGCAGAGAAACTCTCCCTGACCCTGTTTAAAATCCCATCCCCATCACCTTTTCTCCCTCCCAATGTATATATATTTTTCTTCATAGCACCTACCACTATCAGATTTAACATATTTATTTTCTGGCTGCCCTCAAAGGAATATAAGTTCCAAAAAAATGCAGAGATCTTTTTTGTTGCTATTGATTGCTCTATCTCAGACACCTAAAATAAATGTCACAATACACAAATATTCAACATATAGTTGAATAAAATACATCCTTATTGAATTAAGACCTATATTCATAGCATTAACTGACTCTAGGCTGTTTAATAATGATTCAACTATATCTTTTTCAAGTGAAGACTTTCTTTGCTCCTATTTTATGAATCTCAGGATCAGGATCTGGGGCCTGTGTCTTCCTTGTCTTCAAAAATATAACTGCCTTCAAAGCTAATGTCATCGGCTCTGCCACTGGTCAGTCCTCCATAGCTATTTCTAGTCACTCCCATGCTTATAGCCAATTTTAGTTCCTGGTTTACTATCATATTTTCCCTTTCCAAGACTATACATAGTCATTCTCAGTGACTTACAAAATATATGTAGATGACCCATCCAATAACATAGTCTCTCGATTTTTCTTTCCATTACAGTGTTTTTTATTTTTTTTTTCTGGCATTTCTTTTTGGTTCTTAGAATTCCCATCTCTCTGCTTACACTATCCACCTGTTCTTTTACATGCCATCTGCTTTATCTATTAGAGCTCTTAGCATATTATTGTTTTAGATTCCTGATGTGGTCATTCCAACCTTACTGCCATGTCTAGTTCTGATGCTTGCTCTATTTCTTCCAATTGTGGTGCTTTGGGTTTTTGTTTTTGTTTGTTTGTTTGTTTTGACTTTTGGTATGCCTGGTAATTTTTTCCAGATAGCTGGATTTATTGTACTGGGTAAAAGGAACTGTTGTAAAGAGGCCTTTAGTGATGTGGTGGTGAGATGTGAGGGGAGGGGAAGCATTCAGTAGTCCTATGATTAGTCTCAGTCTTTTAGTGGGCCTATGTCTCTGGACTGTAACTCTCATAAGTGTTTCTAGGGCTTTGTTTTGTTTTGTTTTTCTTCTTTAGGAAAGGGTAACTAGAGTGGCCTGGAGTTGGGTATTTCCCTTCCCCTAGGTCAGTCAAACTGATAATACTGTATGTAGCAAGTTAGGTTTTAGTTAACTAGTTTCTCCTAAATACAGGCCTTGTATGTTAGAGTGCTCTGACATATTTCAAAATAATTCCTTTTATACTCCCCCTCCCCCCCTCCCCCGAAGCACAGGGGATTTTGTCAGATATTTACTGTGGGAGTTGAGTTGAGTTCCTTGAGGTAAATATCACAATATTGTGTGGGCCCCTCTGTTTGATTGGGTCTCCTGAAGTTTTTAGCTCTGATTTGTCTGCACTCAGCCTCCAGCAATTCATCAGTTATACAGTTCAGATTTTCCTAACCTGGACTGGTTCCTACAGTGATTTCTGCTTGTTTCTGCTCAGGTAAACTTTGACTACCTATACTTGCCTGTTAGTCCAATCCTATGGACAGAGGTTTGTCCTGTGTCCTCCCCTCTCTTATTCATCCAAGAAGATTTGTTGATTTTTCAGTCTGTTAGGACAGAGTGGCAACTTCCAAGCTCCTTAACATGAAAAATTGGAAAAAGCTTAATTCTTTAACTTCACTACCTCCAAAAACTATTACTTAACCTCATTCATACCCTGGACTGACTCTGGACCATGTAAACACTGATAATTGCACTATCTGTGAAATATCGATTTTGAACATACTATTTAGTCCACCCTCTCCTGTCTGCCCAGCTCACTTTAGCTTAGAAGCCAACCCAGAATTCCTACTGTACTTCCCTACGAAGTTCATCTTTACGTTCCCTGAGGTGAAAATGTCATATTTTTTTCCTGTTATTGCAAACTCCTTCACTCTACAGCTTTTCAATGGATGATCCTACTCCATAAGTCACTGTGAATACAGAAACCATCAGAAAGAATTTATTTCATTTTCATTCCGACAAGTATTCACATCTCTCTGCATCTGTATTCACTCATCTTCTCGCCCTTCTTTTCTGTTCAAATTGAAAGAGTGTAATTTTTCCTATCATGGGTAAGTCTAACTCTTGACACCTATATTTTCTCTTCAATATTTTGCTTTTTCAGTTATTGTCTACTACACATCATCAAATTTCATTCTCTGCTTATTATTCATGCCAGTCTACCAATATAGTATATTCTACCTAAAACAAAAGTCCTTCTTTGACTTCCTCCACCTACCACCGCACACCTCTCTAGCCTTTCACAGCAGCTTGTGTGCGCTGCGCACACGCGCGTGCACACACACACACAAATGCACACATACACACTTATGTATACACATATAATTTTTATAAGAAAATAATATTGTTTACAATTTAACCAGTAGTCCCTTCTTCATTCTCAACTACCTTCAATATTTCTAGTTTTTTAATTTTTATGTCCTCATTTCCAAATAATATTCTTGTATTGTTATTTATTAATATAATTGGATATTGTATAGTAAATGAGGACCTCAACTCAAGTGTTACTTTTACTTCCCAAATTTATTTTGGATTCCATCTTCTCTAAATCTACTCCAAAGCTACTCCTGTAAATCCTAACAGCCATTTATATAGTAGAATAGCTTCTTAAGTGGAGACCTACAGTATAGAGAACCACTTTCACTCCTGCTAGTATTATTCATTTTCTACATAGCAGCTAGGACAATCGTATAGAAAATAAATCAGATTATGTTATTTTTGGTGTGAAAACTTCCAGTGGTATCCTCTTGTGTTAGCAATTAAAACCCCAAATATTCCACAAGACTCTGAATCAAATGAGGTTCCTTGACTGTCTCTTCAATCTAATATCAACTCAACTTCTCTATGCTTTCTTTTCCTAGACTTTAACTATGCTTGCAGCTCATCATATGTAACAAACCCTTTCTTAACATACAGTCTTTGCTCTTGTTCTCTTTCCTGTCATCACCATTATTCTTCCAACAATAGACTTCACCTCAGTTTTCGAGTTACAGCTCAAAGAAGCTTTCTCTGACCACTATACTGCTCTTCCTACTTACTGTTCTTTAATCTGATAACATCCTATCTTTTCTTTACAGCATCCATCCCATTTTGTAACCTTATTTCCTTATTCTTCTCTTTTCTTCCCCCACCCCACAAATAGTTTTTCTCAACTCCAAGTGAAATATTTGAATTAATTCTGCAATCTGTGGATTAAGTATAAATTTAACTTGCTCAACTAGAGTATGTGTTGTATATAGCTAGAGTGAGATAGTAAATAACAGGCCCACAGAAGTCTTATAAAGCATGAGTTAATTGACTCACTTCTAGACAGTTTTAGAAAATCTGGCTGCACCCAATTTGGATTCTCTTTTACTGACTCCTTGAAGGCCATTCCTGACAAGTGACACTAGGGTTCTTCATTTGGGGCAAGGGTACCCACTTTTTGTTGGTGCAGATTCTTTTGTACTCAAGAACAGGAAGCGCTTGAGGGGTTGAGATAGACTGTGGTCTGAATCTACTTCAGAATTTTATAGCTTGCAACTGCTCTACTGTCGAGAATTGCCTGCGAATTTTCTTTTGGGGAGATTCCTTTTGTATTTAACTAACGCTTACTTAAAACCTTAGTGGGTCAGGTTTCTCCTTAAGTTGTCAATTCTTCTGAACTTCGGTTTCTTAGCAACAGTTGGGACTCTGCCCATGCTCATTGTTCTCCGCTTTAGCCTCAAAGAAAAGAGAAAAAGTGGGCAATGGCAGCTTGCAGTTTGCCATTTAGTAATATTCTCAGACATAGTGCATTCCAATCCTAGGGGCCAGTAATAGACAATGTGACGGATCATCACACTTTTGTGAGGTATGGAAGGGGATGGGCAGTAGAAAAAGTTTTGGAGGAAGCTAAAGAATTAGAGTTCTTTTATACCATTCACTTCTCCTTGTGAAAGTCTTATTCCTATTGCTGAAATTTCACTTTCTGGTTTTCAATGTAAGAAGTCATTAGAAACAAGATTGCAAAAAAAAAAAAAAAATTGTTGCAATTCATTAGCTCCTTGAATAATTTCTGGATCTGGTTATATATTCCCAGATCAAAGGCAAATTGGCTTCTAATAATTGTCAAATTTGCTCCAATCTACTTTCATCTGAAAATTTTATTTCAAATTCCTCATTTCTGATGTATTTTTCAAAACTCCACATATAGTAAACCAATGCACTTGACATTTTTTATATTTGGCTAGCAAGTTCTCTAATGCTCTACCTCAGTGACTGTATAGTCTGAGTTCTAAGACATCATGGGAGAAAACCTGAATAAAAGATTTACTATTGCTTAACAAGGGGTAACAAGTTCCCATCCTAGGGCAAGAAAGTCTTCATTACCTGCTACTGGACCTTAACTCAACCAGTTTGTTTCTTTGAGGTTTGTTATTCACAGCCCCATCCATAGTCAAACTGAAGCAAGACTCTTCCAATCGCAAATGGATGAAATCCACTTCAGTCAGTTTAAGCAAAGACATTAAATTTTCTTATAAGGGTGAATTATGATAAATAATTAAAAATAGGGAGCGGACTCAATCTTCTAAGGGAACTGAGTTCAGGAACTGGAAAGCTATCAGGAACCAAGACAATTATCATATCTGTGTTTGATGTCAGCACTGCTTCACGAAAGCACTGACTATGAAGTCAAAGTGCCTAAGTTTTATTTTAGCTTTAGCACTTACTTTAGTCACACTTCTCAGTTTCTTTACCTGTAAATTAGAAATAATAGTGCCAACCTCAGAGAGTTATAACACTTAGAACACTAAGTGACATAGTAAGTAATCTGAGCTTTTTCCTGTTCTGCAACATAACTCTCATTCTCCATGTGCTGCTCCCAAACAAAGTAGCCCTGATCTAACTTAACATGTTTCCCAGATCAGATCAGTGGTCTGATGAACTTTCTCAATCCCAATTGTAAATTCTCAGGACCATCTGATTGGTCCAGATAGGATTCAGTTGTTCATCCTTGCTAAAGCCAGAACTGTTAAATCACCTCATACATATATAGCTGCTGTGGCCCACCCTTAAATATCTGTAAATATTTCTCAGTAGTGGGAAATCGTGAATAAAGGCAAAAAAATTTTTAAAGGTTTTTCTGTACTTCTCTCAACTCACTGATCCTCCTGTTCTTCCAGCCACAAAAAAATTCCCAATATAAGTAACTTGCTCAATGTCATATAGCTATTAATGGATCAAGTTGTGGTTTAAAACTAGGTCTGACTCAAAATCCAAAGTTAACTTGCTAAATAATGCATTAGATTTGTATATATTCATTGAGAATATATTGAGTATGACTTGAGATATGACTTCAAGCAGTCCAAAATTGTTTCCTGTTTTTTTCCCCTAATATTTAATTTTAAAAAACTGGGGCGCAGCACATATAAAGTTCAAAAATTTAATGTTCAGCTCGATGGAGTTTTCACATGAATACACTCATATAGCCATCACCCAGATCAAGATATAGTACATTTCCAATATTTTATAAGGCTTCCTTTTGCTCCTTCTAAATCAATACCCATGCACAGAAAGGATAACTACAATCCTGACTTACTTATATCCTCAGGAATTAGTTTTGTTTGTTCTTGAATTTCATATAAATGGAATTATACAAAGATGAATTCTTTTATGTATATTTCACTCAACACTATGCCTATGAGATCAACCTGTTTTAGTGTATAGCCATTTATTCTTTTCTATTGCTGGGTAGTACTCCACTGTATGAATAAACTTCAGTTTGGTCCAGTTTGAGGCCATAATGAAATAAAGTGCTATGAACATTCCTATACAAGACTTTTAGTAGACATTTGCATTTATTTGTCTCTGACTCAGACTCAGGAGAAATTGCTGATTTATCGAATAGGTATAAATTCAGCTATAATGAATACTACCCATCAATTTTCTAAAGTATCTGCGACCAATTTGTACCCCCACCAGCAATGAGTTTCAGTTACACTCTAATTTTTTTTTTTAAACAAGGAGAATAATGTAGTGTATTTCAACAACCACATCTTAGTTCTGCAAATGTACTGGCTCTTTCTTTTTACTGGTTTTAAGCAAGGATGAATTTAGGCTAAGTTGTTAGGTATAGATCCTTATTCATTAGCATCCTTATCAAACCACAACCCCTACCCATTAAGATTTCACTAAAAAATACTACCTAGAGCTTGCCATCCTTGATAGTAGTGTTTTCTCTCAACAATGGCACTATTGTCAGTGTGGGCCAGAAAATTCTTTGTTGTGGCAGACTGCCCAGTGCATTGTGGGATCTTTAGCGCAATCCCTGGCCATTACCCATTATATGTCAGCATCATTCCTACTTCACTGTAACAACTAAAAATGATTTCATATTTTGTCAAATGTCCCCTATGGGGCAAAATCTTCCCCTGCCCTATTAATAACCACTTTTTTCAAAATAAGTCTTTGCCTCTCTATATTTCATCTAAATTAAATGTTACGAGTCAATTCAGTGTTGCTACAATGATGTCCACAGCTTTTCAATACTAACAGCACACTAGAATTATCTTTTAAAAAGGGAGGCTTTTAAATGTATATATCAATGCCCTACCTCAGAGCAAAGGAATGGAATCTGAAGCAGGGCTTGAGCATTTTTAGTGTGAAACTTCTCAGGTAATTCTACATTTTGGCAGTTGAGAACTACCTTAACACATTACTCTTCCAAGGAATATATGCTTTCAAATGGATTTTATGAATGACTTTTCAGAGATTAGTGGAGAATAAGGCATATATTTGAGAAGTAGAAAGCTTACAGACAGTCATACCAATTAAGTGACCACTTATAGCCCATGACTATAAACAGTGGCATCTCATTCCCAAACTAGCTTTTTAAAACATTTATTTCCCTTTTTGAATGATTAATAGTGTTAATCCTTTCAGCTAATTCTTATTGTTAACTCTAATATATCCAAAAGAGCATTTATAATTTTTTAAACACATTAAGTCCATCACCTAAACAAATACAAATCTGCCTCCCCCCTCTCAAATTGACATTCCTTCTCAAGTCAAAGTCAAACCATCTGAGAGAAATTTAGACTAATTCCATTTCTTCATTTATTACATTCCACTTTGATCTGGCTTCTGTACCTATTACTCCAACAAAATAATTCTTGCTGAGGTAACCAATGACCATCATGTTACTAAATCCAGTAGATATTATTCAGGCCTTATTTTATGTGATTTATCAATACCATAGAACACTATTCATCACTCCTTCCTTGAAGCACTTATGCCTTTGTCCTCCATTGCACAACACCATTCTGACATTTGCAACTCCTTATCCATGTTACCTTCCTGTACCTAGCCAAAAATTAATTGGAAGTTTTTCACTGCACATACCAAGGCTGTTTTCCAAATCTACTCCACATATACACAAGACATCATAATTTCGCCCTAAACACTTACTGGTTTTAAATATCAGTCAACATCCCTCTTCTCAGTTCTAGATTTCTATCTGAAAGTCTTGTGGATGACTCAAAGGCATCAAAAACTCAGTAAGTCCTAAATGTTTCCACATCTACCTAGCTTCATACATATTACCATTCAAGTGGATGTCATTAAGTTCCATTTTATTTCATTATATTTACAGCTTCCCTCCTTGTCTTAAACCTGAATCTGATTCAGAGGAACCAACAAATCCAATGAATATTTTCTTATTCACTCTCTTCACTTTCATAACACTACCTTGGTCCATCAAATTATTTCTCATCTTTTGACTACCTCCTACTTCATTTAAGAATATTGTATCTATTTGAACCTCCTAATCCATTTTTTTTGGAATTTACATCTAGAGTAAAAACTTCAATTAGTAAATTTTGTCATTACTATCCAGTTTAAAATCTTTCAAAGGTTTGTTTTCACTGTTCCAAGGAAATAACCTACTTCTGTCCCTAACCTCTGGTTCCTTAATGGCCTGGCCTCCATGTAGCTTCACTGTCCTCAGTTCTGTCTTCTCCAATAGTATTATGCTTCTTGTAGTCCCTTATAGGCATGCTGACAATGTAACTGACTTATCATCCAAACAAGGACACTTCCAAAAGTAAAAAAAAAAGCCTATCCTTGGCAAACTGGGATGTAAACTGACATCATCATCTCTCTGGTCCCAGAATTTTTGCCCATGCTTTTACCTTGAAAGCTTGTTGCTTCCTTTTTGACTAACTCATACTAATTCTTAATTTCTCAAATCACATCACTTCCTTTGGGTAGACTTTTCCAACTAGGGTTCTCCATGAATTCCCACAGCACATGCTTCTCCATACTATTTTTGTTATGATTTTGCAGTGTGATTGTTTCCTGCACTAGACTTGAGTATTGAAAGTATCTGTTTTTGCGCTATTATGATTCCTACTCCCCTTCCACAGCAGCGTTTGTATGCAACTTACTGAATGAATGTCAATGTACTGGGGACACACAGTCTGTGCTCAAGGAGCTCATGATGTAGTATTAAAAAAATGTATTAGAATACAATGACATATTGCATTTATAGAATACACAATTTGATATCCTAAAAGGAAGGTGAGAGAGCTGACATGTCTCATAGGGTGGCAGTAATATTGTATCAGTGCATTCAAACAATTCTTGATAAGTTACTTAACCAAATCACACTACAAGAAACTAATTCATAAGACAGACTATATATATTTACAAGGAGGATACCTTTCCAGTGTCCTGAAGGACGTGTGCAGCTAGAGTGTAAAGTGTCTGCTAAAAGTGGAGGGAGGACATGTTGGCATCAAATTGTGAAAAGACTAAAATATTACATATGCAAATATATGTAATATATTTAAATATATTTGTTTAAATCAAATAAGAGATTTCAGAAGATTTCAAGTTTGAAGAAAACCTACAGAGTGATCTGGAATCAAGCCCTAATGAACAAAGTAGTGGGGATTAAGAATAAAAGCTGAAGACAACAAATAAATGGTAAAATGGACAGTAAATAAAGGATTTGGGAGAGAAGGAGGAATGATATAGCATCAATGCACCAATTTGATATTTTGAGGTTAGCTATTTTTTTTTTTAACTCTGTGAGTACACTTAATTTGTAAGTAGAGAAGGCGGAATCTTTGTATATACTTAACGCCTATTAGATTTTATCCAAAGTTGCCTCTTAGTATCATCTGCAAGAATCTCTAGTAAAAATCCCTAAACATATTGGCCATTAACGTAGATGAGCTGTTACAAGTGGATATTAGAATAAACTAGGAAATTTTCCCAAACACTACCTAGAACCTAGAAATTCTGCTTATCAGAAGAGGGAAGAATGAAAGTGTCAGGCATATGCAGTTAGGGAAAAATGTCCTAAGTGACCAACTCTTACCCCTACCCAATAGTGAGAACCATAGTGTCTCAGTTTCTCCTATATTTATGATTAAGAAAACAGAAAATTTATAGTAAATTTTCACTATAAAGTGACTTAAAATTCTACAGGTCCTATTTATAGAAGACTTGATAAATTTAAGTGTCATATTTAGAATGGTCTTTCTGTTTGGCAAGGATCTAGGGGTTGATGTTGAAGGTTCAGATTCTAGGGTATTTTCATATTGTCCTGATTTTTAGCAGTTTCTCATAGGCAAATCTTCTAGGGAACAAGAACATAATTATAAAATTAAAATCCTATCCTGGCATCCAAACATTAATGGAAAAGCAGAGTAATCCATGATTTCATGTTATAATCTCACAATTCTAGATAAGTGGTTTTCAATCTATCTCTACCTAAAGGTACCCACTGGCAACCAGCCCTAGTAAAGCATATCAGAATTAACGACTCAGAAAGTGCTGTCCCGGATTTTGTAAAAGAAATTCTTTTCAAAGAATATGATATTTCCCAAATAGGAAATCAGATAGTAATAAAGACCTGATTGATGTTGATTCTCAGGAATTTTTGCAAGTCATGTGTTGAAATGATGAACTTTTTCTATTTTTTTTTCAGTACCAGTAGTTTGAGATAGTTTATTCAAACAAAATGAAAGTGAGAATTTAACTGTGCAGATAACAAATGGTAAAAAGATTATTCCAATTTTTCACTTACCTATGTATTTCTCTACATTCTCAACAGTCATTCTAAAGGTCTGTAGGGTCACAAAGTATACTAGCATTTTACCAAATATATAAATCTCCAGCATACCACATATGTATATATATGTAGCATATCACATCCAAATGGCAAATCAGTACTTTAAAGGTTTGAGATGTGCCTTCAGAAAACATATAAAACAGGTTATATCCAAACAGTAATGATAAAAATGTAGTATAATTATATTTGAAAACTTTATCTAAATACTTCTGATTACAAAATTCTTTATCTCCCATGGTTACTGCTTTTCTGGGGCTTTCATGTTTTACTTACCACTTTAGTAATCCAAGAAAGAAATCAGTATAGAAAGTTCATATCATTAAGGCAACTTTATTATACTTTTAAAGCATATTAAAAATTAGAACTCATTTCCTACTTTTATGGACTTCAGAGATGGAGATTTGCAAGACTCTGTTACTCCTCACTACCTGCCATAACAAGGGAAAAAAGAATTAAAGATACTGAGTGCAGATAACTTTGGAAACTTTGGTACTGTTTCAATTTTCACCATTCATTGCTCAGGGACATACATTTTTTTTTTTTTTTAATAGACCATGTGTATCTGTTTGCCTTCCCTTACTCAAGGGTGAAGACACCTTTCCACATTATGAACACATATTTGGAGTTATGTTTTGAGATCTTTTTGACGGGTTTAAGCCAAACTGTTTAAAAAGCTGGTACTAAAACCTGAGTATTTCCCACACGCTGAAAAGAATTATTTTGGGAATGTAGTTACCACATTCAAATTCATCTGACTTGGAAGGTGGGCCTTTACACCAAATCCAATAACTTCAGAATGGGATTAGAAAGTTTCAAAAATTATTAACTTCGAGTGATTCAAGATTGACCTGTGGACCAGAAAAATAGTGACGTGTATAAGATTTTTGATTAAAAAAAATAATAAATGCTTTCAAAGAGTGAGGCAGGACACCATCATGCTTGGAACGTAGTGTTTCCTTCGACACGTCTCAAGGATTGTATCTGAGGCCGGCAGTTACAGTTATGATAGAAACGGTCAACTAATTGCAGAACGTTAAACTAATACAGTTACTAACGTCCCTCGAATTGCTTTTATTGTAGCCATTCTGCACCGTATTCTCTATTCCGTCCTCCAGAGAGGGGGACCTAGAAAGGCGGTAATAGGTTTTTTTTGTTTTTGTTTTTTCCTGAACCAGGTTTGGGCTACCTACAAACGAATCTGGGAACTGCACAAGAAGTGAACAATGCGGTCTCTATTTTCTTTCAGTCTTCACAGGTGCCCCGCCCATACGGGGCATTAGACCCCAACGGAGCCTCTGTTGTGGGTCGCCTAAGCGTAGAAGGCGGCGGGAAGTGACCACAGTTGCCCAACAGTTGGGTTCCCAGGCCGTCCGGTGTGACGCAGCAGTCCCCTCCCCGCCCCTCAGGACAGACACTCAGACCCGGCCGAGGCCTGGGCGACAGGCCTCAGGCACGACCCGGCTCCCGGTTGAGCCACTGCGTTCCTCCTAAGGCTCCCCAAACCCCCTTGTGGTCTTCAGCATCTCCCTACCCCCCTGCTTCTCCAGTTCCTTCTCGGTCTCTCCGCTGCGACATCCTTGCGCAACCGTCCCGAGTTACAGTAGCGTCCATACCGGCACGGAGCGAGCCTGCAGCTCCCACTTCCCGGAACTGAACTCGGGCGGCAAAGGGAGAGCGCCCAAGCCAGGATCGCCAGCCCACGACCGGACCAGAGTCCGGCGGAGTCCGCGCGAGCGGCGTGCGCGCCGCCGTCAGCGCGCGTGCGCGCGCGCGCGCTGCCCGGCAGCCCGGCCAATCGCTTTCTCCCGACGCCCCACGACTCCATAACGTGGCCCCGCCCACCGCCCGCGCGCGCCGGCGCGAGGGGCTCGGCGTGCTCGCGCCCGCTCGCTCGCCCGCGTTCCTCGCGCTGAGTGGGGAAGGGGAGTGAGCGGAGGCGCTTACGTCGCGCGGGAGGTGGAGGCGACGGCGACCTCGGTGGCGGCGGCGGCTACGACGGAGACGGTTGCGCTCGCTCTTTCCGCGTCATGGCGGCTGCCGGGAGCCGATAAGCGGCGGGAGCGGGGGCGCGCGCGCGGTCGCGGCGGCGACGACGGCTGGTTACTTCGTGCTCTGGCTGCCCTCGCCGTTGGTGCTTCAATAATGAATTGATTGTTGGATCCGCTCCGCAGGGGATCGCGCGTTGGTGCCGCCGCGGGCTGGGGCTGCCCCTTCCCCTTCCCCTCCGCGTCCTTCTCCTCCCCCCTCCCCTTCGCGGACTTCTGCTCACCCCGAGAATCCCGGAGCCCGAGGGCTCACTCGGCGGCGGAGACCGCGGGCCCGGCCGCGGGGGAGGCCGCCGATCCGAGTCGGCTCCCTGCGCCCCACGGAGCCTGCACACCAGCCGGTAAGAGAGGGGGCGGCGGGCAGGTCAGGATGTGGCGGGGAGGACGGGAACTGGCCTGGGGGAGGGCGGAGGCGGCGCGGTGCCCGGGCGGCGGCCCAGCGGCCGGGCGCAGGCCGGGGCGGCTCGGCGAGGCCGGCGGCGGCGGCGGCGGGCTCGGCGCGTAGGGGGCGTGTGAGTGGCGAGCGCAGGCCGGCGTTGCCGAGCGCATCCTCCCTCCGGACTGGCCGGCCGCTGAGCGGTCGATCCCCGGCCGCTTCAGCGTGGGGCTGGCGGGGCAGCAAAGGGAGAGCTACGAGGCGCCAGCGGCGAGCCTTTGGCTGGTGCGTGGGTCCCACTGCGACCTGGGCTCCCTGCACGTGGGGAACGGCGGGGAGGGGGAGGGGGAGGCGGCCCAAGCGAGCCTGGGAGGGCGCGGGGCGGGTTTGCGGGAAGTTTGAGGCGGGAAGAGAGACTACGGGACCGGGATGGAGGCCCTGGGAGCCAGGCGGGCGGGGGTGCGTTTGGGTGGGTGGCTGATAGGAGCGGAGCTGCGATGGAGAGATGAGAGAGGAGGAAGGTTTGCAACCTACCGAGTAGCGCTTCGAAAACTTAAGAGAAGCAAAGCAACTGCTAAAAGACGGGGCATAGAAGAGAATTGAAGAGTTTTAACGATTTAGGGAAGTCATTGTTAAGACGCTTGAAAGGCTGGAGAGAGCTGCGTGCGCTTGGAACTTCAGAACTTATGGTTATCAGAAGAGGCTCAGAAGGAGGACTTAACTCGGAGAAGGAAGATGCGGGGGGAAAAGGAAGTTACAGTGTACAGAAAGCCATTTTGAGAGGCTAAAGAAAGGTGAAAAAGAACGAAAAGTGAACTTTTTCAAGGAAGAGACTTTTCAGGAAAGAGACAGTTTGTTAGAATACTTAGATTGTCGAGACTTGTTTAATAGTAAAGCTCTGTGACTAGGAATGAATATTTAACCTTAGGAATAAATGTTGCGTGCAATGGTTACTTTTTGGATAACCAGTTCTTGGAGAGTATTGAGTAGTCGTCTCTGAAGAATTAAAATCCTAGTCCAGGTGCAGAGTTTGTTATGATTGAGTTGTCAGCGTCTTATTTTCCTCTCTCTTTAGTGGAATGGAAATAATCGTAAGAGTGAATTCTCTTGAGGTCGGAGGACAGCTCTGCTCTCAGTCGGCTCTCGGTACTTTCTGGCTGGGGAAGGATCTGACGTCTCCTTCCCCCGCGTCTTCCTCTCCCTCCCCTGCCAGAGATCTCCTTTGTTTATTCGTGGATGGCTTGTAGGTGACTTTCCAGTGTTGTGCTGAAATCTTGAAAGGTGGAAATGCTGTGTCTTGGTCCATGATTTTTGCCCCAAACCCCTGACTTAAAAAATATTAGTGTATATTCTGTTACTTTTTTTTTAATGGAATCTCTGCAAGTCCAAGCTGGATATATATTTTTTAATCCGTCGGTTTACCTATAAAAGAACATTTATTTTGACCTGTACATTTTTTTCGATTAAGATTGTAATACCCTTTTATTTTCTCATGTGATCATTTCAAAACTTTCACTCGAGTATATGAAGTTCTTGGGAATAGGAATTAGTGCTGGATTAAAGCTAACCTTTTTTCTCCTTTCTTCATTTGTTTGATCAAATATTTACCAAGATTCCCTTTTCTGTTATTGGGGTGTTATATACTACCACTTTGCTTTAGTTATCTGTTACATATAATTACATATTTGGTATACAGTTGCAATTAGTCTAAAAGTTTTATCACTCCACAAATATTTTAATTTCTGCTGTCAAAAATAAGCAGTAGTGTGTTAAATTTTAGTAGTTAGGAATGTAGTTAATAGAAGCCTAGGTATTTGAGTAAAAAACCTCTACCTCTTCCTTACCACCTCTAATCTAAGTGGCGTAGATAGATTTGTGTAAGTTCTAAATAGACTATCTTTTTCTCTACGGGAAATTTTCTTATTTTCTTAATTTTTTTTTAGGTGAATCAACAAGGGTCCCAGGAAGCCTATGAATGTTGAAGAAAATTCATCTGTGAATTTTTGATATTCAAGGAGGAGTCAGTATTTATATTCATCTTTTAAACTGGGAAGATTTATATTTTAGAACTTGTTAATATTTACAATGAATGGACACAGTGATGAAGAAAGTGTTAGAAACAGTAGTGGAGAATCAAGGTAAGCACTTTATTATCAAGTACTTATTATGAGGAGAATTGAAAACTTGTCTGATTCTTTTTAGTTTTCCTAATAGGCAGCAGAGTTTGCAGATTCAGATACTTTTTCTCTTAGCTATCCAAATAGTGAAAAGTTTCCTATACATGAAGCTTTGCTGATAATACAGATTTTAATTATTTTTTTCCATTGCAATACACAAAGAACAATTTAAATATAGAAAGTTTGTCTTAAATTTCTTTGGAGCCTTGTATTGTGTGGGTTAATAATCAAAGCTAGAGCAAATAAAAAAAGAGACATTGAAATTGATTTGACTGGTAGTGTACTTTCCAAATAAAGGCAGTACGAATTTCTGTGCTCATCTTTTCCTGACAGTTTGTCTTCTATATCTGTTCTGTCTAATATGTAGTAACTACTAGCCATGTGTGGCTATTTAAAATGACAAAATATTGAAAATTCATAAATCAGACTTGACACATTTCAAGTGCTGAATAATCAGTTGTGGCTAGTGGCTACCATGATGAACGGTGCTGATAAAAAACATTTCTATCACTGCAAAACTTATTTTGGACAGTGCTGATGTATTGTTAGTATTGCTGCAATGCTCTTTCCCCCTATTTTCTCACAAATATGAGTTTTAGAGTCCTTAGGCCATGTGTTTGCAAAGCAGATACTGATTATGAGAATAAGCCATATTACGTTATTTTAATGAGTAAGAAACCTCTTTAAATACAGAGGAACTGAATTCTTCTGTAGACCCCATAGTTTGAGTTATCTGCACATTACGCAGTCCCGGTAGTTATGTACACTTACATGTAGAGATCAAGAATATGACTCCCTGATTACTTACTACAGTTCTATTTTTTAGCTGTGTGAATTAGGGCAAATTATTTAATCTCTGAAGTTTTGATTTTTGTACTTCTAAAATGGTGGTTACACTATTATTTATTTTAAAGTGAGATGTTACACCTAAAGGGCTTAAAATAGTACCTTCACAGGCACACTATTTGGATAACCATCATAGAGGAAAAGGAGCAGTTATGGAAAACAGCATGATTTAGTTGAACAAGTGTTGGTCTAGGAGCTTGAAAACCTGAGTTGACGCTATCTCTGCACTAACTAGTTCTCTGAATAATTTCTTAACTGTAAAATAAGGAGAGTGGAAGTAAATGTAGGATGAAGTTTCATCCAATGACATAATTTACAAAATATAAGGTTTCAGATGAGAGTTTGAAAGGCTAAATTAGAAAACTGGAATCTCACTTTTGATTAAAATCTCTGCAGGTACATTGACCTGTAGTAAGTAAATAGTAGAATCACTTTGTTCACATTCTTTTATTCTTTAGTGAAAAATGAAATGGTTAATAGATAGAAATATCTAGGGGAAACATAGGAACCAAACTACCCACAAAATAGGAAATAAGAGCAAATCCTCTAGGTAAGTATACAAAGAAATCACATGCTATTATATTCTGACCCCTCACCTACTCCAGTACTCTTCTATTTATTTTTCTGCCATATCTAGAGCAAATAGGAGTACAGTAAGTAGTAAGTGAAATTTGATAGTATAGATGAAAAAAACCCTGTGAAGTCAGTTTACTTAAAGGGCTCTTTCACAATGTATACTTATTTTAAATAGTTGCAAAGCATATTCTCTAATAAATTCTGAGTCATTATTTCTTATATATGGGTTTTATGTACTTTTGAGAAGTGTGGTTGTCGAGTTATCTAGTTCTTCCAACTGCTTTGGTATTTATCAGGAGGAGGACTTTCTTCTATTTTGCTTTCGTTTTCTTCTTTACTGTTGTTATGCTATCCTTTTCCTTTTCTCTGCTGTCTTAGTCACTAACCCTCAGTTTTTCCCCCAACATCCTCTAGCTTTCATAACAAGGCAGTACAGAGAAGGAAGATTGTGCCTAGCTGAAAAAGTGAGAATGTGAACTTTATAGATAAAGGGATTTTTTTGCAAAAAAACAAAAGTTACTGTTGCTATGTGAGGAGAGGAGAAATATGTTTGCTTTTAAAATTGATATACATACATTGTAAATTTGATTTTTATTGGCTAGAATTTTTAAATGTATTTTTTCTTGGTTAAGTTTATGAAGTGAAATAAAATTAAACAAGTAATTTGACATTTTTGATTGATATAATGAGCTTTCCACTGAAAAATGCTTTTTTGATTCTTCCCATGTGAAAAGCTCTCTATAACCATTGGCTGAAAGGATGAAAAATATACAGGAAAATGTCTCTTAGACTATGCTGTAACTGTCAATTTTGAAACTTATTTACTAAGAATGTGGGTCAGGAAGCACCTGTACATCAGTTTCAACTCAGCACAAACTTTATTATTTAACTGAAGTTAAACTTTCTAAAGATACTACTGGAAGATTTCAAAGCATCATTCCCAGCTGTAAAGATTTGTGTTGTTATTTTCAACTAAGTTTTTCAAATTCTACTAAGATATTTTTTTATTTTAAATTTATCTTACTTTAGGAATAGATTTATAGGTAAAGACTAGAAATATATAGTCACATTTTGCTCATTTTTGAATGATTGATAATATGCTTAATACTCACTTGAATCTCTTACCTATAGATTAATTTTTCAATAATGTAATTTAGTCCATGTAAATTTGATAATTTATTTGAATCACTGTAACTATACATTATGCTTTTGAAAAATTCTTTCACAGCGAAGAAACTTGATGTGCAGTAATGTCCTTAACCATTTAGAATTATTCTGTAGTTGGCAACTGATCTTTGTCAACCTGATTCTTAGAATTTTTTCTTACTATAGTTTTTTATAGCATAATAATGCTTGATTTAGTGTATTTACATATGCTTTAAATATATATGTATGTAAGTTTTATATTTATTTAGAGGAAATCTCTTGCACTTAAATTTCCTTGGCTTATAGAAAATATTTTCATTGTTTTATACAAGAACCTTTGGATCTCAACTTTTAAGGTTTTTTTTTTTGGTGCGTATGTATAGGCAGTAGTAAGTAGGAATTAGGATCAATTGAATGTTCTAATGAAAATCTCCTTTTTAGAAATTCAGTCTTTAAAAGGCTTTTTAAAGGCTTTGAGAAGCCCTATAGTCCAAATGATCTGTTAACTTCAGGAAACACCAAGTCAAAGTTAAATTGAACACAGGCCACATTTTTCACCATCTATCTCTTAGTGTACAGATGAACACTACTATGGTATACCATTTTTGGAAACATTGCATTTATGTGGACACATACCAGAAAGATTTCTTGCCATCAGAACCAGTTCATTTCTTTCATTAAATTTGAACAGTTTTTAAAGGCAATGTCAGTTAATATTTCCTGAGCCTGCTTTGCAGTTGTCTCAGTTTTCAAAAAAAGTCAACTCATTCTTAAAAGTCAAAAGTTTATACTAAGAAGCATTTTACAGAAGATGGGAAAATGTGAACTTACAAAGCCAGAATGGCTAGAAGTCACTCAGCTAAGGAAACACATTTTAGAAATTTTCTGTGATGTCATTATTTGCAGGAAAGTATGACTTTTCCATCTCATTTTTTGTTAATTCCTATTTCTTAGTTCGGTATGTGCTTTCTTCGTCATTTTCTATTAGTTTTCTCTTTCTTCAAAAATTCTGTGCATGCTACTGAATCTAAGATCATTTCTTATGCTCTGAAAACAAAGTGTTAAGCAGGAGCTTTAGTAATAGGTTACTCTCTCCAAATAGAATTTAATTTACTAAGTAAAAGTTTTCACATGATTTCTTAGGATTGTGGTTAAACTCAATTACTGTATTTAGACTTTTAACTGGTAAGGATAAGATAATTGTGTATGACTTGACTTTCAAACATTTTATCTACATAGGCATGAGATAATGTGGGGGCAAACAATGTGTAGTTGCCCCCTTTTTAATACTGCCTAAGTATTGCTTATTTAAGATCTTGATGGTTGGTGGCTTACATTTGGTACAGTTCTGTGTCTAAAAATAAAAGTACTTTGTGACAAAGAGATGTAAAATACATGAAGAAAACTTTTATTTCTTTTATGAATAATTTAAAAACACAGAAATAGAAAAGTTGGAGCTTTAGTTGTGGTCCTTGGACTAGCAGCATTGGCTTTACCTAGGAATTTATTCAAAATGTACAACCTTGGGTCTCACCCCATAATTACTGAATCAGAATCTTCATTTTAACTGGATTCCCAAGTGATTTTGTTTTCATATTAAATTTATATGCATATATGTGAAGCTGTTTGCCTGTAGTCATTAAGTAGTACCTTGTCACTCATTTTTGTTATTGATGCTGTTTTTACATATACTTTTTATTTTGGGGGAATCCCCCCCAAAAATGGTGTCAATAGGTCATTCTGGCACGAGGCCAGGTACACTTCATTTTTCTAAAAACAATAGTAATGGAAAACAGTAATACTGAGCTCTTATTCTGAACCAGGCATGATACACACAGTACACAGTGTATTATGTGAATTTATTGTAGTTCATCATCACAAAACTCCTGTGGTGTAAACAATATTAATGATTCCCTCTTGTCAGAAGGGGAAACCAGATTTATAGATACTTTTTAATATCTTTTTGAAAAAACGTAACTAAATTCTAGATTTTACTTGGATTTCATTGGTTTTTCCATTCATGTGCTCTTTTTATTACAGGATTCAATCTGGGCTACCATGTTGCATTTAGTTGTTAGTTCTGCCCAGTGTCCTCTGATCTGTCAGAGTTTCTCAGTCTTTCCTTGATTTCCTTAACAGTCCTGTCGTATGTCCCCCAATTTGGATTTATCTGATGGTTTTATTAGGATAAACTAGGATTATCAGTTTTTAGAAAGAATATTACAGAGAAGTCCTCTTCTAGTCACGTTGTATGGGGAACATAACTTCCACATGGCATTACTGATCACTTAGCCATGGTAGTATATGCCAGGTTTTTCCACTGTAAAGTTACTGTGTTTCCTCTTTCGTATTGTATTCTTCGGAAGCAAGTCACTATGTCTAGTGTATGCTTAAATGGGTAGGCGTTGGGGCTGGGAATTAACGTTCCATCTTCTGTTGAGATGGAGTATCAACTTATATTAAATAGAATTCTTCTGTGAAGAAGTCATTTGTCTCCCATTCAGTCATTTATTTCTATAAGCATGGACTTATGTATATGTATTTTATATTTTGGGTTATAACCCAATAAATTGTTATTTTGTTGTTTAAATTGTTCTAGGCCTGCCCATTGGGAGCTCTCTTTCAAGTTGGCTTCTGTGTCTTTTTATAAACTCCATCCATTTTTGCTCTAGAATCAGCCATTTCTCCAAACAACCCTGATTGCTTTTGTTGGAGAAAAGGGTATTAGAAAACAAGATTTGGGTGCTAGATACGTTTGTTGCTACTCAGGTGTCACTGTTTCTAGGCCCTCTTAGCAGACAAAGTGGACAGAGCTTGGTAATACAAGTATATATACTAAATCACATATATCTACGTATCTATAGTTGTTTCTGTATCTGTCCATATGTGTAAGGTAGACACAAGTTTCTACCTAATGTCTCCAACTCTAATCCTGTACTACAGAATTCATCCCAGCCTTTCTTCTTTTCTCTTTTATAACTTCCATCTCCAGCAGAGAGAAATCTGGCTCCCACCATCCACCACCCTTATACTTCAACCTCAGTATACAAGTAAAGCAGTGTCAGAATTTTTAGGCCATACTCCTAGAAGAAACAAATTACCAGCTAGAATACAATGTTCACGTACTGTATACAGTTCCTATTATGTTTAGCCTTACAGTTGTAGTCAAAAAACTTCTCTCAAGTTACTCAGGTTGGCTTTCCTCCCCCTTGTTGTGGTTATAACATAAATTTGTGATAAAGTTAAATTTATATGTCCCAGTTTCCATTCCATGCGGATTGGTTTTTCTTAACCTGCATATATTACATTTACTGTGATATGTAATTTTATAGGTTTTGACAAATATATAGAATCATTTATCTTCCAGTACTGCATAGAAAGATTTCACCCTGAAAGATCCAGATCCACTGAATCAGAATTTTCATTTTAACAAAATTTCTAAGAAATTTGTATGTGTGTCAAATTCCCATGCATCCGTATGAAGCTATTTACCTGGAGTCATTTAGTATCTTGCCATGTTCTAAAATTATAAATTAACTTGAAGAAAGATTATGAGCTAAAGGTGATAATGGAATAGCCAGGTTTATATACATAGTCAGGAATAAGTATATTAAAAGTGATTGGGCCATATAGGTATGCAGGAGAAGTGAAAGGAAATGGAATTGGGCAAATTACTAGAGTAATGTAATGGGCTATATGGGAAGTATACTTCTGGAGATCTTAACTTTAATCTTAATGATAAATGATGTAGTTTGGAAAGAAAGTTAGAACAAATGCTATATATTTAGCAGCGTGATGGAAAGATTTTACAGAAGTCATAATCTCCTAGTAAAGAAGTGCAAGTTCCCTAATAAAGAGAGTGTATTTGACATTCTAGCTTTACAGTTCTTTACTTTGAGGTTTATTCAGTGTTATGGTGAAGTGTTTTTATAGTTTGAGAGATACCCTTGAGAGGAGTGTATACCCATGTGTTTGGACTGTTCAGAACCACTGGTTTTAAGTAGAGACTCTAGGAATGTATATTGTTCCAGAATCAAGTTCTGAGAATATTGCTGTTTATATTTATATTATCTGTTACTGATATGAAGTGACAGCTTATTTGAAAAGTCAACTTTAAGTAAATGTTAAACTACATCCAAAAGTTTCTTTAGTGTGTATGGATTAAATGAAATCTAAGTTATTATGGAGATTAAAATATAGGGACAAAGTTTTCTGACCTAACAGAACTGGCTTCTGGGATCCAGTATCTACAGTATCTCTTAGAGTTGAGGCATAAAGCACAAAAATAGTGAGGAACTCTTAACGAAAACCATTCTTATTAGGTATTCTACATTTCTCTTGTTGCTACTTTCAGAAATACAGTTCTCTTCTCAGATAGTTTTTTTATCATGATAGAGCAACTGCTATGTGCTACTACCCTAAAGTACTAAAATTTTAGATTCTCCTCTAAAGTTTATAATTAAGGAAGAGCCCTTAAATATTTATGGTATCAGGTAGATATGGCAAATACAGAGTGAAAACAGTCTGGAGCAGTTCAAAGGAAGGAAACAGAAATTTGATCATAAGACAAATGGTTAATTTCTGTGTTAAGCCCAATATCAGAATGAAGTTTTAAAAAATTGTTTTTTGAGAGATCATTTAAAACCCCAGTAATTTTATGTGTTAGAAGTCTTTGGCAATGTGACTTTTATAAGGTAAGGCATTTTGATAGGCTTAGGCAAAAAGCAAAGAGTAATTTTTATTCCTAGGAAAAATGATGTTAGAAGGTAATAAGTACTATGCTGAAAAGTTTTTATGTAAAGGAATGGGGACATTGGAGAAGAGTGGTTCATAGTCTAAATTTCCTCTAGTAAGACTATTCTTGTTTTTGTGCTTGAGGTAGATTATTATATGGTAATTGCCATTTGATGTAACTACTATAGTATTCCCAGTTCTAAATGACTGAATTCTGGGTTACATTAATAAAAGGAAGAAGTTTGATCTGAAAGGAGATTTTAAGAGGAAAGAAGAATTACAATTAGTTGTGCATGAGTACTCAAAATATAAATCTCTATTCATTTTTGAGTATGTATTTTATACCAAAGGATTGGCCTAGTGTGCAGTAGCTTATATGTCACACTGTACTACATTGGTCATTTCACTTTTTTTTACTAAATGACTCAGGATATGAAGGTTGTTCTTATGTCCAGCACACTCCCATGGGTATATGCAGACTTCTGAGATGCCAAATTACATATGATTTTATTAGAAAGTAAAGCATTTATTGCTGGGAACTTTGTATTTTTGTGATGGCGTTCATTAAAGTAATTTAAAAGCATATAAATATTTTTAAAACCTTTTTAAAAAACAATCAAATGGATAATCTTTAAAATATATTAATTATAGACATTGATTTTGTTTGTGCTTAGTGTGGTTAATTTTAAGCATATGCAAAAGTAGTGACAATAGTAAAAACGAACCCTCATGTACACATCACCTAGCTTCAAAATATTTTATCTTGTGGCCCCTCCCATTCAGATATTTAAAAGATTACTTGAAACATCATGTAATTTCTACATATGTTAGAATTCCACGTGATAGGTAATACCAATGAGAAAAAAAATGTTATTAATCTTTACGTACTTGTTATGTAATTAGAAATTTATCATGCCATTAATATAACAAATTTCATTTGTTTTATTGAACTATTAGTGACTTTCAAGTGTATATATGCCCTTATTTCTCATATGATTCCTGAATACTTACTAAACTTTGAATTTGTTATTTTTACTTCATATTCAACATGACTAAACCCAAATAGTCATCTTTGATTCTTAGCACCTATTTCTGGTAAAACTTCTTATTTATTCAGTTAGGGACTTTAAGGTGAGAGAATCATAAACGGAATTATTGTTTTTGTTCAGTTCCTAATAAAACAGTTATGCTGTTTTTCAGAACCATACAAGTAGATATCTACTTTCTGAATTTTTCTGAAATCTTTAATAGTTATTTTTGGTTTGTAGTAAAAGATAAAATGGATAACAAATGTTAATATAATTTTATAGTATATATAAGATCATCTCTGATCTTACTAACTGAATCCTTCTCATTTCCTAAGTGACTTGCTCTAGGCTAATATATTTTAAATAGGGACACATTAGAGTATCATGACCAGGTATATTTTTTAAGTGAAAGTAAATAATGTAAACTAGAATAGAAACACAGTGTTATTCTTATAGAGTATTATTTCATCAAACTTTTGTTGTTTACATGTGTGCATACCTGTGTACTGCATCATGATATAAAATGTATTTGTTGTATAAGTCATGGTTCAGAGAAGGCTAAGTGAAGAAAACATACTGATACTGTATTAAGTGTACAAATTATGAATACATATAAAGAATCGAAATAAAATTCAAAAGTGAAAGTGCCTAATTTTTAGGATGATAGGAGTGCTTTATTTTAAAATAATCTTTTATGTTTGTATCACATATATGTTGTCTACTTGCTTCTCCCCATTCACCCTGTATCCATTTTCTGTTTGTTCTTTTGTGTTACATAACTGTCCCTCTGGTTTTCAGTGGCACATGCCCACCCAGCTGTAGATTACGTTTCTTAGGATCTCTTTCAGCTAGATATGGCCATGTGAGCAGGTTTTGGCCAATGGGAGGTGAGTAACGTGGAATTTCAGTGTCAGCTCTTACTATACGTCAGGCAGTATGTTTTACATCTTTTAATCTTTGCAGTAATTTCTAAAAAATGTGTATAATTTCTATGTGGTAGAAACCTGAGCCTCATCTAATGAACATACACTTTTAAATATAATTACGAGAAGAAAGGGCTCTAAAGCTAGGAGAAAATAAATCAGGGTTGAACTTCAGAACACCATCAAATTAGCCCCACAAGTGTCTGTAAAAATTTTTTTTCAAAAACTCTCCCAAGAAGTTCTTTTGAGTGGCATTGACATTTAAGCAATAATTAAGGGAGACGAAAGCAAAGTATAAAGTGAGAATTTAGTGCAGTATGCTTGTTCCTTAGTATAATCAATACAATTCTTTCTGCACGTCTTTACTGCATTTATCAGTCACACAGTTCTCTTATTTCTGTGGAAAATAAGTATACCTTCTATTAATGTATGATGTAGCATTCCTACTCCTCCCCAGTCTTAATCCATCTATATACTATTACCATTAAAAAGGTATTCCAGAAATGGCATAAACTTGAAAGTCTTTATGTCCCAGGGACAAAGGAAATAAATAAATGGATACATTATTTAATAGAATTAATATGAGAAATCATTGATCTAAGATTTTGATACAAGTAGTCTAATTTACATGACATGATTAGTCTTTTTCTTTAGTGATACTGTTTTGAGATGTTCTTTTCATTCTCAGTACTCTTACACCCACCCACTCCAATATCAATTTCTTGACTCTTGATCTATTCCAAAATTTATCAGTGTCATTTTCTTTTATTGGTAATCTGATAGTCAGGAGAGGTCTATGCAGTTTTTATATACTTCCTTGGCACCAATTTTTTTAAAGGGCATTTATTTAATTTAGTCCTCTTTTATGTTTTATTGCAGATTGGTTTTCACTTCCTGTGGTTAAAAAGCAAAGAATACTTGAAGTTCTTTTTTCATTTGTAATATAGAAGAATCTTTGTTTATTCATTTGAGAATACTTCATTCTCATGTATCTAGTATAGGTTTTACTTCAGGGAACCAATTTGAGTGGAGAGTGTGTACAGAGAAAGGAGGTTGCTATTTCGTCATGGGCTGGGTCAGACTAATGTAGACTCACTCAAGCACTTTCTACCCACAAACACATGAAAATGCTAAGTAAAATAGAGCATAGGGAAAACCAGTAGGTGCATGGCTGAACTTTAAAGGAAGCTTTCACATGCTAACACCAAAAGGGAATACAGCAGTAAGAACCAGTAAGCTCTGAGCAAACATAGTAGCAATGGGATATTTTGAGGCTTATAGGCCTTCAGGACAGGAGGTTGGGGTTGGGATTAGAGCTAAGTATTTGACTAGAGTTAGATCTCTTTAAAGCTGACATCGTACTTTAACTTCAGTCTGTATTCCAGTTTGGGAAGTCATCCCAATCTTTTAGTATAGGGTCCAGTCTAAGAGCACATATTGCTTTTGGCTATCATGTCTTTTTAATCTTTATTTAAAAATCCCTTTAATCTGGAACAGTTCCTCTATCTTTGTTTTTCATGACATTAGCATTTTGAAGGTTATAGGCTAGTCATTTTGTAGACTGTATTTCTCAGTTGGGGTTTGTCTTGTGTTTATTTATGATTACATTCAAGTTATGTATCCCCCTACCCTATGCATTCTGCCTAGAGTGTGTGTAAGTGATGACATGTCTTTCTCAAAAGTATCATGTTTGTATTGTTTGTTTGTCCCTAATAGTGGTGATACTAGTTTTGATCAACAGGACAAGTTGGTTTCTGGTTTTTCCACTGTAGTTTCTAATTTTTTATATATTATAGCTAGTAAGCAATTTTTGGGAAGACACTTTGAGACTGTGCAGATGTCTTACTCATCAAACTTTCTTCTTAGGTTTAGCATTTCTTAATGATTCCAGCCCAAACCAGTATTTTCTGTGATGATTGCAAAATGGAAGTTTTCTAATACCACTACTATGTTTATATTTATCAATTGACATTTACAGCTCTATCAAAGTCTTCATCTGTTTGTCTATTTACCTAGCTACCTGTCATCAGCATGGACTTGAGGAATCCTGTTTTATTTACTAGTTAATAATTTTTTGCTCTTTTTTGAAATTAGATTTGGCCAATGGA
This sequence comes from Cynopterus sphinx, assembly GCA_030015415.1. NCBI lineage: Eukaryota > Metazoa > Chordata > Mammalia > Chiroptera > Pteropodidae > Cynopterus > Cynopterus sphinx. The sequence continues at coordinate 57,565,684 of CM057379.1, read as the reverse complement.
AGCCCTTTCAAATTGGCTCCTGTGCCATTCCTCCCCATACATCCTTTTGATATACCCCCATCTTTTTTTTTTTTTTTTTTTTTAATACTTTGCTTTTGGCACAGCAAGATTGATTAGGTTCCTTTTGTGCCTTCTCTGCCCCAGCCTTAGAATCTACCATTTCTCAAAGGACACTTAGTTTATTTAAGTGTGTAATAATATTTAGAACTCAAGATCTGGGTGCTAAATGATTGTAAATTTAAAGCTTCAAAGGGGATATGCTTACATTTGTTGATAAACAAATTAGGAGATACATTGCCATAAATAAAAAAAAATTTATGCAAAGGGCCATTTTTTGATAACACTATTTGCAATAAAAAAACTGGGAGCAAACATGATCATCATTGAGGGTCAAGTTGAAACTATTTTGTGTCTACAAAATAGTGTATGTAGTTGCATAAAGAAATGGAGGCTATATCTACTTCTGTGAAATGGTCTCCAGGATACAATGTGTGACAGATGCTCCTCAACTTATGATATGGTTTCATCGCAATAAACCCATCGTAAGTGGAAATTATCATAAGCTGAAAATGCATGGAATATGCCCAACCAATCAAGCATCATAGCTTAGCTTAGCCTACCTTAAATATGCTTAGAATACTTATATTAGCATACAGTTGGACAGTTATCTCACTGCCATTGCTGAGTGTCATACCACATATTACCAGCCTGAGAAAAGATCAAAATTCAGAGTTTGAAGTACAGTTTCTTCTGAATACTTAACATTTTTGTACCATTGTGAAGTTGAAAATTGTAAGTCAAACCATTGTGTGAGACCATCTATTACATATCATTTATGTAAGGGTATAAATATGATTTTGAAAGGATATAAACAATTTTATAATTTGCTCGTATTGAAAAAAGGGGAAATAAAACTTTTAAAAATAATTATTAAAAGGGAGAGAAGACATAGTGTAGAGGAGACAAAGATAAAAGCTGGACTTTGACTATAACTTTGTAGCTTTCAAGTTGGATCCAAGTAAATAATAAACATTACATCAAAATGAATAAAAAGCAGATTCTAAAATTGAAAAATAGCAAATGACCCCAATTATACCAAATTGGTAGCCAGACAGAAATAAATTATTTCAGTTGAATTTATAGCAATGATTTGATTATGGGAGTGAGTATTCCTGAAGGACAAAATGAATTGTAATCTTAATATTTAGTAATCATATTGTTAGTAACAATGTTATAGTTTTTTTGAAACTATTATACATCTTTAAGATAAAGCAAATAGTTTTACTAGTGTCATTTGGAACCAAACAACTCACCTGAGTGATGCTTAATTATAAAATCAGAGAAGTAAAAATCCTAGAAATATGAATTGGAAATATTAGTATAAATTCTTAATGCATTGGCTCTAAAAATACCAATATCCTAATTCATTCCATTGAAAAAAATCTTAAAAATAATGACTAATCCAGTAGTAACAGGCTCAGCTTGTACTCAGATTGCAATTTAATTTTCTATTTAAATAGAAGCAGGGTTTTTAGGGCTTTTTTGATGAAATGGCCAAATTATAGTCTGAGGCAAGAAATATGCAAGATGGGCCTAGATCATCTTGTCAAACCAGAAAGTGAGGAAGCTGTCCAAAACTACTTCGAAGTCTTGTCAAAGGATTGAGGAACTAATAAAAGGTTTCCTGCTAACTAAAGGTGGGACAATTGGGGCATCCATAGTGATACTGATAATGGATTAAACTAAAACATCAAATAATTTTACATCCTTGAGTTCATAATGAGACTTGAAAACAACATAATTTTATCTAAGTACTCATGATGGTAGGTTTTCTTTTGTAAATTGAGAAAAGTGAAAAAAATTCAGTATTTTTAATCTACAACTTACTACTATTGCACTGTAGACATTTAATATAATAAAGATAGCTCTTAAATGACATACAGATACTTATTTTGTATAAAATGTGTGCCCAATCCCTGGACTGCAGACTGGTACTGGTCCGTGGCCTATTAGGAACTGGGCCTCACAGAAGGAGGTGAACAGTGAGTGGAATTTCATCTGTATTTGTAGACACTCCTCAGTGCTACCATCACTACCTCAGCTCCACATGAGATCATCAGGCATTAGATTCTCATAGGAGCACCGATTTCTGGTGCCAAAAAGGTTGGGGACTGTTGAATTGTATATGTGTCTATCCACCCATCACACATGTATTAAGCTCTTCATTTAGCCCTCAACATACAGAAGGCATCAGGTGAAAACTCTAAATAGACATATGGTAGAATACCAAAGGTGTAGGATACAAAAAAAAAGAAAACAGAAAATTACAGTGATTACTACTTCGTGTTCTCATAGGCAAGATGGTAGTATGTATAGGATGTTTGTGGAGTGCTGAGAAAGGACCCTAATTTAATGTTCATTTGAGAATGGAGTCAGGAGATGCTTGTTAGAGAAGTACCTGTGAGATGAGCTTAAGTAGGAATTATATAGTGGGGGGAAGGGGAAAGTATTATGCAGAAGTAGAAAGTGGAAAGAGAAACTGGCTCTTAGAGAATTATAAGTAGTTTGCTATCACTAGAACTAAACATTTAAATGGGAAACTGGCAAACACAAATTCCTGAAAGGCCTCATAGATCTTTGAACTTTGTTATGGAAACACTGAAGACTTACAAAAGAAATTTACACCATGCTCAGACTTTTAATCCAGAAATAGAATTATTTTGTTAGGAAGAAGCTTTTTATCTATTTAGCTCAAAATTTTATCTTTGAATATAGGTCCCCCTCCCAACTTATATACATTTTTCTTTCAATTTTTAGGGTTTTCTCTTTAAATAATGTAAACATTTACATGGTTCAAAAACTGATGACTTATTTCAGTCCATGTTCCTTCCCTTCCCTTCTATGTAGGTAGCCATTTTTAATTTAATTGTTTTATGCTACCATTATTGCTTTTTTTTAAGTATAAGAAAATATGTATTAATGTTTTCCTCTTATACAAAGGAAGCATACTGTAAACAACGTTTGTGTCTTTTTTTCTTCTTTACTATATCCAGGAGATCCCTCTATTGCAGTATATAAGGTGTTTTTTATTCTTTATTCTTAATCCTACTTAGATAAATACTTCATACTTTTAACGTCTAAGGTAAAGACATTCTAATAACAAACCTATGCCATGAGAGTAGCCTAAATTCAGGCTATTTGCTTTTATCTCCAGCCAGAACTACTTCTGCCTGGAAGATATAAGAATCACTTAAGAATTTTGATTTATTAACAGGGAATTTTGACAAGCTGTTCATTCTGAAAGGCTAATCAAGATATAATTAAGAATATAGGTTCATAACAACTCTCCAAATTCAGTCATTCATTTACGTTTTATTTATTGAGCACCCATTTATGGAAAGTACTATGGTAGGTACTCTGGAAAAAATAAACAGTACCCTCAAGAAGCTGATAAGCAATTAAAGTAATATTGCTTTGGCCTGGTTCTTCTTTCCTAAAGATTAGTTCAGCTGCATTTTCTTCTAAATGTTCCCCTATTATTGTACCAACTTGGTTGTATCTTCAGTGCTCTCCGTGCACCTGGATCAATTATCTTAAACATAACACAGAATGGTATTTACTGATTGACATGATGGTCTCTTCATACCAGGCTAGAAGTTCATTTAATGTTAAGTAAGGACTGTCTCATCTCAGTCTTCCCAGTGCCTAACATGATAGTTCTCAGTAAAGATTTATTTAATAAGTGAAAGATGTCTCTTAGATAGTGGGTTGAAGGAGAAAAGAAATAGTGTGTAAGGAAAAGTATCTAATTTAATTCTTACTGAAATTTCTCTCAAAGGACCCAAGTAAAATATGGAAAGTTTTTTTGTTTGTTTTTAAATTAAAAGGCACTTTGCTGTTTTTGGATCTCAGGACCATGTAACCAGAGGGTAGACGGGGCAAAAATGATTTTGGTATCAGAGACTTTAAGAAGCAAATTTTTATCATTTCTGTGAAGAAAAATAGTCCACTAGATTTCCAGATTATAAAAATATGCATATATTTGTTTGCCCTTTAATTTGTTTGCATTTTGACTTATACCTAGCTTTTGGAATCAAAGGTCTTCTTACATTTTTTTAGGTCTGTATTTTCATGTAGAAACATTAACTCCTTGCTTTAGAAAAGGAGAAATTACTTTTAGAAAGGAATTATTTTTAATATTACAGTCATAGAGTAATACCTCCATCTGGTGGTTTTTCCGAAAATTACAGCAGAGGACATGAAGCTTGAGTTCTCTACTTATATATAAACTACCTCTTATTCGTCATAAAGCCAGATAAAATAACATTAAAAGCTGTCTACCACGTGTATTAAAATTTTAATGCCCAAATTTTCAACAAGTCAAATGTGAATACCATGTGACCAAATACTTTTGAGGATAATAATAATATTTTGTACAATCTACTGTTCAGACCATTTCTAGACTGATAATTAGTAATCGAGGAAATGATAGTTTCTCAACTATTAATTGCTTTCAAGTATGTGAACATGTATAGAAGTCAGGTATGAGAATTTGCTGTTATTTCAGGTTTATTACTGTGGAACCATGACAGAATCAATGATTTTCTCAGAGAAGTAATTACTGATTTGATTTTTTTAATACATTGTATTTTATTATAGCCTAATTATAACAAATTATATTTCCCTGGAATGATAGAACATAAACTTGAAGTAGAAACTAAGTATAAATTTATTTTCTTCCTGTATGAGAATTTCAGCATGTTTTTTTAACTTTTCCTTTATACAATTTCTACTTTAGATTTACCACAATAAAAGCCTTTTTAGGATATCCCTGTGGCTTAAACTTCCCAAGTTTGTTTTAGCCCAAACTATTCAAAATCTATTAACTATGCCAGTTATTACTATAGTAAATATGAATTTCTTTTCTATTTGTTTGGCTATAGAAGATTGAAATATGAAATAATGTTTAATGATTTGGGGCTTTCTGCTGACTTTTAAGAAAAATTCAGTTCCTAATGAATTTTGTTTGAAATCTGTTTTTTTTTTTTTTTTTTAATTGTAGCCAGTCGGATGATGATTCTGTGTCAGCCTCAGGCTCAGGATCTGGTTCGAGTTCTGGAAGCAGTAGTGATGGAAGCAGTAGCCAGTCAGGTAGCAGTGACTCTGACTCTGGATCTGAATCGGGCACTCAGTCAGAGTCTGAGTCAGACACTTCACGAGAGAATAAAGTTCAAGCAAAACCACCGAAAGTTGATGGAGCTGAGGTAATAAAGTATCCAATGAAAGGTTGATTTCTTGTATTGCTTTGGGAAAATTTATAATATTCATAGCGTTCTTAATCTAGATTTTAGAAAACATTAATTTTAAGTGTTAAAATTTACTTTCAGTGATTCTTAAATTTCTGGTTAAATAGTTTTGAGAATAATTGACTTGGAAGAGAAGCAGTCTGTAACTATAAAACAGCAAGTCCCAAATAAACACACACAATTAAAACCTTTTTTTCGACTTTTGAGGCAGAAATGTGTTTCATAAATATTTGGTGTCTCACAGGTAAAATTAAAGGCTTTGTGGGGTCTTTATTTAATGTACAGTGTCTGATCTCTACTTTCAAGATCATCAAAGGAAGTACTTTATTGCTTATAGCAAGAGAACTCTGCTTCCTTAAAGGTAGAAGAATAGGCTAAGGGACATTCTGTTCGTCTACACCTCATAATAGTATACAGTAGTATTATTAACAGTACCAGTCATGATAAGATTCTTGGGCCAAAATAGAAATCAACACATAGTTTCTATCATGGAGAAAATATTGCTACCAAAAAAATAAATAAATAAAAGTCAGCAGAACTAAAATTGTGCTTAGTGACATAGTTGATTTACATTCTGACTCAAGCTCTTCATCTTCATCTCACACCAATGAAAAAAAAATTGGCAGCCACAGTTTTGAGTAAAACTGGTGTCTCATATTCTCACTTGGTTTTTGAAAATAATACTTGTAACACCAAAGAACATGTTGATTAATATTGTCTATGAAGCTCACAAATTTTTTACATACAACTAAAGCTCAACATTTTATCTTAATTATATTGCATTAATATTGTATTGCATATAATGTAAGGAAGATAGTATTAATTTATTATTTGGAGGCACTGCTTTTCAGTAAATTAACCTCTTCAGTTTTTTCAAAACTATATTTTACTGGTTCATATTTCTATTATAGTTTTGGAAATCTAGCCCTAGTATTCTGGCTGTTCAGAGATCTGCAATGCTCAAGAAGCAGCAGCAGCAACAGCAGCAGCAGCAACAACATCAAGCTTCATCTAATAGTGGATCAGAAGAGGTGAGTTTTCATTGTGAACGCTATTATTTTAAAAGTAGACATGCTCAATCATTAAAGTAGGTGAGTACTTATGAAATTAATTAATTAAATTAATTAATGAAATTAATTAAAGTAGGTGAGTACTTATGAAATTAATTAGTTACATTTTTAAAAAACAGGAAATAATAATATTTAAATATATGTATCACGAGTCTTGAGGTATAGACATTCTTTGTCCAGTAATTCCACTTTTAGAGATTGATCCAAAACAAGAGGTGGAAATTTGTGTGCATTGGCTCATCAGAGCAAAACAAGAAGTAAAGTAAATGTGAATACTGAGAAAATAGACATAGACAAACACACATATACTCACATATATGAAAAAATATTGTATTTAAGTCATTTGTACAATTAACAGAATTCTCAACATATTTTTAAATAGGCTACAGCTGTAAACAGTGTAGTTCCCGTGTGCATGTGAGTACATATGCACTTGTGTTTGCACAAAAACATTGAAGAACTGTATTAAAACCTATCTAGTGAGAAAGAAAAATATTAAAATTTGATGTACCAATAATTTGGGTTTCTTTTCAGGACCATACTAAGCAAGAATAATGGTCTCCAGGCATGATAGACATTTTTTAAAATTATAGTTGACATTCAGTCTTTTATTAGTTTCAGGTGTACACCATAGTGATTAGACATTGATGTAACTTACTAGGTGATCATCCGGATAAATCTATTACCCACTTGGCATCATACATAGTTATAATTGCCTGTATTCCAAATGCTTTACTTTACATTTCTGTGACTATTTTGTAACTGCTAATCTGTACTTCTTAATCCTTTCATCTTTTTTACTCAGCCCCTCCCCCACAATCTGACAACCATCAAAATATTCTCTGTATCTGTGAGTTTGTTTCTGTTTTGGTTGTTCATTTGTTTTTTAGATTTCACATATAAGTGAAAAAAATCATTTGGTACTTGTCTTTTTCTGTCTGACATTTCACTCAGTGTAATACCCTCTAGGTCCATCCATGTTGTTGCAAATGATAAGACTTCATTCTTTTTTAAGGCTGAGCAGTAGTATTTCATTGTACATATGTACTCACATCTTCTTTATATAGTTGTCTATAGATGGATACTTAGGTTGCTTCCATATTTTGGCTATTTGTGAAATGTTCTTCTTTGTCTCTAGTTAAAGTCTTTGTTTTAAAGCCTATAATTTTATAGACTTTGTATATAAGTATTGCTACTCCTGCTTGTTTTCATTTGCAAGATATTTCATTTCCATTTGTGTGATATAACTTTTTTTCATCTCTTTACTTTCTGTGTGTGTCTTTCAATTTGAAGTTCGGTTCTTTTGTAGGCAGCATTTGTGTGAGTCTTATTTTCTCCATTCAGCTTTTGATGGGATCATTTACTCCATTGCATTTAAAGTAATTGTTGATAGGTATGCAGTTATTGACATTTTATTACATTTTTTACCTTTTTTCCCTTAAAGAAGTTCCTTTAACTTTTATTGTAATAATGGTTTGATGGTGATGAACTCTTAGCTTTTTCTTGTCTGGGAAGCTTAATCTAACTCCAATTCTAAATGATAGCTTTGCTGGGTAGAGTAAACTTGGTTGCGGGTCCTTTCTTTTTATCACTTTGAATAGTTCATGCCAATCTTTTCTGGACTGCAAAGTTTCTGTTTAGAAATCAACTAACTGTCTTATAGGAGGTCCTTGTAGAATTTTAAAGTTTTGGACAAAATGCTGACATTGTGATATTTATCTAATTTCACTGGCTGTGTCATAAATTTCCAATAACTTTATGTTCTAATGGTATAATTATAACAAATAACAAGAGGTTATTTACAGGAGAAAAAGAGGTTTTTACAGTTACTATTATTAGCAAAGTAAACATTAAGTAGCATGTCAACAGAAATTTGATGCCGTGGTTAAATTGTAATCATTAATAATATTAACTTTATTATTTTTTTTCTACAGGATTCCTCTAGCAGTGAAGATTCTGATGACTCATCAAATGAGGCGAAAAGGAAAAAGCATAAAGAGTATGTCATTTTATTCAACTGATAATTTACTTTCATATCAGGAAAATTCTAATGATTTTGTATTTCATTCTTTATGAGAAATTGTTGCCATAAGTGGACTTTTAAATTCTTGGTTCATGGCATTTTATTAGGTTAATTTACACCATTAAATCGTAACATTTATATTTCTTTGAGGGCCTGAGGTTTTTGTGCCACTCATTTATCTCCTATAATATGTCACCCCTATATCTCTCCTTTATATTTTTAAAACTTCAAAGATCTGTTTATTCATGTTAGGAAATCTAAATTTGGGGAACCTATGTAGGAGTGTAAGGGACCAGGTGATGATGGATTTGGGATGATTCAGCTAATTTATGTTAATAGTTATCTTTACTATTCATCTGCAAAGAAATTTGCTTCCTTTGTAGAACTCATTTAGGAACTCACTATAAATTCCTAAAGCTCTTGACCTAGAAAGTGTTAAGAGAACTTTAGGTTCTCAATTCAAATACCTAGATGGTTTGAGTTTTTCTCTCATTTATCAAAATCATTATTCAGTTGTATTATCTCTTATATTTCAGTTATCTTTGATTTTCTTTCATTTTAGTGTGTCTAGTTTTGAATTTGTTGTTTTATATTTCACTTTACGTGTTTAATGCATCTTTCATGTGAAAACTCGTATCTTTTACTGTTTTCTGAAAATTCAGTGGTTGTATCTCTGGACATTTACTCTCTGTACATTTGTTAACATTTATATTGTATCTGTCTTGGATCATATGTTTTGTATGTATCTATTGTATCATCCTTCCTCTCCTCCATGAATCTTACTCTATCATGTTTTTTATTTCTTTATTGCTGTGCTACAGTCTGGCTAATTTCCTCAGATGAGTCTTCTTATTTACTAAGTGCATTTTCAAATACTGTCTCTCATCAACTATTTAACTCTTCCCCCCAGTTAGTAATTTCTAAACTCAGCATGGGTACAAACAAAGAATATTTTTAAAAACGAGTAATTTGGGATGATGGATAGACTTGCTTGGATCTAAAAATCATTATAATTTATATTATTAAAAATATAAAATAGAGACCTTTTTATGTGTCCTGCCTTTTGCTACTTCTAATGAGTAAACTAAAAAGATCCCAAGATACTAAAAAAGATTTGTTTCTGTTTTTATCATAAACCAGATTTTATCATATGTACTTGCTAATGTAACTGTTAACATAGTCATCAGCGTAAGAGAGCGAGAGCAATGGTGTAGAAGCAGTGGCTGTCAACAGGATAATAGTGCCTATGTAAAGATAATGTGTATCTTTTATTTGAAGTTTATATTGTAGCACAATATTAACATGTGCAGTCAATATTTTTTCTGTACATTTTGATTGGAATTATACCAAACAGATTAAAAATAGTAATAAAGATAATCATTGAATATTAAGATGGACTGATTTTTAAAAACATTTTTTGTACTGTATTTTAAGTTTCTTAATGAACATGTACTATTTTTAAATAATCAGTTTGAATGGAATAAGTTTTTAAATCACAGTCTCCAAAAATTAAAATGAAAGATATTTGAATCTTTTTTTTTTTTTGAGAGGTCAAGTATAATTATACAAGATTTTCAAAATTAACGCTATGACTCTTTAAATTAACTTATTATGTTTTCGTCTATAGTGATAATCAAAATAACTTATGCTTATTTGGCATTCATTGAGGTATAAACTTAAATAATTAACAAAATCCTGGGGTTCTAGAAGAAATCTAGGAAATATATCTTCCGGCATTTCTTTTTCTACAGACATTTAAATATTTTTAGTATGGGTGAAAGCAACAATATTTTTAATATAAATTATAATGTAATTTAGTTTGATTATTTTTGTGTTTTGTCATAAAATTTGCTATATAATGTAAGTAGAAATAAACATACTTTATGTATTTTATATGCAGTGAAGATTGGCAGATGTCTGGGTCAGGAACTCCATCTCAGTCTGGTTCAGATTCAGAATCTGAAGAAGAAAGAGATAAAAGCAGTTGTGATGAAACAGAATCTGATTATGAACCAAAAAACAAAGTTAAAAGCAGAAAAACTCAAAATAGGTAAGTATAGTGTGTTTTTAGTTTCATGCGGAAAATTGTTGGTTATAGAAGCTATTCATTCTTTTTGTATATAGTTTCTCAAATCTAGTCTTATGTCATTATTTCTATAAAACACCTCTCCCCCTGGTCTTCCCTAGATCTAAGTCAAAAAATGGAAAGAAGGTTCTTGGACAAAAAAAGAGACAGATTGATTCATCTGAGGAGGAGGAGGATGAAGAAGATTATGATAATGATAAAAGAAGTTCTCGTCGCCAGGCAACTGTCAATGTTAGCTATAAGGAAGATGAAGAAATGAAAACAGATTCTGATGACCTACTTGAAGTCTGTGGAGAGGATGTTCCTCAACCGGAGGAAGAAGAATTTGAAACTATAGAACGATTTATGGATTGTCGGATTGGGAGAAAAGGAGGTATTGTATTTTATTTATTTATTTATTCATTCATTTATTTATTTATTTATTTATTTCAGGTTATTAGTTGTTTCAATAATAATACTAGTAGAATAAATAAAGTATTTCTTAAAGATTTTTTAATTTTGAAAGCCAGAAGGGTAGATTAGATTTTCCTCTGTTTTACTTTTTACTGTAAAATATACTTTGCTTAGCTTGAGTGTTTTTTTTCAGAAAATACCCATCTGACCTCATTTTATATATTGCACGTAATTAGAAAATTTTTAGCCTTTGTATTTTCAGTTTTTCTGTTGCCATGCTTATATAGTAGTTATTTGGGTACTTTGAATTTCACAAATGGTTTGGTTTTTTTAAAATATTTTAAACTTTATCTGAAATATATAGGTTATTTTTAGTTATCTTGCAATGCGTATTCCACCTTTTCGTTTTGAGATATAATTGACAATACAGCTTTGCATACATTTGACGTAGACAACATAATGACTCACATGTATTATGAAATAATTACCACAGTAAGTTTAGGTAACATTCATCTCATATAGATACACTTTTTAAAAAAAGGAATTTATTTCTTGTGTTGAGAACTTTTAGAATCTACTGTCTTGGTAATTTTTCAAATATACCATGCAGCAATGTTAACTATAGCCATGTTGTACATTATATCCCCAATTGGAATTTTGAACCTTTTGATAACTTTCATCATATTCCTTTTACCTCTGGTAACTAACTATAAATCTAATCCTTTTTTCTGTGAGTTTTTTAAAGATTTGTTACATGAGGTTATACAGTATTTGTCTTTCTCCATCTTTCCTCTTTCACTTAGCACAAAGCCATCTAAGACCATCCATGTTGTCACAAATAGTAGGATTTCCTTTTCTTTTATAGCTGAATAATATTCCATTGTGTATATAGTGTGTGTGTATATGCATGTGTGTGTATGTACATGTATATGTACTTACATACATCTATATGTATGTATACACACACATACCCCACAACTTCTTTATTCATTTATATGTTGATGAACACTTGATTGTTTCCATGTCTTGGCTATTGTAAATAATGTTGCAGTGAACATGGGAGTCTGGATATCCCTTTGATATAGTAATTTCAGACATGCATTTTACAGTTTATTTGGCTATTTTTGTATTTTATCAGAAATTTTTAATTTTTTTTACATAATTTTAAAATATTTTAGTTTTCAATTATCACTTGCCTAATTATCAGTTATTATAAGTTGCTGTATGCTCTTAGGTATGCCACTTTTGACCTTATTTTTTCTCATTTTAAAACTGAAGCGATTAAATGATATAATCTTTCTGTTCTAAAGTTCTGAAAGTGCTATATAGCTTCACATAAGTTACTGTGCCCTGACACTTTCCTAATTTAAGGAGCATATATTTTTCTGTTCATGTTCTTGAATTTTGGAGTTGAAAGGAAGTAATTCTATAACAGAATTACAGGGAATCTATTGTGCTCTTTTTCAGCTACCGGTGCTACCACAACCATCTATGCAGTTGAAGCAGATGGTGACCCAAATGCAGGATTTGAAAAAAACAAGGAACCAGGAGAAATCCAGTATTTAATTAAATGGAAAGGATGGTCTCATATTCACAATACTTGGGAGACAGAAGAAACCCTTAAGCAGCAGAATGTTAGAGGAATGAAAAAATTAGATAATTATAAGAAGAAAGATCAGGAAACAAAAAGATGGTAAATGTTTTATACTTATTTTTTTATAGATCAAAGATTAATAACTAAGCTTTTTCATTGTTAAGGAATACCGTGTCAGGAATTAAACCTAAAATAACTATTTGTATTCTTATTTGTATTTTATCTCAAGGTAAAAGCTCTTCAGAATAGCCATACCAAAATCTTGATAACAATCACATAGAATGTGTCTCATATATCATAAATTTTTAAAGTTAAAAATTAATGATGCTTTATTTCTGTTTCAGTTTTATTATTTAAACTGGCTCACATGATAACTGGCAAAATGGGAGATTTTGGGCTACTGATAGTGTTTGGGGGAATGGATTATTTAGGGAAGATTCTGAAGTCTGTTCCTGCATTTAATAATCTTTCAGGTTGAAAAATGCTTCTCCAGAAGATGTGGAATATTATAATTGCCAGCAAGAACTTACAGATGATCTACATAAACAGTATCAAATAGTGGAGCGAATAATTGGTTAGTAACAAATGACTAATTAAACTTTTATCTTTTTGTGCTTGAAATGATCTGGAAAAAATCTTAAATTTAATGCTTACATATCAAATACAGTAGCTTGCTCTTACTGTAATAGAGTATTGTAAACCAGATGACGAATTTTTACTTGTGTTGTTTTTACTATGTATTATTCTTTAGATAAGATTCTAATGTAAAAACAATAATAAAATACTTGATTTTTCTCACAGCTCATTCCAATCAAAAGTCAGCAGCTGGTTATCCTGATTATTATTGCAAATGGCAGGGCCTTCCATACTCAGAGTGCAGCTGGGAGGATGGTGCTCTCATTTCCAAAAAGTTTCAAGCGTGTATAGATGAGTATTTTAGCAGGAATCAATCAAAAACCACTCCTTTTAAAGATTGCAAAGTGAGTAGCATTTGACATTTTTAATTATTGAAAATAAATATTACAAACCCAGATAGAAAGTTAGATCCTGATTTCAGACAGGCTAAGGAAGAGAATGGCTTGGTTGGTAGGTCTTAACAGGAAACGATGTTCATTTAATTGCCATGTGATCTTAGATATGGTACTTATAGCCTTTGTGAGCAAAACCATGTCAGAAAGATACTGAATGGGTGGTGGTAGTTGTGGTGAATAAGTTAAAGGATACCAAATAGGGAAAATTCCTTGGAAACTTGATGTATGTTATTGATTTAAAAGGTAGCGACTATTTTTTTTGAAGGCAAGAAAGGAAAATAGGGATGTACCCATGAGAAAGTATCCAGGACTATCTCCCTTGATATATCTTTGTACTTTAACTTATTAGTGATAAGTTTTAGGGTATAAATGCCACTGGAATTTGTTTTCTTATTACGAGATTGAACTAAACTCATAATGGTAGTTTAGAAATCAGAAGTGAAATGGGAAGTTAAAGCCAGTTTTATTTCTAGGTCAGGGTGGAGACTGGTTAAAATGAATGAATTTAACATAGCTGTTGCTTGTGGAATACATAAGACCTAAATATTTCAACAGGAACTTATCTCTTTAATTTTTTTATTAAAAAAAGAGGGCAAAATATTTTACTGTACATTCTTGTAATAGAAAACAATCTTTGAATCCTCAGGTATATTTTGAGTCATAGAATTTCTAAGCTTGATGATTTTAGATGAAATTTCAAAATTTATGGTAAAAGCTGAGACTTTCATCTTAATATAATTTCTTACATTTAATAATTTTTCATATTAACATTAATTTCTATCGAAGGTATTAAAACAAAGGCCAAGATTTGTAGCCCTAAAGAAGCAGCCATCCTATATTGGAGGACATGAGGGTTTAGAATTAAGAGATTATCAACTGAATGGTTTAAATTGGCTTGCTCACTCTTGGTGCAAGTAAGTATATTTTAAGTCATCTGGTTAATTTGAGAGGGTAAGAATTTTACAAATACAGGATTTGGAAAAGGTTTTTATCAACATAAAGGATAAGACCCTTTGGTATTTATTATGCAGGTCTTTGAATTTCCTTGTATATAACAGTATTTATTATATACTAGGAAAATTCAGTGGAGTTATGAGTTTAACCTGATTGTCTCAGCACTTAAAGTTATTGTTGAACTTAAAATCAGAATATAAATACATTCGTATCACATACTAGTCCTGGAATATTTCTAATACCCATTTAGCCGTCCATGTTTTTCCTTCTTTCTTATGTCCCTCGATCCATTATTGGCAATATAAGATGTCTCTAGGGTGCAATTTTTGAACTTTATTATAGCTATAGTTTTTTTCTGCTATATGTTCTTCCTGCTTACTTTTTTACTTAATATATCTGGACTCTACTACTTATAGATGAATTGGGTTCTTGGCTGCATAATTGATTAGAGATAATACTGTCAATCTTTAACCTTATTCTGGCCTAAAAAATGGTAATCTCCATTTTTCTTACACTATTACAAGGGCCTTTACATTTATTATTTATAACAAATAAAAGTGGTATATTGTATATAATAGCTATCAGATTGATTTTATTTAACTGTTTGTAAAAACTTGTACATGGACTATGTAAAAAGTTTTCTTTGTAAATTTGAATCTTTATTCCATACATGATTTTTGTTTTTAATTTTTTAGAGGAAATAGTTGTATACTTGCTGATGAAATGGGCCTTGGAAAAACAATACAGACAATCTCATTTCTGAACTATTTGTTTCATGAACATCAACTATATGGACCTTTTCTATTAGTAGTACCACTCTCTACTCTTACTTCCTGGCAAAGGGAAATTCAGACATGGGCTTCTCAAATGAATGCTGTGGTTTATTTAGGTGACATTAACAGCAGAAACATGGTAAGTTGTTTGTTCACAAATTTAGAAATCTGGGCATATTTGTCTTTGAGAACAAAGATTTTGTCATTATAGTCTTAGTTTGTAGCATAGAATTTGCCACAATACGTTTTTAAGTGCCCAATACATTTTTAATTGTCTGTACTAAAAACTAATTTTTGGTTTGGTGTTACTTTATATATATATATGTTTTCTTTCTTAAGGAAAGTTTCAAATATACACAAAATCAGACAGAAGAGTATAGTAAACCTCCATGAGTGCCTATCTCCATCTTTACAATTTGAACTCATTGTCAGTTTCATTTCATCGGTACCTCTATATGGTACCTTCCTCCCAATTATTGTTAAGCAAACTCAGATATCATTTTCATCCATAAATGTTGTTAAATGAGTTATTCACTAGTGTTTTGTTAATGTCCTTCAGTGAAAAGTGTATAGTATTAAAAACATGTCTGCTTTATTTTTTATAGGAGATTTTGATATGGTGTCGTATTTATATCTTATGATATGGTCAGTTTAGCTTTTTGGACTATATAAAGAACTTACATTTATTACATAAACATAATTTTTGTGTGTTTTGAATGGATTTAATTTTAGATATAAAAGTAAAAGTATGCTTTTCTTAGTTTGTATCTTAAAATTATCTTTAAAATTTCTTGATAGATAAGAACTCATGAATGGATGCATCCCCAGACCAAACGGTTGAAATTTAATATACTGTTAACAACTTATGAAATTTTATTGAAGGATAAGGTATGTTTAACTTACATTTTTCTGTTTGATGGTTATTAGTTTTTCTTTTACAAATGTGCTATAGGTGGGATGAGAAGATAAGTTATATCATGGGTCAGCAAACTACAGCTTGTAGGTCAAATCTGGTTTATTTTTAATTACCATTGAATTAAGAATGATATTTACAGTTTTAAAAGCTTTTAAAAACAAATAAAAGAATATGCGAGAGAGCACCATACATTTGTCTACAAAGCCTAAAATATTTACTCTCTGGCTCTTTACATAAAAGTTTGCCAACTTTTGACTTACATGAAACTAGATTGACGTAGTATCTGTTGATTTATAAAAGGGGGAAGATAGATAGCTAACGGTATTAAACTACTACTGGGTGAAGCACTTTGCTAAATGTATTACAGCTATTGTCTTATTTAATTCTTTAACGTTAATATCTCAAGTAAATTCCCATCTACTTTACAAGATACTGCTATATCTACTGGAAAAAATAAGTCTCAGGTTTTAAGTCAGAGACCCATATTTATGTATTAGAAATCTATAGTTCATAGAAATCATCAATGAATTATACCTAAACTTGGAGTAAGACACTGTTCCAAATTTATATCATATTTCTTGGAACCAAAAGGACATTAATAGTCTTATACTAGACCTAGACTGAAAACCTTTTGTAAAATTTTTAAACAATACTGTCGTTTTTCTTCCTTTATTTCTACTATATAAGCTAGTAAAAACTTTCACTTGATATTATGCCCTGTTTTCTAATTTTTAAATAAGTCATGGAAGGAACTTTATTTTGCATGTTGAATTACTTGATTTGTCTTCAATAAGTCTTGAATACGTAATTTTTATTTGAAAATGAGACAAAAGTTTGTTTTTAATTTGAATTTGCCTCATTCTAATAATTTGAATTTAGGTCAAATGAAAAACTAAATTTGAGTTGTTTTTCTCTCAAAATATTAACTGTTCTGTTCTTTTAAGGCATTCCTTGGAGGTCTTAATTGGGCATTTATAGGTGTAGATGAAGCACATCGATTAAAGAATGATGACTCTCTTCTGTATAAAACTTTAATAGACTTTAAGTCTAATCATCGTCTCCTCATCACTGGAACTCCTCTACAAAATTCCCTCAAAGAGCTCTGGTCTTTGCTTCATTTTATTATGCCAGAAAAGTAAGATAATATGGGATATACAATTTTAATGTTTTGTATGCCAAGTATAGGAGAAAAACAATTAGTGTATATAATAAGGTCAGTAAGTTTTCTTGCCCTAATACGTTGGACCATAGATTATTAGTAAGGGGAAAAATAGGAAGTGTGATGGAATATTTATATTTGTAGTACTGTTTTAATTTTTTTATTTTGTAAATAGTTTGAGTCCATATATAATAAATTAAAACAGTTGATTTTGCCCATGTTCAAAATAAACCTTGCTTAAAAAACTGAAAAACAGCATCATTTTTAGTATTTAACAGCAGTAACAGTAACAAGGTACTATTAATCTCATTTTTTAAATGAGGAAAACTAGACCTGATAAGATTAAATAACTTGTTCAAGGCCACATGTGTATTCTCTTTCAATAGTTTCAGAACTTTAAAACTATATTCTTTGGAAATACTTAAATGATAATTATTTCATACTCGAGAATATTTTATTTTCAACTCAAGGAGAATCACAATTTTTGTAAAACAACTTCATATATTTAATCTTTATATAGGTATAAAATGGACTTCTTGGAAAGGATAGTTATTAAAAGTGACTTAATATTAGCTAATTTTTTCCTAAGAATCTATACTTTGTTTACATGACTACCCTGAAAAATCCCATATGCTTTTTGAACTTTTTTAGTGATTCTTCCATTTTTTTTTTTCCTTATTTGTAAGGTTTTCTTCCTGGGAAGATTTTGAAGAAGAACATGGCAAAGGCAGAGAATATGGTTACGCAAGCCTCCACAAGGAGCTTGAACCGTTTTTGTTACGAAGAGTTAAGAAAGATGTGGAAAAATCTCTTCCTGCCAAGGTTGAGCAAATTTTAAGAATGGAAATGAGTGCTTTACAGAAACAATATTACAAGTAAGTTTTAAACTGAGCACAAGTTCAGAACATTTAATTCTAAATAACCTCCCTGTACTTGTCTCATTGAGGTGTCTCCCTCCCCCAAATAGGATCTTAAAGCAGTAGCAGCTCTTGAATTTTAGAATAGGTTCCATGACATTTTGGGGGAAAGATATTTAATGGCATGTCCAAACCAGGGGTTATATAAGACTAATTCACCTTCTAAACACATCATTTATTTTCTCTGTATACCATACCATTACCTTATAGAGGTTTATTTTTAAGTGTTCAGCTTTCCATGATATGAAGGTATTATTATGTAATTATGACAGTTATGTTATTGACAGAAGTAGAGGCCTGGAAAAAAGGTAGAAAAAAATTTTAGGCCTTTTTGATATTACTATTATATTGTATAAATTATGCATGTCATGTCTGTATAGTAACACTTCAATGAGTCACAAACACCCTTTCCTAGTATCTATTTAAACATAATTGCATAAAATGCATTTCTACATGCGTTTGAATTCTCAGAAACATTTTATGGTAAAATCTATAAGTACCATACATTTAAAAATATTGCATAAATTTTAGATTTTTATTATGGAAAATTTCAAATTTATATAAAAAGAAGATAGTAAACTCCCAATGCTCAGCTTAATTACTTTTAACTAACAGTCCCATTTTATCTGTAGTCTTTCCCTCTTCCCCCTATCATTTAAGGCATGTCAGAGATAATACTATTTCAAGTCCCTTTGAAGACTGACCTTGTAAAAAGGAAGAAAATAAAAGGTAGTAGAAAAGTAGGCCATAGTGAGAAATGTTACATATAGTTTGGAGTAATAAAATAATCACTTATAATTTTTCTAAAGCTTGCATTTAGTGTAATTGTAATTTAGAGTAGGGGTTCCCAACCCCTTGGCCACAAACTTGTACTGGTATGTGGCCTGTTAGGAACCAGGCCACATAGCAGAAGGTGAGTGGCAGGCAGTGAGGAAGCAAAGCTTCATATGTATTTGCAGCCACTCCCCAGCGCTAGCTAGCATCATCGCCTCAGGTCCATGTCATATCAGGCTTTAGATTCTCATAGGAGCACTGGTCCCTGGTCCCAAAAAAGTTGAGGAACGTTGATTTAGAGAAGGCCAGTGTAGCTAAACCAGGTATTCTCATGAACTTTCTTTTACGTCTGTGCATGAACTGCCTAATGTAGAAAAATTTATAGAAGAATTATGATAATACAGTTTACCATTTTTAAAGTAAATTTTTTGGGGAAAGAGTTAACACACTGTACTCACTAGTTACATTAAGTCTTTACCATCTATAGTTAATGGTTCAGATAACAAGTTTTGTGTTCTCCTTAGTCTTTTGAACAGGGTTCATCAGTCTTGTGAACAAGGTTTGGTCCATTATGTATCCAGCTGTGAACTTCATGATGGTGCAGTTTGGCTTTGGTGCTTGGTTGCTTTTTTATAATTTTAGAATTCATCTTGGTAATTGTTCTCTGTTAAACATTATTTTTATGATTTTTTTTTTAAACAGATGGATATTAACTAGGAATTACAAAGCCCTCAGCAAAGGTTCCAAGGGCAGTACCTCAGGCTTTTTGAATATTATGATGGAGCTAAAGAAATGTTGTAATCACTGCTACCTCATTAAACCACCGGATAATAATGAATTCTATAATAAACAGGAGGCCTTACAAGTAAGAATATTAAAATATTGTAATTTTGGTAAACCAAAATTCTAGAAATGTTTATTTCAGTTATAACTGAAAATGGCATAATATCATATTTTGATTAGAAGTTCTTTTTGGTTAATGATATAACTAAATAATGGTAATATTTTGTAGTCTTTGTAAAATGCCTTTAATATTATAATTTATCTAGTTGATTATTTTGATGATTTTTCTAAAAAGGGATGTGATTATGTGCTGTCATAATTTATCCAGCAAAAATCTCTTAGTGTATTCTTAATTGTGAAAACAATTCACTGATAGTGATTATGATGAATTTGTAACATGGTAAACGGTAGTCTTACGAAGGACATCTCATGGCTTCAGATCTTCCTCCTCTTCTCATGTCTAGAAGACCAAATGAAAAGTATAAAAAAAAGCATAGTTGCCATTTAGCCACAGTAGTGCTTTGAAGTGCTGGAGTCATGAAGTTCTGTATATATAAATGAGAACACATTTTCTTACTCTTTTAAAACCTTTGGTTGCTTCATTACTGCTGCTTCCATTGTATTTTTCAGCTTAGAATTTTGGAGAATTAGTGTAATAACTAGCAAGTAGAGTGAAACTGTGATTTTTTTTTTCTCCTGAAAATACAACAAAAAGCTGCAAAAATAGCAAGGAAATTTTTAGCCTAAATCTTAGAGCAAAATGATAAAGGTCCTGGAAGATTTTGAAAACTGATAAACTGATTTCTAACATTATGAAAATTTAAAATCTCAATTTGAAATAAACTGAAGAGTTAAGGGGACATTTGTTTCATTTGATTCATTTTTTTAACATATTGTAACAGCTGTAATTTATTGTTTCCTTAGCACTTAATCCGTAGTAGCGGAAAATTGATTCTTCTTGACAAACTGTTAATTCGCCTGAGGGAAAGAGGCAATAGAGTTCTTATTTTTTCTCAAATGGTGCGGATGTTAGATATACTTGCAGAATATTTGAAATATCGTCAATTTCCTTTTCAAGTAAGCATTTCATTTTGTTATTGTTGTTCATGTAAATTTTATCTAATTCCTAAGCATGTTCTTCAGAATTTTGAAATTCTTTCATAAATGGAGTTTTTTGTATAAACTACTTTTCTTTTTAAAAATATGTTTTAAAAAAATTTTATTTATAATTATTCTCTTTTTCTTCTTGACCTTAAATTTAACACTTTTTCTTTTCCCTAATTTTTATTTTCTGTTAATTCTGTATTTCTCGTCTGTGCTCAATTTTAAAGGAACAGCCGTATGTATTAGGCTTTAGTCTGAGGGAAAAAAAGAGAGAAATTCTTGTTCATGTTACCAGGATTATTGGAGATTCTGAAAATTTATGTACTCATAATTATTCTAATGTATAGTTTGCTGAATAAAACTATATAACTTTACAGAAGATATCAAAAACAAAAATGAGCTTATAGTCCATCTATTTAGTATTTATTTTGAAATTCATTCAACATAAGTAAAGCTAATACAGATGAGTGTTTAATGTTAAAGTCAGGTGCTATCTCAGTACTTTACATCTAATTTTTTAAATTCTTATAGCAATTTTATGAACACTGCCTGTAATAGTGAATACTGGATATATACAGTTAGTAAAAGATGTATTTTGGGGGAGGCAGTAGAATAGTAGAACTATAATAATCAACATCAGCATACACAATTCCTGCTCTGTTTGAGCTTACAGTTTGGTGTGAGAGACATTAAACAGATAATTACAAACAAATAGAACATTATACTTTGGAAAATTCTGTGAAGGGCAGGTATTTGGTGGTATGAACATGAAATGCATAGTCATTAAGGGACAAGGGTAGAGTCTTTTTAAGCAGCTTTTTGAAATGTGATTTTCATACAATTCATCCATTAAAAGTATACAGTTCAGTGGGTTTTTAAAATACATTCACAGATATGTACAACTCTCACCATAGTCAGTTCTGGAATGTTTTTACCACCTCAAAAAGAAACTACCCTTTAGCTATCACCCCCGCCCCCCCATGCCTCCCCTGCCCCATCCCTATCACAGCCCTGTGTTGGTTTCTTTTTAGACAAATTGTTATATGTACATGTGGTTAAGCAAAAAAAAATAGTACAGTACAGAAGTACTTGTAAGCAACTGTGCTCTGCCCCTAATCCTTTTTAATTTCCAGATTTCTTTCCAGAGAAAATCATTTTTAACTTCTTTGGGTTTAGGTCATGCCTCCATATATGATATGCCACTATTTGTTTTAAAGTAATTTTTTCTAGTTGTAATTTTTAGTGAAAAAGAAATAACATTTTAATTTTTTTTATTTTGCACTATTTTTTGTTTGTTTTTGTTTTAGGTGAGGCAACCTTTGATTGACCTCACAGATTGCAAGGACTTGTCAGTTTACAATCCCTTAATTTTTTTTTATTTTTTTCGCCTGTAGCACCTGGTCTTCCTAGATGGTCTCACATCCAAGTAATAACCAGGCCCCACCCTGCTTATCTTCTGAGATCAGATGGGATCAGGCTTAGCATGGCCATAGACTTTTTTTTTTTTTTTTAATTTTGGATATCTATTGTTTAGCGAACGTTTAGTAAGCGCTTGGTGTGTTTTACTACATTTTCTCACTGAATCCTCTGTACTCTATGAAGTAAGTATTATCATTATATCCATTTATGAGGAAAATCAAATCACTTGCTCAAGGCACCCAGTAATACTCAGGTGTGGGAACTATTTGACTATAGCCCATGGTGCCCCAAATCAATGATTTCCAAACTTTAGCTGGAGGGCTTTTCTAGGACTTCCCTCTAAGTTTTCTGACTTCAGTCAGTCTGGGATAGAACTCAGTAATTTTTGTTTCTGAGTTCTTAGGTGACACTGATGCTATTGGTCCAGTAACCACACTGTATACTTAATCACTGTTTTTAAACTGTGGGCTGTAACCTATTAATGAATCTGAAGATCAGTTTAATAAGTTGCATCAACATTTAAAAAAAGTGAAGTAAGTTTTAAAATATGAGGATATATCACAGTATGTTGTGTCATGAGACTTTCTTTGAGTGTACAGCTATGTAATCATTCACACGTAAAATATATTTCTTATAGTGAGTCTCAGGAAGAATAACAACTTGTGCTATTTACTGTTCAGGAAAGCAGTCCTAGTGGCTATAAGAGCACAGACTCTAGAGACAGTGCCTGTACATTGTTTTACTGCCTAATAAGTTCCTTCTACTCTTACAGTCTTAGCAAAAGCAATGGTGCATTTTAATACTTACTTGATTTTAATTCTTTAAAAAGTTTTTAATTCTGTTATATATAGTATTTTAATGTGTTTTATTCTAGAGATTAGATGGATCAATAAAAGGGGAGCTGAGGAAACAAGCTCTAGATCATTTTAATGCTGAAGGATCAGAGGTATGAATGCTTTTAAAATTATAATTGTGTTTGTCATTATTTTAGTCATACTTGTATTTTTTTAAGAGTCTTATTGATGTTAGCCAGCTTTGATTTGCAAACGAGGTTTTTAAAATCAGAATTCCATGTTAAATTTGAAGAATTTTACCCTTATTAATACTATTTCAGCATAATAGTTAATTTGCTTCAAAGTAAATTAGCCCACTCTTTTTTAGAATTTTTTTTGAATTTGGAATTTATTATTTCCATGTATAGCTATATTTTGGAGTCTCGTTTGGTTTTGTTAGTGGTTTATATATTAACGTTTTCAAAAACTACCTTTTGGTTTTATTGGTTAAAATGTAAAAAACCAATTGTAAAATTCTCATTGATTATTTACAGTCACAGTTTAAAATAATTTTAAAATCATACTTATTTATAATTTCCTATAGGATTTCTGCTTTTTGCTTTCCACAAGAGCTGGGGGGCTAGGAATTAATTTAGCCTCTGCTGACACTGTTGTTATATTTGATTCTGATTGGAATCCACAAAACGATCTTCAAGCACAGGCTAGAGCGCATCGAATTGGGCAAAAGAAACAGGTATTTTTATCTCCCTATATTACTCTTTTAGATCTTTTTATGATGAGTGCAATTTTTATTTATTCTGTTAAGATTGTTGGAACATAGCCATATTGCTATTTAATAGATAGGGTACTGAAGAATTCAAATTTACCAAAATCATCTGGAAGGTCTGACAGAACTAAGATAACTATGTCTAAAGAGGTTCATGCACTGTCTTTGAATCATGCAATCTGATTCAAAGATTACAGCTGTAAGATAGTGTTTTTCATTTGACTATAAACTTTATAATTGTCTTCATTTACTTTTTTTAACTGTTGAAAGAGATTTTGCTTAGTACTTTGCTACCTTTTAGTTAGCCTGTGTTTTATACATGTGTCCATCAGATTCTCTTTGCAAAAAAGCCATTCTCATTTTATAGTTTTTATACAACTGGCAGTTGTAAAAGGCCTTCAGAAAAAAATCATCTGTCATCCTTTTGATGTGTTGGTCCTTCTGTTTTAATTCCTTTACCTCTGTCTAGAGTAGTGCTTCTCATACTTCTCCAAAGCAGGAGCTATGAACAAGTAGCACAAAAAGACTTAGCATGTTTATAATACCTTTTAAAACATATTCTCTACTGAAGAAACATATGCATAATTTAAAACTAAAAGTAGTCAAATAACTTCCATAAAATTTTTTCATCAAGAATGTATCATGCTCCTTTCTATAATTTTTATGCTCTGGAACATTACATACCCCTAAAGGAAAGCTTAGTTAAGAGTAGTGGTTCTCAACTTCAACAAAGTGACCTCTTTTATAATAAGTGTTTTTAGTACCCTTTTCTATCTTGAAATGGATACATGTAATTTGAAAAGTCAATCTAATGTTCTAACACTAATCTAGGCAAAAAAAGAGTTCTCAATATATATTTCAATATATATGACTAGGATGTAAAGAATAAATTTTGAGTTGAGAGCAGGATTCATTCTCCATAAGAAGTCGAAAAGAAGGAAAGAGCAGGGGTTTATTGGTTCAAATGAGGATTAAAATTAGATAATAGCCATCTGATTTGTACATTGTAAAGAGAGGGAGGGGTACTTGAAGTAGGATAACAGTATGCCAAGAAAAATTATAGGCTGTTAAAAGAGGAGAAAGAAAATAAGATCTTCTCACAGGTGAGCTTGGCCTAATGTATATGTGAAGAGTCAAAATATCCTGGTATTATGAATGAGATGAGCAATAGCGATTAATTGCACTGAACAGATCCCTCCTTTATTGAAATCCTCAACACATGCCATACTTAACATTCCACTTATACAATTTAAAGACACCTTGGTCACCACATTTTCTAATAGGTGATATAAAATAGAGGGTATATTAGGAAAAGAACAAGTAAGATGCTTAAAAAGTTGCATGGTAGACCTCTGGGAACAGTATCTGAATAAGATCATAAAATAATGGCAATACAGATTTCTTACCATTATGTTAAAATTTTTTAGAGATAAAAAATTTTATGTCTAAAAATAAAATTTTTTAGACTTAAAAAAATGTTTTGTCTAAAAATAAAATTTTTTAGACATATATTACAAATATGGAATGTACTTTTGTTAATAATAGTGAGATAGTCTTTATTATTATTGATGAAATGTAGTAAGATTCTTATGTTTCATGTGCCTGCTATTTCAGTAGTATTTGGTTCTAAATCCGACAAAAAGAGCCTTAGATCTTAAGTATTTGTATGCAGTAATTGCAAAATGAGTAGGTATAGGTGATGAATACAGATGTGCTTTATTGGTGACACCAATACTGTCAGCTGTTGGAAATGATAACTTTTTGATAAAGATCCAAATGAAACAATATCTAGTTATTTTCTGATTTACGCAATAGTTGCAATCCTGAGAAAAATAGTGTGTTCAGTAACTTTGTAAAATGCTTTGTGTTTATATTAAGATAGAGTGAGAATTTAGACTTCAGATAGATTTGACTGACACAGGATAATTTTTTACTGTGTCAGAATGTCCAGTTTAATGCAGAATGTCTAGCATCACAGGTTCCTGTACTCTAAATACTGGTAAATCACTCAGTCATTGTGAAAACTAAAAGTGTTCTTAAACATTTTCAAATTATCTCTGTATGGTGGAAAAATTTGTTACAGAACCAGTAACTTTAAGAAATAGGGCAGAATTACTATATATTTTTATCTATTTTGGAAAGCTTTGTTTTATGGCAGGGCTTTATCATAACTTGGGGGGGAATGAATCAGAATTTTAGATAATGTGGAATGGTGAAACAATCCAAATTGAGGAAACTGGTATAAGGCTGTTATAACTTTACCATTTTTTTTTTAGTTGAAAGATAATTTAAAAATTAGTGCCATTCTTTAAAAAAGGAAAAGCAAATACAATTTCTAACCAAAATGTAAGAAGAAGGGACGTACCTTTGAAATAATCTTTACTTTGAAGATTGAAC
Source organism: Cynopterus sphinx (assembly GCA_030015415.1). Lineage (NCBI taxonomy): Eukaryota > Metazoa > Chordata > Mammalia > Chiroptera > Pteropodidae > Cynopterus > Cynopterus sphinx. The sequence goes on along the minus strand of CM057379.1, from coordinate 57,539,425 downwards.
AAATTGCTATTTATTTTTTTAGTTTTCATTTTGGTTTTAACTGGTGAAAACTTCATGTGGGATGAGCTTCAATCTATATACCAATATTTGGGTACTTCACATTAGCAAACAAATCCTTTTTATTTCAGTTTATATTTCATCGTGTTTATCTTTACAGGTGAATATTTATCGTCTAGTTACAAAGGGATCAGTTGAAGAGGATATTCTTGAAAGGGCCAAAAAGAAGATGGTTTTAGATCATCTTGTGATTCAAAGGATGGACACAACTGGGAAGACAGTACTACACACAGGTTCTGCCCCCTCAAGGTAGTTACTATAAAAAATGTCATTTTAGAATCCTAATATACTCATTATTTTTGAAGTGTTACAAACTGTGAGCACATCATTGAAGTACTGAATTTAGCATTGTAATATTTTATTTGTTAAAGCACTAGTCTAATTTCTAGTCAAAACATACATTTATTACCTGGCAGGGGGAAGCCATTCACCATCTAGGCTTAATGTTTTTAATGTTCTTTGGTTTTAAAATAAGCATATTGCTAATACTTCACCTATCTCAGTTAAAACAATTACATAACTGTTATAACTGGTGACTATGTCAGTAATTAATAAAAGTGCTACGTAAGTGTTAAATTTTTAATTGTATTAAGTATTTGTTTTTGTTTTTGTTTTCTGGTTTTAGTTCTACTCCTTTTAATAAAGAGGAGTTATCAGCCATTCTAAAGTTTGGTGCTGAGGAACTCTTTAAGGAACCTGAAGGAGAAGAACAAGAACCCCAGGTAAAAAAGCGAAACAAAACAACTTGCCCAAAATGTGTTGTTTTAAACCACATTTAGTTGTAAATTATATTTACTTTAAAATATATTAAAGTATATTTTTAAAAGATTTCTTTATAATTATAGGAGATGGATATAGATGAAATCTTAAAGAGGGCTGAAACTCATGAAAATGAACCAGGTCCTTTAACTGTAGGAGATGAATTGCTTTCTCAGTTCAAGGTAAATTTTCTTTTCAGTTTTCTTTATATAAATTGAGAGAGACTGATTTCAATTTCTTTAAGCATAATCAGCAAGATAATTTTTAAATGAAAGTGTTTCTTAATATTTTTTTCCTGTTCAAATTTGCTGTGGTGGATATAATTCTTTTTTCCTTATTCTGACCAACCAGTAGCAACCTGATTTGAAAGGGATGGAATCATTTATGAATAATTACATTTAGTAAATGGGATGGGATGTTATTTTCTTAAATTAGTACCCAGAATAGCTCTTGGCACAGAGCATGTCCTCAAATATTTGGGTAATATGAATGAATGTAATCTCTTATGTAGATTTCCATAACCAAAGGCTTTTAGCTGATATTTATTGGAGTTTTTGACATTAGATCAATTTAAGCATTATCACAACTAAGAAAATGCAAGTAAATCATTCAGGTAAAGAAAGCAAAAAGCTTTTATTAATACTTAAGATACCCCTGGTTTGATGAGGGCTAAAAGGTTGGTAAGGTGTCCTAAAACAACGCAAGTCAACTGACCGCAGAGAATAAGTTTTGGGTCATTTGTTTAGTAAAGAAGCAGGTTCTTTTATATCCTAGCTATTTTCCATGAATTAAGGATTTAAAGGATCAATTCAATTTGTCATTTGTTCATTCAGTGAATGTTTATTGAGCACCTGCAGTGTGCCATGCACAGGGATACAGCAGTGAATAAAAGCTTTTGTACTTTTAATGGATCACTCTGGCTACATTGTAAAGGATATACTGTGTTGGGGAAAGAACTGAAGCAGAGAGATAAGTTATAAGACTATTTTGGTGATCCTGGTGAGAGGTGCAGGTGTCTGGAACTTGTACTGTGTATATGATCTAGTTAACTTTATACATGGGGTTATGTTATTTGCTTTTTAAATTTGACCAATTGAAAATTTGAAAAAAATTCACTGGTACGTTAACTAGAGTATATATTTACTCTCTGTTGATTATTTTTGTACCAAGCAGTTGATACTTATACATAGCTGGCTTTATGGGTATCATCATGTTGAAACAGCAGACATGAGAGAATAAACACTGTATTTTGAGCCCCATTCCTTATGTAGGATAAACATAGTTTTCTTGTCGATGTCATCTAGTTATCTACAAATTTTTATATACTAATATTGGAAATTAACTTTAATGAGTACTTTATGTATATCAAACTGCATAATTCCTTAACTAATCCTCACAAAGTAAGTGAGCTGTTACTATTCCTTTTTTTAGAGATGAAGAAACTAGAGCTAAAATTTATCTAGGGTCTCAGAACTCCTTTATCTTGTTGGTAGCTCTTTAGGTACTATTTTTATGATTATAAGAATAAGAAATTTGGATTGTTCTACAGAACTTGGTAGCTAATAGACTGGTGTAATTCCTGCAGAAGGTGAATTAGCATGTTACTACTGTAAATTACTTTGTTATTCTGTTAACTTTCTCTAGTTCTTTTGTAGTAATGATTTTGTTGAATAATAGCAGGACAATGAATCATTCCTGGAAGAAAATTCTTAGAAATCATTTGGTTTGATCTACTATGAGCTAAACAACTTAGTGTAGCATTCATATTTGGTTTAATCCATAGTTATATATTCATTATCCTGAGGATATTTAACTTTTTTTGTGTTTTTCTGGTATGCCACTTCTCAAATAAAATTTAAAAATGAGATCTTCTTTAATGCTTATTCTGTTAAAATTTTGGAATTTATCAGGTTGCCAACTTTTCAAACATGGATGAGGATGACATTGAATTGCAACCTGAAAGAAATTCAAAGAATTGGGAAGAAATTATTCCAGAAGATCAGAGACGACGATTAGAAGAGGAAGAAAGACAAAAGGAACTCGAAGAAATTTATATGCTCCCAAGAATGAGAAAATGTGCTAAACAGGTGACTTTAATTTAAAAGATATTTTTATAATGTAAGAGTATTCACATCTGGACTGACTTTTTTTATTTATGAGACACATTGATCTGTAGTTTTCTTGTAATGTCTTAATCTGATTTGATAATCCTTGCCTCATAAAATGAGTTTGAGAATGTTCCTTCCTCTTTTATTTAAAGAAAGAGTTGTGTTATTAATTGATGTTACTTCTTTATTAAATGTTGAGAGGCATTTGTCAGGGAAACCATCTAGGCCTGGAGTTTTCTTTGTTAGAAGATTTAACTATAATTTTAGTGTCTTTTGGAAATATGAACTATTCAAGATATCTCTTGAATGAGTTTGGTAGTTTGTTTCTTTCAAGGAATTTGTCCATTTTATCTAAGTTGTTGAACTTACAGACATAAAATTGTTCATAATATCCTATTATCCTTTTAGTGTCTGTATGATATTTGATGATTCCCCTTCTATTCCTAATATTGGTAATTTTTCCTGATCATTCTAGTTAGAGGTTAATTTTATCTTTTCCAAGAACTATTTTTTGGTTTCATCGATTTTCTGTTTTAAATTTCATCGATTTCTGCTTTATTATTTTTCTTTTGCTTTCAATTTTTTAGTGTCTTAAGATACAAACTTAGACCACTGAATCAAGACCTTCCATTGCTAATATTAGCATTAATGCTACTTTTTCTAAGCATTGCGTTTTCCGAATCTCTAAATTGTGTCTGTTGTGTTTTTATTTTTATTTATTTCAAAATATTTTTTTATTTCCCTTGTAACTTCCTCTTTAATCCATAGGCACTTTGTTTTGTCTTGTTGTACAGTATGTTATTTAGTTTCCAAATATTTGAGAAATTTTCCAAGTATCTTTGCTAACAGATTTCTAATTTGATTCTGTCATGGTTAGATAGCATACATTGTGTGATATGTTTTTTTAAAGATTTGTCAATGTTTATTTTATGACCCAAACCAACAAAATATGCAAACCATTAGACTTAAAAATAATGGTAACAATGCCATGCCAAGCTATACTGGATCCTTCCACAAAAGGAAAAAAACCTTAATACTAGATGTTTTTGCATTAACTTTTGTTTTTTACAATATTGCATAAGATTAGTAGTCTTGATTACTGAGATTTTTTTGGTGTCTCCTTAAATTTTGATTGAGGCAAACGAGGGAGGGACTTGCCTTACACTAGTCTTTGTCCTGCTACCTCTCTTACATAGTGGTAGAGGTTTTTGTTCTTTTTCTTTTCATAAATTAGGTTTCCTGTGCCCTCATAAGGTTTAGGTGAGATAGGTATGGCAAGGTATCATGCCTTTTCTTTCTCAAAAGAGACTGCTTGCTTCCTTTCTCCAGGGCTGCACCATGAAAAAAGTTTTCTCTAATTTTCTGCCCTGCTCCTAGTCTTTCTCATGAGCGCTTGATGGAGGTTCGTGGGGAATCACCTGAGAGTGGGTACAGGTTTTCGCTGTGTCTTTGGTTCCTGGGTATTCTTTGGTGCTCACAGTAGCCCACAGTCAGCCTTCAGCAAATTTTACCTAACTTCCTCTTACCTGCTTGTATGGTACTTAATGTCTACCATTCATGCTCTTCACAAGTTATTCAGTGTCTGGGTTCTGTCTCTTCTCACAAGCTGCTATATTTCCATATTTTTGAGACTACTAGATTATCTTGTGATTTTGATGTGTTTAAGAAAAGTTACAATTTTGTAGATTAGATTTTGTAGATTCTGATTTTGATGTTATGATGGGAGCAACCTAACTACAACCCTGGGCAAAAATGGAGCCAAATGTGTGTTTGGCTTGAAAATGACCATGTGTGTAGTTTCTTATTTGTGTTTATTTATCAGACTCCATAATGGTTTCCTTTTATAGTGCATGGGAAGCACAGCATTATATTAGATCTTATGAATGGAAGAGAGGAGGTTAGAACAAGCATGAACTGAATGTCTATCCTTGACTTTCAGTAAGCTTTCAGCACATTTGGCATTCACAATATGTACCGAGATTTTGGAAGACCTCCAAAGACTTGCAGAAAATGTTTCGATTTATCTTTTAAACAATTAGTGCATGTTACAAGTAGGCTTTTATGTGGGTTCAACTGGCTTTTTATATATAAAATTGTATTAATATATATATATGTATACATATATGTGTGTGTGTGTGTGTGTGTGTGTGTGTGTGTGTGTGTGTGTGTGTATATATGATCAACCTAATTAGAATACCAATAAGTGTATTTTTAGGAGAACAGGATAAAAAGACACAATTAATTTTAATTAATCTGTTCATCCAGAGATACCACCAGCAATATTATGGTATGCATAATTTCAGTACTTTTTATATATGTCATTGGCCCAATTTAATTGAAGTCATTAATTTGAAACTTAATTCCTTTCCTTTGACAGTATATAGTGAATGTTAATTATTCTACAACACAATTTGTAATGACTTCTCAACTTTTTATCATGTAGATATATTACCAAATTGCCTTCTCTCTCAGCTTAAATTTCCACCAGAGGTGAATTACTGTTCATTTTTCTATACCATAACTAATTAGCTATTATTGCTTGGTTGGTATTGGTCAGGTTGATTAATTAATAAAAGAATTGCATTTTATTGTTTGTTTAATTCTCATCTTAAAAAATGTATCAGTGAGGTGGTATAATTTTACACTTATGTTGTTTAACTGATTGTTAATAACTTTTTTCATATTTTTACAAAAGGACAATAGGTATTTTCCTGCTGATTCATAACAATGCTTTAAGTATTAGGGCTATTAATAACTCATCCTCATTAACATACTATATTTTTCTCTGTTTTGTTTGCTTTTTTTGTTTATAGAATATTTTTGATAATATAAAAAATTATTTGAATTTGTTAATTCTGTCAATCTCATAATGTTTTCTTTCTCTTATAATGGAAACCTTCTTTAAGCTTGGGTAAATTTTTCTTATCAAATTTCAGATTAGCTTCAATGGAAGTGAAGGGAGGCGCAGTAGAAGTAGGAGATACTCTGGATCTGATAGTGATTCAATCTCAGAAAGGAAAAGGCCAAAGAAACGTGGAAGACCACGGACTATCCCTCGAGAGAATATTAAAGGATTTAGTGATGCAGAAATTCGGCGGTAAGATGACTTAAGACCATTTTACTTCAACCTGCTTTTTATTAGAGAGTGAAACTAAAATAGAGAAATCCCATGGGCTTCAAAGATTAAGATGAAAGTTTTAGAGGAGGCAAATATGTGATAACTGTACTACAGATTGAGTATTTCTGCTTTTGGGTATTCGTTATAACTATGAGAGAAAAACCAAGTTTGGCATCTGACTTTGCATATTATTTATTTATTTATTTATTTATTGATGCATTTATTTGTCTATTCAGAATGTTAAATTTCTTTTAGTTTTATGAATGTGTTCAGAATAGTAGCTTTTTTGAATATGAACGTATATTTCAATACATTAGGTTTATTTAGTAAATATTCTCACTGAGCTTATGACTCCTGACTATTTTTCTGTGGGAAGAATTTAGTTCCATAGTTTTCTAGCTTTTTAACTCTGGGGTGATTTGATTTTTGAAAATAACTATGTTAGTATCACTTCTGATATGTCCAAGTAGGAATTGAGGTAAGGTTGGCCATGCAAGATAAGTTGTAATTTTCTTTCAAAATATCTTTATGTCTGTATGCAGATTTATTTAAGGGAAATACAATAACAGTTTACTTTTGTTTATGTAATATTTTTGCTTATGAAATTTGTACAAAGGTTGTTTATTGTTGTTGTATTTTGAGAGTTTGTTGTTTCTTTCAAGCCATTGTAACTCTTTTCTTTTACATCATAGACCTGACCGATAAAGTTCTTCCTCATTCTTTCTACCAGAAAACTAAATATATTGTTAGATTTTATTAAGGGTACTTTTATGACCACCTGATTTGCTGGACTTTGTCTTTAGTTGAAGAGGCATTTCAACTTCTACTTTTCCTGGATATTTTCCCTCATCCATCAACCACTTGGGTAGCTTTGTTCTTAAATAAAATTTTTATTTTTTCATCGCTAGTACAATATCATACATCGGAATTAAACCTATATTCAGTAAAAATTTTATGAACACTTGGAATGTGGGGAGGTGTAATATGATTGACAATTCTGGAGCCACTTCCCATGGTAGTCTTGAACCTTTTTTGTCTTGTGAAAATAATAAAGTAATTCTAAAATAAAATTTAGCTTCTATTGTTTTATTTATATTGGTTTGTAAACATCATCCTGGTTGTTAAAATATGTCTTGTCTTACTTGATATATTTTAATGCTTTAACATTTTAGTTTCTAGCATAGATTATTCATTTTTTCTTAGTAATGGTGCTTTGAATTAATTTTTCCACTAACAAATATTTTCTATTTCTACATATTTATAAATGTATTTTTTAATAGATAGTGAAGCCATTATTTAAACCAAACAATTATTTTCTGTTAGGTTTATCAAGAGTTACAAGAAATTTGGTGGCCCTCTGGAAAGGTAAATATATTTGTTATTCTCATAGAATTATAGCATGAGTTATGTGCTTGTCAGCTTTATTTGTTTATACTAATATTCAGATTAGCAGTTTGTTAAATTTGCATTAAAACAGGCATTTACAAAGTTAATCTGTAGAAAGCAAAAGTTCAAGTATACTTTTTTAAAATGTAATTTTGTACTATCCTTAATTCATTCTAGTCTCGCATTTTATCTACAAATTAGGGATTCTATGAAAGATGTTTGTAAATTACTTTTCATTTTTGTAGTGTAAGATGTTTTTCAAATGTTTTATCTCGTTTTATTTTTTTAAGTTATAAACTAGCAGATTCATTCTTAGAGAAGCTGAGTTGCTAACAGCCTTCTTGCTTAAAGACTGGTTTTATTTTATTTCCTTACTAGGGAAATTTCTTTAAGCTTCCCTAATTATAGCTTCTTTTTATACTAACTGTCAAAATTCAGATTGTCAAAACAGTTTATTTTTTTAAGTTATTGGTTAATCTCAGTAATTATTGATAATTTGCATATTCTTTGTCCTTTGTTGTGGCAAACCCACTGGATATAGAGTTGTAAAGACTCAAAATTTGTTGAACTCTATTTTTCCTTTTTTCTCTCCAGAATGCCCTCTTAAAGATATTTTCTGTTTTAATTTAAGGTGACTTTCATGCAGTGCAATGAAAGACTTGCATAATTGTTTTATTTGATGAAAAACATTTTGAACATTAATATTAACTCATTGCATAGTAATAAAAAACAAGTTTTATAATGTCTTTTTCATTTATAATTATCATCATGTATAGCCACATCTTTTAACTTAAGATATGATCACTCATGAAAAGCTTTTATAGGATTATTATATAATCTTTAAATCTGGATCATACCATTTGCTCTGAATTGAATTGGTTAACTTTATTATTATCCTTCAATACATAAATGGATTGTTTACCCACCAGATTTTACTAGTTTTATATACCCTGTGCCAGTTATGTAAATTAGAATTTATAGGACATGCAATAGTGTGTTTTGTAGAACTTGAGATTAAGTGAAACTTTCTGTCTTAAATGGCACTACTTTATTTTGCCTATTTACCTGAAAATTGTATTTTATTACAGATTAGACGCAATTGCTCGAGATGCTGAATTGGTTGATAAGTCAGAGACAGACCTCAGACGACTAGGAGAATTAGTACATAATGGTTGCATTAAAGCTTTAAAGGATAATTCTTCAGGAACAGAACGTACAGGTAATACTAAAATGAGAGTGATTTAAAGAGGTAAATGGAAGTTTCAAAATATGCTTTTATTGAGTTAGGTATTATTATACCTTATCTATTCATCAGTCTTAAAAGATGCTTTACAAAACAGATCAGTGTCATTTCTGGGTAATAGGAAATGGAGAACAGAATTATATTATTGAAGGCGATAGAATCTGTCTGCCTGGTATAATTCTGGCTGAGAGGTAACATCAGGAATTAATTGTACTATATTATTAGCATAGGTGACTGGGAAAAAATTATAAGAATACACATGTGATATTGGTTTTGGGTATAGTTACTTCATTATGCTTATTTTCCAATTCATCCTAAATAAAAATATTTAGAGGAGGTAAAGGGGGTCAAATATGTGGTGACAGAAAGAAATCTATAGGAGGTGAACACACAGTGTAAACATATATATGCCTTAACTGTTAAAATGTAGAGCTGAAACTTACTGGATTTCGTTAACCAATGTCACCATAAAAAAATTAATTAAAAAATATTTAGATGAGATTTAGTAATCAGACATACCTGGGGAAAAGATCACACTAGAACTTTCATTTAGAAGCTGGCCATGTTTTGATAGATTGATATATCTTGTATAATTGGTAAAACACTTAAATATGTGAAATGTTTTTTATGAATTCCTACTGCTATATTATAATCACTAATTTGTACTGAAAAATCTTGTGAAATTTAAGGTTTGCCAGCATATCTCCCCTTAATATAAATAAGTAATGTTTGTTAATATAGGTAAATAATATGTATTCATATAAGTAATATAATATGTAGCTTTTTTATGTTGTAGAATTATTTAGTTTATACTTTTTATATTCTTTTTTTAAAAATTAAGGTGGTAGACTTGGAAAAGTAAAGGGTCCTACATTCCGAATATCAGGAGTACAGGTGAATGCCAAGCTAGTTATCTCCCATGAAGAAGAATTAATACCATTGCACAAATCCATTCCTTCAGATCCAGAAGAAAGAAAGCAGTGAGTTGTTTACTTTTTCCATTGCAAAATATTCATTATTATTCAATAATTTGGATGTAAATGTAGGTTAAAATGTTTTTTATGTCATTGTATCATTGGTGAGTTTGACTCAAATGTTTTTAAACATAAAATACTGTCTTTTAATTTATGTTATTCAAAATTTTTAATAAGCCAATTATAAAATTGACATTGGTTATTAACTTTAATGCTAGGTATACTATCCCATGCCACACAAAGGCAGCTCATTTTGATATAGATTGGGGCAAAGAAGATGATTCCAATTTGTTAATTGGTATCTACGAATATGGATATGGAAGCTGGGAAATGATTAAAATGGATCCTGACCTCAGTCTAACGCACAAGGTACTTAAATATTTGATTCTGTTGATCGTTAATGTTGAATTTAATTTTTGCTTTTAAATTAACATTAGAAATAAGCTTAGCCAGGAGTCAGGAAATCAAGACTAGCTAGCTCTGTGACCTTGGCTTCTTTAGCATCTGGTTTTCATGATGGGGTTGAATTTAAATGATCTCTTGAGATTTTTGCTTTATCCTTGAAATTATATTTTTGTTATTGAGATATAAGTGTATAACACTGGGTGGTAAATATACTATTGTATATTTGAAAGAAACTTCCAGCCTCATATTGTATGTTCTTGTTTTGAATGGAGGAATTTTTTTTTTCTTGTGTATTTATAATTCATTTCCAGGGAAATGACCTTTGTCTGTGGCATAGGTATAAAAATATGTATTTTGCATTCTAAGTTATTCATTTCTACAAACTTAAGAATGGTAACTTAATTATACATATTTTTAAAAATGGATAAGCAGTTTTTAGCTTATAAATTTCTCATGTTTATTAAAGACAACCTGAAAAAATTAATTGCTTTTCAGATTCTTCCAGATGATCCTGATAAAAAACCACAAGCGAAACAGTTGCAGACACGTGCAGACTACCTCATCAAATTACTTAGTAAAGATATTGCAAGAAAAGAAGCTCAAAGACTTTCTGGTGCAGTAAGTTAAAATTCAGATACTTAAGAGTACTTTACTTTTTAGTAAGATAAATCTATTTCACTGATTACTCTAGACATCTGGTTAATATGAGCCCGTGAGTGTATTTTTCTGTACTTTAGTAACATTATTTGAATAAGGTAATATTTTGCCTTAAATTATCTCAACATTCATGTTAATACTGATGAGTCAGAAGTGGGGTTAGTTATTTTCCTCCGTAGTATTTGGAGAGGGAGTGGGGCAGCTTACTTTTTGAGAGATCAGGCCTTCATTATTGTTTTGTTTGGAGACTTTGGAGAGCTTAAAGATCACTAACTTATTTATGAAGGGTTCCAAAAAAGTAACGAAAAGACACTAAAAGAGTAATTAGAAACGACAGTGACCTTTAAAATTAAAAGTTCACTTGTGATCTCAATGTTATAACTACCTACGTACCATTAAAAATCATTTCTAATGCTATATCTGGTAGCATTGAATTTAGTTGATAGACTTTCGTTAACTTTCTAAAATTGGTGTAGCTTATTATTAACAGGCTAAGAATATATTTTTTTAGCTTTTTAGATTTAGTATTTAAGAAGTTTTTTTTAATGGAATCTATGGAGTTGGTTAGAATAAATATAATTATTTTTAGGGAGGTTCAAAGAGGCGAAAAGCAAGAGCTAAGAAGAATAAAGCAATGAAGTCTATAAAAGTGAAAGAGGAAGTGAAGAGTGATTCTTCTCCCCTACCTTCAGAAAAGTCCGATGAAGATGATAAGGTAAGAATGTGTTTTAGAAAAGCAACCTCTTATATAGAAAGGGAACATGGCATGTTTTGGTATTCTTTAAATTTGAAATATGAACTAAGGTCTGAAATTTTATTTTTATGTACTGAAGTTTTCTTTTATAGTTCAGTATATACCATTTACAGAACAGTATTCTACCCATCCAATAGAATATTATATATCACTAGGGGATAGAACAAAGGTCCTTCCTTTTCAAACATTTGCCATTTGAAAAAGGTTCTGTCTCCTTTAATTTTATTATGAATTTTGAATGGGACTGGCTTACTTTAGTTTTTATAGGAAGGTAAACATTGCATGTATCATTATTAATGGGATTCTGGGTTATTTCTTTCAGAATCCACATACATGCAAACGATAGCCATGCAAAGAAAAATTAATCTTTGTCAAGATTTGGTTAGTAATACATTGGCCATACTTGCACTTTCCAGGATGAGATCACTTCTGTGAAACATCCAAATAAAAAAATTAAAACAGAAAGAGACAGTGAAGAAAAACCTGATTCAGATGTTTGTATAAAGAAGGAACCAGAAGAAAAGAGGGAAGCAAAAGAAAAGGAGAATAAAAGAGAACTTAAAAGGGAGATAAAAGAAAAAGAGGATAAGAAAGATATAAAGGAAAAAGATTTTAAAGAAAAAAGAGAAAAAGTAAAAGAAGCTATTCAGAAAGAAAAAGACATAAAAGAAGAAAAGGTATGCAAATCATAATGTAAAATTTAGACAGTTACACAATCAACTTACATTTTAGGAAAATAAATTGCCTATCAGCCCAAATTAGCCTTAGTAATGTAACTGAGTTCTTTTAAAATACATGTGGGTGTCTAGTAGAGGAGAAAAATAGGTTTGAATTTTTTTTTAAGTTCCTTAAGGTAATATTACTGATTATTTTTAGTTTCCCCAAATAAAAATGGGAAAAGATAAAATAGATAAGAATAATAAATGTAAATAACAATTGTGAAATATAATAATAATTGTTTTCTGCAAGTGTTAATCATTTTGTTTTTGTTCTTGGGTTTCATTTTTATTTTCTCTTTTTCTTCAGTTGAACGAATCCAAGTCTGATAGCAAGGAAAGATCCAAGAAATCTGCAATGTCAGATACTCCAGTTCATATCACTGCAAGTGGTGAACCAGTTCCCATATCAGAAGAATCTGAAGAGCTGGATCAAAAGACATTCAGCATTGTAAGTAGTAGACTTTCTTATAAAATTCTTATAACAATTCTTATAACATTTAAATTGCAATTTCACCTTTTGGAGCTTTTAATTTAGAAATGTATTTAAATCTGATAGTACTGCAGTTCAGGTTAATAAAAAAATGATATATTTAAATTTTGAAAGGTATCTTAAATTTAGAATCAACTTGGAAAAACTTCTTAATAAAATAAAGACTTTAAGAGGAGGTGTTTAGGGACTACTTAGAGCGAACTTTTTTCTCTACCTGTAGACTTTTAAACCTTTCAATTCCTGAACCTATCATCTATATAACAGTAGTACTTATCTATAGTGAAGGACTAGGTTCTTTTATAGTCTTTTACAGAGTATTTTTAGAATATACAATGAAAACAAGAAGTGAAAATTTAAAGAATATGTATAAAATATGTTTATTACTAGATTAAGTAGAAAATTGCATTGTCAGATTGATAAAATAGTTTCTAAAATTTCTGTACCTATATCCTTGTGGACTATCACAGGTTCATATACCACACTTTGAGTAACACTGGTCTACAATAAACTGGTTTTACATGCTACCATGCTTTTCATTAAGTAAAGGAGAGTCGATCTTGTCCTTTTCCCATATGGTTTAGTTACTGGATATAATCAGGAACGCCGAGTGGTCTCAACTAGAAACTGATTGCGATATGAATTTTGAGGAAAACAGCATATATGCTGATAAAATGTACTGACTCTGAAGCCAGAGTGCTGCTGTTAGGAAAGTATGAGGATTAAGTGAATTGATACATGTAAAAGTTTTGAAAACAATGCTCTGCTCAAACAATTGGTAGTATTTGTGTTGGATGTTGTTATTGAATTCAGACATGCTAGTAGATTGATAGATGATTCAAAAAGTCTAGATACAGAACAAAATCAAGAAAGTCATAATTTTAGAGAAAAAAAGACTGATTACGAGACAGGTATAAATTATCAGGACTTGATTAGAAAATATTACAGGTAGCAATTAAAGGGAAAATTTACAGTCTGCTATATAAATGTATCCCATTTATATGTATATACAGATATATGTGTATACATGGTCATATAAGAATCTTCAGAGATTTCTAGAATCAGAATCTTATACTGTATGGAGCTATTAATATAATCCCATCGCTTGTTAGACTTCAGTGTAATCTTAAATCAGTTTTATCACTGGTATAATCTAACACTATACTTGAAAAAGAAATTTTTACATTTTAAAATTATGTTTGTGTTTGACCTCTACTATGCCATTCTTGATCCCAGCTCACCTTGTCCCATTTTCTTCTATTTTGTATCTGATTAGAGAGTGTTGATTAATGAACCCATTTATTTCTTTCCTACTAATCCTGTGACATGCTGATTTAGCTTTAAATATTTTTTATGCTCTTTAAATATAATAGTTCCTGCCACAGTTTTCTTTCTAACTTTTGGCTGTTGTCATCCCTCCAATCCTGAGAATGTTGGGAACATTCACAGTAAGCTGTTCTTGCTCCTGTCTTTTATTTTATCTACTTGAATGTGTACCTTATCTCTGGATTTTCATTTTTCTCTCTTTATGTTCACATGCTGAGATTCCTTAGCACCTTTTTAAGACCAACCTTTCCATTTGTGAACTAGATCTTCATCTAACCTCTATCCATTTTCTATTGATTTTTTACGTTCTCACTGTTGGGTTGGAGTGGGGGGTGGTAGTGGTGTGCCTTTTTTTTTCTGAGGTGATAACATTGAACCCTTTTGAACTGCTTCCCCTACTCTGCCTGCTTCATTACTGAGTTAGGTGAAATTGCACCTCTTGCCTCTTTTCTTTGCCCACATTTCCTCCTTAGCTTTTTTTTTTTTAAGAGTCAAAAAGAAAGTTTATTAGAAAAGGGATAACATTCCATAGATAGAGTGTGGTCTCTTCTCAAAGAGGCAGAGAGTGAGTGGGACAGTGAGAAACAGTAAGAGACAAGAGTAAAGGCACTGAGAGGGACCTCTCCTTAGCCTGTTGACTTATTCATATAATGCTAAAAAGGAAAATTGCCTGATGTACCCAATTTCTTCTCCATTAACCTTCATAAGTAATCTTAAAATCTCTTGAATTATGGAGAGAAAGAATTGAATAATTTTAAATATAGAGTCTGGAGCCAGACTTCTCGGCTTACATGGTTAGGACTTTACTGCTATATACAGTTAACACTTGAACACACAGGTTTGAATTGTGCAGGTCCACTTATACTCGGATATTTTTCAGTTGACCCATGCAGTTCAAACCCAAGTTACTCAAGGTCAGTTGGTGGTTGGTTGGGAATCGTGCTTATAGAGGACTGGTGGGTTCCCCTAACCCCTGCATCATTCAGCGGTCAACTGTAAATTTTACTTGGGAATAGCTCTGATTATTAAGAGGCCTTTTCTCAATATTTACTCTGATACCTTTGCCTTACTTGACACCTCTTGATTTTCCTTTTGTCTTAAAGATTTGTTTTTCTAAATATCAGTATAATTTAGTTAAGAGAGTAGAGTTTGAGGTTGTACTTGATCTAACAGATGTCATTTCAAGCTTTAATTTTTTCTATAAAATCAAGTAGTATTGTGAAGGTGCATTTTAAGTAATGCATAACCTCCAATAACTAATTGCTTTACAAGTACTTGTCATTTTTCCAGTTCCCATCTCAAGACCTTGACTTCAGCATAGATTTTAGTCAGCAGTTCCTCTCCTTTTTATCCACCTACAGTCAACGAGCAAATCATGTTAGCTCCACCACACTGGTTCAAGCCCCAGCTATCTCTTTTCTGGATGATTTCAATCGCTTTATAGTTCTCACTGCTTCCACCCTTCTCATCTTGCCTATATGCTCTTTTATACCTCAGTTCATAGTTCACACAGCACCAAGAGTGATAGTGACAGTTATAGGGAGAATAAAGTCACCACATGTTACTTTTCTGCCTAAAATTCTCAAATGGCTTTCCCTCTCATTTAGGATAAAAGATTGATAACAGTAGCCTGAAAGATATAGCATCTGGTTTAGTCCCCATCATCTCCTCCTAGTTTTCTCACTCAATTGGTTTCAGCCACACTGTATTCATACTGTTCCCTTAAACCAAGTTTAGGACATTTGTTCTTGCTCTTTTTCCTCAAAATAGCTTACTCCATCATTTTCTTTAGACGTCTGCTCAAACATCATTTATCTCTGAAATCTTAAAGTAGAAAGTTCCATACTCTTGCTTTATTTTTCTGTATAATAGTTGTCATACTCTAACACACTGTGTTTTGTTTATTGGTTCTCTTCTGCTAGAGTACAGGTCCATAAGGCAGGGTCTCTAATTACTGTTCTTTTTCTTGATTCTGGAACAATGCCTAGAAAATAGTTTGTACTCAGTTTACATATTTTGAATAAATAAATATTTTTTCTAGTAAACTATAAACTACCAAAATTGAAAAAGAAACAGGAAATATAGAGAACAGCTATGAATAATGCTAAAAATTAGTAAGAATATTAAAGATTTTCCCTTTTTAAAAAAAGACATCAGGCCTGGCTGAGTTCTAATTTATTTAACTAAAAAATACAAAATTCCAAATTCTTTAAGGTATTCCTGACAAAAGGTGGACAACTTTTCAAGTGATTTGGAGTAAAACTTATTAGAGTACTTAGAAACAAATCCACAAATATATATATAGTTAATTTATAATAAGAATCGCCCTTCACAGTAGTGATGTGTGAGGATTTTTTTTTTTTAAATAAATGGTGTTGGCTCAGCTAAATATATTGTCTGTAGTTGATCCATCATTACATTTCTGGAATTTACTACTTGTGGATATAATTATTGTTAATTTTAAATTTGTTTTCATTTATATGTATACATTTTATCTATAATTTGCTTTTTTTAGTAATATTCTTATTCTGGCTTTGGTATAGTTTCGTTTTTATTCCACAAATTGTACTTCAGCTGAATCATGTAATTTGAGTATGTCATTCTTTTGTTAGCATCCCAGTGATAATATAGTCCAGGGAAAAGGTTGGTTTCTATCAACCACCAACTCCCTGACCACTAAAATATAATTCACTATTAGCTGTTTTGTCCCAAAGGTTTAGAAGAGTAGACAGTTTATACTTGCAATCATTTTGATTTTAATAACTTACTAGTAAAAAGCCTTATTTTTTATATTTTATTCTATATTATAGTGAATATAGAATATTAAATTAAACTGAAATATTTTGTCTTTTAACATTTTAAGAGTGCTTATAATAATGTGATACAGTGTAAAAAGTATCATTTTTAGGCTGTAAAAATCCAAAGCTTTTATTTACACAAAGACTGATTTTAAATATAATGGAAAGCTTTGCTTTCTAGAGAATCTGTGGGGAAAGCTCCAGATATTTAAGAGCTGTGGGGTGAGATTTAATGCCTATTTTAGCATCAAACAGTTATTTTTACTCATGTAAATATCATTGAAAGAATATCTTTGAATTTATGTTTTTAATACTTGTATTTATATTATTTTTCCATTTTAAAGTGTAAAGAAAGAATGAGGCCTGTCAAAGCAGCTTTGAAACAACTTGATAGGCCTGAGAAAGGCCTTTCAGAAAGAGAACAACTGGAGCATACTAGACAGTGTTTAATAAAAATTGGAGACCATATCACAGAATGTCTGAAAGAGTATACTAATCCTGAACAAATCAAGCAGTGGAGAAAGTAAGTGATGTACTTTTCAGGAAGTGTTAAATTTGTGATTATGTAACCATCTATTTGTCTCTTACATTGCAATGTATTTTTCTACTTCTGAAGTTTCAGTAACTTATATAATGTTTAGAGAAGTAACCCGAGGATGATTGTTTTCATTTTTTTCCCTTTAACTTTAAAGCTTTTTGTTCATAAGTGATTGCTTAATTATGCATCGTGATAAGTCACAGTTGGAATCTCTGCCTTTAAATAAGAAATAGTGAAAACTGTTTCATTAAAATTCAGTTACATTTTATTTTTTAAAATCTTACATAATATCTTTAGAAATTGGTTTGCCAAACAAATAAATGTATTGTTACATAAACTTAACAATTTATCTTCTGGTATGAGTATAAAGCCTTTTAAAAGTTAATATCGTCAAGCAATATAAAATGCAGAATTCTATTTTCCCCTTTATTTTAGAAGCAGCAGCATTATAGTTGATCTTAAAATTCTAAATCTGTACTACTTTACTAAATAGATCACTTAATGATTACCAGATCCAGATCAGTATTAAACCAAACTACTAGACAAGTTACAAAAAAAATAAAATGAGCACAAACCAGTCACTGATATCAGTTTATTAGTCTGCTGATTTCTCTGCTATATGCAGTGCCGTTATACATCAAAACAAAAACTAATACCATATTTCTGGAGGATTGATGATGATTAAAAAGGGCGGGGGTGAATTCTATACTTGTTTCCTTTTTTCTTAAACTCAACCAGGACCCATTTTAGAGAGAGGAGATAAAAAGTTGATCATGGTAACTAGTCCTTTGAAAACAAGTGAAACGGAGATATCAAGGTTAAAGAAATTAAAGCCAGGCATGGAACAATAATAATAGCCTGAAGTCATGTACCTATAATGCATGCCATGGAATCCTCAGTCTCCATCTTGCCTAATTTTTGGCTTTGTGGCCTTGAACAGTTACCTCCAGTATTTTCATCTGTGAAATGGTAACATCTGTACTTACAGCCCTTTATAAACTGTGGGGCACTACATATTTTCCAATTATTGAGTAATAATGATAAGATATACTATGAGGAATGAGAGATAATAATCCTAAAGTACTATATTTATAACATCTGGCTTAATCTCTTACTTTGGTTTGAATATATATACTGGAGCTTTAATGCTTTTCTTAAATACCATCAAACAATTATTTTATTCTTCTCAAGCTCTTTCAACTCACGATGGTTCCCAAAACACAGAACCATAGAACGAGAATACATTGAAGTTCAATTATATATATTAAGGTTTATGAGAATATAGCCAGTTCTCTGTCTTTCTATATTCAAGAGCCAAAGTTAAATTTTCTGTTAGTGGCTCCCAAATGTGTTCTTGATTGTTGTTTGTGATAAAGTTAGGAAAATAAAGGTAATGCAGTGAATTAGTCTTCAAATTAAATTTAGTTAAAGGAGTATGTTAAAATTTCTCCCCTCCTTTTTAGTGTAAAGGAACCTGGTTTGTTTGTTTGTTCTTTCTTTTTCTTTCTTTCTTTCTTTCTTTCTTTCTTTCTTTCTTTCTTTCTTTCTTTCTTTCTTTCTTTCTTTCTTTCTTTCGACATTCAGTATTATATTAGTTTTAGGTGTTATAGTATAGTGCTTAGACTATTATATAATTTATGAAGTGCTCCTCCCCCCGATAAGTCCAGTATCCATCAAGCACCACACTATAAAAGAGCGTGATTTCTATCCAAAAGTATGTCATTGTGTACTACATACCAGTTTTTAAGACCTTATAGAGTTTAGATGTATAAGGCTGTGAAGAGGGAGAAATCTATTTTATTTGCTTTCTAGGTTAGAAATAGCATCTTATTGAAATTACATAGTGACTAAAACAAATAAATGCTATTTCAGATTTAGTTTGTTATTAGAAAATGTGTGGGGATATATGAAAGAGAAGAGACCAATAGTCAGTAGACTTTTCTTCATGTTTGTCTTTATCTCCAAAGGTTTGATCCCTCTTTTCACCCAGTTGGTAGATTACCTTTTTGTTTTTCCTCCATTTAGTTTCCATCTACCTTGACTTCATGTTCCTTAGTGTTTATTCCTGCTGCCACTGTCTCTGGTTATACCAGATTTTTTTAAAAGGGAAGGGAGAACAGAAAGACCCCAGTTGAAAAATATATCAGAAAGTAAATTAGAGTTTACTCTTAGTGCTGTCTCAGAGTAAGATTGTGAAAAAAACCTTGGGAACGAGGAAAAGAGTTCCATATATTAAAAGCTGTCATTGAACTGCTAACTCCCCTTATTCCACCCCACCCCACCGTAAGAACACAGCTATAGTTACTGATTCTACAAAATGAAAGAAGACACAGACCTTACCTGTAATTATAAAGATAGAGACTTGACCCATAATTACAGAGCAGTTGATGTTAAGCAGTTTTTACAGTAATCATAATAAACTGCTTTATTTCTTACCATAGATATTTTTATACATCTGTTGACCAAATGAGTATTTGGTATAGAAATGGAATATTAGTTTCTATTTAAAAATGACTTTCAATCAAGTGATGGTAATATAATGTATGTTTTTATTTCATTTGTCTTTCAAAGCACTTACATATTCTTTATTCTAACTGATCTTTTTAACAGTGTTATGTTTAGGAAATCTGAACAGTTACTTCTATTTTATAAAAGAAAAAATGGACTCAGGTGAACAGATTTGTTGGGCTGGGACTGGGATATGGCTAAGGAGGTATCCAGGGCTGAACTTTAAAGAGGGACTCAACCCTTAGGTTTGTATAAGTGCTAATGCTAGTCCTAACTCTGGTTTTGACCAAGATTACAGAGTTCAGCAGGTGATATAATTAGGAACAGAATCTAATTCCTGACTAGATTTTTCTAGGGGAAAAATATTTTTAAAAGAAATTTATTATGAACTAAGGGTACAGAGTTTATTAATTCCATACCTTTTACTCTTATGAGTTAACTGTAGAATGTAGATGAATTAGTCTGTTAAGTTCATTTAAGAGCTAGATGAATTTTCTCAGCTGTTGATTTCAGTTTTGTCATATCAGTTTTCTCAACCAAGTTTGCTTTTAAATTTTATTTCCAGGTTAATATTATGTATGTAATACATATTTATGTCTTACATAGTATTCTTCCCCCTCGCACTTTCATTTATTTACTTTTATTTATTTTTCATTTTTTCTTTTTTTAATTACAAGTATTCTTAACAACTTAAAGATCTGCTGATTCTTTTTTGCCTTTTTTATAGTTAAAAAAATCTTTAACAAATGTTTAGCTATTTTCTGTGCTAAAAGATAAAAGAATCCAGTGAACTCTGAACAATGCAGTCATTTTAATTTTATAATTGCTGTTTTGATATAATGTCAAACATTGAGTAATAACAGGATTTGGATAGTTAGATATCAGTTACAAAGATTTTATTTAATATTCTTAGTGTTGAAGCTAATGATTTAATTTTCCTGACTCTTACCTGATGACAGACTTTTCTAGAATTTGTGTAAAGAATTATCTTTCATGACTTGGCATTAGCTATTCCTTTATCCTTTCACTCCTTTGATAATTGATTACATGGAGTGATGTAGTCTAGAGAATGCTTCTCAGGTCCTTGGACTATTTCTAATCCCATTGTCTTTTAAAGTTCTCCATTGGTAAAATAACTTAGACATTGTGAAGAAGCAAAACCAAACTTTTTTGATATGTTTTTGAGTTATATGTTATAAGTTTGCAAAACTCAGCAAGTATAAACGTTAAAGTTGTAAATTTTATTATATATAAATTTTTTAAAAAAGAGAAACTAAACAGGTATTGACTAGTTAATGGTGCGAATTCAGCATTTATTTAAATGTTTAGCTATTTAGGGGGAGATATATTAATACTTGAATTTTTCTTTGAAATTCATCAAAGTTTAGGTGGATTGACAGGGATAGATGTGTGAAATAATGTGTGCAAACATATAAATAGGAAGGCAAGCATAGAAAATATTAGGCTCTAGATAGTAGGTATATGGGTGGGTGATCATTGTAAAATTTCTACATCTTTGATGTATGTTTGAAAATTTTCATGATGTTGAAAAAAATTAAAATAATCTATGTATATGTATTGTGAAAGTGTTCCATTAGTTTAAAATAGCCTGGTATTATGAGTCTTTGAACCTTAATATGTTGCAGTTTATTTAACTAGCCCAATTTTACAGGCTATAAAGTATCACTATAGAAGCAAATTTTGAGAGTATTATGCATATATACGTGCATTAAATATAAGGATATGGCTGGCTGGTCTTTAAGTTGCAGTGCATTCTTACATTTACAGTTTTTTGTAAAATTGTAGGCAAAATATTGATGAGGTGTCATTATATGCTGTAGTTAAGCAAACAACCTTCACAAACTAAATTGATAATACTAATGGTATTATATAATTAGTAAAACAAAGCCACAACAGACTTAACACTGAAAAGAATTCTTGTGGAAAATCATCAGATGTCCATCTCTGTATGCACATGTGCTCTCTTAATTTTGCAGTTAGTGGATAACTCAGACTTATGCATTCCAAAATTTACTAACACTTAGTGAGGTTTTAGTAGTTTACGAACCAGCAGCTATTCACACATGTTGATGACCAAAAATCAAAAGGCTGGAAATTATTGATCTTAGTGGAAAGAGAATTAGGAGCCTGTCTTCAAGCCTTACTTAGCTGTATGAGTTTAGGCAAATCACCTAGTCTTTGTATCTCATGTGCTTATTTTGAAAATTAACTTCTATATTTATTGTGCTTGTTATTGTTGGTTATTTGTGGAATTAAATAATAGAAAAGAGTTTTGAAAATATAAAACTTGTATAAAGTACCTGAGATCACATTCAATCAAGGCTTTGTAATCCTCCCACCCATTAATCCTCTCCTCCCCCCACTTTCACCTCTGACCTATGACCTATGCTATCTCCCCTTAAGAACAGGATCTCTGAAGGCAGGGAGTCTCCCCTCTCATATGCTCACTGCATGTACCTGGGGCCTGCCGCCTTTGGCGCACTCAGGGGTCCTGGTACCCAGGGTATGGTCGGTGGCTCCACCTGGGGCGAAATCGAGGACCTTCTGCATGCTAACCACTACACTATGGAGCCACCTCCAAGGCTTTATAATTTAATGTGTACTTTGTATTGATAAACAATGGAAGCTTGATATTTGAGAGAGATATGTCTCAGTTGTTTAGAAACGCTGAAATTAAGTGCTTCTGTGTAATATTATTCCTCCCATAAAATATAATGAAGTTATTTTCTACTAAGAATTTTTGCTCTTAGACCTTCTTCCTTCCATCAGTGTCACTAGAAGATGGCTTTCTTTGGGGAAGCCATTATTCATACACGGAGTTTTATTTTCTAATTTCTTGAAGTTATTGCTTATTAAAGATGTTGGTATTGGGTAGCTTGCTAAACTCTGTCATTGGCTAGAGTAATTTCTCTATCCTGTTTATATAAGCAAGATTCAAACTCATTCTTTAACATGACTACTGAAAACTAATCATTTAAGAAAAAGTTGCAGCAATGTGAAGCCATTATTATTTCTGTGATGGCAGATAAACTTCAATTTAGGCATCACTGATTATGAATGCCTGCTGAGGAAGCTGTGCTGAGAAGTATTCACAGGCTGTATATGAATTTATCGTGAAAGAGTACTATGATCAGTTACTAAAGCTATCTTGAGATGGGAAGAGAGGCCTATACCATGTTATACCTGGTTTATACTATCTGGTCATGTTAATCTCACGGCCATTATATCACAACTATAAAATGACATTTGGCTTTAAATGTATTAAGACATGTCTTTCACAGACTTAATCCATATTATCTTTCTTATGTTATCTTTACTCAAACTACTAATATAGCTTGTTCCTTTTATACCTGTCTGAATCACATCATGAGTCTCTTCCTGATTTATAAATTTGTATCTCTTTGGTTTCAAATTAGGATTGTTTACTACTTTTTCACTCCAAAAATTATAAAATAAAGGGATTTGGAAGAAAAATAAAATTGAATGTTTAGTTTCATTTGGAGTTTTATCCATATGTGAAGTTTTTAAAAACACTAGAAATAATCTCCTTAGAGTTTATTTCATAGAGGGCTAACTATGTGTGTTTGTATTTCTATCTAGAGGGAAGGGATTTCATGAAATAGCTAAATATTTTCCACCAGACTAATTTGCCTTTTTTTTTTCTAGAAACCTGTGGATTTTTGTATCTAAGTTTACTGAGTTCGATGCAAGAAAATTACATAAATTATATAAGCATGCTATTAAAAAACGGCAGGAATCTCAGGTAAATTAATGCATAATTTTTTCTTTTAATTTATGTAATTAAACTGAGTCATTCTTTTTTAATAATTCAAGTAATGCAGAAGAAATGAAAGAAATAGAAATTTACCATTAGAGCACCACAATAAAAATTGTTGCAGGTAAGATCCTCTGAAGGAAGCTAAAATTAATGGACAAGAAAATAGATACTGGCATAGTTTAAAAATATCTCCTCCAAGATGTTTACTATTTACAAAGAGAAAAAATAACTTTTAGAAACTTCCCTGACAACACTGTAAAGAAGTAATAAAAATTAACATAATCAGTAATAAGACATAATGACATCGTGAACCCCCTGATATGGTGCACTTTGAAAGGTATATCATTTCTGTGGAATTCTTGACAAAAATGCATAACCTCAATCTGAAAATATGAGACAAATCCCCAACTGAAAGAATCTATGTGATAACTGTCTAGTACTCTTCAAAAGTATCCAAATCATGGGAGAAAAAACTGAGGAGCTGTCCCACATTGGAAGAAACTAAGTTAGACATGGAAAAGTAAGCATAATATGGAATTCCAGAATAGATCCTGGACCAGAAAAGGCACCTTAGTGGAAAAGTGTGTTATCTGAATAAAGTCTTTAGTTCAGTTAATAGCATTGTACCAATGTTAATCACTTAATTTTGATCATTATACCATTGTTACATAAGATACTAACATTAGGAGAAGCTGGGTGAAAGGCATATGAGAACTTATGGTACTATTTTTCAGCTTTTCTGTTAAGTGTAAACTTATTTCACAGTCAGATTTTTTTTTTTTTAAATCATTGGACAAATAGATTATGCTTTTAAAAATATATCTGCAAATCATACATTTATACATACTAATACCTTATGTAAGGACTTCTTTCAGCCTCAAGTTTTTCCTTTTAGGGTTTACTCTCCCCTTCCCTCTCCTGTTTTATAAGGGTATTTGAAGCTGCTTCAAAGATTCTTACATATGTGTATTTATTTTAGCAAAATAATGACCAGAACAGCAACTTGAATGCTCAAGTGATTAGAAATCCAGGTAAGTCTTAACTAATTGTTTTAGAAAGTAAATTTAAAATTTATTTTCTCTTTTTAAGTTTGTTTTAGGTAATACCTACATTATTGTATCAAATCTATTATCTTAAACAATAATTCTTTTTTGCTCATTATTCACCTTTCCAAAAATCAACCTTTTTCTAGTTCCTAGAAATTGTAGAATTGTTAAAATGATAATAAAAAAATTTTAGAATATAATAATGCATTCTTTCTGTAGAAGAATCACAAAAGTATAATCTGTCTGAGAAGG
The DNA here is from genome assembly GCA_030015415.1 of Cynopterus sphinx. Taxonomy (NCBI): domain Eukaryota; kingdom Metazoa; phylum Chordata; class Mammalia; order Chiroptera; family Pteropodidae; genus Cynopterus; species Cynopterus sphinx. The sequence goes on along the minus strand of CM057379.1, from coordinate 57,514,491 downwards.
AAATAGGCCATATATTTTTCTGTTGTGATTTTTTATATTTCACAATAAAGTGATCCTTTTGTAAGCTTAATACTACTTTTATAGATCATTTCTAAAGGCTTTAAATGCCTGTATTGGGGACCTGATTTTATCTAATTGGAGTTGAAATAGGACTACTTGTAGTCTAGCAGCAAAGTTACTTGTGTTTACCGTGTATTTTTCTTTTAAGTGATTAACAAAAGTTGGATTCTGTTATCTAACAGAGATAGAAAGAATAAAGGAGAATACAAATCACGATGATAGCAGCAGGGACAGTTATTCATCTGATAGACACTTATCTCAATATCACGATCATCATAAAGACCGACATCAGGGAGATTCTTACAAAAAGAGTGACTCCAGGAAAAGACCTTATTCTTCTTTTAGTAATGGTAAAGATCATCGTGATTGGGATCACTACAAGCAGGACAGCAGGTAACTTTGACAATCAGTTTTGAAATTTTGCTTATTCATGTCTTCTCTATTTTATGTGCTGTGTTTGACCTTATCAGCCAATTCACTCTTCAGATAATCAAGCCTTATGTGAAATAAAAGTGTTTGTTTATAAATAAGAAAAACCCAATATATAGTACTTTTTTTTAATATTAACTGAACTTTTTGTAAAATTTTTAATTATAAATTTAGGATCAAAATACAATAAGAGATGAAAGTGTGGGAAGTTCTGTAAATACAAGTCACAGATTCGTTGTTGGTTTTTGGAGAATATTGACTCAAAAACTCTTCAAATGTAATAATAGGGTAAAATAAAAGCTTGATGGGATAGGACTGAATTTTGATGGAGGGGATTCTGTATTCTGTTCCATTAGAAAACTCACGGGGAAAACTAATTTATGTGAAAACACCTCACTGAGGTTAAATTTAATCACAGCAGTCTGGGATAGTCCTGAAATCAGGATGTTTTCTGTGTGAATCCTTTAGTTTTATGACTCAAATATTTTTTCCAAAGCGGTAGAGGGATATTTCTAGTGATTTTTAAGCTCACTTATGCAGTTTTGTAATGAAACACTGAGCCTGTGTACAATTAAAAGTATGCTTTAAAGTATTTTTGTGTTTTTTGTAAGATTTTTTTTGGAAACATTTCATTTGCATTATTAATTTAAAAATTTTAAATTTTCTTTTATTAGATATTACAGCGATAGAGAGAAACACAGAAAACTGGATGATCATAGGAGTAGAGATCACAGGTCAAATTTGGAAGGAAGTTTAAAAGATAGATCTCATTCTGATCATCGTTCTCATTCAGATCATCGTTCTCATTCAGATCATCGGTCAAGTTCGGAATATACGCATCATAAATCTTCCAGGGATTATAGGTATCACTCAGATTGGCAAATGGACCACAGAGCTTCCAGTAGTGGACCTCGGTCACCACTAGAGCAGAGGTCTCCTTATGGCTCCAGATCTCCATTTGAACACTCAACTGAACACAAAAGTACACCTGAGCATACCTGGAGTAGTCGGAAAACATAACAAAAACTGATATTTTGTCTTTCTGGACTTTTCTTTTAGCCATATATCATAAACCAACACAGTAATTGCCTTACATGACTTGAAAGACATAAACAGATCTTCTATCAGTAGCAGTATTGTTACTTCTTTCCAGGATGCAAGGTCTATTATCCCAACAGAAGAGAAAATATTTTTATATTTAAGGATTATGCTGCACTGTACTACAAATATTGTAGTACTTTTTTTTTTTTTCTTTTTTAAAGAAATGGAAAATGTTTACTATTACAGGGACCTCAACACTGCCCTTCCATGTAGGCTGGATAAAACTGTTTTTAGGTCAGTGATTTTAAACTGACCTCCATTTAAATTATGTTTGTATATGAACTTTACTCTGACCTGTGATCATGTTTCAGGAAGGAATGAAAGAGAGTTCTTTTCTTAATAAAGAAAAAACACTCAAGGACTTTGTTCACTTTCCAAAGCTACTTGTTTACATTGTACACTGCGACCACCTTGCCGCTTTTCATCACAAGCTTGAATATTTAAATTCTGTACTTATATCTGTAAAATAGCCAGGAATTTCCTGTTTGTGATCTATTATTATGCCTTTTTACATACATACATACACACACACACACACACACAAAATGTAAATTATTGTAAATGGATTAAATGAGCTTTCCTTACTTCCTTTCCCTTCTCAGGCTTTTTTTGACTGTTCCTTTCCCTACCAACTCAGGCCTTCTTATTTAAAAAAAAAAAAATCAGTGTAATAACACTTTTTAATGATTTGTCTTGATGGAATCATTGTTTAGAATGTAAAAAATGGGGAAAGGGGCCACTTAATTCCATTAGTCCTCTTTTTATATTGACTTATTAGATACATGTTTTTTCCTTTTCTTTTTCCTTTTTTAGTCAGTATTGTGTTTGTAATAACAAAATGATAAGATAACATGTCAGCTCTAAACTGCATGCTCTGGAATCATTTTCAGATGCATTTGGTTTAAAAGGGTAGGTGTATGAACACTTCAGAATCCAAAATGGCCAAAAGTTATTGTAAATCCATTTGTTTTCCCTTTTCATGTGGGCAATAATGTCAAATGTGCTATGCAGCCAGGTAACATTTTAGATAAACTTGATTGACTTTTAATATAAACTGTTACAATGCACACTGATTGTATATAAAAACCTTATATATGACAAATTAAATTTAAGAAAAAGGATATGTGGGCTCCTGTAATTTTCTGCTGCATTCTTATTCCCTCAAGCACTTAACTTTTTTTTTTAATAGTAACATTTAGCTGCCAGCAAAAGGATATTTTGGTAAGCAGTTGAATATAATTAATGTGTAGCACTACAACTAAACCTATATTGAAGGCTGTATGAGTCTATGAAGTAAAATTTAGAACATTGAAATTTTTGTTGGACTCTGGTTTTTTGCAGAGATTATTTTAGAATGGCTTATATTTATTCACAGATTTTTATTTTGTTATATTCAGTGGGAATTTTTGACTTGTAGCATACACTCTTGAATGTGTGCTGTAATGTAACAAATTTAAATCTTAACTTTTACAGATATATTGATATGTTTCAATAATATTAAGTGTGTCCCCAATTAATTAGCTGTGGGAGCACTCTACAGAAATTTGTTTATAGATGTATTTTTTGCTATTTTGCTTTTATCTAGTTAGGTCTAATTTTTTACACTTTGGGTACAAAATGAAGTTTTATTTTTTTGTTTGTTTTAGGCAGTGACTCCTCTTTAGATAGTTACCCTGAATTATAATGATCTGGTTTTTCTTGGTATAATAGATAACGTCTAAGGAATAACACAATTTAAAAATATCTAATTTATCATTAAGTATAAAAGTGATAAAACAGTGCTGGTACACATATTTTAAGCTTTTTCACTTTTTTCCACATTGAATATAAGTGATTATTCCACAAGATAGCATTTAACAAAAAAATTGTAATACTTTACTGAAGTCATAATATTAACAGAAAACAGATCAGGGTTGGCATTTTTAACTAATCACTTTGTAGCTGGGACATTTACATTATGTCCTATTGTGCAGATTTCATAAAAGAACAGTATTATGTTTTTTGAGACAATGGAATGGGCTCTTAATGCTACATTTAGTTGAATATTTCAGTCAACTAATTAGCTGAGTTGAATGAAAAATCTTAAAACTGTAACTTTAATTGATGGAAAATATTTTCATTATTTGGAAGAAGTCAGCGATTATACAGAAAAGGAACAAGCCATAAATTTATTATGACAATGGGGAAGTACATTAGTACATAGATATAACAGGGAACATTATAAAATGTGCTTAATTTTTGTCCTTTACATGCTCATTCTGCTTTGCCTTTTTATCCATTTGTGTTTAATATTTCAAGGGTGAGAGATTATGCATAGTACTGTACCAATTAATCCTCCACTTTAATAATATACAATAAATGATTCTTACTAAAAGCAATGGCCTGTTTGCTTATAAAGAAAATATTTTTGTTTAGGATGTATTAGAAAATAATTTTCAGACTGGAAAGCTGTGGAAAAATGAAGCGTGAATGATTATTTCAGAGTGAGTGGCTTAAAGTTAAACCTTTACAGTGTGTGCAATGTAGTAGATTGCATATATGATAATTTTTCTTTAATGATTTGCAGTTAAGCAATGAAAGTTGTGTATCTTATACTGATTTACACAGTGCATTCCTTGGTATTTATCAAGAATATGTAGTAGGGGTAAATGTCAATTCTGGTCTCTATGCTGACTAGAAAAATGGTTTTTGAACCATAAATTATAATTGCCATAGCTTTATGACAGTTTTTTGGGGAGGTAGAGGGATGAAAAAGCAACTAATTTTTAAATATGGGATTTTTTTTTAGGTTATCCCAGCTTCATCTGAAACAAGTGTGTACTGGTAAAAGTGGCTTAATTAAAATTTAAGTAGTTTATTAGCAAATAATACAAAAAATACTTTGGTATTTCTGAATTGATGTATTTAAGCATATTACTATAGATACCTCTACAAACATTACTCAAATTCAGGATTCAATTTAAAAATACAAAAAAAACTTGCATATTATTGCTGCACTTTATGTACGATTTGTGATGGGTAGAACATGTTTAACGGGAGTCTAGGCAATAGTGCAACAAAAATCTTGAGACTGTCAAAACTCGGATAACATTCTTAAGGCATGTGATTTTAAATATTTAAAAGAAAACAATTGAAATTATATTTTCTCTTGGAATGACTAGTGATTTCATAGAATGCTTTATGCTAATTTATTTTTAGAACCTAATAGGTTTCTTTTATTACAGAAAATCTTTTGATCCTTTTTAAAGACCTAGAAATAGAAAATAATAGCTATGTTAAAGAATAGAACATAGGATTACTTGGTAAATTACGATTTAAAAAATACTTCTCAGATTTTTATACATATCTACACAAATTCTCCAGTGGGGCTTATGTACCAGGTTCTCTATCCTAAATGACCATTAGCTACCTTGTCCTTTAGTTCAAAACAAAACAAAGACTTCTCTGTTTGAAACAGGATTGGTAGTTCAAACTCCCAAATGATTGAGAGGCTTTTAATTCCATGTCCCACTCTACATTTGAGTCTTGATCTGAATATTAAAGAGGTGTAAACAACAACAACATAGCTTGTAATGATTCTATTAAATGAGCTAAGAATATTGATTGCATTAATGATATTCATGCTTCATCTGACAGAAATGTGGATTGTGTTGTAATTTCATTATTGTAGGCTAGTATTAGGTGTTCCATGTGTAGAGCAAGCTGTGGAATTGAACTGATATTCTTGTTTTTACAAACTTTTTACTTTTTAAGTCTTTGTTTCGTCTCTGGTGTTCTGTAGTTGTACTATGCTGGGTCTACGTGTGGTTTTATTTCCTTTACTCAGGTTTTGCCTCTTGCCCAATTCTTTTTACTATTGGAATTTCTGTGGTATTGCTGTCATACAACTTTCGATTTCTGTCTTCTGTCTCAATAGCTTTACTATTTTTCCTTTTCCCATTCTGTGGACTATCTTCAGGTTCAAGCAATTACCTGAACTCATCTCCATTTAGATAGCTAATAAGTATCTAATTTCAAAATCTATAACACCAGATTCAACCCTGACCCACCAATGACATTTAAAAAAACATTTTCCATACACTTTGATAAAGGAATGTACTCAAGTTCTTAGCTCTCCAATCTATGGCACTTTCCCCCTAGCTATTGCTGTTCTTTTTCATGTTACTCCCATTGCTCTTAGAATAGACCAAAGAATACTTCTGGGTCTTCGTATTGTTCCCTGTATTAAGAATGCTTTCATCCATGATTTTAACAAACCTTGTTCCCTCAATTCAAATCTCAGCTCAAATGTCATCCCAGGTCTCCAAATTAGTGTCCTTCCCTTATCATTTTTCTTCTAATTTTAAGAGTTTATTTGGGCAAAAATCAATTAGAATTAGGCAATGCCAAACCAGAAGTGGTTAGGAATGCTCAACCAACAGAATCTCAGGGATAGACTTTTACTGAGAAAGGCCAAAGAAAAGCAAAGAAATTACTGATTTGCTGTAGCTTAAAAGCATAGTTGGTAGTTTGTGATTGCTTGTCCTAGTGTATAGATGTAACGTTAAGGCATTTACAGGCTCAGATTTTGGTTTGTTTATATAGGTGACCACAACATGAGAACCACCTCAGTCTAATGGTCTTGTTTAACAATTCTGTGTTAAAAGTTCACCATGGCCACTGTTATTCAGGATTATGTTTTAATAAAGTTAACTTCTTTGTTCAGCCTTAAAACAATTTACCTGAGGTCTCACTCTCACATAGGACCCAGTTCAGCTTAAGTAGGACCAAGTCTGACTCCGGATCCCTTCTGACTCAAGCCCCAGTTTCCGGTCCTGGTCTGGAAAAAGAAATGCTCCAATAAAGTCTGAAGGCTTATATCGTAAAAGTGAGGATTCTGGATTCAAGAGGGATTTTTACCCACAGCTACCTGCAGAGGTGGTGAGAAAGCACTAAGCTGAAGAGGTTCAGCAGGTACCTTTGCCTGGTTGCTCTTTGTTCCTGGGGCCATGATGGGTGGGGTGGGGGGAGGGGAGTGGAGAGGAAGAGTCTCCTTTGGTTTCCTTTTCTGACACCAGAACTGTCAAAAGAAACGCATATTAAAAACTTTCAGAATTTATTTGAGCAAAAATTTATTCCAATTCGTCAGCCACAAACCAGAAGTGGTTACGAGTGCTCACGCCCCTACCATTTTTATATTATCTTGCATTTTTTTTCTGGCACTTACTAATACTTGTCTTAATTTGCTTTCATTTGTCATTGACTCCCACCTTGCTAGAATGTAAGCTCCATTAGGGCAAGGACTTTTTGTTCACTACTGTGTCCCCAGCCCCTCAACCTGCCTTAAACCAATTGTAATTTTTTTTCATTATTTTGATGTCTTTCCCAGAAATGCTAGGTCCCATAAATGGCCTGCATTACCAAATTTTTTGTCTTGCCATCTTTAGTATTATTGGAAACTTTTGTATGCCTTATCAGTTTCTCTATTACTAGGGTGTGTTTACTATCTTCTAGCTTTTAAACTTGACCAGCAAGAATCACCTGAGGTATGTGAGAAATATAGAAATACCTAAGCCTCATTTTTGGCCTCATTTTTGAGAATTAAAATTGGCAGAGAAAGGCCCCAAGTAATGTGATTTTAGGGATTTTAATATTTAATTTATTGTCTTGAATAGTACAGAGATTAATTCCACTATTATAAATAATACACTTATGCTTATGCTTACATATAAATGGAAAATTGATTTCTGTAATTTATGGCTATTTAGGAAGTATAATGATACTATGTGAAGAGATATTCGGAGATTTGGTATGTAATAAGAAATTATAAAATGTTTTGATTTGTGTTTTTTTTTACTTTTTGAAAGTATTTGTTTTTAGATAGCATGATACACTCACTATCTTGTTCTACTTAACAAGAAAATAAAAGAATACAACTTGTACAGACATTATAATACAAGAGAAATGTGTCGCATTCCAATGTTTTTAAAGTGAAATAGCAAAAAAATTTCCTCTCTTACAGGTACTTGCTATTTTCCTCTGATTATAAAAATTTAAAGCCAGTCGAACTCTGTGTTGTGGATTCTTTAAATAAAGTACTGTGTTTATTTAAAAAAAATTAAAAATAAAAACAGGTCATGTTTACATAAGGTGAATTCATCCTTTTTAGGTAAAATTTTATTAGTTTCTAAAAATTTCTAAGCTTTTAGAGGTTGTACATTGAGACTATTGATCAGAAATTTGCTTGATATTTAACACAACTGAAATATTTTCCCATTTTCCCTCTGCTCAGTGTTTTCAAGTCAATTGTGCAACAACCACCAACATATTTAAGATATAAAATATTTCCAACCTAGCCTGTGCAACCACTGATTTATCTCTAATGTTTTACCTTTTCCATAACGTCATGTAAATGGAATCATACAGAATTTAAGATTTTGAACCTGCCTTTCACTTAGCATAATGTTTTTGAGGTTCATCTATGTTTTTTTCATTTATTATTAGTTCATTCCTTTCTATTCCTGGCTGTTATTTTTTGTATTGGATGTATTACAATTTGTTTATCCATTTACCAACCAAATTTTCAGGCTTTTGGCTATTATGAATAAAAATGCTATAAACATTCATGTACCAGTCTCTGGGTAGACGTATTTTAATTTTTCTTTGGTAAATACTTTGGAGTTAGATTTCTAGATTGTATGATAAAGTGTATCTTTCACTTTATAAAACTACCAAACTCTTTTCCATAGTGGATATACCATTTTACATTCCTACCAGATACAGATTGGGGGCGGTTATTACTCTGTATCCATGTGAGCATTTTCTATTGGAGGATTTTTAGTTTTAGCCATTCTGATAGGGATGTAGTGGTAACTTAACTTGCATTTCCCTAGTGACTAATGATATTCAACATCTTTTGATGTATTAAAATGTCATCTTTATCTCTTTGGTAAAGTATCTATTCAAATTTTTTCCAATTTTATAAAATAGAATTGTTCATACAAATCATCAATTGGTTTAACTGCAAATATTTTCTCTGAGGCTATAGTTTGTCTTTTCATTTTCTTAACAGTGTTTTTTGAAATGCAGAATTAAAATTTTTTTCATAAAGTACAGTTTGTCCATTTTTTCCTCTTATAGTTCATTTTCTGTGTATAGACATGTTTGCCTAACTTGGGATCACAAAGATTTTTCTCCTATGTTTTCTTCTAGAAGGATTATGCTTTTATGAATTGCATTCAAGTCTATGATTTTTGTGTGAAGTATGGATCAAAGTTGGGGGCGGGGGAGTTGTGTTTTGTTTTTAGGATTATGTATATCCAGTTTTTCCAGCACCATTTGTTGAAAAGGCTATTCTTTTCCACTGAGTTTTTTTTTGCCCTCTTTAATTCTCCCCCCACCCCCGCCCCGCTCTCCCTGTCCTACTTTCACCCCTGACCTATGGATGTTACTGATTCTCCTTAAGAACTGGTTTTCTGAAGTCAGGACGTCTCCCACATGCTCGCCGTGTGCACCCAGGGCCTGGCGCACCCAGGATAGGTCTATGGCTCCACCTGGGGTGCAGACTTTCTGTGTGTAAAGCAGACGTGCTAACCACTACACTATGGAGCCACCCCTCCCACTGAGTTTTTATTTCACCTTGTTGTAAATCATGTGTGGGTCTGTTCCTGGGCTCCCTATTCTGTCCTATTAAATTACATTTCTGTCCTTATGCCAACACTACGCCATTTTAATTTCTGTATTTTATGATAGATCTTGAAATCAGATACTATTCTAAATTTTGTTCTTTTTGAAAATTGTTTGGGCCTTCTAAATTCCTTTGATTTTTCACATGTATTTTAGGGTCAATTTGTCAGTTTATATCAGAAAGCCTACTGGGATTTCGATTGAGATTATATTGAATCTATAATCCAGAGAATATTGACAATGTAACAATATTGAGAATTCTGATTTATTGACACAGAATATATATCTATTATTTAGGTCTTTAAATTCTCTCATCAGCGTGTTTTTCAGTATATGACTCATGCACATACGTTGTTAGATTTACCAATTAGTAGTTTCTATTTTTCTATTATAAATTATTTTTGATATCAATTTTTAAGTGTTCACTGATATTTAAATTTGACCTTTATACTGTGACCTTATTATACTCACTAATGAGTTCCAATTGCTCGTTCCATTCTTTGAGATTTTCTACACAGATTATCATATCTTCTATGAAAAAGTTTTATTTATATCCTCACAATCTTTATTCTTGCCTTAATGTAATATAATGTTGGTAAGAATGGTCAGAGGCTTTATGCTTACCTTGAGTTATGCGGAGAACCCAGTTTTTCACCACTGAGTATGCTATTAGCTATAGGTTTTCTTGTAGATGACCTTTATCTTGTTAAGGAAGTTCCCTGTTAACTGGCTTTCTGAAAAATAAAAGAAAAATATATTTTTTATTCTTAAAATAACATTATAAGAACTCATTCATGGGGTATGTGTACCTGTTGTATTACTTCTATACTCATACTCAGATTGGAGACTGCCACCCTCATAACTTGAGAAAAATGACAGTACTTGCTTTTTATCAAAGCAAACCACTTTGTACTATAGTGAGATCTAACGGTGTAACCGAACTATCTCAGTCTTTTAGTTAAATTATTTTGTACCAGTGGGCATTATTACTGTTTCTCTTGAAAATTAAAAATTTTTTTCAATACCCCTATGTTTTTGCTGCATTTGTAAATTACAGCACCAGCCTACACTCAGCCTTTAAGAATTTATGAAAATGTAACTGATTCATTCTTACCTCCTTTATCCACCCTCTGTCATACTATGTCAAATACATGGTTCATGCATATCAGCTTCTCATGGAGAGTCTTATTTTGTTGAATTCAGACTACTTGGTTGCCTGGTGACCTCTGCTCTCTAATAGTTTCAAGAAAAACTATGATTGTTATTAAGCTAGAAGGAATGTTTTCTTACAGTTATTTACATCCTAGGAGGGAAACTCTACTGATGTGTTTTTTAAGTCAACTATATTAAGATATAATTTACTTATAATAAATTGCATTCACTATAAGTATACAGTTTGGTGAGATTTGAGAAATGTATACACAATGATATAATTATGATATAGAATATTTCCATCACTCTAGAGGTTTTTATTGTACCCCTTCTCAATCCCTATATTTAAACTATGGCCTAGGAAAACGATTATCTTTTTTAAATGACTACAGTTTAGATTTGTCTAACTACAGTTTAATAAGTAAATGAAATCATACATTGAGCATTTGTTTTGTCTGACTTCTTTTGCTCAAGATAGTATTTTTGAGATTAGTTCATGTTGTTGCATGCTTTGGAATTCATTCCTTTTTTTTATTGTTTTGTAATATTTGATTGTGGATATAATGCTCACTGGGTTTCCAGTTATTAGATAATATGAATAAAATTTCTATGAACATTCCTTTATAAGTTGTTTTTGCATGTTTTCATTTCTTGGATAAATACCTTGGAAAAGAATTGCAGAGTCATATGGTAAGCACTTATTAAATCTTTTTTCCTTGGTCAATGCTCCGTGTTATAATTAAAGGTGAACAAGCTGATTTTTCATCCACTATAAAATCCAATCCTAATTTTTAAAACACTTTTACTATATTGACATTCCATAAAACGTGATAATATGTGAGATGTAGCTATCTCTACAAGTTGCTATTTATAAAGCAATAAGGAATTGCTGTTTCTAAAATTCCCTAGCTCTAGATTTGTATTTCATGTGTTCTAATCATTATAACCACCAGAGGGCAGTATGAATTCATAAACTGAGCTACCTTTTTGACAGGTGTTCTACAAAATTTGTGCTCCAAGACTTTTAAAATAATTTCAAAACTCAGTATATTTAGATCACTCTCTTATACTTCCCTGAAACAAAACAAATATATATATGTAAATTAAAATATATTTTTAAAAAATCTCAAGTGACCTTAATAGTTAGTTATTACTAACACATACAATACCATAAACATTGATAATTATTAAACCTAAAAAGTAAAATTGGATTTGAAATGTAGATATTAATGAAATGGGTAACGATGTATTTATTTTAGAATGAGAGAGGGTTCAGCATCAATTTTACTTCTATCATTTGGACAAATTTGAACTCCTCCCATGTGGCATTATGCCAAAAGTCACATAGTGATTGATTATTAGAAATGTTTTCATGGTTAATTGATGGCTGGATTAGATCCTCCTATTTTGTGGTAAGAAAAATTCGAAAGCTACTTGATTTGTAAAATGATTGTTACCCATTATTGGAGTCATTCACTTGCTTAAGCAATATTTAAATCGTCTCTTGGTTTGAGGCTCCAGAAGTTTGACAAATCGGCACTAATCCATGCTAAGACTAGAGATGGGTGAAGGAGATGCATTTCGTTTGTAAATTGGGAGAAGAGCAATCATAAAGAGGGAGTGGAGAAGGAAACGAGCATAATCTTCAACCTCAGGGATAGCTTCAGGCAGAACAATTTTAAGAAATACTACATATGAAATGAGGACCTGGAGATTACATGCAGGTTCCCCTTAGAAAGTCTTCACCTGAGCCAATTGGAAAATCGTTGTCCTAACCAACTTAAAAGCAAATGAAAACACAGGACTTTTTCGTACTTAGGGATCATTGAAATCAATTGAGTTGAGAATATGATGAAAACAGAAGTATGCAAGCATAAAATTTTATTTTTATGTAACTAAACATTCTAAGGCTCAGGAAAGAAATTTCTCTAAATCAGTGTATTTATTAGTCTGCACCTTGTAATTATTGTTCATATGAGCATACATATGATTTTGTGTTTGGCATTTTAACTGTTTGACACATTTTTTTATTAAAATGCAAAATACACATAATATAAAGACAGAGATAGCTCCACAAAGCTTTTATGAAAAAGCAGTTGTATGTCTTACCCTCTTCACCCCTACCTTTGTCTACCTTCCTTTTTAACCCCCTTGCCTGGTCCTAACCTTTATAATAAATAAAATGTGTCCCTACTTCTTCACTTTTAACAGTTTTAGACATTAACTGTTAACTCTCCATTACAAAAGATGAGGACTTACTTCCATTTTACTTCTAGCTGCACCCCGCACAGAGCTCCCATGCCCCAATCTTTCTTTGTAGATGTAACTTTGATAGGAACAGTGTTGACTTTTCTCATAATGATGACCACCAAAAATGTCGGCTGCCAAGCAACACAGCTCATGGTGATTACTGTGTCCTGCCCGCACATTTTGTTTCCTTGGAATTTGTGTCTTGTTTCTCATTTACATAGAGATCTACATGCTCAATTCAGTTCCAACCTCTCCCTGAATTTTATGTTCAGAGGCATTAAGCACTTAAGATACCAATTTTATCTTCCAAAGTCTTCATTCCCATTTGGGAGGGTCCGCCTCTGGCCGGCTGCATGGCTATGGCCTAGGGATATTCCCTCACCCAATTTTGGGATTTTGGTGGCCACCCTCCTCTGTTTGATCCTCTGGTTAATGCATCCTACATGTTCGTCCGTGGTTTTTCACCCTATCTTGGTGGAGCATATTCTACAAGAGCCTTCTGAGAAAAGATGAATAGGAATTAAGTTTTTGAGAGTGAACTTCTTAAAATGTCTTTTTTCAAACCTTAACTGATAATAGGGAGGCTTTATAATTCTAAGCTGGTAGTCATTTTTCCTTTTTTCTAATCAATGTGTTTAGTAAAAAGTAATACTTTCCAATCCTTGTCCATATTTATGGCATTTTCTCTTTAATCCGGCATGCTACAATCTGATCTGGAAATTCTTTTGTTTTTAAGAGAGAATTTTTATAAGAGTTTATTTGAGCCAAACTGATGACATATGCAGGGGAGCAAGATCTCACATGCTCTGGAGAATTACAGTTTTGAGGCTTTATTTATGCATTTAAAATTAAGGGATAATCCAGAAATATTTTAAGATCATATATACTTCCACCTTTGGAAGAATTTTGGAAATTTTTAAAAAGCTCAAAGCTTCAAAAAATAAATAAATAAATTTAGATTTCATCACTCAAAGAAACAAAGATTTGCTCTTCAAATTACCCACACATTAATTTTCTGTCTCCCATCTAAAAATTTTTCACTCCCAGGAATTGGTCTACTCACCAGGCCCAAACATACCTCTCTTTTCACACTTCTGTGCCTTGGCCTTTATAATTTTGGAGCCCTAAATATATCTATTAGCAAATGCTTACTTGACCTTCAATTCCCACTTGAATTCCTATTTTCTTTATGACATTTACTTCATTTACTTTTTTTATGTGCCACTTGATATGCAACGTTTAGCCAACAATTTTTAGGCAGATCAAAAACAATTCATCCCAATTTTAAAAAGGGAACAATCCTTAAGACATTAATGATCTTAAATTTCACACCATGGAGAGGAATAACAGTACGTGCAATCTTTATGAAGGTAGCATAGTAATGCTTCATATCTGGGGAATTTTTTATCTTGAGCTCTGTGTCAATTGAATTAGAAAATCACATTTGTGTATCATTAAGAATGCAAGCAACTGTTTGATCACAATTAGTTTTCCATGTTTGTTCTGAACAAGAACCTCAAAGGTAAAGAGAGATTGCTCAGTGAAGATGACTTTTATCATTTCGTTGAACATGTGTAGGTTGAGTTATCACACTAAAAACCATAGCAACAATAAAAATCTAAAAGGTTGATTGCTTTGGCAATGTAGGTTTCATTTAGTTCTGGAAGATTTTCTTCATGTTCTGTTTTAGCATTTAGGTGGAGCCAAAGTTTGCCCAATATTGTATCATTGATTTCATTCTCTGAAGAATAAAGAAAACAAGTGCTTGCAAAGAGTCAAACTCAGCAATGCAATGATTTAAACCATAATTTTGTCTTAGGAAAATTTACATCTTATTGTCAACATAAAAACCTGTGGGATTTTGGTCTAAAACTGTTAGAACCTGGCTAAAATGCTGTCTTTACTGGCACTTCTAGTGTCATAGTAAAGTGTTTTAATTTCACCCCTCCTTTCAAAAACTCACACAAGCAACTTTCTTTTCAAAAGCCAGTCTACTGTGGGATGTGACAGCAGTCATTTACTTACTCATTACTTCTTTTCATAACGTGAAGAAGGGAATTATAGTCATCACCACAGTTTAATTATTGTTAATAATTTTCACAGTTTCATTCAGTGCTGGATCATGGTTGAATGTCATATTTCCCACATAACTTTTCTCTGTGGATAATGCAGTGTGTACATTGACAATAACATATAAATTATTGGCAATGTACATCTCTTCCTTTCTGCACATCAACAGGAGTGTTTTGAGGTACACATTTATAGTATATGTCAGGGTGTCAGCAAACTCTTCTGTAAATGGCAGGGAGTTAATATTTTCGGTTTTGCAGGCCGTGCATTCTCAGTTGCAACTACACTGTCTTTATAGTATCGAAGTAGCAATAAAAAATACATAAATGAATGTGCCTGTGTTAAAAAACTTTTTTTTATGTATAGACTCTGAATATTTAATTTCATATAATTTTCCCATATTAGGAAATTCACTCTTTAAAACATTATTTTAACCATTTGAAAATAAAAAAGCTGTTGTTAATTGGTGAGCTAACAGGTGGGGGGGGGGCGCAGATTTGGCCTGTGAGCCATGGTTTGTTAACTCCTGGCCTGTCACAACTCAAAAAAGAAAGCCAATTAACAAAATGAAAAGCCTACTCTCATGTAATCTGAGTTTTCAGTGACAATAAATCATCAAATCCTTCTACCTTATATGTACTGCACAGGTGCCACAATCTGAACCAGACCTTCACCATCAGTGATTAACAATGAAGTTATCTGTTAGCTCACACAAAAATGATCACCCTTCCACATACTATGCTGTAATATAAAGGTATTTACATTATATAACATCTAACAGTGTTCTTCGAAAGGAATTTTACCAGTGGCTTAATTTTTATTTGTTTACTGGCAAGCAGATAAGAATATTTAATTGTTGATGTTCAAGTTTTGTAAGAAATTTGTTTTGTCCTAACCCAGACACTTTTATTCTTTTAATATAATTATAGCCAAAAAGATCACAGCACAAGCTCAATTGCTCTTTAAGGAAAGGATGTATTCATTAGAATTCATCAGAGTGTGTCTGTGTATAAATTTTGATTCATGTCTTCCATCAAATTTAGCAAATATTCAGTCATTATCTCTTTGAATATATACCACTCTTCCATTCTCTAACATTTCTTCCTGAAACTCTTATTTTATATATAATGAACCTCACTCACATTCATCTATTATGTCTCTTAAACATTTTTCATTTTTTTGTACTATAAACTATTTTAAGCCTAAAACAGAAATTATAGAAAACAATATACATCAGTAAGTCAACTTTGTCAAAAAACAGCATTTTGCCATATATGCTGAAGTTATACATATTTTTGAGATAAGATATTATAGATATATAAATTGAAATCTGATACCTTCTCTGAATTTATTTCCCTTTGTGCCTTTCACAAGTTAATAATTCACTTTTAAATATTTTTAAATATTTACCCTAAAATTTCATATCAAAGGTAAATAGTTCAGATACATCAACCTTTTTCGTCATGTAGTTTGCCTTTTGCTTTTAGTATATAATTTAAGAAATTTTTAAGATCATAAATAAATAAATCTATATTTCCTCCTAACTATAAAGTGGATTTTGTTTTGACATTTATGTCCTTATATCATTTGAAATTTATTTTTATGTAGACTGAGTTAAGGATACAGTGTTATTTTTACATGTGAATAAGCAGCAATTCAGACAGATTTAATTAAATACTTTTTTCCCCATCATATATCAAGTTCCTATGGATGCTTTGGTGAACTTCTTGCTGTTACTCCTCTCACTAGCTTATTTTTCTCATTCTGAGGCAGTATCACCATTGTTTTGTTATGGTGTTCTATAAGTCATTGATACCTGGTAAGACATGTTTGAATGTGTTTTTCTTCAAAATTATTCAGCTTTCTCTCCAGTGTAACATATGACACTGACCTTTTTTAGGTTTTAAAGGCCTCACAGCAATAAAGGGTAGGAGGTGTATAAATATGAATAAATGTCAGTCTGTAGTTTGGTCATTTATTTGCTTAAAAATAGTTTAAGCAAATAGCATTATTTTGCATAGTTTTATAAAACTGATTGATTTTACAAGAACAGTCACTAGGCATGAAATCCTCTACGGCTATATGCCAACAGAGACAAGTGTTTTAACAGATAATGCACAGGAACTGGTGGCAATGGATCAATTTTGCAATAAAGTTCACTTACCTTATATTCGTCATTGTACTTAACCACACTTTTTTTTTATTGGCTTCTTGTGCAAAATCCTTACAGGTTTAGCTTTACTTGTTCTAGCTCCTGGAGATTCACGTTCTATATTCACACAGGAGTTCTGCTCCCTATTTATAGTTGCACTTTTATTCTGAGTCACAGTATTTACATTATTATTTTTATTACTCCTTTTAATCTTTGATGAGCTATTTTTTTAACTATGGATCTATTTTCTTTGAATTAGGATGATAATAATAAAAAATGCAAATTTAACAAATTTAAATGATGACTTGAAAACACCATGAGCAAAGAGACAATATTTTGGTTGACTTGAATGCCAAGCATATTTCTGATCAATAGTCTGAATATACAACCTCTAAAAGCTTAGAAATTTTTAGAAACTAAAATTTTAGCAAAACTTGTTATTAATATTACATCTCAAATTCATAAAATATATGTGAACACTTATAAATTTTAAAAAATATTTTAATTGCCAAAGAGACCCAGGGTCCTTCTTAAGCCACAAAGAGCCAGCCACCCAGGGTCTGAGGTAAACACTTTAAAAATCAGTGTCCTGAGGCATTTACTTCAGAGTTTAAAAGCATTCTCCTGTGTTTCAGAGAAGTAAAACTTTAACAGCCTGAAGACATGTAAGTTGACAGAAGAGCTATACTAACTTCAAATGTAGCCAGATCTCAATTTTTGACATGTATTGCCTTAAATTTCACTTTGTTGCCCAGGAAATTCCTGTGATTCCACCATACTAACCATATGCTTTCAGTGAACAATAGTTCGCTATCAAAAGATAGTCATTTTTGTGATCAGAGACATTTGTGTAAATGTTTAAATCACTTTTAGAATTTTTCAGAGTAATCATGTTTCTGGTTTCAAAATTTCTAGAACTACTAAGAAACTTAAAAAAAAAGAACCCCACAGTTTCCATGACCCTCCCACACCTAAATCCCACTCTGTAAAAGCAACCACTTACAAATTTAAGCTTTTGTTCCTCTGGTATTTACATCCATACTTCTACATATTTATTGCTTTCTCTTAATTCAGCATTTTAAAGCATTTTTAATTAAATGTTTGTAAAAACAGATAATTTTTTCATTCTTACATTCTTCCTCTACTGTTCTTTTCCAATATGGTACGATCACAAGTTATAGTTCAATTCATATGTGTTTCTGTTACTATATTCAAATCTTTCTCCTTACTGAACCAAGTAATACATAATGACTTCTTGTGCAACCACCCCCTCCTACACCCACCCTCGCCCCCACCCTTGCAGGAAATCATTGTTTCATGTTTTTATTTGCTTGGCATTCTTCAAATCTCTTCCTCCGAATCATTCTACTTTCTCAGGCATTTCCTACACTTATTTTCCAGTCCTCCAAGTGATTTCTTAATTCTGTTATCATATTTTTAATTTAAAGCTTCTTATTTGCTCTTACAATTTGAAAAAATAGATTCCAATTCCTTGACTGTAGATGTGATGTACTGTATGTCTGAGGATATCCTCCATGCATTGTCCCCATTTGCATGCATGTGCTGGCTTTTGCATGCACTCTTCATTCTCGCTCTAAAGCTTAGGATGGGGATACAGGTGGGGCTTGGTCTCATTCATGTATGGTGTCCCTTGACTTGCTAGAGATCCCAGGTCTCCCATTCATGTGCAGACATGTGTGCTCAGAGGCTCACTGAAAGCTGTGTATGCACAGTTGGTCTTATTGACCCAGTGGATGGGCTTCACTGTCAGGCAGCAGGGTACTCAGTTGTCATTTTAATGACAGTATCTTTAGGTTGTTTCTTTGGGCAAGTTTTTGAGAGAAGAACTGAGGTTTTATTTCTTCATACATAATTTCCCATGTTCAGTTGCTAGAATCACCCAGACTTTTCTTGACACCGGACTCCCTTCACTCTGAGACTCCGAGAAGTGCCGCAGGGCAAATGGACTTGCTTCCCAGCATGTCTCCCTTCATCTTTACTTGCATTAGATGTTTCTTAACTCTGATGGCTCTTCCCTTATTCACATCTGACTTAGATAGGGTTTTGGGATTATGGATTTATTTTAGAACTTTTAATAATCAACTTTCTTTTCTGTTCTCATTTTTGAGCTGATTTTAAAGTAATTAAGGGGTCAAAAAGTATTTTCTTTGTTATTTTGTACCTGATAGTGAAATTAGTCTTGTCTGAGCTGATAATGCCTCCTTCAGCTTCTGAATTGTCCAGTTAAAATCAAGGATGTAATAGCACCCCAGGAGAGAAGTGCTGTGCATTGGGAGAAAAAAACTCATTCAAGTTTACCAAGCTAATTAACCCAGATTTCCCATAATTTTCCATAATTCAAGAAACTATTCACAGCATGCTGCATTGCAAACCCTCAGAAAGACTCCTTGAAACAATCATGGGAGAGCTGTTTCTGGGTTCTCAAGATTTTGGAGACTTGGATTACTTATTCTTAGGTAACTAACAGCACTCTTAACCAATACAATGGACAACTGAGGCCATTCACCAAATGGTAGTTATGTCTCATTATATCACACAACTGAAGGCTGTGTGACCACTGTTGGCACCACAGGTATAAGCACCACAGACTGCTTAATAAAAAAGTGGGTACGTATCCCTCAGAAGGGATCATAAAGTGTATCATAAACCATCAAATCACTGCAGTGCTTTCCCACCCAGGTGTCTTGGATTAGATCATGTCTTAAGGTCTTCAAAAATCCAATAAATGTTTAAAATCACTTGAGGATAAGCACATATCTATATACCTATATCTGTATCTATCTATCTATCCCTATTTATATCTATATCTATTTCTGGTATATTTGACCCTATTAGGAAATAAGGATATACATATAAGTAAATTTTTCAGTTAACTTTATTAATTATTTATGGATTGCTAAATATTTATTTTCCAAAAACGTCTTATTTATTTATTTGTTTGTTTGTTTGTTTTTATTATGATGGTGACATTGGTTAATGAAATCCAGTATGTTTCAAGTGTACAATTCAACAGTAGGTCATATATATTTTACATTATACATTCACCACCCATAGTTAGATTTCTTCTGTCATCACATATTTGACCCCTTTTACCCCATCTATCTCCCCCCACCTCCTACCCTCTGATAACCACTAATCTATTGTCCATGTCTATAAGCCTCTGTTTATTCATAATGTTTGTTTTTTCCTTTTAGGTTTATATCTCATATATAAGTGATAGCATGTGGTTTTCAACTTTTTCTGTCTGGCAAGTTATTTCACTTAAAATGATTATCTCGAGGTCCACCCATGTTGTTGCAAATGGTAGTATTTCATTTCTTCTTATAGTTGAGTAATATTCTATTGCATATATGTACCACATCTTTGTCCAATCATCTATTGTAGGACACTTTGGCTGCTTCCATGTTCTGGCCACTGTGAGCAATGCTGCTATGAACATTGGTATGCAAATAAAAAAGATTATACTTAGTTTAAACAACACATATTGTCAACATAAGAAATGTCCAAACCTAAAGTAAATTTTTATGAGCTTATATGAGCCAAACTGATGACATATGTGAGGGAGCAAGGTCTCAAATGCTCTGGAGAATAACAGTTTTAAAGTTTCTTTTGTGCATTTGAAATTAAGGAAGATTACATGAAGGTGGGAGAAAGTAAGGTGAGGATTGAATTAGGGGATAGTTAACAAGAGTATGTGCTCTCCTTAGTGTGGCTATGGCTTATTTTAAAAGTGTGTTAACCTGGAACCACAGAAAAAAATGAACAGGGCTTGCTTAAGGTAAAGATAAACCTTTTTCTAATAAGTTATATGCCTAGGATGTGACAACTCACCATGACCTGCCAAGTTAGGAATTTATGATCAGATCACCCCATGAGGTTACTTTCCATAGAATCACCCCCCCTTTTTTTTTTGCATCTACAATATGATAACTAATCTCTCAGTGTCTCAGTTTTTAATTATCTTTACATGTATGAGAAGTGGATCACACAATCTTAGCCTTGAGCAAGATAGGAAAAGTGGTCAGTTATTATTATTCCTAGAACCCATTACTTAAAACCAAGAGATAGTATTATGTCTCATATTATGAACAGAGAGAAATACATTCCCAGGTCCTAATAATATCTATTATTTCTACTAAGTTTCTCATAGTTACTGAAGTAACAGGTTTTATTAGGCCATATCTCATCATCCCCTCAGTCACATCATAGTCCACTGAGAGCAGCCTGGGCTATAGAAAACCTATGAAAAGTGGACACTGGTTGGCTACTCACTATATGGCCTGGCTTAGTCTAGGAGGCACTCTGAGAATGTCATTAGGAATGAGTAGATGCTTATCTCTAGGCCTCAGTTATCTAAAATTAAAAACAAAAGGCAGGAGATGGTAATGGAAGCTGGCACATGATAAACAGTCTATGTCTATTTAATAAAAGAGTGAATGAAATCCTTTATTGCAGCCATTTTTACTGAAAAACTTTACATAATGGGCAATACACATTTTACCTTTTTATTTGGTAGATTCAAAATATAATTTGACTTTTCTCTTGATGACTTAGTTCCACTATAATGAACATCAGTGATGACCTCAGGGGATGTTGAGACATATAAGTCTCTTAGTTCCCCAACCCTAATTCAGAATGCTGTGTCTTTTATTTTGATATACGTTTTGAAGTTCTCACTTCTGCATCCAACACAGTTGTCTGGTTTATTTTTGGTGATTGCCAGTGTGCCTGTTTCTACCAGTCTTCTTTTTACCCTCTTCACATTTGTTGTCATTCTTATGATGTTGAATACAAAGTTGTTTGATTAGGTTGCAAGAATTGTGTCTAAAATAAAAGTAAATAAGCCCTTAGTGATGGCTAGAGAGACTCTCCTGTGAATAAAATGCACAAGATTTTGTGCATGTATTTCATAAGATTCTTTTTTGTGGCTCAGATGGCTTTTTATCTATTTATTATTGGCTGTGATCTGGATATTGAATTTGCCAGATAAATGATCTTTGGACAAACGCAATATTAACCTACACAGGGATACAATGTTATTTTGAATAAGGTGTCAAGGGGAGAGCTTTCTTAATAAATATTTCGTGAGAAAGAGATTTCAGAAGTGTTGCTGGGAAAGTCACCTTGTTGTATATTATAGATCACATAAGTAGGAGTCCTAGGTGTGTGGGGACCAGATAAACCAGACTACAGCAGTGAGTCATTGGTATATTTTGCCAAGAGGCGTTGAAGGCCCAGGGCTTGAAGCTTGAATGTCCTAGATACCCATCTGTACCCATCTGAAATATCACTTGTCTGTCTTGGGAGAAAGCATTTGGTGGTTAGTCAAGGCTTCTCTTTATCATTTTCACATTCCATGGGTGGAGTGTGAAGAATACTCCTTTCTTCTCTGAAATTTGGGCATGTTGCATCTAATTTTCGCTTAATGATTTCATTGTTTAGCCTAAATATTTTTAGGTACTTAGGGATATTTGGGAATGGCACAACAAAATGTGTGGACAATATAACACAATATGACCTCGAAGAGTTCATTTTTAGCAGCATGAATAAAGATAACTGAGGTCAGTTTAATTTTTAAGCAGGTCATTGTAGTTCAATAAACTTAATAAGTAAGATTTTTAAGAGAACAACGGTTGTGTAGTCTGTAAAGAAGCAAATCCTTGAGTTTTTTTTTTTTTGCAAAAAAAGTATGACTTAGCAAGACACAGAAAAGAATGCATTGAGAGGATTTTAAAATCCTATTTGGGCATATTCTTTCCATTTTAATCAGATAATCATTTGCTAGCAAATGCTGCTGCCAACTTGATTAATGAAAAAGAGTGTTTGGAACACTGATCTATTTATTCCTCTAAAAAATTGTTTATCTTTGTTTCTGAAATTTCTTCCCACATGCCTATCATCTTGGTCCCTATCAAGTTCTTCCAAAAGATCTAAATGCATTTTTTTTCTGCAAAAAATATGCTTCATAGTGGGTGATCATTGCATTGCCAATTGGCTTGTTCCATTTACTTTAAGGTCTTGTTAAAGCTACTACATTAATCCAACTATAAATAAATTTCTTAAATTGAGGTCAAAGGTAGCCCCAGGGAGGAACCTTCTTCACTGAGCCACCTGAGCTCACTCCCAAAATTCATTGACCGACATGTCCAACCCATGTTCACAATCGATTCAAAGTGCCCTCCAGTGAACCAGCCTCCTGCTACTTTCTTTTTAACCTCGTCATTCAGAGAGCATGGGGCCATCAGGACCGTCCATGCTGATAAATAGTAGCCAGACTTATAACTGGGGTTGGGAGCCAGGACAGGGGCCTGAATCTTCACTTATGGAGAACATGAGGTGAAGAAAGTATTCTTCTTCATTGTACCAAAGTTGAGTCAGGAGGAGGTTCTTGTCAGGAAAAATTGCAACCTTCTCACACACTTTTCTCTCTTCCTGCCATGCCGGAACTTGTGTATTTACGTTTGGGAATTTTCTAAGCCCCCACTTAAGTAAACTGTCTTTTTAAGAAGATTAAAACATGCAGGGAATAGAAATATTTGAGCATAAGGAGAATATTTTGGTGTTTTCCAAGCCTACCTAATGACCCTGTTCAAACATAAAGAGTTGGTAAGAGTTTTCTCAAAGTTAATTTATGTTAGTTATGGTCAAAATTATTAATATATCTGTTATGTGGAGCACTAGTAGAAAATGTTGACTTTTACAATGATCTTGTCTTTAGTGAAGGGCAAACAAGAGATTCTTGAATCCATTTTAAAATTAATGCAGGTTAAAAGGCAACCTACTCAAAGTTAATTCTATATTTTGTGCTACTTATTCTGGTGCTAATTGGGGTGGGAAAAATCTAAAAACAAACACACTCAACATGAAGAGACATGTCAACCACTGCTGAGACTAATTCTGATGAAGAGAATATTTTCTGTCCTTTGGCATTGGTTATAAATTTTAGGAAGGCATGATTTCTGAATTATAAGCTTTGATACACTAAAAATATTATATAACTTTAATAAATTGATTTCAGTTGAATTGCTGAAGAGCTGAAAGGATATGACACTAAGATATAAGCATTTAGATTTGTTGTCACTGAAGACTGTTTGTGTTATCTTGCTCTGGATATTAAAGAGTTGTTTCTGCACTATGTTGAGTGAGGGTGTGTGTGGTATATGAGTTAGACCCAAACGAGTACTTGTTTAAAGATCTGAGAGGAGTTCTTTTCCCAACTGAGGCCTTTCCTTCTTTCTCTTAGGAAAGTGTACATAAAATAGCCTTGTTTGCCAGATAGGCGATGACTGAAATAATTAAAAGTTCTAATATGAGGTTAAAATAATTTGAAATGAAACATTGCTCAAAACAAGACTTTTCTACCTGTGGCAGATGGTAGTTTCCAAGAATATCTAAGGATAACTCTAATCCCACATTATCTTCTACAGTGTGATCTTGATAATCCCTGTCAAGAGACAGAGTTTATTTCTCTTTTTTTCTTAAAGTTGGATAAGGCCCATGACTGTTTTGACTGATAAAGTATGGTGCAGGTGACCTTCTGCAGTTCCTGGTGTAGCCCTTAACTGTGCTTGTTTTATGATCTACCCTGGGTATTAAAACACTGCTTCTGCACTATGCTCGCTCTTAGCGTGCTTCTTCTCAGAGCTGCCATGCTATATATGAGAAGCCCAAGTCAAGCTCATGGGAGAGCCATGCACAGCTTCCTTAGCTCACAGCCCTAGATGACTTCCCAGCAAACAGTCACCATTGGCTGTCAGCCATTTGAGTGAGCCTTCTATGATGTCCAGCCCAACTGACCCTTCAGCTTGTGGCATCCCCAGGTGACTTCTGAGCACCACTGATTGAGAGATCCCAAGGAAGAACTTCCCAGCTGAGCTCAGACAATCCATAGAACCATGAGAAAGTTCTTTACCTTACTGAAATTATAGATAGACATTATAGAAATGAATGATACTTGATATATGAAAACCGTATGAACCCATTTAAAAATATTTTCTTTCAAACTTGAGCACTGAGGGTTAAACATAATATTCCTTTTTGCTAGATTATAAATTCCTCTAGGTAAGGAAATATGACTATTCAGCTTTGTATCTCTAGAATTCAACAGTGTTTTGTACTTAGTCGGTACTCAATAAACAATTATTAAATGAATACCTCTTCCCTCTCATGTTACACTCAGTCCAATTTTCCTGCTCATTGAAATCTCTTTAATTTCAATGAGTTATTTTATAAATTAAATTCATAATCTTAACTCATGACTGCCAAAGAATGTAGTTCTAATAAATTAACAAGTTTCAGCACATATTTGGGAGGTAATTAGTAATGTTGAAACTTATATAAGGATTATTTAAATCCATGTTTTATATGTATACACACACACACACACACACACACACGTGTGTTTAAATAGGTATTTATACCTAAAACAGGCTAAACACTATTTTTTGACCCCACTGACTCAAATAAGGATAATGAAACTCATTTTTGCAACTAAACAAAGTATTGATAAATAAGATTATAGATGTACTATTTATTTTCTTATAAAAATATTTTCGAATTTTAAATGCCTGTTAGAAAACAATTAAAGTGGTAATTTGTTGAATTTAATTGTTCATAAAAGAATGTCTGTTTAATAGGGCTATGCATCCAGATTTTGTTAGCATTTGCTTTTAAGTAGGTACTTTAATTTCATGTAAATCACACAGCAATAGTAAAACATTACTGAGCTGAAACATGATTTCATGTGGAAAGCATGGATTAGTCCCATTGAGTCTGGATTTTAATATAAGCTGAATTCTTGATGATCATAGTCTAGTTACTCACCCTCTCCTCAATTTCCTCAAATCTCATAGAATTTGCAAGGTGCCTGCATTGCGTTTAAGACAGAATAGATGACTAATAAATATTCGACCCCTTTGCTTCTCCTCTGTTGGAGGAAGGATCAGTCGAGTTCTAGAATCAATTAATTCCCTTTCACACAGCCTCCATCTTGATAATGCTGATAGATGTATCAGAAAAAGAGGTTACCCTGATTATAAAAATCACATTAGTCAGCTCATCCTCATCTCTCCATTTCTTTATTTCTTCTAGTTTCAGTCTTAGTTTTACTATCACTAAGTTGAATTTCAGCTTGTCCCCCCATTTCTTCCTCCTTCCCTCTCTTTCTTTCTCTTCCACAAATACTCTATTTATACACAGTGGGCACCATTGCCTTCCAAAGACAGGATGGTAAATAGAAAGCAACAACAATGATGTCTGCCCTCATGGAGTCTACATCCTAGCAGGGGAGACAGGCAATAAACACATAAACATGAAATGTGATGTATCATAAGATAATGAAGAAACAAATAGAACAGGGTTTGGGGGTAAAATGTGAGGAAGGGGCTGTCGCTTTAGGTCAGGTGAGCATGGTTGGCCTCTAGAGCCAGAAAAAAGTGGGCTGCAACACCAGCACCCCAAACTTCCAAAACCTCACCTAGACCCGCGATGGAGCGAGGAAGGTGCCCGCTGCCAGTTCTGCCTCATGCTCACCTACCAGGCCTAAGCCCGCCCAAAGAGCTGCCCCCACCCCCACCAGGAATTTGAACTCTGTAGGTGCATGGAACCACGACTCTGTGAAGTGGCCATGTTCCAACAAGCACACCTGGGTGATAGATCAGTCTGCAGAGTGAGAGAGAGAAAAGTGCTTGTACAGCCAGAAGCAGAGATGAGACTCTTAATTGCTTGCCAGACTCTGTTTCCAATCTGTGGGTCTGGCTCCAGTCCTGCCCCTGGGTTCCATAAGATACCTCTATAATCTTTCAACCAATCTCTCCTTTCCCCCTTTGTGTTTGGGGTAGTTCAATTTGGATTTGATGAAATAAAAAAGTCTTGACCAATTACTACCCCTTCAATAGCTGAGGAATGTATAATAAAAATTTTAAAAGCGAATATATAAAAAGAGAATGTAATGGTTAATTTTATGTGTCAGCTTGACTGGGCAAAGGGATGCCCAGATAGCTGGTAAAACATTATTTTCAGGTGTGTCTATGAGAGTGTTTCTAGAAGAGATTAGCATTTGATTCAGCAGACTGAGTAAAGAGATCTGCCCTCACCAGTGTGGGTGGGCCTCATTTAATCCATTGTTGGCATGACTGGAACAAAAGGCAGCAAAAGGGCAAATTCTCTCTTCTTAAGCTGGCACATTCATCCTCTCCTGACCTTAGATAGCTACTTGTTCTCAGGCCTTCAGTTTCTGGGACTTAAACCAGTGGCCTATAACAAATCTTGTTATAGGCTTTGGCTTGTGGGGTTATGAAGGTAGAATATATATATCCTTCCCTATAGAATATATGTATAGACTGCTGGTGCTGTTTCTCTTTTCTCATACATTCCACCTTCACGATTACTCCTCTCTTTCTCCTTCCCATTTATATTATTTTTGTAGTTTTCTTCAACATCTTTTCATTAACTTTTTCCCATGCTGCCTTTTTGTCTGTGACAATTTCTCATGATACCTTTCCTGTCAGTTCTTGCAACTGAAAAACTCCTAAGATTGGAGAGCAGAAGTATGATGCTCGGTTGAGCAAGTTTAAGTCTGTCAGCTGCCACAGTAGGCCTCTCCTCTTTTCTTCCTCCCTTTTCTATTACAAGCAGTTCTGAGAGAATAGGAACGCTATTTCTGGCCTAGTCTGAACAACCAGAAACGATCTATGGATAAAAGTTAAGGCTGTGACGTGAATACTGGGGGCTGTGTTTTCAAACATTCCACATGCAATCCAATCTAGAAAGACATTTCAGAATGTCCTTTCCCAAAGTTGGATACTCTCTCCATTGGGACTCCTACTTGCTGAAGTGTGCAATACATGACCAGAAATCCCTAGCAATAATTTCACTGATAGCAGCTTTTCTTCAGAGTTCTTCCTGTTCCTAGGTCACCCGGAATCCCTGAAGTTCTGTCCAGAGCAAATGGTTGCTCACAAATCAGGATTATTCTCTTCCTAGGGGACTTAAAGAATTTATTCTGAGATTTGGGGAATGACTACAGTGAGGAAGCAATAGGAGGTACCAGATATGCACAGTTTTTGCATTCAGTCTTACCCATTTTCCTAGGAGCCATGGATAGAGTGCATCATCCTCTTGGATACGTCTGAACTCAAATGCTACAGAACTTGGACCCAACCCTAAATTCTGGAATATTCACAGGAGCATAAATGCAAATTTAATTCTAGGAATAGCTCAAGGATTTTCCAGTTCCCAAAAGTAAACATACATTTTTCTATTTCAGGTACATTTTTTGAGGATTGTATATTGAGTGCTAAGTCTGTACTAGTGTCTGTCTAAGAACTTTAGATGTGGTACTTAGTACATTAATTCTTGCAATGAATGTTGGAGGTTTGAAGTTCTAGTAACAGCTCCATTTTAAAGATGAGGATATGGTTTGGCATATCTCAGTCTGCACAACTAGGAAAGTGGGTGGATTTTGACCCCGAATCTTGACCCCTATATTGTGCTGCCTCCTGTAAGATAGTTTAAATACTTACATACAAATGAACCCTTAATAATGATCATGTGGCTCCAAATGTAATCAGTATGCACTTTATATTTGTCATTCCAGTTGGTGAGCTCTTCTCTTCCTGTTGTTACCCTTGCTCCAAGCTCCCTGAATACATTTTTCTTTCCTAACCTCTAAATATCACCCAAATACCCAACATGACAGGATTCTGCGAATCTGATATTTTGTGCTGTCCCAAGTTGTTTCTCTACTCTTTTCTTTTCTCTCCCAAGAAGAAAAATGAACACTCTTGCGGCAACTCCAGCCCGGAATCCTTCTCTTGTACTTAGAGCAAGCCAATCAATAGCTCTCCCCACAGCCCTCACTACGCTGATGGTCAGCGATGCATTAATGGTATTACTGCTTGGCAGTTCAGAAGAAGGTCTCGCTAGAAAATAAATTTATTGTCCCCCTCATGTTCTCCCTCAGTGACTCCCACCTCACTGCTTCCTGTGAGGCAGCTTTGGAACCCTTTGTGCCACCCAAAACATCATTTCCTTTGGCGGTGCTACATTATTGATTGAGATAACACTGGTTTTTAAAAATGTCTTTTATGGCAGGTGAATTTCCTCCTGAGTTGATTCATGTGTGGTTGATCTTGTATATTCACTTTGGTAGCAGAATGTTTACTTTTTTTTCTTCTTCTGGAATTGGAGTTTTCATTATTAAAATAAAAAAATAGATCATAGAACTGTCACCCATGACGAACTCTCAGAAAACATTGCCTGTTGCCTTCTTCTTGCTGGAGTTTGGACTGACTTTAACACATTCTAGTTGACAGGACTGGTTTATTCAGATGGTTTGAACATCATTCTAATGAGGCCTGGGGTGTCCATCCCATCTCTGCAGGATCTGAGTGTATACTCCTGGGCACTGGATGTATACATCCCCCGCCCCATCTCCTTGTAAATCTGCACGAGGGAGAAGACACAAAGACATCCCCACTCCAAGCACATACCTCAGACATCACATGTTGGGTCTAGAAGGGACTGTTTATGCTATTATTTAGTTGATAATGTCAATCACCTTGCTTACAAGAGGTACTTACGGGGAAGAACAGTAAATTCAAAGGAAAATTAACTAAATAATAATGGTACAAGTATGACTTGTCCATTTGGAAGACACAGAGAAAATGGATATAAGCAAGAACAATATGGTGAGTTAGGCAGTGAAATAATAGCTGTGAACTGCTTCTTTTCCATTGTCTTGATTACTTTCTCTATGGGAGTGGTGTTCCTTGGTTGATATACAAATAGGTATTTAAGGGAACAGGGGAAAACTGTAGCAAGGTACCTTTGCTCAGAAAGGACTAAAGCAATCAAACACTGTGTTATTGCAGCCAACTCCAGGCAGCAGAATGTTGTAAATGTCTCCTCCTTTTAGGTTTTTGGACAGTCACTCAAGTTTCATCTTTGAAAAGCTGGAGATCTGAACATAGCATATGGCAAAAAAGAATTTTTGCCTTTTAATCATAGATTTCATTGTGATGTAGACTATTCCTTAGTGTTCATTCAGTATAGACATATGTACTAGGTACTCAGTGGCTGTATCACTGTCATCTTTATGTGGTTCAGTTGACATTATTTTCCTGTTTTATTTGTTCTGAGCTGCTATCCATAAACACTAAGTGTAATGTTTAAGCTTTCTATTTAAGAAATGATTACATGCATGTTTCCCTCAATCAAAATTTGCTCCATATAGAATTCTATCTAGTGACAGTGCTTTCCGTTGCCTTCATTTTGGGTTTAATTCTTTTCCAAGCTTCTCTCTCTTTTGGCATGTTTCTTAAACAAATACCAACTTGTAATCCTGTTATCTTTCTTTTCAGAACACCAAGAAGCAGGGATTTACAAAAGTTTCAAAGCCAGAAAATTCTGCCCCTAAGATCTCCCCCTCCAGGAGTAAGTTGTTGAGGCCATGCTGCCTTAAAAGAACTGAAGTGCAGGTCCCATATCTGTGAGGGACCAAAACTGTTACTCAAGACAAGACCTTTGAGATAACACCAGTGGACCAGTCTCCAAGATACTGATTTATTCGCAATTGCTTGTAATTTTTTTTAAAAATTAAAGACTACAGTAGTGATATAGTTTAGAAAATAAGTGAGCTTGTTGTTAGGTGGTATGACTTATTATCAATAAACATAAAGGATTTTGCACAAACACCTTCACTTCTTTCTTCTGCTCCTGTTTCTCAGCGCTTCCAGCAGGTGTCACTATAATCACAGAACAACATTCCACAACATAGTATGTAACTTTATTTTTCTAGCATAATAATTTAAAGTATTTACACACTGCACGCTCACTGTTTTACACAGATACTTATTCATATACCTATGAACCACATCTAAAGGTTTCTTTGTAAAGACTCGACACACTGTGGAGTTTCCAAGCATAACAAAGAGGACAAAAAAATATTTTGAGTCTTTTAAAGACAGCCATGTGGAGCATCTGTGAAAACCAGTATTTTCCTCAAAGTTTTAAGCTCCCCCGGGAGACCTTTGAATAGCTACAGTCTGTCTATCCATGCCCCAAAACTCTTCTGGTTAAGAATTTGAGGAACCAACATGTTTAAGTAGCATTTTCTCTAGAAATCCTAGAAAAGAAACAGGAGAAAATAAAGCTGGTCCCTCTCTGGAGAAATACCTGTATTTCTGAAACAGTTATCTGTGGGGATTGTATATGTTGAACAGGGACATTGGCTGTAAAGGGAGAATAGCTAAACACACTACTCCTGATCCTAGTAATGTAGGATGATTTTAAGCATCCTTTCCAGTTAAATGGTATGGCAAAATGACCCAATTTCCTTTTCCAACTATTGAAAGAAGTGGTAGTATTACTTTCCCTGCAAAGGATAAAGGTATATTAATCATATACACTCCAAACCCAGATAACTGTAGACAATTCTAGTTTTTTCATTTTTATACTATTTGCACAAAAATAGTGGTTAGAGGTATCCTATTTTCTCTCCTTCATTCTACTCAATTCCAAAACAAAGTCAGTAGCTAATTATATCTTCTGAACCCAGCACTTGGTTTCATAGGTGAACAAAAGCAGCCAGTTCAGAACTGATGATGAGGCAGGCCTCTGGTCCAGTTTTAATAAAAGGATGACAGGTTTAGTTTCAACTGATATTGAAACTTTTGAGTAAGTAGTAGGTTGTCTTCATTATTTTCTCGGACTGGCCAGATTATTCTCTCATATACCAGATGGTAGAGAGATTTTACCGCTTCTAGATGAACTCACAGATGAGCTAAGAAAATTTCACAAAACGACAGCCTCTTTTCTTGCCATTTGGGCCTCTGGCAGTGAGTGCTACTACTAATCAATAGGACAGGGCATAAGGAAGAAATTACCTGGCCACCTAAAACTTAGCACTATCTTGACCCAAATCACTAAAGTACAAATTCCACCACTTTTTCTTGGAATCAAACACTTACATTTTAGATATAACATGTAAACCTACCTACCCTGTAGTTTACTTTTTTAATTACCGTGCTTGCCTGTTGGTGTTGTTTTCCTCTTGCAGGAGGGTGCTGACACAGAAGAGGAGAGGTAAGGGGATATTCTGCTTTATAGGGATTTTACTAAGTACGTGAGCAACTAAGTACTATTCACCTATGGATGTTAAGGGGAAGAGTATCTGATTAAAAAGAGACCACATGGAGAGCAACACTGCTTAATAAGAATGTTTAGATTAACAAGCACCCAGTTAGCCATATTTTAAGTCATGCCAAGGAAGCTTTTGTCATTAACACCCTAGTCCATTCAATCATGCATACGCACGTCAAAAACCGCGATGAAGAACATGGTGTTGAAGGAAAGAGAGTGGAGAACTGTGCAGTGGGATCTGGGTCTCATTGTAGACTCTAGCTCCTAAAGTGAGGCTGAGGAGGGCTCACGGGGGTGGAGATAGAGAGCACTGAGCTTCTGGGCCCAAAGAACCAGAGAATAGAAGACTAAGAATGGGGGCTTGCATGAATTGTAGAGAACAATGCATAATCACTAAAGTTATGTCTTTGTGTTTTGTTTGTTCAATGCAGAATGGAGTTACAAGAGGAAAAAACTAGTTTAACAGGGATATAAGATAAAAGTGAGAACTACTGGAGTCTAGCAAAATGAAACTGCGATCAATACCTCCTTCTAACAGATAAAAACAGTTTAGTATGGTTCAACAGCATACCGGAAGTGCTGAGATGTCACAATCCTAGTTAATAAGGATTACAGTAATATTCTCCCCACTCTCTGAAAAAGTGTCAACTGTTAAAGAGGGAGAGGGCTTCCTAGACATCAGTGTTTAACAGTCAAAAGCAACTATAAGGGTGAGTTAATTATCCTTCTAAATCGACTGAGTACAGAAGAAGGGAGGGCCCAGCTCAAGGGAATGAGGTACTACCAGCAGGCAAGTAAAAGCTGAATACTGCGGCAAATCAGTAGCAATGGAGAAAGGGCCAGAGGGAATCGCCAATAATAGCTACAAACATCATCACTGGTCATCTTCAAAGAGGACGCTGCGTATGGTGTCTGTGTATATGCACTATACATACTAACCAGGTACACACATAAATATTTAATATATAAAAAATAAAGTGCTTTCTAACAGGTCCCCAGGCAGGGACATTATAAAACATTTCACAAAACTGCAAAATAAAATTGATACAATCAAAGAACACTACATCCAACATACATGAAAACAGTCAAACTCAATTATGTACAAACTGGTGGGTGTCCCAGCACAAACATCCTATCATATACATGGTATATACATATATACTCTTTGACTCAATATATTATGACAATATATATTTTAAATTTTGTTATAGACAAAAAATAAAAAACAAAAGACAACCCCTACAAAAACACAATAAGGATCAAGCATGTGAGTCCTAGACTGACAGACAAACAGCTGCCTCTATGGGGTGTCCCATGACCACTGCTCGGGAAAATGTGCCAGCGTTCCTTCCTCGGGTGCAGTGCCTCCACATCCCCCAAGGCGCTGTGGGCTGCAGCAGTGAAGTTGGCATCACCAGTGGTGAGCAGGTCGAAGACACAGGACTGGAAATAGATGTCCTTCACTGGCATCTTCTCGTGGCATTGAGCATTGGCAGTCTCCAGTGTGTAGCCGGGCCAGGCCTGTGCCGGGGAGGGGCGGGGCAGGCTGTGCCCCAGGATGGCAGACACCTGGCCTTGCCCATCATCGATGCGCTCGCTCACGGGGCAGCCGTTCACGCATAGCTGCAGGTCCTGGCTCTCCTCATAGGACATGGCCAGGTCTTCAGGCATGCGGATGGCAAGGGTCAGGTAGTGACCCAGCTGCCGCACAAACACCGTGGTTCCTATGTAGCGGGCGTGCATCTCCACGTAGCGGCCACTCTCCCTTTCTACGATGCGCAGGCTCTTGGTGTCACCATCCCCACCACTGGTGCTGCCATCCACAAAGGCAGCTGGCAAGTCATCTGTCACAGCTTGGTATACTTTCTGATCTGTACACTCACGGTGGGCTTTGAAGATGATCGTGATCTGTGAGAAGAAATGCATACAAAGGTTAACACAGTGGGAAGGAAACAGGATGCTGGATCCCTCTGTAGCAAAAGCTCCCCTCCATTCTGGAGTTGAGTGGCTGAAGACAGAATCTCCATATTCAACCCCTTTGTTCCTGTCTCACAAATGAATGGTGAGGGAAAATGAAAAAGTCCTACGCATTTAGAATGAAAATTCAACCTAAATCCAGGGAATGTGCAGCAGGAAAAATTTTCTTTGTTAAAATCTAACAGTGTTGCTGTTGGGATATAGGCAATTTTTATTGATTATTTATATCTTGTCTCTTTCCCAAAACAGCAGTAGTATAGCTCTGAAAAAAAAATTCCTATGCAGAAACTTTAAGAGGCTTAATTAACAATACACCTACCAGAACTCTGATTCCTAAATAGTTTCTTCACTGGACTGTAAAACCATATCCCATGACTAATCACTACAACTTACTCATAAACACTGAGGGACGAAGCACAGAATCCAGGAGGGGGCCATCCCAGCAGCAGCTACCAATCATGTGCCTGAGGAAAGATTTCTCTAAGTCTGTTAATCAAATGTTTCACATGACTGGCTAATCCCTGTGACAGAGAAATCACTTGGCAAATATAGCTCCCAAGCACTGGCAGAAAATAAAAACCCTAAACCTAGTTACAGCAAATGTTTTCCCCAAACAGCACATGGCCCTTTAACTTCTCAGAAAAAATTTCACCCAGCCAACTCTCAAGTCTACAAATTAAGAAGATAATTCATGCAGAAAAAACTACTGATAATACAAAAGCTTCCCTGTAGTGAGCCCCACTCTCTTTCCTTAATTAGAACAATTATTTAAAAACTGAACCTTTGAGCCCTTTCGCCTCCAGCACACTCAACATCTCCGGTACAGGTGTTGGAAGAAAGAGGACTATGAAGAAACAGGGCCTTCTGGGTCACACAAGGTGGGGAAACTATCCCAAAGGAAAAACAGCCTACATTTTGAGATTTGTGTTATTGTCAGTAACTGAGGTAACAGCTTATTTTTTTTTCTTCTTGAAGGAAAAAAAAAGTATCAGGTGACTTCAGTCAAGGAGGAAGGTAGACAGGCCAAACACTCTACAAATTACTCTGGATGGAGGAAACCTCCTGCAAGGGAACTAATCAAAACAATAGAGCCTTGTTAAAAAGGCCAGAAAATGCTCTGGCCCCCCTCCCCACCCCTCTTCTCTACAAGTCCTCACCACCACCCCTCAAGTTTATGTCTGAAGTTTTTTCCTCAACTTGGCCAGCATTTGCTCACACTATTTAATTCCACATGTTCCCACTGGTGTTACTTGACTGGAATTTTCCAGCCATTTCATTTTACTTCAGCCAGTTATAAAGCCAGATCTGAACCAGCTGCACTGTAGCAACTGGTTAAATTCATATCCGTTGTTTGCAGCTGCAACTAAAATCCAGACAATGTACTATGAAAATGTTGGATTTCTCCCTTCCTAATTATCCTGAGCCACAATTTAATTTCACTACCAGCCTTCTCATATTTCAACACCTTCTTAAAAACCCAAAGGAAGTGTACCAGAGATGATTTCAGGAAATTTGTTGTGCATCCAACCATAGTACCTTCTAGAGTGAATGGGATTTTGAGCTAGATATCTAATGGGACTATAAAATAGATTTACTTGGTGGCTCTGAAGACAGCTTGACAAGTGCTTATTTATTTATTTATTTATTTATTTATTTATTTATTTATTTATTTATTTATTAAGGTAAGCTACGAGGTGAAAAGATTAATTCAAGTAAATTCTATACATGAAAGCTGAAAGTTAATACAGATGGATAAATAACAGTAACAGACTTTTAATCACTATCTTCATTTTCAACTAGAACACTTGCACTCACAGATTCAATGAACTCTTCTACAACAGCTAAGTAATTTGTCTTTCTAGTTTAACAAATCTCACATTTAAATCAACTTGGCATTATTTGCAAGAATTAAGTACTTTTTTGTTCACCTTAAGGAAAACAAAGAGGAATTAGTTTTGTTGGGGCAACAAAGTAGAGAGATCCAATTCCAAACAAGTTTCCAAAAAGGGAAACAAGGGTCAATATTAAGATGAGTGGAATCATTCCACATGCCTTACCAAGTCTGTTGTTTTCATTAAGCACACCAATTCCAGCCCAGGACTCATTTCAAACCTTCACACATCATTGTCCTTTGCTATGCCTGTGGCATACTTTAAGATGCTCAAGTACGACTCAAAGCTGAACCTCTACACAAGTATCTACATTTACAAAATATTCCAGTTTACCTAACAACAGATTTTTATCTGTCCAATTTCTTGGGAATGGTTTTCTTTATGAGAAAATGAGGTTATTTCTCTTATTTCTCTTTTGGTTGAAATAAGTCTCCCAGAGCCTATGCACAGAATTAGCCCTTGATTCAAAATGCTGAGGGTGATGAATCAATCTCAAAGCATGAGATGGGTTTCCTGATTGGTCCTCTGTAGTTTGATATCATCGATGTAAAAATGTAGAAAAGTCTAGGTGACAATTTCACATGACTTAAGTTTTATAATGTAATTTCATTCCTCATACAACACTAGCTCTTAAACTGCAAGCACTCAGCCATGAAGAGCCAGAAATTCATTTTCAGGTTCTGTCTCCTGCTTCTGAGGAACAATTTATTCATTCTTAATAATTCTTACTTTTAAAAACATTCAAAATTCAATCAGGACTTTTGGAAATTCCAAACATTTTGTATTTCCAACTAGCAGCTATCAAAATCAGAGCATAAAAACAGAATATTCAAAATTGTATTCTAAAGCTAACAGGCAATTTAAAAACACCAGTGATGCTGCTTACTTTCCCCCCTCTATGAACTGATCCATATGCTATAATAACTCAATTTGGCATATGTGTTCTATGCCACACCATTTATTATTTATGGATGGCATTTCTGTGCATTTAAAACATCAATGCCTTTTGTTAAACCTCCCCCAGCCCAGTTCCTTTCCACCCCCACCTCAGACAAACTACTCCAGTTCTTCTCATTCATTTTTAATGTTTCATTGCCTGAGATCTTTACCACCCACAAGGTCTGTTAAGAAGAGAAAGATAGCAGTTACAAATCAACCTTTTCACACACAAAAGGCAATAAAGCTTTAAGGGTTTCTGAGAAATACCAAAATTTATAAGTACCTGCCTCTCCTTTTTTACCAGGGGAGAAAAAAGAAAAAAATTACATTAAATGAAAATGAGGAAGCCAACAAAAAGGAAAACCCAGCCACTGCCTTGCCAAGATACAAACATACCTTCCCCTAGCTCAATAGATTTGTATAGTGCTGCACATAGGTTTTCGAACAGCAGAATTATTCCCCAAAGGCTGTGTACTTGACTATTTGTGCTTATTGTATTTTGGAAAAAACATTCATTGGTGTTTAATCAGGCTGTTTGGGACTGCAAGTGCAGGACCTTACTGGAATCCTCCAATACTAGAACTGGACGTTTAGATCAAGGGACTCACAACTCTTGGATTAAGATGGGCCAGCAAACTAAAGTGAAATAGGCATAGAAATTAGCTTGGAAAATAGAGAAACAATTTTGATATGTACCCAGTTAAAGTTCTGCTTGTGTTTAAGGAAGCTAAACAAATTTTATTCCATATAATGAGCTAATAGGTCCACTTCATCAGATCCTCTTGATGTATTACAATTTGAAAAAGTAGGTGACTCTGAGGGAAGATAAGAGATCGCTGTGCTCATAGCCTTTTTACTCTTACACAGGTTAAATGGGATACTGACTCTACATTCAGCCCTCTGGAGTGAGCAAACAAGAAACCATTCCAACAAGGACACATGCTTCCAAAAAACACATGCTCATACCCAGCTCTAAAACACCTAATCTTTACTAAGAGGGTCAGTTTTTCTAAATGTTGTGAAGTCAGAGCCTAGAACTTAGATGTACCGAAAAAAGTAGAGGCCTTAGAAGGCACCAGCCCTCCACTGTTTCCCTGATGCAACCCCCCACTCCCACCCTGCCCCCCAGCCCAGAGAAACCTGGGAGTATGGATCTCCACTGGAGCTGAGCCACTCATCCAACTGGGAGGTGCCTGTCCTCTGATTACATAGGTGGGAGAATTCTGTGTCTCCCCTTTTTCTTGCAGCATGAAAGAAATAAAGCATATTCATCTAGAATAACTTTCTGTTTGAACATAGGGCTAGGACAAGATGCTAAAGGAAGACAGTATATGTGTTTAATAGGAGGGTAGCAGATTAAAAATCTTACTCAAGATTCCTTTTAAGGCTTGAATGAGACTATAAGAATCTGCTACCTTCAAAAGAGATATCCAAATAGGTTTCTCTACCCTCACAAACTCTGTCTACAGAGCTCTGTTCTAAGCACACACACAGGAATTCAGAGAAATGGAATGGATTGGCCTTATTTATTCTTCAATATTGCCCCAGGTAATACATGCAGGAACAAGGGCTGCCTTGGCTGCTGGAGGGATTCTTGGCAGCAGATAGAGAAAGAAGAAACCAAACTAGAGGGAAGGACACCCACAGCTGAAGCTGCTAGGGTGGTCCAACGGAGAAGCATTAAGTTCAGTGGCTGGAAAGAGCATGCCAGAGTGAAAGGGAAGCAGGCAGAGGGACAACACATAAAAGGGACAGGCACAAAAATGTCAACTTCTAGAGAGTAATTTCTGTACACTTGAAACAAGGAAGGCTGGAAGTATAAATAAGCTTAGAGACAGGGAAATTGGCTTTGTTGTGGAGACCAGAACCTCACACTGCCCTGAATAGGAGAAAAGGCCTCTGGTTCTCAAAAGTCTTAGCCACTCAGTGAACTCCATAGGGAACTTCTCATTTGTTTGTTGTGTTCGAACTCACTATGCTTCTAGGTGTGAAGTTAGGCAGTGTGGACAACATTACAAGCCTAGGCAGCCATGCTTCAGACCAGAGGCTAAAAATATTTTGAAAGGTGAGAGCCAGGGCTGAGGCAGTAACTCTAGGAGTAGCTATCACTTTTAGGAACTTCACTCCCCATGGGGGACAGGGGCAGGGCCACAGAACCTGAGCCCTCAGAGAAATGCTAGGCAAATGCTCTGGTCCTAGGTTCAGCACAGCTGTTCTTCAAATGGATGAGGATTAGGAAGTCACAGCCTTTTTGACCATATTTCAGTTTGGGGAGGTGACTAAAAAAGTATAAGGGTTTGGAGATCTTCACAATACACTCATACACACATATAAACACACGTGTACTTACATATACCTTTAAATACAAAGATTAAACCCTGACCCCCAGTTCAGGGTTTATGAAAATTAGTGTTGAAATGCTGTCATATCAATTCTATCCACAGTATACATACTACATTCCAATACTGAAAGAACTCCACCAGAATTAGCCAGACCTTCTTTTGGCTCCATTTCTTAAAATAACCAACTAATTGGAACACTAAAAACCCCTCACCCCACAGACTCAGATTCACCTGAAGTTCCTTCTAGACTCAACAAAACCATATTGGCAAGGCTGTCCAGTTAAATTGTTGGATGGGTGTTGCTACTCTACTTAGTTATCACTTACTGACAAGTTGAGCAGTTTTAAAAGTCCTTAAGTTACCCCATCCACAAGAACACAAAATTCAAAACAGTGGACTAGCAAGTTCTACTGCAGTCAAAACAAACAAAGACAAAATGGGTAAGGTAGTATTTTCATTGTTCAACACTATAGGTAAGTCTTCTGACATACCACATTCCACACAGGCAGCAACTGTTTGGTTGGCATTAATTGAAGCCAACAAAAAAGTACCAACTATTCAGTGTTTCCTTCTTGCCCCTTCCTCTCAGAATGTTGACTTAAAGAAAATTTAACGGGGCAGAGAGAGAGACATTTGGAAATGTGACAGAAAAACAAGTTCTAACTCTCAGTTGTGTATCAGACTTGGCCTCGTGCCTCTGGTTTAAACTATGGAGGAGTGTGGATTTGTTTTAAAGCAGCAGAGTCCCACAGCACTGCATGCAATCCTGCCTGGCTCCGGCAGGGCAGGCATCGGATTAATTTCACTTACAAATGGGGGATTTTGGAGATTCCCTCCTCCTCCTAAACCAGATCTGGGACAGAGTGGCACAGTCTTGGAGATTTAAAATATAGGACTTAGAAGATATGCAGATATGGACTTTATACCATTTAGATGGGTTCTACTAACACCAGTTGTCTCTTCATTCCAGAGAAAATACAGATGGTAAAAGATGTGTTATCCAGAAATTTTAATGTGCATGGACAATGTAAAAGTGTACCTTGTTTGGAAAGTACAGCACCAACACATAACCAAGGTAGGCCTATTCATCTTACAAAATGATGTTTTACACTTACACTGTAGATCATACAGCTAATAATTTCTCCTCTTTCTGCTTTCTTCACATACACTTGGAAATCCTTTTACCTTCAGGCAATTTGCTGAAACTATATGAAGCAGAGTTGAGTAGTTCCTCGGCCTAAAACCTTGTAATGCAGTACAAACAAGAACTATACTGGAATTAGAGCTGATTTCTGTTATTCCAAAACTAGTCTTTAATGTTTCAGTATTGTTTCTATAATAAATTCAGGGAGGATAAGGATATCTAAGACATGCTTTCATGAGTTTTTAAGATAAGCTAGGACCCTGAAAAATAAATTTAATTAAGAACTGGAGACTCCAGTTCTAGAAAGCTTTTTGATATTAAGTCAAAGACCAACAATCTTTCAAAAGTATTATCAGGATTCTAGACACCACTAGGTTGAAGGGGAGTGAGGAAATACAGAGTAGGCGAGAAGCCACTTTGACCATGAAGGGTGGAAAGGGAGACTGTGTCAAATACCAAGAGTAAAAAAAAGTGACCTGTGACAGTGACCAGGGCAGAGGAATGTGCTCTGGGTACAGCAGCCCATCTTTCTGGCCTACTCTCTGGGCCCTTGACATCTAACAATTTGCTAAGTAGCAGCACTTGGAACCAGCTTATAAATGCGGGTTCCTAAAAGAAATCCTAAAAATGGATAGTTTTACTTACAAACCCCACAATTCTCCACTACTTGCTGCAAATTTTAGTTATGTACTTAGTCTGAGGCAGAGACTGCATGCATCTCTGTATCTCCCCCATGCAGTAGGCCCTTTAATACTTGGTGGTTCAAATGCAGCATCAAATCAATTATACATTTTGTCAGAAAAAGGATTATATTTAGCAGGGAGATCAAGTGCAAACTTCTTTCTTATCTGTTCCCCAATATGCCTCAACTGTTCATATAACTTTTTTTTTGGTAATTTTTGTAAAACAAGGAGGACCATCACAAGGAGCAAATGTTAAAAAGATGGCAAGAATTACCTGCCTAGGACAGTGGTTGTCTACATTAGTATGTTTTGTTAACTTACATATTGGAAAAATAATCTGTTATTTTATGAAATTATTGAATTTTATAAAAATACTTTATGTGCATAAAAGATGTCACCTTTATTTTTAATTTTGTTACATTTCCCTTTGTATCTACAGCAGTAAAGCATTATATAGTTTATGCAATGTATACTTGTCTATTGAGTCTTTAAAGATTTAACATTAACAATTAAAATAGTTTTACTATTAAAAAAAATAGAATTACTTGCCTAACAGATAAATCACAACATACAGAGCAATCTCAGATTTTACAAACTGGTTATAATATATCTGCAAGGTAATTTGTGTTATCTGGAAGGAAAGGGCTTTTCAAATCAACATGTGCCCCCTCTAACAACACTGAATCCAAAAACAATCCCGACAATGGGAGGATGCTGAATCTTCCTTATTCTATAAAAATAGGGATGACAACCAGAGTGTAGCTCACATTGTTTCCATATAGACACAAAATACACAACCGGTGACAAAAACTTGGCTACAAAAAAAAATGTACTAGGCTTGGGGTCAAATGAGGACAGATTTCCAAACCTTGATCCAGTGATATGTTTAAAATAACAGTTGAAAGCCTTCACAATG
Source organism: Cynopterus sphinx (assembly GCA_030015415.1). Taxonomy (NCBI): domain Eukaryota; kingdom Metazoa; phylum Chordata; class Mammalia; order Chiroptera; family Pteropodidae; genus Cynopterus; species Cynopterus sphinx. The sequence continues at coordinate 57,472,557 of CM057379.1, read as the reverse complement.
CAGGTATGTCTGGCTCTGATTTTGCAAGCAACAGAGAATGATCCAGAAACATTGGTTTACATGCCCACATATGGCTGTAGAACACTAGCTACATATTAAGAGGCATCAGAAAAAAAGAGGAACCAACTCATGCTCTAGGAGCCTACAAGCTAATGGTGTTTTTATTCTAAGAGAATGTCTAGTGTTTATATTTTGAGGAAAACAGCAAGCAAGAATGGATCAATTCAACAAAGTCTTCTTACAACTCTAATATCATCCAGTCAAAGTTTTCAGAAATTTCCAAAAAGTAGCTAGAGTTCAAGTATTAGGGATAACTTTGGATTTTAATAAACACATAGATGTCTGACGGGCAGGTTCTCTTCTCATGCTCTGGAAAAGCTAAGTGCTATTGCCAAAGGGATAACCCGAAGCTGGTGGACGATGGGAGGAAGAACGTATAAGGAACCTTAGAGTGCCCAGTTACCTGCCATACAGTCACCTGGCTTGGTCATGCACAAAGGACACACCTCTTTCCCAAATGCAAACTGCCTTAAGGTATATCACTTTCTCTCATCAAAGGATGAAGCACAGAAAAATCTGCAGCAGAAGATCTATAAAATGACTTGCTGTCATCCCGTTACCCCTCCACTTGTCAATTCTGTCTTACTGAAATTGAAGGATAGGATAAGAAAGCTAGAATGGGAAAGGACATGATTACATTAAAATAAAAGGAGAAATAAAGCAAAGGTATACAAATTATTTATGAAAATTAATTTAAAAATATTGCCATTGTTTACATGTGCAGTAAAAGTATTCTTGAAATTTTCTGGAAAGGAATCATTTTAAATGCACCTGAGACTGACAATTTTAATATATGCTATTAGGAATATAACATTATTTATAAAGTAAGAAACTGTTTCATAAAATAATTTATTTCAAAATCACCTTCTATAATCACAGCATATGCAAAATCCTTATTGAGTACACTTAAACAGATCCACAGATCCACAGAAATAAGTAAACAGGAGCTGAGACTGTGGAGCTGGTAAAGGGAATGTAGAGAAGGTACAGAAGTCAAGCACTGCCACAGATGTTCTGGTTTATTGGTGTGAGGTCCAGGACAGCTATGGACATGTGTCCTCTCTGGAGCCTAGTGTGAGCTACCTCCTCCACCCAAACAAAAACTGCTTTACTTTTCCTTGTAGCCAACCCTGACAGTTCTAAGCCCATTCCTCTCATCTCTCTTCCCCAGTGCTTACAGGTTTGAAGCACCTCTCACAAAGGTGGGGAAGATGGCTCAGAGCTGATGTGGATCTCAGCCCAGGTATGTAGGTGTGCCAGAAACCTTTGCAGCCCCCAGGGTGGAGAGATGAAAAACCAGCCCTGGCCTTGGAACACACCTACCTGGCAAGGTGAAGAGGAGGGAAGTCTGGCAAAGGGCATAATGAAAACCCAGCAGCCCTGAGAAAGCACACCTGTGCTCACCATGACAACTAGAAAACCACCCTGCATTTCCCAGGGGAAAAGAGAGTAGAAAAGGGTGAATAGGGCCATATTGTCCAGCACTGCAAGCCTACACTCACTGCTTCCATGTGGAAAAAGTCTTAGCTAATAAATGATAAATAAAGAGGACTTCATTTTCTTTAATTTTGTTTAGATATTTTTCCTCCTAAGCTTTGTTACTTTGTCATGAGGGAAAGGTGGGTATTTAGGGGTAGGCTGAGCTAACCTCACAAAGACAGGCTTAAAGACGGCTTACTCAAGTCAGATTCCAAGATGAGGGGTTGTCTTAGGGACCTCACTGACCAAAAACCCAGGTCTAGTGCTTTAGATCACTGCTGAAAGCGGGGAAATGAATGGATGCTTAAATACAATTTCAGTATCACAAGTGGCCAGCCTCATCGATACCACTGGTCAGTCTTAAAGCTAATGACACTAAGCACATGGGTCATTAAAAATGCTTGACCACAAGGACGATACAGTATCTGCAATGTGCAGTGTTAGGTTATCGAACAGCTGGTCTATGGTATGTGTTTAGGGTCTGGTTAAGCTGGGACTCAAACAAACAAATCTTCTGAAAGATTTTTTTTTTTAAGTATTATGGTAGACATCAAAAATCAGATTCTTTTTGGAGCTTATTTCATAAACACATTTTGCCTCATACTGTTTTTATTTTTATTACCATCATTTTTTTTTCATGCTTAAAATTTTTTTTAAAGGATTCATTTTGGTCCCGAGTAGGGAAAAGAAAATTGTACTGCAAAATTTTAGGCCTTTGCTTAGTTTCATCTGCACAGGCTCTACCAGCACTGACAGTCCTTCAACAGGAACTTCCAGATGCTTCTTCTGGGGGCTTTGGAGAGAGTTACAAAAAGAAAGGAAAAAAACAAACAAACAAGTACTAGAGGTCATGAAGCCATAGAGAAATTTGTTGCTGAACAGCATGCTCACCAGATGTGTGGAAAGCTTTCCAATAGTGCAATTAAAGACCAAGCATTCTCATCATCGGCTTGAATTTATGTCACATAGACAACTACCCGTACCAACCCCTTTTGGAATGGGTAAACTCTTTGATCCTTGACAAACTGAGAGAGAAAACAAAGATGTCCTTATTTATTTGCTCGAAACTACGACAGATTCAACCACAACAGAAATTGAATGATCTAAAGTACTTCAGTGTCAATTGTTCCGCTGAACCAATATTTTCCCATGCATACAGCACTTATTAATTTCGACAGTATTGCTTGAAGGTTACTCCTCCAAGCCCTTAATTATTTTCACAATCAATGATGATTTTCTCCATTCCCAATGGAACTGCCTTCTTGAATTTCCACTGTTATGTTTTCCCAAAGACTATTTCTAGGTTTTATGCCCTATGATTCTTGCTGTCATGATAAATTTTTGGCCATGGTTTGTCTTTTAACTTCATAATTATATAACTTTATGTCATAACTTATAGCAAACACATATTTTAACATACAGATAAAAAAATTATTTGCATATTTATAAAACCCAGAGGAAGAAAAGTTTATTTTGTAGGATTTGGAAAGGCCAGCTTAGGCTTGTATTGCAAGCTGAAGTGTAAACATTTTTGAATTCTCCTAAGATGTCTGGACCAATGTAATAGTCTTCTTTGTTCAAGGCAATGACTTCTAATCTCAGACTTGTGACACCCCTGGGTATCTCCAGGTATCTCCAGAGGTGTTGTAAAACTCCCTCCACAAAAATGCCAAGTAAAATATTTAAATTAAAAACATGTAACACATGTTTGGAGGCAAGGGAAGGTGTCCTGAAATCAAAAAGAACAGTCATGGATATTACAAAAACTTGATTCTTGGTCAATTATATATTTTAGTCTAAATCAATGATGAATAGATAAAATAAACAAAGGAAATTAAGCGAGATAGTCTGTATGTGTGTTTTTGTAGTTGGGGGTGATGGGGAAGGAGCTGGTTACTTGTGACACTATTTTTGTGGAAAACTCTTTTTGATAGCTTTATTTATTTACTTACTAATAACCGATTAGAGCTGACCGGCAATTGAAAACCCAGTTCATAGCTCCTCTCTACTTACTTGCACTAGGACATTGGTGGCTTAAAGCTGACTTAAAGAATTTGGTATTCGTTTCTTTAAAACAAACAAACAAACAAACAAACAAACAAACAACAAATAAGAACCACAGACACTGACAGCTAGGCAGGATAAGCTTAGCATAATTTTGTCAGTTTTCCCCTGAGCTTCTGACTTAAATTATCCTGACATTATATGGGAGGTGGGGGGTGGGGTGGGGTGGGGTGTTATACATCACTGCTCTGCAATATTCAATTCTTAACTTTCTTGGTCAATACTTGCTAACTAAAAAACCTTTTTGGACTTGCCATTGGGAAGCTGACCTACAGCCATTATATTTTATGATAGTTTCCAAATTTCCAATAAAATATGCTTCCTGATGGGTTATTGCCCTCAGGCTTCACAGCTCTCTTTATTCAGAACACCCACTTCAGTCACTTAATAAATCTAAACATGGATTTCCATAAAGAAGAGTCACACACATATGCACTCAAAAAAGACATCACTAAAAAAGTACACACTTTTTCATTAAACAGGCTTACTTTTTCTCTAGAGAACTCAACTTCTCTGTTTATTTTTTATTTTTCACATCTGCCTATTTAAATTTAGGTCCACATTTTACATTAAGCCCTAGAATTCCAGTGAGAAATTCCTAATTTTCGTTTAATCCTTTATCTACTTTGTTAATTGCTTCCAAGACCAAGCACTGTTCCTTTAAACTAGGTCGTTTGTGCATCCCACTTCCAAAGTTACCTAAAGAATCAGACACCTGCAAGGTATAACAAAAAGAAGAAAGTATTCTTGCCTTATTTGTAGCAGTAGCACTGGATCCAGGGACCACGGGCACATTCGTCACTTGAACTGAGAGATAATTATTATCTATGAGTGGCCAAGCCCCTTCCACTTTGCACGTCTGGAAATGATCCTTAAAAGTTCTAAGGTGAGGATCTCCGAACAAGCCACAAAATAGGTAATTGGGAGGATTCTGGTCCCCTCCTTTGTGTTCTCTGGCTCCTGTGTGGCTGTGATAGTTACAAGGGTCATGGGTCACTTCAGGGTTGGTAGAGGATGTGGGCCCATCTTTGGAACAGTTCCTCTGGCTCATAAGGTCACTGATACCCAACACAGCAGAATGGTATACCAGGTTTCCACGGCAGGCTTTTGAAGTTCGCTGGGTGCAGCCAGCATAGGCACGCAGGGCCTTGCAAAACTCAGAGTCAAAGCCATCAATGGCAGAGTTCAGGTGTGAAGTCAGGGACACAAAGTCCGTGGTACATTTCTGGATTCGACATTGGGCCGGCTGTTGGCAGTCACCTATGGGAAAGAAGACCACACATTTTTTAAACGCTTCATAACTTCCTGAGCTACATGAGAAAATGACAATCTCCTCTGGGAACTGTTTGTTCTATTTCATATACTCCTATTTTAAGAAGGCCTTCAAAAATAGGGTTGCATTGTGCTTTTCTGATTCCTACACATTAAGCCACTGGGAGAAAATTGCATGCAGTAAGTTAACTTAAAACTTTAAGCATGGCCATTTAAAGTGAACCTAAGTCTAGTCCTGTGTTCTTAGGTTAAAATTACAAGGGAATGGTTAATACAACTTTGTTATTGTTCATAGATTTTGAGAAAGATTCTTCTTCTCTAAGGACAAGAAAAAGATGTGAACTCTGCTTTGATTTTGGAAACTGCATAAGTAATTTACTTTGGAAAGCACTGTCTATGCACAAAACCATGACAAAAGCTTCCATGCCTCAGGTAGGGGGAAACTTCTAAATTATAGCATGATTGCTTAAAACACTTTTACCTGATTCTAGTATAAATAAAATGTAAGAATATCAAGAAAAAATCCATGCACTAAGTTATTCTGCATTTCCTGACAGAAAGTTTATCAACAAATTGTATATAAATTAACAATCTCCTGGTTTCTACAAAGCATAGATGGTCTTTTAAAAAAACAAAGTCATTCATCTGACCAAGTTATATATTCACTTCTCTCAACATCCATCACCCTAGGATTCCAGCTCCCACACAGTTCATCAGTAAAAGAACACTTAAAAAAGCCAATATACTGAAATCATGTTGCAGAAACAGATAATTCCACTTTTTTTTTTTCCAGAAACACAACAGGACATAGACATCTTAGGGTATAAAAAAGGACTTTATTCTTTAAATCAACAATTCATATAAACTTAATGACTGAAGCAAAGCTCAAACAAAGTAATGAAAAACCAAGTATTACTGCCCTCGTATTTAAAATTAAGCCAATTTTTACACGATGTTTTGCCATTAGCTTCTCACATAAAAATTTATAAAACCTCTCAAAGCACCCCACCCCCATCCCACAAAAAAAAAACCACACACAAGAATTGTCAACACTAGGTCAGGCATGTGTGCCAATCAGTTTAATATTCTGTTCTATAAAGTAGGAACACTAGAATTAGTAAAAAGAAAATCCTTTTCTTTTTCACTGACCTCAAATTTTATAGACAAGAGCTAGAAGATAAATTTGTGTTACTTAAATATTCTTTATAGGTCTGTAAATTATGGAGGAAGACTCAATCTCTTCAAGTTTTAGGTTTCTCATCTGAGAAATGAGGTTGTTCTAAAATGAACTTTTTACCCTTTTTCATGCATAAAATACCTTATAATTTCTATTCTAGGTGGGGGAAAAATCAGTATAGTATTATTAAATATGTAATAACTTAAAGATGTGGGTATAACAAACTCTAGGATAATATCAAGGTTTAGAACTTTGATAAAGACAAACTAAACCTATTAAAAAGGTTTTTAAGTAAACATAACTACAAATATATTTTAATCTTTTCAGTGGCAAATTGCTTTTAAATCTGAATTAAGAAGCCTGTAATCTCTGTTTCTGGCTTCAATTGGAGAGAAAAAGGTAGGAGATGACCAACTTTCAAGATACTTCCCCCATTTTTCCATTTCAAGGACCAAAAGAGGAAACATGTAGTCTAGATTGGACATTCACTTTACCATGAGTAAAAGAGAAGATTAAATTAATCACAAAAACACTTTCATGTTTGGCCTATTTAGTTTTTGCATATTTCAAAGTTGACAAAAGCAGCTCCGATATATTTATAAAGTTCCTCTCCAAAGTAGATATATCATTTTCAACTCATTTTACTCAAAAAGGCAAAAGCAAAAACAAAACAAAATGAAACAAAAAACCCCCAAAAGTCATTAAAGCCATTTTACAGATGGGAAAATCAAGGCAAAGGATTTTAAGGCCTTGTCCTGGCTGGTTCCTACACACTAGTATGAAGTCTTTTCTCCAATCTCATTTTCCTTCCTGTTGTCTCCCCCAATTCCTGACTCCCACAGTGGTACTTGATAGCTTTAAAAAAGACTTAATTAACTGTTGTATTTATTTTTTCTTTTCCGTTTTAAGCCAGAGTCACAGCAAAAAGAAAGCAAGAAAATAAAAACTGGGCCAGGATCACTCAGTAATGAACGGCCTTTAGACTACAAATAAATGACAGCACAAGAACTTTCCGCTAAACTTGCAATGGCTATTGGTTCTTTTTATGGTCTATAAAATCTATCTGAGCGTACATATAATTATTTCAAATAGTCATAAAATACTGAAAGTAAGAACAGCATGTAAATGCAGATGCAACTGTTCAGAAGAGAAACAGAATTTAGATTTCCGCTCCTTTCCTTTCTTTCCTCCTCTCCTCCTTCCCTTTTTTTTCAGCAGGTAGGTGGTGATTCTTTAGAGAAAACTCATATATAACAGAGCTCCTTGGGTTCTTTTGTTTTTAGATGAGGTTTCTAACAGCCTTTTTGAATAGAGATGCTGGGAGAGAGGAGGGTTAACTAGAGACAAAGTGCTTTAGCAGTTTCGACCCCATTGCAGGCTCCTGTATAATGACTAATTTGCAGCATACACCCAGAAAAATCCAGGCTTCACAAATTTCTAATGACAATGAACACTTTGCTTGTTACAAATGGTAATGTAAGCCTCCTGTCAAATGCCAAAACAATGTGGAGCAGAAATAATCTCAAGGATGTAGCCAAGAAGGCCATGAAGTGTATGAGTAAGCAAGTAACTCCCATTTGGATCTTCAGTCAGGAACTACATAGGTTTGCTTAAGGGAAGAAAAGTAAGTGAAAGTACTCTTTTCATTTCTCATGGGTAGGATTCAAAATCTGCAGTTACAGATCTCTATTTTTTGAATCTGATCATCTATGATAGGTGTGACAGTATTTTCATTCCAGTTAATGAAAGTGCTAAAGGATTTTCAGATCGAGAGCTCTTGATAATGATTCAGACAAAAAGACCTCACCATTCGAGTCAGTTTCCTCAAGGCTAGGAATGCACGTGTGAATTTGCAGCACAATCACCAGTTTATAATAAAAGAAACAAGATATGCTGAAGTTGAATTAAGTGAAATGTGAAACCATATGGGGTGCTGAAGCAAATTATATGGATCCAGGCAAAAAACATATGGTAGCCCATCTGCAAAGAGCACTCTGCTAGGCTCCCTGCTCTGAGAAACAACCCCTGCATTTCAATAGCACCACTCTTCAAAGACATCTCCCAAAAGGAGGCCTCCTTTCTATAACCAGATTAATTGCTCCACTCCAACATGTTGTTCATAGAAATCACTCACCACAGCAACTTCGGCTAGAATCTAATGGTGATTTCAGTGACGACATATTAAGATACTGAGAGGAGGTTCACATTTCAAATTTTTGAACTAAGTAAGGAACTTTAATTTTCTAAAATTTTAAATCAACCTCTTAAATCTTTCATGGGCCAGCAAAGAAATCTTCGAGGACCACATTCCAACTCTATCATAAGAACCTACGGCGGCAACTAAGAGAAACAATATCCAAGCAGTCAAGAGGGACACAGTCCCATCTAGCACTTCAATTCTCATTTCAAGAAACCTAAACTTTGACATTATGGACACATGTCTTTCATAGAAAACACTTCTTAATATATCTGACACGTCATGAAAAATCTTCCATGTAACTGTAAGCAGGTTGGTATTTTCTAAGATTCTAAAGTCACTAATTTAATGCCTTAATAGTTCTAAAACTTGCCATTACACTCTTTGTTAAGACTTCAATTTATGCTTTCCCAAATGACAGTGTTAAAATGCAGATGTTACAACACAATGCAGAGTTACACAAAGTAAATTAAGCTGTCTCTTCAAATGCCACATATTTTTCCCCCATTATTTAAAAGACCTCCCAGATTTTTAACATGGGCTGGTACAATTTAATAAATACAAGCTACTCCCCACATTTGGGTAGCATTAAAGTTCAGGATTCTCCAAATCAGAACATTGTGACTGTTGCCATACAAACCCAGGACAAAAATATCTCGCGGAAAAAATTATCTGACGCTCTAGTTGTTCTCAAACTAAAAGATGATTTATCTTTCAATTTGGCATTTAAAAAATTCTTTGCCTAGACAAACTCCTACAAGTGGTCTTCTCTGTAAAGAGCGTCCTAGAATCCCCCAGCTTCACTGAGATAATTGACATTTAACATTATGTTAATGAAACGGAAAAGAGAAACAGTGTCACAGGCTAGAGGATTCATCTGCAGGCGTACTTCACTAAGAACAGACCCCTCACTGCTGCTTCCACAGCCGACCTCCAGAGAGCAGATCTGTCAACTCTTCCTGGAATACGCGGCTAGCCACAAAGCACGAGTTTTTCCGAAGAGGTTGTAAGATGAATTAAAAGCAGTTTTCTTAAATACTAAAGAAATCCCTGCTTAAAGAAGTTTAAGTTATTTCGAGACTAACCTCCAAGTTTACAAACTCCTGACAATCTTACCATCTGGTGCGATTTCTTCGCCTCGCCACCACCCCCCAACTCCAGAGCAGCAGCACAAGGCTCCTTGTCTCCCCTCTGAGGCGGCGGCGGCGGAAACCTGATCCCAGCCTGACTTTCGGTAAACACCAATGCAGAGAGCAATAAAGCATCCGGAACATTTGTCTCGGGCACGCAACCCCCACCGCCTGCGCCTGCTAAATCTTTGATAAGCGGCTGTTGGAAAGGAGATTTATCAACGACCCTGGCCGAAGGCGGGGAGGGCCGTACGGAAGGAGGAGGCCTCCCCTCCGCGCCCTTGGGCGCGCCGCACCGTCGGGCGGGCTGCGCTCCTGCAGCCGCGCCGCGAGCTGGGCTGAGCCGCGTGTCGGGGGCTCGCGAGGCCTTTCCCGTCACGCCGCGCCGCCCTTCCGCCCCAGAGAGCGCCTTCCGAGCCCGGGGTGTTTGGGAACAAAGCGCTTGGCCCGGGGGCTGGCTCCCTCGCGCGCGCGCCTCGTACCTGCGTGGAGCAGCCCGAGGCTGAGCTGCAGCAGCAGCAGCAGCGCCAAGGGCGGCGGGCAGAGCCGGGGGCGGCGGCGCTGCTCAGCCCCGGCGGCGGCGACGGCGGCGGAGGCGGCGGCGGCGGCGCAGGAAGGTGCTGCTCTCAAGCCCATGCCCGTCCATGCAGGTCCCGTGGGCTCCGGCGAGGGCGGCGGCGCGGGCGCCGTGGCGGGTCCGGGGCCGTGGCTGCTGCATGAGCCGGGGGACGCGCCTCGCTTCCTCTTCTTCCTCCTTCAGGCCCGCGTCGGAGACCGGCCGCCGCCACCGCCGCAGCGAGCGGCGCGCCGCGGGCGGAGCGAGTGGGCGGCGGCGGCAGCGGGGCGCAGCGGCATCGCAGCGGCCAGAGGCGGCGGGCGGAGGGGGAGGGGGCGGGAGAGAAGACACAAAGACCGTGAGCGAGTGCGGACCCCGGCTCCAAGGGCGCGGACGTCCGGCCCCGGCCAGCGTTGGCCCTGCGGGCGTGGACACGCGCGGGCGCGGACTCGCAGGAGGGGCGCCCGGACACCTCTGCGTCGCGGCCCCCGCGGTCAATCAATCTCAGCCCCTCACTGCCGCCCCGCCCACCCGGAGGTCACCAATCCGCGTCGTCCACACCCAGCGCGCGCCCCGCCCCTCCCGCCCCATTGGCTGAGAGCCGGGTCCGTGGGACCCAGCCTGCCACTCGCAGAGCCCGACGCGCCCGCCCCCCGCGGGTCCTCCGGGCGCCTGCCTGGACCGTGTAATTCGAGTTCCGCGTCCGCCCGCTGCGGGTCTTGTCCGCTGGTCCGGGCCCGGCCTCCCTCTCGCTCCCCGCCTCTCTTCTCCTATCTACGCGCCCGCTAACGCGATTTACTGTTTCCTTGAACCCAACAGAAACAGGCGGCGGCCTCTCTCTCTTGCTGGCCTTATAAAAGAACCGGCCTTTTGGCTTATCCTTGAGTTAATGTGATGGGTTCAACTTCCTTCCAAGTTTGTTTGTTTGAGGTCACCCTACTTGCTCGCCACCTCTGGCTGCGGCTCCGGCTCTTTGGAGAAAAAGCTCCTCGGGAGCTTTTTTACCGAGGCCCTTCGCAGCCAATCACGTCTGTGGAACCGCGTTTTGAGCTTATTGCGAACGTTTGGTAAAGCTAGCCTCCAGCCATGCTGAAAATCCGAATGTGACGCCGCGGTACGGTACAGATCAGATGGGCTGAGAAAGGCCCCGCCAGCTCCCGCGAATTCGCAGGCAGCTGTAAGAGGCTCCGGTGTTCTTGTTCCTTTGACATTTCCCTTCCTGAAAGCAGTCGGGAGGGGTTTGAGAGTGGGCGAACTTCAACGTGTTGGGTTACAGTGTAATTAGATTAATGAGGATTGTCAGTTTTTAATCCAGTGTAATTATGCCATGATTTGTTGCTGCTCAGTGGCTTTTCCACAAATTTTCAGTCTATTAGATTAATTCTATGGCAGGTCAGTTTCTACTTCTGTGATTGGATGGATCCAAAGATGAGAGAAAAAACCAATTGCTAGAAAAGGAGTTGCTAAGCAGAGACATAGGAAAGAATGTTATGACATTGATAATAGGTTCTAATCTATTTTCAGTAGGTGTGAAGTGGTATCTAATTTCAAGGGCGGCTTCAAAGGCTTATTAAAGCTACTTCCTAATACCCTCGCCTTTGCTGTTCCCCAAACAGCTCAGGGGTGCCATTTTAAATTCACTTACAGTATATCCAAATCTTAGTTTGCTACTCTACCCGCTACATTACTCAGAACCTCTAGGGATTTTGTATCAACCATGGACACGTTAATATTCCACATGTTCAATGGACCAAGGTAATTGGGGACAAACCTATCACTCCAATTTGCTTGTTAACACATTATGAATTGTACAAAACAGTAGGTCGCTAATGAAGGATGCCAATCTTTACTGTAAGTTTTCATTACTTATCACATACTAAGATGACTCAAGTAATAAACACACCTTTCACTGCCCAAGATATGATCCAAACCTTGTGTATATCCATAATATGCTTAATAATAGCTTCAGAGTTGCCTGGAGAAATGACTTTTTTCAAGAGAATTATCTAATATGATTTTTAGATAATACTACAGAGTAAATACTATTATGCCAAAAATTTAGACTCTGTAATTACTACATATAATCAATGAAGTTAATGAAATACTGGCAAAACACCGTTTTTCAAAGTATTTTACTAACAAAGTCTAACAGTAAAATGTTTCATTTTATTTAACTCAACATTTAATTCGCCCTCTCTGAAAGAAGCAGCCCATTTTATTAAGCATATTTCAGAACACACAACCAATCAGTTTAGTTGGGTCTTTTCACCTGTCACTTTTCTATGATTTTTTTCCTCCTTTCTCTTCTTCCCCCCACCATCCATCCTATCCTGTTCCATAAGTCCACGGGTGCTCTCGATTTTCTTATCAAGAGAGGGCGCCCTCGAGTCATCGCAAATCCTGGTGTGAAAAGGAACTGCTCTACAGGAAAAACTTCGTTTCTTCTAAGGTGCTTTATTGCCCCTCTGTTGTAAAATTTGACAAGCTCAAGATTTATAAGCCTAACAATTCACTTTTTATTGCTGCATAAGTGTTCAGCCGGCTAGAGGAAAATGTTAATTTTCACAATTAAACCGCAAGTTGGTTCCTATTTTCAAGGCTTTAGGTCAATGGGGACACACTCTCTGGGTAAATTCGGCCTGCTAGCAAGATTCTGAATCCGCTTGGAAGAGCAAGAGCGCGGTGAATAGTTGCTTATAGCGGATCCACTCCTCCAGCTCGTATGTTTCAAGTTAAGAGGGATTTTAAGACTCCACAAAGAACAATCTGGGGAGGGAGCTAGAACACAAACATAAAATCTATAACATAAAAGTTTTACATGTTAATAAGAAAAAATATCGTGAACTGACAGTTTATACAACTCACAGATCCACCGTTTCTTGCCACTTGTACTCTTTCCCTTCGCTTTGTGTTCAAGGTGAGGCCAGAACAGCACAATTAGGGGACCCAGCAAAGCAACAGTGCAAGTGGATAGAATTAAAACACATGCCAGCAACATTACGAGTTCTAAACAAGATACGGTTTCTTTCCCTGCCCCCTGTTAATATATCTCTATTTCCAGAAATCTAACACGAGGGTTTCTGTCTGCTAAACATCTAGATTAACTGGGGCAGAGGAGCCAGGAATCATACCCGGGGCTGCAATTTGTGCTGCAACCCATTCTAGAGTAAGGGCTCCCTGGCTGCTCCCCAGTCCACGGTGTACGCATAGAAAGGGCTGCAATAGCCCGGGAGTCGGACAGCCCAGCGGGAAAGCTGCTCGTGGATTGTACTTACATCATTCTTAACCCTTCCGCTCCTGGAGGGGGTTTGTCGGGATCAGGGGGCCGCCGTGCTCCGGAACACGCAGGACCTGGGTGTGAGAGAAGAGCCCCAGACTCCGGCGTGAGCGCTGCGCCCCCGGAAACAGAGGGCCCGGGGCGTGCGTGAGGCTCATCACCCCAGCGTACACACCGGGACCCCGCAGTCCCTGCGGGCTCCGCCGCGGCTCGCACTGCTCAAAGCGGCAGGTGCAAAAAGCATTTGGGAGCCGCCTGCCAGCGCGCGGAGGTAATGTGCTTCCTGTCCATTTATCTCAGGAAACCAGCGCAGCCTTCCCTTCGAAACAAAATTAACCTCTCATTAGCCAGCCACTCACTCCGGAGAAGGCCTTAAAAGCTTTACCAGCTCGCTAATGTATTTAGGCTTTTCTTCCAGGCAAACGCAGCCACGGCCGTGACTGCCATCAGCCCTGGCGGATCCTCTGGGGTCCCCCGGGAGCCAACCGCCGACTTCCCCGCAGCCTCGAGTCTGAGAAACTCTGGCCAACTCGGATCCCAGTTTGTAGCACTGGGCAGACCCGATACCCCAGAACGGACGTCGTGCCAGAAGCAGCCAAAACAAGTTCCCGTCTAAGGACACCAGCCCCCTCATATCAAAACCTCAGCTCCTCTGTCCTCAAAGGTGGGGACTTCCATGGCCATCTGTTCCCCAGGTCGTGGGCGCTAACTGCCTTTAGGGGCGCCAGCCCTGTGCACAGAGGGTTCTGGGAGCGCTGATCAGGGGCATGGAGGTCGTGTAAACTAGGATCTAGACGATTCCAGGAGTGGAGAATCAAATGTGGTTCTTGATCTGCGAGTGACTAAAGGAGGGCTTTTGGGCAGCTTGAGTTTTCTCACCCTGGCCCCCCACCGCCCTGAGGCTAGCTGATTTATACCACACAGGTGGACCGAGCCCTAAACAAAACAGTCCCGGCCGCTGCCTGCTGGTCGCCCCCCATGTCCCCGTGGCCCACCGCAAACTTCAACAAAATAAACAACTCACCACAGGCATTCCCTTGTCTGCAGCGCGACGCTTGCCAGCTGGGAAAATAAGCCGCAAGACACGCGGCAGGGGCGCGGAGGGAGGGCAGTGCGGCGCCCGCCTCTTCCCCCGAGGTTGGGGGGTAGTGGGACCCCGGGGCTGGAGGGAGGCTCCGCCTGTAGGGCCGCTCTCTCCGCACCCCGACAGCCGAGAGAGCGCCCGGCGAGGGGCTTCACCTTTCCAGCCGGCGTGATCTCCCTGCCACCTAGGGGATGGTACGGGGAGGTAAACCCCTCGATTTCTCCTGCTTTCTCTACCCGCCCCCCTCTCGCCCCTCCGCCCGCCTCAGTGTCAAAAAAGACCAAACCCAAAGGCCTCCGCCCCACGGCCTCAGCAGCACCACACCGCCCCCTGCCGGGGCTACCCGGGTCTCTCCAGTGCGGCTGCCGAGTGCGACCAGCGGCGCCCCAGGACGCCAGCCTCCGGGTCCCCACTCAGCTCTGGCCTCCCTCACCACCCCCTCCACCTCTACCCCACCGACCCCTGCACAAAGACGCCTTTCACGCTGCCCTGCAGGCAGCCCGCACTGCCTTTGCCCACCCGCGGCACCGTCGGCCGACTCCTGGCCGTCGTCGGGGCAGGATGGACGGGGCCTGTGCAGGCTGTTTGTGCTCCGCACCTGCGTTCACATGCGGTTTCCCGCCCCGCTTGCCACCGCTTTCACCAGCTGTCCACCAGTGGCCACAAAACACACCCTTTCCTCCCCAAAAGTGATCTTTGAGGGTCTCCCTGGTGTTTTCTAAATGGGGGTGGGGGGTGTGTGGGGGGCAGGAGTGGCCCCTCTGGACTTTCGCCGAAACAAAACAACAAAACAAAAAAGCGAAAACGAAAACAACAGCAAACGCACAGTGGCGACCTTTCCTGTTCACCTCGGGTGCCAGTGTGGCTCGAGTTTACAATGTAAGGAAGCCCAGAGTAATGATTCAGGAATTACAAGAGAGGGAGGGAAGACTCAAAGAGACATCTAAGACGCAGGTGAGGAAGTGTGTCGGAAAGCACAAGCCCACGAAATAAATGTCCACGGAACGAGTCACTCGCATGTAAAGCACGCGTGGAAGGTTAGAGGGAAGCGATTCGCTTTCTTCCCTACCCTGACCTTCCAAAACTGAAAATAAGCATCACAAGTATTCGTTGTTATCCTGTGAGTTCATCACCTGAGACAAGCAGGCGGCTTCTCTTTATCCAGGCAAATGTTCAAGCATTTTGATTTAGGTATTGCAAGTATCTCTGACCGCCCCCCTCCCCGCCCCCCGCCAGCTTTTCCTCGCTTTCTCCCGCCTCCATTCCCCCTTACAGTGTCCCGTCTACCGCTAGAGGCAGCATAAGGCAGCATAAAGAGGGTGTATTGGGAATCCAGTAGGAGTGTCTCCTACTGACTTTCCGAGTAGAAGTCTTAGGCAACTGATTTAATGTCTTGGGACCTTAAGGTCACTATCAAAGGGTGTGTTAGGGGCGATGGTTGGATTGCTTCCCGCTCTGATAGTCTATGACAAGGGACCCCTTCTCGCATCCTCTGTAGAGTCTCTTGTAAAGTGTTTTCCCAACTTGCTTTATCTTCTCCAAGTGCTAATCAAATTGGGAAAAAAAATACTAGGGATGTTTCAGGGTAAATATAAGATACAATAAGAAATGCTCTTTTTACTACTGGGAATTAAAAAAACAAAAACAAAAAACCCTCAGCTCTGGGTCTACAGAAGCAAGTGTATAGTCCCCACTTGCTTCGCCTTTGAAAAGCCACTCCAAAAATCAGCAGAGCAGAGCTTTGATTTAGAACCCAAAGGCAATCTCCTGTGTTTTTCTTTTCCCTTCCACCAACACAAAGACAAGCTGCCACATAAAATAATGATGAACAAGAGTTCAAAGCAAGCCTAGAAAGCCCGCCCAGAGAATGTTTTCTAATGCAGCCCAGTCCTTCACCACTTTCCTGTTAAGCTGGCTTTGGACAGCACATAAAGAGTAGGCAACAAGATACCAGAACCCCTATCCCCTGCACCCCTTCCCATAAAGAATTGGGCCGTGGAACTTGGATGATAACTTGTCAATCATCATGTAAATTCATTGAGCAAATCAATACATTTAATTTTTCCTTAGCATCATGATGCTTTTCAGGATTTTCGATTCACAAATCACTTTAGAAACCTGAGGCTTAGTTTTCCCCCTGAGCAACCTTCACTGTTTTCTCTGAAATCTTTTCTGAAATCAAGACAAAAATTAGTTTTTCATAATGAAGTATTAATTTTTTTAACTACACATCTCTTAAATTTCAAAAAAAGAATTTCAAAAGTGCTTGGCTTTTATCACAATGTACACTTTAAAGTTGTCCATTAAAAAGAATTCTTAAGTATTGGGAAAAAAGTTTCTTTAAACAATAGTGAAAAAATATTTTGAGCTTGTCCAGTTCTGTTGCTTTCATTTGTAACAAGCTCCTCCTCCACATTCTCTCATTCATATATGCTAAAAATGTTTATATTTCTAATTAGGCACTGTATGTTTCATTTGTAAAAAGAAATAGCTTATTTTTTTTCTCTCCAAATTCTTTGTCTTGCTCAATGCTCCACAACTTCTTTCTCTTATCTCATTTTAATCTTTCTTTTTGTTCTCATACCAACCAAAATAAATCAAAGGTGGGAATAGAAAAGAAACAATAAATCACTTTCAGTGAAATTGACAACATTTCTTTATTGACTGAAAAGAAAACTTCTGATGTATTTGTACCATCTTTTAAATTTCCACTTAAAGGTGAAAAAATGTCCAGGGAAACACTCACATCCAATACTCCAGTTAAAATTTGCTTACTTTTGATGTTTCTAAGTTTCTCCTTTTGCAAATTGGGAGAGTTGTCTTAATTACAAAGCTGTATATTGATCTATTTTTTAGTATTTCCTGTTTTGTTTCTCTGGCATGTTTTGTTGAAATTCTTTTCTAGTTTCAGATTGATGCCCAATTTAATTATTCCTCTATTTACTCATAATGTTTGAGAATTATTATTATTGCTAACAAATTACATCATATTAAATAGTAGTAGCACTAATAAGATTGGTTAAGATTAAAATATTTATAAACTAATAGTAGAAGAAAATGCTACTTATTGAATGTGATTAATAAAAATATTTTATTTAGGTGAATGTTATTGAAGTTCATTGAGATCTTTTTTGTTTTATAGGATCAGTGTTCAAATTGAGTAAAAACATAAAGAATCTAAAACATACTTCTACTTTTAAAAGGATGAGAGTTTGTTTTGCTTTTTTTCTTCTATACAATGATGTAAGTCAGCTGTCTTGAACCATCAGCTCATATAATGGTTAAGGTAAGGAATTCTGGTAAATTGTAAATTTAAAAAATGAAACCTCTAGACACATAACTACTAAACAAAGGAAATTAAAAATATATATATAGTTCAGAAAATGAAACTATCATATTCTATCAGCAATACAAATCTGATTTTCTAGAGAAATCCTGAAATTCTAAGTATTCCTACATTTGTACACAATAAAATAGGAAAATGAATGCATACTAAATTAATAAAGTCAATATTCACAAAAATTGTATTTGTTGATGATTTCAATTGCAGTCATTGTAGACACACACACACACACACACACTATCTTTTCTAGGTCTTCTAAGTCTTGAGGCAAAATATATATTCATCAAATAGTCACTCTTTTATATAACATTTACTCTAGAAAAAATCAACTTCAAAAAGCTGGAAAACAATCTTTTTAGAGAGGTAAATAATTGATGTTACTCTTCTGTGAACCAACATAGACTTACCATGGTAATTTATAGTTTTTCTTAGAGGCAAAATCTGTCTCCATATTCATCTGTATACACCACTGGCAAGAACATGATTAAAACATGGCAGAATGGCCTATACAGCAATCCTTAAAAGATATTTGAGAAATTGAATACCCTCGATTCTAATAGCCGATACTACCAATTAAGAGTTTAAATAATATAAAAAAACCTTGGTGTATTCTAATATACAGATAACATGTGTTTATACCTTACCAATATTAGAGAATATTCCAAGGAAATGGACTTGAACTCAACTTAATAAATTGAAACAATAATGGGACCAAAGAAATCCAGATTCAAATAATCACAAATACAAAAATAATAAGTACTCTCCTTTTTTTCCCTCTTCTTATATTTCATCATCCCATCATTTTCAATTGTCCAAGCCACATAAAAAGACTCAGGTAGTGTTTATGCCAGAAGCATAGATTCAAACCTGCGAATGAACCCAGGGATGAAAACAATGCTTGTTCATCAGAAAATCTGAGTGAAATAAATGTGGCTGAATTCAGGAGTGGGACTTGTTTCAAAAGAAAAGTAATATAGTTTAGGAGTAGGAAAGGATTCTCAGAGGTCAGGCTCTTGCTGTTGAGTTGCTAATGTGCTCTTCAGCTGTCCCAGCTGGGACTGTCCATCAACAAAGAATGTGAGGAATGCATGACTGGTGCAGGGATCTATGTGAAAAATATGAAGTTTCCTTTTCCCCTTTCCCCTGTGAGAGGTGCCTCCCTGAGGGAGATGGGGGTGCATACCCCCCAGACCCCCTGGTAGTGATCAGCATCCAGGATACTTACTTGCTCCTTATTAAAGGTCCGATATTGATACTTCCTTTTAATTCTTTCATTAAGCAAACGATTTTTGTGCACCCACTCCTGATCCTGCCAATCTTCTAAGTCCTGTGGATACTACTGTAAACAATTCAGACAAGGCTTTTAAGAGTGTATAGTCTGGTTGTAGGAGAATAAACAGGTGAACAAGTCAGTAAACAAAATAACTGTAATAATGCTATAGAACTAGGGGGCTGTGGTAGAGAGTAGAGAAGGAACCAACATTAAATGGAAAGGATTTTCTGAGATATCATACCAAGGCCTGTAATGAAATGGGGTAAAGTGTTCCAGGCAGAGGTCAAGGTCTCAAGGCATTGTCAACAGTTCATAAATAAACACAAGCAAAACCAATGAATCACTGAAGTAGTAATTGGTAAAAATTTATTGTGTATACAGCAGACAGTTTGCAAACTGGGAACACTCAAACCAAAACATGCAATGAGGCTGAGAGATATATATTATAAAGCAGCTTATGTAGTATGGAAGTAGTGACTGTTTATTCTTCACAGCTCTTGGTTACAATATTAGAATTTTCTTAAATGAAAGGGGATTGGTTAGTGATTGCGTTATATCATTTTTGGAGAACAATTTAAATTTCTACTTATGATTTTCAGAGACATAAGCAAGAAATGACCCAGGTCAAGTTAGCTTCCCTTGTCTTGCAAAACAAACTAAATTAAACTTTGTCTGACTAAACTGGGTTTGTCTGCTCAGGGAATTTTCAAGTCTAATCTCTGTTTTTATTGATTTTAACAGTATGGACAATATTGGAGGGTTCAAGGGACAGAAAAAAACTACAGCAGAAAGCACCTGTGGGAAGTAGTTTTAGCAATCTTAGGCAGAGTTCTTTAATTTCCAGTTGGCTTTTGAATGAAGAACCTTGGTTGTTCCCAAACCTCAGAAAAATAAGAAAATGAAGTAGCATTTTGTTAATTACTATTAGGAGGGACATCTGGTGCCTGGCTCTCAGGAGGAATCTATCTACCCCCTCAAAATCTCCTTCTGAAGCACAGAGTATTGTTCTCATTTTATAGGAAAAAAAAATCCAGGTTGAGATATTTAAAAACCTGCTCAGAGATACATAATAAATACTTGGCTCAGGATTTGAATTGAGTCTTTCTGATTCTAAAGTCCTGTTGTTTCTTAGACTTCATTGCTCTATTTTATTTACTGAAAGTCCTGGTATTAGAATACACAGAGATTCATCGTAAAGGCTTTGAATCACTGACAAATAAAATGAGTGTAATAGGGAAATTGAAAATGAACTGGTTGGAAAAAACCTTAAGAATTATTTTTAGAAATTGTAAATTAGTTCTGTGGTCCTTTTCTAGCCCAATCAAGACTCTCTTATCAATAGTAGAGAGAGCAAAAGAGTCTTTTATTTTCTCAATTTACATTTTGCCACTCTATACAGTTCTTGTCAAGACTTGAATGGACATTCTTGGCTGGGCAAAATGCCCAGTAGCATATGGCTTGATTTTGAGATTATAGGTTTTGATACACACTTATTCAATGGGTGGCTTCCAAGTTTCTGATGAATTCACAAGTAGAATTATCTTATGGACATACTCTTGCCTGTTTCACATCTTAGATTGTGCCATTTCCTATTTTCTCCTTATTTGGGGCTGTGTGACCATGCCAATGCATAAGTGGTTTCCATGGTGCCAGGTACACAGTAATACTGGTGGTTTCCTACCACATTCAGAGCCTGGGAAGAGAACTAAGAGTAATGATGTGGAAAAAGTCCAATAGAATCATGATGGAAAATAATCCTGATCACCAGTGTGCAGCTTTGTTACTGTACTAATTACTACTTTAAACAGATACTAGTATTGTTATATTCACTTATTCATTCATTCATTCATTCAGCAATTCAGCCAATCTTTCAACAATATTAATTTAACTACCTACTATGTGCCAATGCTCTTCTAGGCACTAGGAATATACCAACGAAAGAGAAAAGAATGAGAAACTAAGAAATACATTAATGAATAAATATGAAAATTCTCTCTCTTTGAGGGAAGAGACAGACAATAAATGTAAATATGAGAACATCCGAGAACAAATTAAAAGGAGTAAAGTGAGCTAGGAAAAGTAGAGCATGACAGTGAGATGTAGAATGCTGGTTTGTGTGTACAATTTTTAAAAGGTGGGCTTTACTAAGAAGGTGACATTTGAACAAACACTTGGTAGAGTTGATCAACTTGGTAGCTCTCTGAAAGAAGGGAGTTCAAGATTCTGAGGCAGAAGCATGGTTAGCATATTCAAGAAAGAAAAGAGGCCACTTTTGTTAGAATAAAGTGAGTAGGAAAGAGTGGTAGGTTATGAGTGTATAGAGACATTATGGGGGCCCAGATCACAGAGAACTTTAAGCCCATTGTAAGGATTCTGACTGAATTTGGGACACTTTGAATAATTTTGACATGATCTGAATTTTAGGAGTTGACTCATGTTGTTTGTTGAGACTATTCTATAGCCAGACAAGGGTGAAAGCTGAGAGTCCAGTGGGATGGTTATTTCATTTATCTGTGTAAGAGATGATAGTGGCTCAGACCAATGGTGATAGTAGAGAAATTGTTTAGAAGTGGTTACATTCTGTAAATATTTTGATGCTTGAACCAAAAGGATTTCTTGACAAATCAGATGGGGTTATTTGAGAGAAAGAGAGAAGTCAAGGATCACTCTTTGACTTTTGGCCTGAGCCTCATACAGATGGGTTACTATCAGTTGAGTTAAGAGTTGGAATAAGTTTTTGGTCTGTGAAAGACAAAATGGAAGACAATTAAAAAGACAATTTTACTCAGTTGGTTGCAATAGGGAGAAAGGTTATTAATGAGGATCATCTCAAAGAAAAAGAAAGGGGCTGTGAGAGAGAGGCAGGTAGACAAGGGAGTCATTGGGTCATCTTATGGGAGTCGTGGGGCATGATGGAGAGGGCTCTTATCTGAGTTATTGAGGAAGGGTGGAGGTGAGTTACCTTGGAGGGAAGAGTACTTTGTGGTTAGCCATTTTTTTGAGCACAAAAGGATGGGAGCAGAAGGCTCAGGCAAAGTTAAATCTTGTCTGGGGAGAAAAGCAAGAATTTAGTGTTGGACTTATTAGATTTAGGTCTGAACTTATTTCTGTTAAACCTCTTAGTAAAAATCCCTTTAATATTTCCTTGCCTGACATCAAGATGTTTGCTGTATCCAGTTGCAAATTCTCACATTTCATATAAAAATATGAGATTCAAAGAATCAATTTCATTTATTTGCAGATGAAATCTGGGCTATTTTCTTTTTTCATATATATGTTTTTAATAGCCTTCCTATTACTAAATGATCTATTCTTAATAAAATGGAACCAAGTTTTCCTTCATCTGACACTTCAGATAGTGCAGGTCTTAGTGATAGGATTCACAGATCATGATCATGAAAGAATACTGGCTGCTTTCATATTCACACCTAACCGTGTATATAATATGTTCTCTCTCCTCTAGGCATGCTGATGTCCAGTGTATTAGAAAAGATGTACCTTTTTTTAGTAAATTTACCTAAAACTACATGAAAACCTTTTTGATAACTAAATATAGTAAAATACATGAAATGGTACAGGTAGTTATAGTTTTACAGGTTATTGGTCTACATTTTTCCCAAATGTCCCACCAACACTGCTCATAGAGTACACACATTTCATATGCAAATTAGGACAGCCAAAGTTTGATCAAAGCAGTCAGAAAAGTGATAAGCAAAGTAGGCTTTTGGAGAAAGAGACTAGAAAAAAAATAGACTGCAAATTATACATATGTGGAATGGAAAAGAGTGAAGATATACAGGTTTTAGGTAGGAAAGAACGTGTCAAGTTTAGAAATCTTAGAAGTTAAATTTAAGGCACAAAAGATGAAAAGTGAGAGCAAACTATAGTTTCGTCCAAGAACAAAAGGCACTTGTGACATGTAATAAAATATATATAAACAAGCTCTGTTTACAGGTTTGGAATCCGATTTAGCCCATTCCCTAAATTTTGGCGTAAGAATGACTTAGTTTTAAAATAACCCATAATTGGGATTTATTTTATTATTACTTTTTTTGGGTTATAGAACAACATAATTATAAATAAATTTTCTTAACTCAGGAAACAAGCTCAGAAATCAATATACACTATTATCTCACTTAATTCTCACGGCAATCCTACAGTCCTACATACCATTATTTTCTGCATTGTGCAGATGAGGAAATTTGGAAGGCGAGATAACTTATCAAGTCATGGTCTTTTTTTTGCAGACAGAGGAATTTGAAGAGGTAGTGTTCAAACTCATGCCTATGACTTACGTCTCTTAACCATTACACCGAGTACTACTTTCTATTTATAAATTATACAAGAGTATCATCATTTTTGCTATGTCTTCTTTTTTTCTGGACTAACCAATTTTATGTAACTTTTGTAGCGAAGGGATTTCTTTCTTAACTTTTTATTAGTTCTTTTTTCTTCTGAATGATATAATGTTTCTTTTATTACATATACTCCCAGAATGAACTTCACTTGGTACTAAATGAAAGCAATACATAAAATTCAATCAACTGTGTTTAAAGCAATATTTAATAAAGAATAAAATATATAGATTTTTGTATCAGTGACATATTATTGACATCTTTATTTTTTCTCATGCATTTGGTGGTCTTTTCTTATTGGTGTTTTATAGAATTCACTGTTTTCTATGTGAACCACATTTTTCCTTTAGTGAATGAACTATTTTTATTTTTAACTCATTTTTTCCAGATATTCTATTTTAGTCCTAATTTTCAAAAACTTTGCAATTATCTTAATGATTTATAAATTTAATGAATATTAAAATCTTTACTCCAAACTTTTTTTTTTTTTTAGGTGAGCCAACCTTTGGTTGACCTCACATATTTCAAAGACCTTGTCAGTTTACAATCCCTTATTTTTTTATTTTTACACCTACAGCATCTGGTCTTCCTAGTTGGTTTCCTATCTAAGAGGTGGTCTCCAATCCAAGCCAAACTTTTAATAAAAATGTTTAATGATAGTGACTCCTAAAGAATTTCTATAGAATTATAAGTAGCATTTTCTCCTACTTAGTTTATTTTACATTTATAATTTACTTTCTGGGCTTGATTTTTCCAAATGGCATATTTATATTTTGTTTGTTTTTGGTTTTTACTTCTTTTTAAAGCATTGTTATCTAACCAACAATTTAATTTTAGTTTCTTCCATCTCTTGTCACAGAAGAAATTATACACACTTAGTATTGGCTTGAATGATAATACCTTGGTAGAGCTATTTTGATTATAGGTGCTTTTTGTCATTTTGACTACCCAGGTGCCAAAATTCTAATTGCCCTCAAGGGTTGCCTACAAGGGCTAATTCACTTAAAAATATATCAGACTGTGTGTACCTGCAATACTCATAAATTGGCGACTTCAGGAATGCAGTTCCAGGCATGGATCCTGGAACTGGTCAATACTAGGTAATCCAGTTAATAAGTCAAGAAAGAAATTTCAAAACTGGTTGCATGCTGTAGCTAACTTTGAGAAAAAGACAATTCAGAGTTTCACTGTTCAAATTTACCTTTCTATCACAAGGAGTCTGAATCTTGGTAAATACACTTTGGTTTATCTATACTTCTTTGCAAGGCACTCCATGTTAACTCACTGATTTTCATAAACCATCAAGACTGATGTTAGGCAAGATGTCTATCAAATTCCATTTTCAATGTGAAACTTCTAGTTTCTGTTTGGGTTTCTGCCAGAATAGATTTATTATGAGTAAGTCTTTAAGTTAATCTTTGTCTTCAATTTTCTTAAAAATAACTCAATAAAATGGAGCTTGAAGGGAAATTTTTTTTTCTCTTTGGTTATCCTTCAAAGGATGTTTCTAATCAGAAGTGCTAAAAAAATTAAGTAATTTGACATTTTAAATTGAATAGGAGAAAGAACTCTGTTATGTACTTTTATTATTCTCCTTTGTTCTGAGAAAAACAGGTAATTAATAGAGCACTTAGAGCTTTCTAATCATCTACCCTCCCATGTTGGGTTTGACAAGCATGCAGTTTGCATCTTTGCATATAATTTAGACCTGTAAGAATCCATGTTATTTTGAAGTGAATTGTAAATTGTTCAGGATTTTTTAAAAAACAGTTTTGATTATATTATAACCATATGAATGCTTTACTAATTCATCAAAGAGTGCTAAGCTTGCTACTTTTTTATATCTACATTAGAGACAGTTAATCATATATTATTTGGTAGTTCCTGAATGTCAACAAAATAATTATTGAATAAACAAGTATATGTGGAAAAAAGAGACTTCTGATCTAGTATTTTAAGCATGTATTAATACATATATCTGTTAAATTTTTGTTATGTAAATGAGCCTGAAAGAAAAATATTATTCAGAAAGATGTTTACTGAGAAACAGTGTTGGAAGAGCAATTCACTTTACTTCTCTTTATAGTACTCAACTCTCTTCAGTTTAGTAGCATATATTTTTATTAGTTTGCATTATAGGGATGATAATAAAATAAACAAGTAAATAAGATAATTACAGATCGTAGTAGGTACCAGGAAGGACCTAAGTCGGCTTTTTTCCCCCAGAATGGCCTGGGAGAAACTGAGTATGCAGGGAAGGCATTGTGTCTGAGTAGAGACATAGAAGTTGAAGCTCTGCCCATGGAATAAGCCAGGAGAAAAGCACTTCACGCAGAAGAAACAGAAGGTGAATTCACTCCCAGATACAAAAACTCTCAGTGATCAAGAAACATAAAGGTGCTACTGGTTCCCGAGGGTGAGAAAGGAGAGGAGCAAAGGGTACGAGATGAGGTGGGAGAGGTACACAGCACCAGATCATGCAGAGACTTGGGAAAAGGCTTAGTTTTCTTTCCAAGTGCAAAGGCAAGTGACAGGCATGAGAGTGATAAAATCTGATTTACAATGAAAAAGATCATTCTGGCTGCCTAAGTGTTATAAATTCCTGTAAACATTTCTCACAGAAATGATTTGTGTTGTTTCTCTTGGTCCCACCCTACTAAACGTGCTCCTGTTTTTCTGCATTTTTTTCTCCAGAAGGAAGCGTAGAGCTGAAGGCAGTGCTTTGGGAATGATTGGATCATTTTACTTACTGTAAGGTGAAATAATCACCTCTCTTACCTGGGATGGTCTTCTTCTATTAACATAGCTGAAGGTTAACATTTCCTGCAATGTTAGAAATCACATGAAGAAGCTTGTTAGAAACAAAGGTAAATAAATCTGAAGGCTTACAGCAGGGTTTCTCAACCTTGCCTGAGCATTAGAATCACCTGGGAGCTTTGAAAACTCCCTGGTATCCAGATAACATCTCAGATCAGTTAAATTAGAATTACCAGGTGGTTTTATTCCGCACCCAAGGCTGAAAACCATGACAGAATGGCGAGCACTATGGTCCCAAACTTTAATGTGCAGAGAAATTATCTGAAGGTCTTTTTAAAATTCATGTTCTGATGCCATAGTTCTGGGGTAGGGCCCAAGAAACTGAATTTCTTAATAACTTCAGGTGATACCTTTGCTGCTAAGAATCACATTTAAAGTAGTAAGGGGCTAGCCCCCAAATTCTCATAGCATGTACCAGAAACATTGGAAAGCTTGTTGAAAACATAGGTTGCTGGACTCTGCCCTCAGAGATTCTGATTCAGTAGATATGGGGCCAGGGTGAGGCCTGAGAATGTGCATTTCTAATAAGTTCTCAGACGATGCTGACGCCGCTGGTCCAGAGATCATATTTTGAGGTCCACTGGGCTCTCCAATGAGGAGAAAACATATGAACTATGGTCTCTAATGTTCGGACCACAGACTTTATAATTTAGATTTTAATTAGAAAGAAAACTTTTCATCTCTTTTTGTTCGTTTCTGAATTTCTTGAATTTATTCATAAAAAGAATCAGATATTAAAAGAAAACGTTTAGGAGACTGGTCATTTACTTTTCTCATTTTCAAATTAATGTAATAAAATTAATTTCATCAAAAATATTTCCTACGGAATTTTTCTTTTATTTTATCTAGAAAATGTTCACATATTATTTTCTTGATGCTAGAATAGAAATCGTCTATTAAAACTAACCCAAATTAAAAAAATGTTTTGGGTTTTTTTTTGCCATGAAAAATAATCTGAATGCATCACTTGTAAATCCAACCCAGGTTTTATATAATAGTCTGTTTTTCCTTTGGTCTAAAAAGTATTTTTACTTAACTTTTTGTACCATTAAATAGATTTTACCCTCTCTTTCTTTAGGAAACAGAAACCTCAGGTTTGTTTTTGCATGATGATGATGATGATGATGATGATGATGATGATGAAGATGAAGATGAAGATGAGTCTTGTTCGTGGTGAAGTTGAAATCTGATGCATTTTTAAAAATATTGTTTAGAAGAACAACTTTTAAAAATTATTTAACGAAGTCAATGAGCCAAGATTTTTTTTTTCTTTTCAACAAAGTAGATTTAAAGACAGCAAGTTTACTATTTAAACACAGCTCATAACTGTTCATGATATTAAAGCACTAAAGGCCTAGTGACTTTTATACAGTTGTGAAGATCCACAGGAATGTCATGGATAA
The DNA here is from genome assembly GCA_030015415.1 of Cynopterus sphinx. Lineage (NCBI taxonomy): Eukaryota > Metazoa > Chordata > Mammalia > Chiroptera > Pteropodidae > Cynopterus > Cynopterus sphinx. The sequence goes on along the minus strand of CM057379.1, from coordinate 57,445,070 downwards.
TCTCTAGAGCCTTATTTTCCATACTACCTGTTTTTGTTGCTTTTGGTGTTGGATTATGCTGTAAGTGGCAGAGTGTTCAGAAATTTTATTTTGGATTATAATCTGCTGATAAAATTTCATTAAATGTCAAAATCGTCTGGAATCTCTTAAAGCTTAGCGATTTATGGATGTGTCATCAGGAAAAATTTCTGATTTTTTCTAGGCTCACTGTTATATATATTCTCTATAAGAAAATATTTTAAATTATTTTTTTGAATTATATTTTTTTCATAGAATGTGAGTTTGATGAGGACAAGCATCTTATTGGTCTTAGTCACTACTGTATTTCCTGTGTCTAGGGCAGTGCCCAGCACAAAGCAAGGAGTAAATAATGATTCATTGAATGAATAAAAAATGAAGAAAAAGAGTAGTACCTGGGGACCATAATAGTTATTTTCAAATATTTAAAAACTGTAACTGGCATGGAGCTTAGATTTGAATGGTCTTAAGGGCTATCACTAAAACCAAAGGGAAACATTGTACGGGAAAAAATAAACACTTTACAAAATTAAAAGGACCCATGGCAGCTAGAGGAAGAAGCAAATTGTCCTAAGTGGATGGGTACAAGATTCAGCTGGATGACATTTGGCAGAATTGTCAGTGAGGTGACTTGAGCACTCAGGTATTTGTTTTCAATGATCACTGACATCCTATTCAATCTCATGATTCTAAGAATGAAAATGGAGGAGGGCTGCTAAGGACAAGTGCAATGTCAATAATGCAAAGATAGAGTAGGCAGTCCTACAGCAATGGAGAAAGACAGAAACAAAAGTTAGGTGCAAGAGCTGAAAAGAACAATAATAGGGTCTATTTTTTTTTGTGTTAGAGCGAACAGCTCTAACACAAGGTGGTCATAAGGCCACCACTGTATCATTGCACAATATCACAATTAATATTTTCATAGTAACATTTGTTTTTCTTTCTTAAAAATGTGACATGTTCATTGTCATTATTCATTTTGTAAAAATATTGTAAATGTTTCATATTTATCTATATTATTTCAGCGGCTTTTGAGTGTACATTTCATCATTTATGAGACACATTTTATATGAATATCCTTATAGTGAAAACTATAAGGATATGCAATAAAGATAAATTCCCAGTAATGACAATATTAGTTTAAAGGACATTCAAGTATTTCAGGCTTTAATAGTTGTTATTTATAATGACAAATTTGGGTCATTAACATTCTTTGTTTAAAGAGTCAGACAAGTAGATGATTTATTTTAGACAGACTTTTACTCAAGATAATTAAAAGAATATGTACAATTATTAAATCAATTTTTTAAAAAAAGTCAGTCATCCAGAAATACCCATTCAACAATGGTCCTGTAGTCAAGATGCTACACCCTTTGTCTAAATTTGTGTACATGGATTTATATTGCTTGAAGAAAAATGTGGTTAATACTATAGATAATCTACATATAATCTCATTGAATTTATTGGCACTGTCCACTCCATCAGCAGAAGTGGATTGTTATAATTAAGATATAATTAAGAAAGATATACGTGGGCTAAAATAGTTCACTTATTGATCTGTACAACATCTGAACACATGTTTCAACCTCTACTTCATTTAATATTTAGACTTATTTAATATTTATACTTATTTGCAGTCAGCAAATCTCATCAGAAGGGTTCAGCGGAAGTTCTGTAGGCTGGCCTGGGACCTTACATACTTAGGAAGAGAATTGTACCAACTAAATACTAAGGTGATTTTTATAAGGTTGCTCTGCTTCACTTTGGATATTCAGCTGTTTCTTTTTTGTTGTGGTGGTATGCTGTGTGTTGCCATTAAATTGTTTATCAATGAGCTTAATGCTTACAGCTAATTGGGCAATTAATTACTAGAATGGCTGACGGAGACCCTAACAGAGAATTAAAGTCTGACTAATCAACATGTTTACAGCAGTTCAATTCCAGTGTACCATTGCTAGTTCCAGTTATTAGACCATTAAAGGAGGACTTCTTAACCAGCTGATAACATGGTCTGTGCTTTTTTTCTCAGTCATGATGAAATCATCAGTGGTCTCTCTGGGTCCTTGAATCTTCTTGGTTACATTTAATTATTTGTGTTCTTCACTCTATCCATTTAGTTCTTTTTGTTTTTAATTTACATTATCTCTTAAATTGGGTCTTTTTCCCCCCCTTTAACTATAGTTCTCTACCATGCACTTATTACCTTTTGCTTGAATCATCAACTTATACAATGTTAATTGGGAATAGAGTTGAAAAAAAAAAAACACTAATGATTATTGAGGACTCTCTGTAAGCTAGGCATCATATAGATATATTTCAAACATTATTTAATTTCACTGCAATTATAAAAGTTACATTATTATTTCTATTTTATATGTGGGGACAGTGAGGTGCTAAAATGGTCACAAGTATAGACAGGAAGCTAGTATGAATCTAGTTGTGCTTGCTTTAAGCTCTCTCCACAGCACCATACACACTTGTCTCTACAATTAGTTTGAATAGCTACTACATTCCAGAAAATAAATTGAGTAGGCTCTGTGGTTATAAAATGAACAAGACACAATCCCGTTCCTGGTAGAGATCATATTTTAGAAGGAAAACAGGCTTACGCACAAATAAGACAATTCTGGAACACAAGTACATTGGGAAAGGGGTAGAGTGAGCAGACTCACAGAAATTAAGGAGGGTGGTTTTGAGGACCAGGAATCTTTCATGGATGAGTGAAGAAAAGCAAAAGGTATATCAATGAGATTTGGCAACAGCAGAGCAAACTGAACACTGTGTAACATGAAAACAAATCATTTTTCTTTGCTGAAAGCTATGTTTCAAAATAACACTGAATGGCAGACATATGGTTTGGCTGGATAGAGGCACTAGAGCTGGGGTTTTTCTGTCTCTCATCTCTACTTCGTCTTGGTGGACTTTGATCCCAGGATGCCTCTCCCCTCATGATCAGCAGCAACTGTTAATCTTTTTGTGGTCTGATCCTCAAACCCCATGCAAAAGAGTGAGAAACGTTGTCCTTGGATATCTAAAAATATCCGTCTATTATTGGGTCAGGTGCCCATCATTGAACCAATCAATCTGGCCCAGAGTAATGTGCCACGCTGACTGGCTTAGGTCTGTGTCACACAAGCCCTAAGCTATCTGTAAAGGCACACCTGAGCCTATGTGCTGAGAAGGTGGGAGAACAAGCATCAGAGCACTATTACCAGTGGGTCCTGGGTAGTGAAAACAGCCATTCAAGGATGTCATAGTTCTCCACATATATGGCTTTCCTAGTGTTCCCTTTACATTTCAGATCCAATTAAATGCATCAATGCCTTCTTACTTCAATTCCACTCAAGAATCAAGAATCAAGTATGGAATATCTGTTTTGTGCCTGGACATGTTTCAGTCCCTAGAGGAACTGAGCTGAAAATGACATGGATTCCACGTTCAAAAAAACTCATAGGCAGGAAAACATTTAAACTCTCTTTTCTATAAATAATTAACTTTTTTTTTTTTGTATTTTATTGACATAATTGAATCTTTTGGCCTCATCCGTATTTCCTGGCTTCGGTGGTAGGTTTATAGAAGATAGGGACATGCTCTTTCAGCTTGTTTTGTACATATTCTAAGCTTTTCAGACATCTGCTTTTCAGTAAAGAATCTACCAATGTCCACCACTGTTTTTCTAAGGGTTAAGAGGATACTGAGAAATCATGAATTTATCTGTTTATCTTTGGTGACAGATCAAAGTAATGGGAAAGAACTCAACCACCTTTGTGAACTGCATTACTATTTAATTACCTCTGTTTTCAAAGCACTAAAGAACTTAATTTTTCTTTAATTCATCATATAAGCTGTCAGATTTTACATATTTTTGTGATGCAACTCATTTTGTCTTCAAAGTTTTAAAAAAGCTTCCACCAAAGCGAGTGCCTTGTGGAATGACCTCCTCACACAATCCAATAAAAATTTATTTTTTATCAATAGAGATTTCAGGAGATACTTTGGAGCCAAGGATTGTCTGTTTAATGTTGATAATCTGTTCATTTTTGGAATAGTCAAGACTGTTGCTTGTTATTTACTACGTGACTTAAATAATGTCAGCTCCCAAAGAAAATATATTTTTTTATCTTAATTATTTTTTGTAGCTCTTTGCATCCAGACCTTTGTAACTAGTTCTTTCTTTTCTTCTTTCCAGTGTCTATCACGACTTTAGTAGTTCCTTCCTTGTCCTTCCTCCTGATTTACCCATTTCCTCTCTGTGAGCCTCTGTACCTGATGGTACTTAAATTTTTATGGTGGATCTTTTCTATTTCTTTTGTTTTTTTTTCTTTTCCTCTCATTTTATGTCTATTAGTATCACATGTATAAAGATACATATACACATGCCTACTTACATACATATATATATCAGTATATAGTTGCTTATTAAGCTTTAACTAGTTAAAATAAAAACATCGCATTTAATAAAACAAAGGTAAATATCACCATTTCACAAAGGAGGAGTAGAATTTGATTGTTCTGAGGTATTATAATTAGTTCTTCAGGCAGCAGAAAAAATAATTTTTTTTGATATATATTTTTATTTTATTTTTTATTATGGTGAAGCTGGTCAATGAAATCCAGTGTTTCAGGCATACAATTCAACAGTAAGGCATATATATATTGCATTGTGTGTTCACTGCCCATAGTTAAATTTCTTTTGTCACCACATGTTTGACCTTTTTCACCCCATCTTCCTCCTCTATTCCCTGCATCCTCTGGTCTATTGTCCAGGTCTATGAGTCTGCTTGTTTGTCCTGTTCATTTGTTGTTTTTGATATATATTTCTAATAAATGTATTTAAAAGTATCTGCTTTTTATGTTTATGCCCAAGCTATTAGGTACATACAAGTTCATGAATATTATTTTTAGTGTATTCTTCATTTCATTATTATATAGATTTCTTCTTTATCTTAGTTAATGACTTGATCTTATTTTGCCTGATTCTAATATTGGTAATCAAGCTTTTGTAAAACTAGTATTTTGATAGTATCTCTGTTTCTTTACCTTTATTTTCAATTTTCCAGTTTGGTTTGGTTTCAGTTAGGCATTTTGAAAGCAGAGCATAGGTTGAAATTAAACAAAAATCAGGTGATTACTACAATTTGAACTATTGAAGTTTTTTGGTGGTGCTTTGTATATATGGACTTATTTCTACTAACTTTGTATTTTGTAGTTATTGTTCTTTTTCTTTTCACCTTCCTGCTTTCTATTAGACTGATATAATTTCTTTATTCTGTTATTTGAAAGATAAATTTAGTGAGTATTTACATGTGAGGTAGAATATCAAGGAGAGGAAGGAATAGTTTTTGTGAAGAGGAGACATAATCATTTTTGGGTTAAGATAACAGACTGTGGGCTACAAACTTGGCTCCACTATACACTAGTTCTGAGATGCTAAAAGGGCACCAAACTGCTCTAAGTCTCATATTTTTCACCAATAGCTGGTAATAGAATTCCTATTATTGAGAAAACTTCTTGATTTTGTTCAGATCTTGATGTGCCACTTGGTATAGATGATAAAACCCTTAAGGTATGAACAAACATGTTGTTTCAGGGAAAAATAGTGGGATAGTAAATTTCTCTGTAGGAGAAAATAACATACTTCTTTTTTTTTTTTTGCTCCTATGTGAAGCATGGTGGTGTGAGGCTGAGACATGATGAAGGAGGACTAAGCACTGAAAATTCTTTAATGATGGTGTGGGTGAAGGATATCTTTAGAATAAAATGCATAATGTTTACTGTAAAGTTGCTTTTTTTCCCCTGAACTATGATTCTGTTTTGTTTCCACAGCCCCAAAACTTCAGTTGACATCACTAAAGTTGTCAATGGCTTATATGAGATTTTTGTGTATTTATCATTTTTGATGGAAATGGGATGATGGTAAGGGGCAGTCCACGGACTGATATATAGAACCAGTAGAATGAGCCAGAGGTGAGGAAGAAAACATACAATCCTTGGGTATTTGTAGAAATCCCAGGAGAGCTTCAGATTTCTATAGGGATTTGAACCTATTGTATTAAGTAGGAGACCCCAAGTTAACAAGTGGTTACAAAAATGAGGTAGGGGTGGGAGGTAAAGTGGGCAAACTTCTTGGTTAAGTGGGAAGATGTAAAAAAAACGACTTAAGGCACCTGTGGGATCTTACTGAAAAGCAGCTTGAGAGTATACCCATCATCTGATGATCTGTAGACTAATTCTGACTCAAGTATTTACAGTAGATTCTTGTTACTCACAATAGTGATGTTCTATAAAGCTGCCTAAACACTAAATTAATGAATATCAATCTAGGGCAAAATAGGGTTAGGTCCCTGTGAGCCTCTCATCATAACATTGATCAGTGTGTGATTAATAAATACATAACCTTCTTTAGTGCGTTTCTGTTTAAAGACACCTTATTTAATATATACTGTTGATTCACTAATATTGAACTCCTGGCCACCAGTACTATAACTCAGGTGTCCCCAACTCCCAGGCTGCAGACCGGTACTAGTCTGTGGCCTATTAGGAACCAGGCCCCCCAGCAGGAAGTGAGTGGCAGTGAGTGAGGGAAGCTTCATCTGTGTTTGCAGCCGATCCCCAGTGCTAGCATCACTTCCTCAGCTCTTCTTCAGATCATCAGGCATTAGATTCTCATATGAGCGTCAGTTCCTAGATTCTCATAGGAGCACCAGTTATTGGTACAAAAAAGGTTGGAGACCGCTGCTATAACTCACGTCCGATGGAAGCTTATCCAACACATGTATTTTCTCTGTGAGGCCCATCAAGCGTTTTTGTGCTTACAAACACTAGATAGAACTTTATCACTTTGCTTGGGGGCTATTTTAAACAGCAAAATAACCAACAAAAGCAAACGTGAAAAACGTGGCACTAAATAGACCATAAAATGGACACTTGTTTATAATACGAGAGCTGAAACAAGAAGGCAGAGTGTCTCCTTGTTCAACCTCAGCTGGGAATGTGGCCATTGGATGACTGAGAGTTTTTGCTGCTCTGTGCATGTCCGTGAATGTGAGAGCACAGCAAGTATTGATTTTGGGGTTACACATAAATTTTAGCAAGTCAATGAATTTGCAAGTACAGAATCCATAAATCTTCCAAGTGAAAAAAAAATAGAATATGATCTTTAATTATACACTTTTACTTAAAACAGGGTTAGAGAAAACAAGACTAGTTTAGCAACTCTATTTCTTTTCTTTTCTTTTTTTTCTTTTTCTTTTTTTTTTTTTGCAAAATGTGCATCTAATCTAGAAAATTGGTAAAACAAGTTCTTATTAATTTAAAGCTCAGTAGTTTACGGCCTTGTGAGTTCTTTCTAACTAAGTAAAAACTGAGTTAAAATCAATTTCATTCTGTACTCCCAAAAGTCCCAATTGCTTTTAAAATTTGAATACTTAAAAACATTTATGAAAGTGCAATGATTACTAACAGTATATAAAAATTTGCAAAAACTAAAGGTTCCTTCTTTGCACCCTCAGCTTTAAAGTTGAACAGTTATCAGACTCAACAATTCAGACTGCACCGACACAATCAAAAACATAACATTCACATGAAAAAAAATTTAAAGACATTAGCGATAAAAACAGTATTGGTATCTAATTTCAGAGAAAGAATCATATTTTTAACACTTTGGCACATAGAGCCTATCAACTGTTCTAGCATCTGTTTCTCCTTCCCTTTTATTATGCTTGTGTGGCCAAGATTCATCTAATATAAAAATTATTAACAGTAACAGAGAATACTCTTATTTTTTAGAAAGCATTTATAAGTGGTATGATTAGGGTAAACTGCAAAGAAGGATATAATAAGGCCTCTTTATACAGTGTCAACATAAGACTGTTGAGCAGAAGAAAAATTAGTAATGACCATCTTTTAAAGGTTAGAAATAAAACTCTGAGGTCCTGGCCCATTCGCAGCTTTCTGAGTGTGCTGGTAAACAGAAGTTTTAATCTGACTAAAGCTTTAAAAAGCTCAGAATTATAGACACCGGATTAGTGATCAGATTTCTCTACCAGGGATGTAAAGGAAGACAACTTAAAATTATAGTGGGGAGATGACTAATGTCTTGCCCTAAGGGGGTACTAGCTCACTCTGTAGGATTTGTTTCTTGATTCTGTTGTCTAATGGAGCCATAATTTCTTGTTTGGTTTTCCTTTTCTCCAAGGAATGGATGTCTTCAATTTTATAGTTCCAGCATTAGGAACCACGGGTAGGCAAGTACTTGGTGATATAATATGGATAACAGATCTACATTAACCAGACCATTTGGAAGCTTGATTCTACAAATGCGGCCTCATTAGCACTATGCTAGACCTGAATAAACTAAATGTAGCACCTAATACTCTTGTCTGCACATGGTGAAAAGAATAAGTAATAAATATTTGTTGACATGAACTAAAGTGGATACAATACAGATTTCAAAAAAACAACCTATTTGGGTTTTTTTTGTTTGTTTATTTACCACTATTTGGATTATTAGATAGACTAGATGAAGGGCATTAGCTATATGAGCAGGTTAGATACTAACTTATTTAAGACTTTTGGCCTCTTGGAAGGCAGAATCATACATGCCAGAGTCTTTGGAAGCTCCTTTTAGTATGACTGTGGGATCTCATTTTATAGATGGGTGGAGATGTGTGTGTGTGTGTGTGTGTGTGTCTGTGTGTGTGTGTGTGTGTAGAGAGAGACTATCTGACAAATCTGAGAAATGAGTTTAATCAGAGATAAAAATTGATTTAAAATATATAAGAACACAAATAATTAGCTCCTTTACTTTATTATTTACCTAACTTCTTTGTTTCTAGCCTAGGAAGTGGGTTTTTGTATATTCTTAAGGATTCTGGTTAGAGCCTGTCAAGACTAAGGACCAAGGGCCATAGGTGATATTAACAGTAAAATACATTTGTCTTGGTTAGAAATTGCGAAGAGCATTAATCACACCTCTACCATTTGACTAAATTGTCTGCCTCCCTCTTTTATTTCAATCTCCTTTCAATTGTCAATAAAAAGAAAGCATCCTGCACTACTATTTATTTTCTACTTGCATGACTTCTCTTAATGAATTCTGTTTTGTCTTTGAAAGATGAGTACAGAAATTTGCAATGATTTAAAGGAACAGAGAAACTTCTCTTCCAAGCCAAATTCTGTATTTTCCTATGTGACCTAGAAAGAAGGAAAACTCATTAATGTAGAATTTGATTTTCTAATAGAAACACTGGACTTGTCGAAGCAGACATTTGTAAGTAGTTCATTTACTCAAGGTAGGCATCCCTCTTGCCTCAGGACCTTCACACACAAATGGCAAAAATAGTTTAACTTTCTTACTTTCAATATGATATGATCTACCTTTCCAGATCACGCTCAGCATTGATTCACAGTTTCAATTACCTACAGAAAGATGACAATAAAGGAAAGGGAGAGTCTCAACATATCAGTGAGTATTTATCATATGACAAATTATATATTAGATTATTCTCAGCACATTATCATATTTTATTATTTCAATAACTTAAGGAAGTAAATACTATTCACATTTTATGGTGAAATGTTGAGACTCAATAAATTTAAATTATTTGCCCAAAATTATATGGTTAGTAAATGGAGATGACTGCAAAATCTGGGCTCAAAATAAAAACAAAAGCATGGCATGAAGAGAGCCTAGGATGGAAGCAGAGGGTATTATACCAGTGAGGAATCAAACCTGCTTGGAATTCCTTTTGAAAGTTCAGTCACTTCTTTTGCAGAATCAAATGAGTAAAATTATCTGTGTCTTTGTTCTTTTTACTAAATTTATTCCCTTTTCACAACAGGGGAAGTTTTTGTTCACGTAAGGTCATATTTTTAAAGCTATTGACCTAGAGTTGTCATCACATTCTTCCTATTTCAAATAGTCTGAGTAGTAAGATAAACATATTCTCTGTCATTTTATGGCTAGTCAGAATGACTCTTCAAACAAAGGGAAAGAGCTAACTCATGAATAATATTATATAATATGTAGTAATACGCTTGCATCCATGTTGGAAACTTTTCCCCTAATTATACATGTGTTTAGTTTCTCCACTCTAGAATAAAAATAGCCCATATGATAAGGAAGGATTCAAAAAATATTTTTAAAATGGAGTAAAGAAAAATATTAAATATAATGAGTAAATAGAAAATGCCTAAGGTAGTTGGGGTCAGGAGAGGGAAAGGGATGGAGAGAAGTAGAAATTTCCCTTTGGACCTTTCTCTTAAGATGTGCTGGAAGAAAAGGGTCCATTAGAGAGGCTCTTCTAATTGTGGAGCCATTTATCCAACCAAGATTCATCTTCTTATTTCATGTTTCTCAGTGGTCAAGTTTTGTGCTACAGGGCTCTAATTTCTTAGCACTTTTAGGTTATATGGTCCTTACCTGAAATGACCATTCAGTGCAGCATTTCATGTGAATGTGGAAGTGGAGAGGATCACAGAGAATGTGGGACATGAGGGCCATGCAGGTATGAGGATTCACCTGGGCTTCCGCAAGCTTGGAGAACTCATCAACGGAACCAGTAAAGCCAGCTGTGGAGTGCTCCAGGCAGTGATTGAGGCAGTGAGACATTCTGAGAAATGTCTTTGGAAAGAATGAGGCAATGAGACATTCTGAGAAAGCACACAGCATTGTCTCCAAAGCAGGGCTGTCAAAGTCTTTCCAAGGGTCATCTCCTTTCCAGCCAGCCAGGAGAGAACAGAAAGGCATGTATCTGGGAGATCTTTATGAGTTAGGCCTCCAAGGCAAATGTCATTTCTGCTTACAGTCCATTGAGTAGAACTCAGAAATATGGCTGCATTTAATTGGTGGGGAGCTGGAAAATGTAGTTGTTTTGTATCTAGAAAGAAGAAAGAAACTTGAGTTTTGAGAGATAGCTTGACATATCTTTTATATATTTAAGAAAATGAAATCTAAAGAAATTAAGTGCTTACTGAAAGTCATACTGCTTAGAGTCCAACTCCTCCATATGATGATGTGCTTCTTACTTTTTGCCTCCTAAGCTATCTGCAAATCTGTGGATATGAGACTGACTTTTTTGTTTGGATTTAAAAAGAAAGCATGGCATTTAGCATGGCATTAATAGACCAACCATATGTTTCTTTCTTTAGTATTTTAAAAGAAAATCTGAATAACAGGAGAAAATTCAATTTACATGACATTAAAATTTAAGTTAGTAATAACTGTTTTGTCTAATAAAAAGAGAGAACCTCTTGTTTGACATTCCAGTGGACCATTAAAACAAAAGACTCAAATCATGGCCCCTCTGTGATAATAAAGAATAGGTAGATGCTTTACTTTTCCTGGTCTTTGAAGAAAAGCAAGGCATTCTAGTTTAGCAAATATGAGTTAGACTAACCTAAAATATGTGGCCACAAAAAATGTAATAAACAAAATATTTCAAATATTATATAACATAAAATAAGACTTTTCCTGATAGTCCAGAACACTGGACTATCAAAGTTGAGGTCAATGGACAAAAAGTACTTCATTATCTAAACAGATGTGCTAGGTACATCTTTGAAGCATGCACTTAACAAGTAACCACATAGATCTAGACTACATTAGAAGGTGGTAGAGATTTGTCTAGTGAATTACGTAAAGAGAATTTTCAGGTGTGGAGAATACTATAACATTTCTTTTCCTCTTACTCATGGAAAAGAAAAGGGAGGCTAGGGGAGGGCAGTCCATTTCCTTTTCTTCAAGCCAAGTAAAGGGGGACTCCAAAGAACCATTCAGAAAATTGAAGCTGTTTGCAAAATGAGGAGACCTGTACTTACTTCTTGTCTAGAAAACTGTGAAGGCAGGAATCAGGCTGGTGTGTTTCCCCTGCCAGTGAGGCAAGGATGGAGCCAGCAGTTGATTAAACTGTATTCTGTAATTGGGTATGAGTTAAATATTCAAGAGTCTATCTGCAGCCAAATGGGCACATAGAAAAAAATATCTAGGCTTGAGTTTTCTCAGGACTAATGAAGCTGTGTTGGGGCAAGAGAAACTCAGCAAGAGGTGCCGGGTCAGGGACGTGTAGTGGGCCTTTGGATATTTATGAAGAATCCTCCAATGTACCCCATGGAGATCACTGGCATCAGATGCTTATCCTGACCCTGTGGAAGATGTCCTTGGGTTCCAGATTCTGTTCTGTCAGGCTTTCATTTCCTCAGCCCTCATCCATCTTTCTCTTTTCAGTTGTCTCTCTGCTTTCCTTCCTTTGTCTGTGGAGGCTAAAGAAGAAAGAGACTAGGAATTCTTTCAGGTAATTCTGTTGTTATTTAATTGTAAAAAAGGAGATGACCTTCATAGGGTATTACAATATTCTTTCACCAGGTTGGTTAAACTTTCAGTGTGTTCCCCCCCCACTTTCTTATTCATTTATGTTAAGAATTTATGTTAAGAATAAGTAGGTATAAATACTTTTGGAAGGTCACTGGAGGATCTCTCTTGCTTTGTTTTAAGTGAGAGAGAAATAAATTTGTGACTTAGAGAGTTTTTTGGCTTCTGATGTGTTATGGTCACATTATTGTGGGGGAAGAATTTCAAATCTAGAAGGACATTCTACATCCTGTGCCTTGTTGTCATGCTTTCCTCAACACATGGCCACATCCTTAAGACTGGAGGGTGTCAGTGAGATTTTAAAAATATATTCATGACTTCCTTCTTCCTGAGGGAATAGAAAAAGGAGATGCAGCATTTTCAGGGTTCTTTACTTACTTAAATATAATAGGGGATCATCATTAAGACAGACATTTTTAGATTCGCAACAGCACCTGCAAACAATCGACCCATGTTCAATTTGATTGGGAAAACTAAGTTCAATAAAAAATTTAATCACTTTCTTGTCCTTTTAAGATTAATAGATGTTAATAAAGCCATTTAACTTTGAAATGATTTAACCTAATGAATTAAAATTGCTACTCGACATAATAACATTGTGAAGACTACTCACATAATTAAAATATTCTTTTCAGAAAAGGCAATTTGTACATTTGCACATGAAAAATACAGAAAGCTCTTTTTGAGCTCTGGTGAACATCAGCTGAAAAACAAAACAAATTAAGCACTTTTCCTTCTTTTAGAAATGTTCTCTTTGTTAAAGAAAACTAGATATTTGAGATTTTCTCCCTCTTTAGTTCTTTTAATAACGAATCATGGAAGAATATGGAAATTGTATTCTATAAAAATTCTCTGTACAACTCGAAAATAAAAGAATGATTTACATACCTTTTAAAGCAGAATACTAGGAAGATGTTTGAGAAGAGAATCAGTTTTATTTGACTATTAAACTCTCTCTACCTCTGTGGACACATAGAACAAAGCACCTCATTTCACAACTTCCAGAGGCATCATTCACATCATAGTCCATATGAATGTTGTCTCACGGAGTTGTATGGTATTGTGAGGAGTGCCATGTGAGCCACATGTCTGTGTTTAGAGGTCCTGCCTTAGAATCTTTTTTACATTATTTTTAGAGGACTTCTTTGCTTCCTCCTCCTCCTACTAATGATAATAACAAAAAGATAATTCTTCTCATGCCCAATAAATTTGAGCTTATTCTCACTGAAATATAAACAGGCTAGGTAGGAAATCTCAAAAGAACTGCACCTCAGTGACAGCAGGAAGAGCTCTAGGTGGGGCTGGTTGGCTCGTAAAAAAAAACTGGGGGAGGCAAAGGATATGTGTGGGCCTGGCAAGAGAAAAAACAATACTGCCTGTGCCAAAACAATGACAGCTGGCATTCCGTGGGTTTTTGCCATGGATGAGAGTACTCAAAATTGGGCAACTTCAATATTTTCAATTATGGATGGCAGCTTCAATGGTCAGTTGCTGCTCAGTCTTGACCAGATTCTCAACAGATGTACATTGTTTGCTATTATTTTTAGATCTACTCTTTCTTCATATCTCTCCACAATCCTGAAATTTTATACTGAAACATGGACAGGAATAAATGAACTTACCTGTAGTTGGCCAAATTCGTTCTTCGTATACAGCTTTCATGTTGGTATAAAGATGAGGAAAGAAAAAGTTAAACAAATTTGCTTTGATGTTTATGAAATGATGTTAGTGCAAATTCAAAATGTAAAATATCAACCTTAAATAAACAACTTAAGATTCAATATAATATAATGTTTTCCATTTGCAAAATGTCCAAGACAAGCAGACTTCGGTTTATGAAAAATTTATTTGTCTTATTTTCCTTCTGTGGCTCAGACTAAGTTTCCCTGCTTATGGTTTAGTTTTTTAAAGTTTTTGCTACTGAAATTCCTTCAGTAATGTCAGGTCTAATGGTTTCTCTCCCCTCACACAATTTCTCTCAAAACTTCCTGAGGAAGATGAGTTGGGAATGCAGGTATAAGCTCACCTTCCATGTATAGTGGACTCATACTACTATTGCCAGTCTTAGCTATATTTCATTATATGCACATTGTATCATACAAAAACCTGTTTATTTTTCTTGAAAATACATGCAAGATGGGGCTTTGGGTTAGCATAGATTCAAACAGTATAAAGTTAAATATATCTTTTGAGTTGCTTTCCTAGAGAAGATGATACATTTTTATGGAATAGATCATCATTATTCTCTATGTTCCCTTTTTTACCAGCAGACTGTGTTTGTAAGATAGTTGGGTCCATGCAAGCCTAGAATTACTGGCATTATTCTCTAGGTCATTCCTTTTGACAGGTGATTTTAACTGGCTTTGGCTTTACTACTTTTAGAATTTTGGATTTCATATTACTGCAATTCTAGCTCAGTTCCTCCACTTAGAACTTAAGAACTCTGTAATGCTTGGCTGTTCTTAGCTAACGTATCACTGTCTGTCTCATGGTTTTACACACTTCTATGTTATTTTTTTATTTCTAGTCCTAATCCTAGCCTGTACCTAAATTTCTCTGTAAGGGTACAAGATTTCACATGTTGAGAAACTTATCAGAATTTAATTTCAATGGTAGTTCATATCAGGAAATTAGCCCATTTCCCCCCATCTATGTTCTAGAGAAGAGGAATGATTGTACCTGCCCCGCTTAAGTGGAACTTCCCCACTGCTTGACATAAATGTTATAATGATGCAAACACCCCCATAACTACCCCAGCTTTTTGTTGTTGTTGTTAATGCTCTACATAGAGAATGATAAAAAATATCCTATAAGTGATGACCAGAAAATCATTAGAAATGATCATTTAGAAAATAAACTGGGTAAGAATGGCTGGGTAACAGTGACCCAGGGGGCCAGGAAAGATGTGGGAGAACATGTTTTGGCCCAAAACAAAATGAAATAGTAGTTATTACAGACAGACAAGAATATTTTCTCTTTGTTTGATGTTTTTAATAAAATAAGTTCAAAATAATTTACAGGCATACATCAATAATTAGTTCTCTCAACAGCCTTTTTTGAATGTTTAAAGTGAGGCAGAAGGCTGATGACTGACTTACTCAAAGAACTCAGCAAATCAGTGGTTGAATTTTGTTGAGATCCTTACTCACTGTGGACTGCATTGCTTCTAATGACCTATGTATTATTCATCTCAACTTCATCCAAATTAGGAGCTGACATTTTTTGGTAACACAAATCATAGCTTTTTGTCAGTAAAAGAACCCCACTGGGAAAACTCAGACTGCTAGGAGGCTCAGTGTGCTGCTAACTTTGTTGTTTTTGTACAGATTTGAGAGAATCTAATAGTTTGCCACCTTTATGCTGGCCCATGCATACATATGTTTATTGATGAGTTGACTTTTCTTTAACCCAGGTATTTCCTGGGGAAGCAGGAAAGGAGAAATTTTTGAGAATTTTCTCGTGGGTGGTTCAATAGGAATTAGAGATAAAAATGTATTAAAAATGCTTTTGGTTCAATTTTCAGTAATAATCTTTCAATGATACCTATGAGCCTCAAAATATGGAATCAAAATGTTTTCTTTCAGGTTTTTAAACATATTTTTAAATTAAAAAATATTTTCTCCCTCAGAGCTATGAGACCCTTCTTTTCTTTTAGTCTCCCCCTGCCGTGAGAGAGAATACCAATGATCAAAGTCTCAATTTTTTTTCCTTAGTGTGCAGAAGTTGTGGATGTCAGGACAAAATGAGATCGAGCTGAGCTATGCACATGTAAAAGGACAGAAAAGCAAGACCTAGAGCAGGACCTAGTGATACTGGAAGATGTTTTTGAACTTTGATTCCAAGTGTTACTCAAGTCTTTCCCTTTTCTCTTTCTACGACATAAGAAATAAATTTACCAAAATTATGCAGTGCCCTGAATACTAAAAATTCTAGCTGGAAATTGTCTAGATGTCACATATACTTTGCTGCATAATATTTTCTATTAGATATACTCTCTTTGCGTATATCTTAACTTTTTTAGAGTAGTTTTTACTTTATAGCCTGAGAAATATCTATGGTTAAATTCTATATAAGTTTAGAAGTTTTTATAGACACTTCCTAATCACTTATACTTGTTTTAATGTATTACAAAACCATTTTAGTAAAATGAGACTAAAATAGTGCAGGCCTAATAATCATGGTTAGGGTTTTCAATGATAGATATTGGCTTTACCTAGCCAGAATTCTTAATGAATGAGAGTTTTAAAATATAACTGTGTTTTCTGAGAAAGAATCAAATCAATAAAGCTGCTATTAGGGAGTAAAATTTCAAAAATTACCTTAGAAATTTTGCCTTGATGAGTACATGCCTAGTACTTGTCCTTCCACGTCTTCTATGTCTATTACTCTCTCTAAAATTGTGATGTTGAAAGAGAGAACCCTGATGGCCTACAATATGTACAATTAAAAGAAATATTATATGATATTCACTTACATTTTGTGAAATGTAAGAAAATATGAATATTAATATGAATATATTTTAAGACCTTAAATAAAAATTATTAAAGTGAAATAAAAAAGGAGCTTAGGTTAATACTAAAATTATGAGAAAATTTGAGCAGTCATAATTATCCATGATCTAAATAGTAGGAAAAATTTGGTTCAGCATTTGCCAGAATTATTTTATTATTTTTAGCAGTCTAGTTTACTACACATGTAATTATGACATATCAATAAAACAGGCTTGTATATATCTCACAGTCTCATACAAATAATCCCAAATGGCCCCAGACATCAGCAAGAAAAAAAGTATTAATTTATCAAGGTCACCTGGTGTATTACTAACAGAGTGAAGAGCCATTGGTAATGCTACCATTTTAAATCTAAATATATGTTAAATATCATAAGCCAATATTTAGGAGTCAAAATCAAATGCTAGCAGTACAAACCTCATGAAATTATACATATTACTTGTTGCACTGGAATTTTACTATGTTGGAAATAAGAAAACTAGAGCTTAAAATATTTGCTAATAGTGAAGAAATTATTGTTGAAGTCACATTGTAACTATGGTATCTAATTCCTCACAAATAAAAGTTGAATGGTTTATGTATTTTCAAAAATGAATGATTATATAATCCATCCACCATTCACTATTTCAATCATCTAGTTAATATTGAGAGTTTGCATTGTATATACTCTAATATTAATATATATATTCTCATGTGAAGATGATTATGAATGAAGAGATAAACATTCAATTCTCTTTTACTGATTCTATTTTATGTTTACTCTGTATTAGGCACTGGGCTTAGAATTGGGTATATAATAAGAAGCTTGCAAAGGTAGATAATTACAAGGCAAAAAACTTCAAATTCATTTTTGAGAATATAGAAACAGGGATCTAATGCAAAAGATTAACTCCATATGTCCATGACATGAATAATTAATTCAAATATCTATGATTTTTCTATTAATTTAATTATTATTATTTACAATTTGACAGTAAGTCATATATGTTGCATTGTGTGTTCACTGCCCATCATTAGAGTTTTTCCGTCACCATATATTTGACCCCTTTTATTCCATTTACCTCTCCCTTTCTCCCCTAGTTTTTTCTATTAATTAGATAAAAATAAAATTTCCTACTTTAGGCAGTTGCAGAGAAGTCCTCAGAACAACCTCATGATTTAATTATTATATTTATGGCTTTAATTAAGGCAAGTAGTTAAGTAGATACATAGTAAATTCTACATAAATTGGCTGTCTCTGTAATTTTATTAAACTTGCCAGAGAGAAACAGAGATGAGGGTGTCGAGGCAGAGAGGACAGTATCAATTACATCTCGAGATTCCTAACAGGCAGCATTTTTTGCAAGATAATACTTGATGGCTGTTTTTTTCTAAGATTTTTTCCATTTCTGAAATATAACATAGATTTAAATTACACAAGACAATATGATACATTAAAACAAAAGGAAGTGCTAACAATTATTTTTATAGCTCTTCCTTATATTCATAATCAAATATTTGTGAGTCATAATTAAAGTAAAATATATTTATTTATTGTAAGTCAGTTGTCATTGTCTCTTTTATTTTACCATAAAAGGTATATTGATCATTTCATTAAATATTGAAAAGTTGAAAGCTTCAAATAATTTTAATTTTGCCAGCATGAACAAACATGATATTAATCATAAAGATATATAATAACTTCAAATTAAACAGGCAAATCAAATTGCTACATATTTATTGAAGACCGTCTCTATATAATAGAATCTATATATACTGAATACTTCAGTCCTGATTTTTTATATTGACAATGGCTTTTCAAGTGGCCATAGATATGAGATTCATACATTTTTGTTGTGTTATGATGCTTTCTTTTTGCTATCTGTCTATGAGGTATAGCTACCATCAAAATGAGAAGGTTTATAGCTGCTAAATGTGAAAATAGCACAAACAAAATCAATAGGAAAACAAATATATTATGTAGTGGAAAAAATAATGAGCTTATTTAAACTTTGTACTAAATTATTTTTATGATGATGAAACATATCCTGCCTCAGTTTCTCCATTTAGAAAATAAGGAGTTTGTTGATATCAATGTTTCTTTGATAAATATTATTTTATAAATATGGATAAAGCCAGAAAGATAACTGTAATAAGAACTACCAAATTTTTCTTTATTTTGTTTTAACCCACAAATGATAAATTTTCAACTTCTTGTCCAGTATTTTCTATATATATACTTTTATAGCAACCTGGGCAACACAGACCATCTTATTAGACTTCATTAGGAAATATAAACATTTCCTAAAGGTGACTGAATTAGCATATAGTATCTGTATTCAGTCTTAATATTCTATAAGTAAAAACTATACTTGACATTTCATAATTTTGTTTGAATGCTTGGTGGACAGTGAATTGAATAAAATCATGATTAAGCAGTAACAAAACAAGTAGTAAGTAGGATTGTGCCATTTATAATTAGCCCTGGTGCTACTCTACTCACCTTGCTTTTTCATCAAAAAAGTCATCCATGGAATGGGTGTACCTAGACTTGATGTATATCAGGACTGCACAAAGATTTATATTTCTATGCAGATTTGAAATCTCTTCGCAGGGGAATAAGGGAAATAAGATGCTAAACAATTCGGCAGGTGGGAATGCAAGTAGTGGAATTCCAGAGAATAGTGTAAAAGGTGCCCTTGTGGACTCTTTCTCTCTCTACTGGTAAATGACACCAAAAAAGGCAACTGGCTGGAGATCAACCAGGTAAGTCTAAGATCTATCAGCAAAGTCTAATTTACTTGCTAGAAACTCTTATCCCATGCCATGATTATGTCACATTTTTGGCACTATATTTTATATCTAACGTGACATCCTCTGTATGAGAAGAATTTTGTTGAACACATTTTATTAAATACATATATTTTAAAAATATCAATCTAGAAAACTCACCTTTTCTTCCTTCTTTTTTCCCTCCTTTCTTCCACCATTCACTGAGAATCTATTATATCCAAGAAACACTGAGCTCTAAAGCATTCAGAAAGTTCTAAAAGACATGGTTCACTTCTTGGGGGAAGATGGATATTCAAATTCCGGTGCCACAAAACATGTCATTATTATTTTTATTGAATAAGCATAAAGAGCCAGGAGGATTTAGAAGTTAGAGGAATCCTTTCCAGCTGTATTGAGCAGGAATTGGTCATCTCTCCAGGAGTCCTTATTCTTTTTAGTAAACCATAGTATTTAGAAACCAAAATTTGACATGGGATGCTGCTGCCTGTTCCCTGCTGTAATTTACAGTGCATAGAGTTAGAAAATATATGTATAAATATAAATATATACCCATATTCACATTAATACATTCCATCTCTATTTTAAAATCTATGTATATATATTTAAAATCATAAGTTTATACTGATACCTCCAATTCCAGTTAAAACTATAGGCTTCATTCTAAATTACTCACTTTTCTTACTGTAACTTCCTTCCCTAACACTGAGGAACCTGGCTCTCATTATCGTGAATATTATTAGGTCAGTGTCCCCTGTGTATAACCATTCTTCCTTTGCAGTTCCCGGTCCCTCTCACATGCAAAGGCTTTCTGCATCCCACCCATGATCTGACTTTTTTGTCACCTTACCATCTGATGTCCTACTCACCCCAGTCAGGCCACAATACCCTGCACTATTAGATCAGCTGCCGTGTGGATTACTCAATAAATATTTGATTGATTAATGCATCTCAATAGTAAACTGTTAGGGGTTTTCACAAAGCAGCATATTGTCACTAGAAGAGCAGCTTCCTGTAATGCTAACAATTTTAGGCTTTATTTCTGTGTTAAAATTACATTATATTAGTGTCAAACTTAAGTCCAGTTATTTCATTCTAGACAATAAAGTATGTAAATATATTTTGGATAATGAGGCTTGAAAAGCCCCAAGATTAATAAAGAGGAAGAATCAGGATTTTCTGTTAACATTTTAAACTGCCTCCTTAAAAATTTAATTCTTCCTGGCTTGTAAAATAAAAATAGACAAGGTATTTGAAGATACAATGTAAAAAAATGCAAATGATACAGAGAAGAGAGTAAAGAGATTAAAAACAATCCTTTGCTTAATTTATGTTATTTCTTAGCCATAGCTTCATACATAAATAGAAAGAAAAAAAAAGTGAGAAACAATTTATTCTTAGAGTTTCAGTATAGGCAAAAATGTTTTGTTTATAATAAAAAAATAGTAGAAAATTAAGATGTATAAAAAATTTATATTACATATTTATTTAACTAACTTGAGAGATAAAGACTAACATATGTTGCAATGCTCATACCAATAACAACTAGCATCTATAAACCAGAGTAACATTGATCAACATGTTATAAGTGGAATGTCAGTGACATGGGGATGGCCAGTAGATTCATTGTGGGCAAAGTTCTAAAATAGTAGGTCTTCTATTGGTATTCCCCTTTGCCTTATTCATTGCTGTGACAGACTCAGTTTACTTGGAATATAATGATTAGTAGCGCCTAAAGTTTCCCAGTGTGGATAATAAATTATATGGTTGTCCTAACCTTAGAATTTGAAGAGAAAGCTGAGAGATCTCAGTTTTTCTTGTCACTTTGACCCACAGGAAATAAGGCAATTTTAAGTAAACCATTTAAAGCCACATAGGCCTAGTTCCTCTCTGGACTATATATGAATGCAAATTGGACCAATCAGCTGTATTTTACACGAGCTGTAACTTCTGGGTGGTCTTTAAAGAAAACCCCATTTAGAGTGTATTTCAGTGATGCAAGGGAAATTTCACAGACTGCTAAAATGAGGGTGGGAGGTCTGTAGTTGAAAGAGAAGGTTTCAATCACAATATTATGGACTGCAGGAGAAAAGCTTTTTAAGCTACAGCTGTCACCTGAAACTTCAGCCACTAGTTACTCACCAATATACTTTGTTCATAGCATTCTACTATTTCCCCATAATATCTAGATCAATTCTGAACATCATGTTATTTAAGATGGTGTCATGAATTAAAAATATAATTCTTTGTTCACAGTATTCAATGTTGTCAAAATATGCTGTCAATGCTATCTTTTGTGCAGTAAAGGAAAAACAAGCTTTAATAGGATTTCAAACTTCAGTCGTGTGATTCAATACTAATACAGTATACTCAGGTGCAAAATTATTAGTAATATAATACTTTCACATTGAGTATTAAGATAGGAATGAAATTTCTGTCAAGATTAACTGAAAAATTCAACACTTGATTGTAAAATAAAAAATTTAAAGACCATTTTGTCTGACCAAATCCACAGAGAGAAAATTCTATGTATAAAAACAAGAAATATTTGATGCAACAACACTTGATTATAAAGATGCTATGAAACCTTTAGTCTATCTTGGATGAAGTGAGGAAAAACATATGCTGAGGTGGTATCAAGATATGGGGAATAAAAAAATAAATTCAAAATATAAGGAAAGATAAATCAAAGCAGGCAAGAGGGAAAGTATAGTGACTGAGAGTCTCCGAGTATGAAATAATAAAAAAAAAAGGAAACCAGCACGAAATTTGAAGGCTACTGTTTTGATTAAGCAGTAACATAGCAATGTGCATTTTCTTGGTTACAGAGAGCTGACTTTTCAAGAGATAGTTTTAGAAATTAGCTCTAAGAATTTTTTTTCAATTTGATTAATCCTTTGGTATATGGAAAAGCAATATCATGCAGAGTTATCCTCTTATCTCACATATCTCATATATAGCTTATGTAACTCCCTTGGAGACACTGATCTTCTCACTCAAGACTTTGCCTACTGCCATCTAAGCTTGTCAGCTCTTCAAACATCAGGTGGGTTGGAGTGTTGGAGACAAAAAGGTTGGTTGGTTTGGGTGTCACTTAACTCTATTTCACTGGCAAAAAAAGTATTTTTCTAAATACTGAAAATATCTTTTTAAATGTATCCTTATTTATGCCTTGGCAAACCAAAAATAAGAGCTAGCAATACCCTCACTTGAATACATGAAGCCATTCTGCCTTATAGATTTGTACTCATTCTAACAGTGAATCATTCAAAGAAGTTACTCTCTAAGGATGGGAGCTTTTTTGTTTACAGCCCCTGTTCAAAGAAGTGTAGATGGAATCACAGAATTTTGGAGGAGAGGGAATCCTTAGGTATCCACCATGTCAGAAGGCCTTGCCCATATCGTATGCATTCCACTACTTCAGCGATCAACAATCTAACAAACTGAGAAAACAAGAAAGCCCTTTGCTTAGCCTGTGCAATTGAAGGGTACTAGAATACATCACCCCAAAAATCTGCCTCTTTGGAATATGGATTATTTTGATCTAAAGGTTGTTGAGAACCGCAGATGCAGGGAAAGATTTAAAAATAGGCACAAGTTTCCTTTTTATAAGGAAAGTTCCATATAAATGTGTCTCCCCTTCCCAAACTAGGAGAACATTTAGTAACTTTTATCAATGGAAAAAGCACTGACTTAAATCTGCATAACAAACATTATTGAATAACCTGTGTTACCATACTTTTTCTGGTTCCCTTCCCATAACTTTCCTTCCCTATCCAGAAACTCAAACACTTTTCCTTGTTTAGCCCAACATGGTATTCAAACCCAAGTTCTAACCAGCCTGTTGAGTTACTTGCTCATGACTGGGAACTCCCATGTGTATATGCGATACATAAATTAATAAACTTCTGTTTGTTTTTCTCTTTTTAATTTTCTTTTGCCAGTCTAATTCACAGGGCCTCAGCTGAAGAACTTAAGATAGGAAGAGAAAAATTTTTTGCTTCCCTTATAACAAGATCTACTTCTCCATACATACACAGCAAAATATCAGCAAAAAACTTATGGTTTATTCTCACACAGAGAAGAAGATATGTTGTTTGGCAGCATAATGAAGCTCTTTGCCAGTCACTCTGGAAGCTCTTTGAGGATTATAGATCAGAAGGCAGTACAGGTAAGAGGTGATATATAGAAATAATCATAATGTTAAGAAATTCAGTTTTCCCTCAAATACTGATACACTCAAAGATACCATATTTTGAATGTTTAAAGCACACAATTGCAATCAAAAATTGATATTTCAAAGAAAAGAGAAAAATTAAACCATTTTTTGCTTAAATTTATAAACCAAAGAAACTAAATATTTACATACAAATATATATCCCGAGAGTCTTTATTTACCATCTCAGTGCTTAATAATCAATAATGACTACCAGTGACCAAGAAGTGCGTCTAGACAAAAGTGAGCACTGATGCTTTCTTTCTTTCTTTTCCCATTTTTCTAACACTGTTTCTTAAAAGCTTATCTGAGAATTCACCTACATTTGAATTTGTAAAATTCAGAGTTTTGGGGCCTATCAACTATGCAATCATAATGTGATTCTTATACCTTAATAATTATTAATATTTTTTCAAGAGTCTTCTATTTTGCCTCCTTCTGGCAGCATATCTACCTTAATCTTGTTTCATTCAACTGCTTCTTCTCAACTTTCAAGCTTATTTGTTTACCCTTAACACCACCTTTACATAAAAAAAAAAAATAGTAGTGATGTGTTAGACGGTCACAGACTTCACTTATCCCAGGCAGCCGACCTACAACCTGCTGATAAAAAGGAATGAGTAGTAGGCTGTGGAAGATTCTGTACAGTCATTCCCCAATTCCAAAGAACAATTCAAAGAGAATGTCCCATCTTGGGACATACTATTATACTCATGAATAAAAAGACAGCTCATAAATTATTTATTAACTGTTGGGCTGCTATGAAGGAAGCACGGTGGCTTCCGGAGAGCCATTAATCTCTCTCCCTAATCTTTGGTGACATTTAGAAGTTGCTTAGAACTGATTTCTGGGCATCAGTTAAGTCAGGTATAGACGTAACTAGGACAAGAAGGGTGGAGTGAAAGATAAAAGGATAATAGATGAGGAGTTTGAAGCAGCATGACTGTTTTTTCTGTTAAACCTTCTCTCAGTGACACAACTCTTATTCCACAAAGAGGGAATCCTGAGTGGCAAAGAAATCTTAGCTCCAAGGATCATAGTTCTGAACCCCCTATCACGAGGAAGAGTTTAATCGTTCTTAATCTACTTTAAAACGGTGACAGTGGAGCCTGGAACAGAAGGTCCCAAGAGCAGGACGAGGGCCACGAAAGTTCTAAAAGCCACTGTGTGATGGAGTAGGACCAATGGATTTTCTTGGTGGGGCAAGGGGAGAGGGAAGATGAGTAGTGAAATGGTGTGACGCAGTAGAAGGCAGGGGAGTCTTAACGGAGGAATTAAGGAACTGTATGGTAAGAATAAAAGTATAGATTGCAGTGTTCATATCAGATGTCGCCAAATAGAAAGAAAATTTAGAATTAAAATGCAGGCGGGGCTATGTGGTTAGACTGGATTACCATGATTTTCAGAGGAAGTTCAAAAACAGCCAGACAAGACTTCTCTGTCTTCCCTTTTATAGAAGACATGGTACATTTTAAAATTTCTTTGTATCTCTCAAACTTTGTAGGGCTGTTGGTTAATTCATTTTTTTCCCCTGAACTTAACTTTAGTTAACATTATATTTTTAAAATGACAACAAAGATTATATCATGTCATAAATGACAGACAAATATGAATATAATTGGTTTTCTCGAGTCTTTTAAACTTTGTAGTAGATTTCTCCTTTTCACTTATGTGGATTCAAATATGTCATGAGCTCATAATGTTCTCTTACACAACAACTTATAATAAAACTCTGTTGTCCTATCTTAGCCTATTCTAAGCATGTTAATTCTATTTACCCCCATATGCTTTCAGCATTAATAAAATCATTTCATTTGATTTTAGAATAAAAATTAAATTATTAAATACAATAGAAATTAAATAATATATGGGCTAAGGTTTATTACATATGTAATATAGTATCAAGAAATTAAATGAAAATTTAAAATATAGGTAAATGATTAATACCCTTTAGGAAACAGTGCCATCTCTATTGATACTGATTTTACTCCATACAAGACATCAAAGACCTAGTGTTCTCTGTTCCTTCATTCACTCATTCGTTCATTCAGTTCTGACTTGGGGGTCAAAATCATGCAAGATATTGTGCTAAGTACTTTAAACGAGTGCCAGGAGGAATTGCAAATGTTTTGATAAAACCAATATTAAACCATGTCCTAACATGCAGTAGGTGCTCAATAAATATTAGTTGAATAAAATGAATAAATTTTCAAGATTTTCTCTATCTAATCTTACTCTTACAACTTGATTTTGTCCTCCCACCTATTTGCCTTCGCAGCTAAGAAAGAACAAAATAGAAACAAAAAACGATTAGTCTGATGTAATCAATTATATTATTTTTTTTCTCCTTTTTAATCTTACTCCCTCCCCCACTTCCACCCCTGAGCTATGAATGTTGCTGTTTCCCCTTAAGAACTGGCTCTCTGAAGGAGGCGAGGGGTTGGGGGAGTCCTAGGCTTGTGGCATGCACTCAGGGGACCCTCACCGGGCCTGAGGTGTGAAACTGGAACCTCCTGCTTACGTGTAAACAGACGTGCTAACCACTGTACTATGCAGCCACCCTCCGTAATGTATTATATTTTACCTAGTTTGGTCCCTTTACTTGATGAATCATAAAAGATACTGATTTTTTCTAAATATAAGAAGATTTTGTATCCTTTTAAGATCAGCTTCTTCTTCAAACTAATTAGACTTGCCAACCAACTGAGCTAAAACTAAAGTATTTCACATAAATCAACTGGCCATGATATTCAGCATTCTTTTATATTCCTGTCAAACATGTCTACATTGAAGTTTTGTTGCAATGTTATCTACTCAGAAAATATTTTTCTAATCACTCTGTCTGTGCCTCTTCTGATATTCTCTGTCACATCATTAAGATTTATTTTTCTTCATAAACATTTGTAAAAACAAAAAACTGACTTTATATGAATATTATAACTTTATTTGTTTGTTGTCCATAGCCTGACTATGTCAATAAAATACAAACCCTAGAAAGGTAAGAAGACATCTTTTTTTATCTCCAGCACCTAAAATAGTTGCTGGTATATAGTAAGTACTCAATAGATTGTTACTAGATAAATTAATATTATGTAATTTAAAAAGTGTTCTACAAGAATACTATTAAATAGAAGTAGCTTCAAAATACACTTCAGGTTTAGAAATCTTATCAGACATCTTTTTTATAGTGTAAATCAATTGAATAGTTTTAGGTCTATTTTACAGACTTGTGTTTTATAACAAAATTAAGGATGTGTATCGTTCTTTAAATCCCTTAAATTCAAAGAGGTACACACACAACACATTGTAATTTTTTCCCCCAATCATTTTTTTCATCATGCTCTTTTAGTTTTCTTTCTCATCTTGGGATGATGTCATAGCTTACTAGCAACTGTCAATAATTAGGATACCCCAGTCTAGTCAGTTTAAACCTGCAATGCCCTCTCTTCCCATCCTTCCTACTCCATGTTCCTACAGAAGATTTCACACACTCTTCTCATTTCACACCTCAGAGTAGGGGCGAAGCCATTTTTCTTGCTCTTGTTCCACTCTCTTTCAGTTCCTATCCTGTCTGGGGTGGATTTAACAGAAGAGATGGTAGGGTCAGCTCATATATAAACGAACTTGCCTTCCTTGGTTTTTACCACTCCAAAGGCTAAAATTGATTGGTAATGCAAATCCTGGCTTTCTTTTGGTGTATGTATGTGAGTTTTTCAGAGAAGTTTGAGTTTTTGCACTGTTTCCCCCTAATACTTGTTGGGTAGTTATTTAAAAACTTCAGCTACAGAAAAAAATTATTTGCAACATGCATGACAAAAGGCTGATTTTCTTCATGTTTAAACAATTCTTATAAACAGTTGAAATAAGTAACTAAATAAAAATTTTAAAAATAGGTATACAACATAAACAGGAAATTCAAAAAGAAGAAACACAAATGGCCAAAGAACATTTGAAAATATTTAAACAGATAATAATAATAAAAATAATCATTTTGGGGGTCGATTAGATTGACAAGAGTTTAGAAATATAATGTATGTTCGATGATTTTGAAATGAGTATTCTCACATTTTGCTGATGAACAACAAATGGTTTGACATTTCTGAGAATAAATTGGCAATTAGCTTCTAAATACCCATGAATGTATATAGAATTTGACTGAGATATTCTACTTCTGTAGATTTATTCCCCTTCAAAATAGTCAGAAATATGTGAAAAGATATACATGAATATTAATTACAGTTTTTTCAGTAGGGAAATTTTTCAAATATCTTAACAGTGGAAGACTTGTCAAATAAACTGTAGAGTACCTATTCAATGAACTATTATGAAACTTTAAAATAAGTGACATTTATTGAACATTTATTATGTGCCTGATATTCTGATAACTTCTTTATGTATACTGACTCATTTAATCCTGGTCATTGTAGGGATTAAATGAGTCAATATATATAAAGAAAATTGAGTGTCAAGGAGTTTAATTATCTTGCACAAGATCAAAGAGATAGTCAATAAAACTGAGGTTCAAACCTAGGTAGTCAAATTCTAGACCTTAAATACTGTGACATATAACTTCTCCAATGTAAATAATTAAGTAATTGTATATTTTCTTGTTAATACAGACACATTTCAGATATAATGTTGAGTAATAAAATACCATATGTTTGAATGAAACAAATTAAAAATATGTAATATATATTTAACATATTTTTAAATATTTTTAAATATATTAGAGTTCTATAGCTCAAAATAGTAATCAGTGGTTACCTTTAGGTAATAAATGATAAATTTTTGGTGATCATATTTTTTATGCACAAGCAATACTTGGGCTTATATTTATGAATATGCAATACTCAAGCTATAAAACAATACAATATAAAAAAATAAAACTTCTGTTTATCTCTGTAGGAACTACAGCAAGTGTTTTCTGTCTCTTGCTGGCCTAGTATGGTGCTGGCAGCTGTGTACTTCCTGCTAGGGTTGGAGTTGTGATCCTATAGGAATTGAGCAGAGAGTGGGAGAAAGAGATTTGGGTCAGTGATGAGCCTGGAGTTGCCATATATACACCTGAGATCCTACCATGGATACATGAATGCATGTTCAAAATTCAGTTGCCATAAATAATTTTCACTGGGCTTCAATTGCTCTAAAAACAAATAGATAATAATCTGTAGAATCAATACTTTCCCCCTTTTTAGCTGAGCATTAATTGGCCCTTAGTGTGCTTATTGGTAAGTTGTTTTAGGTGCAGAGATAATAATAATAAATATAGAAAAATTTGTAATAATAAACTTATAGATTACCCAATAACATATACATATAAACTGGTTTAAGTTAGACTTTCATAAATCCTTGAGACTTTTTTTGGGAAAGAAAACATCAGGAAATCATAATCTTGGTGTTTCTACAATTTGTTAAATAGATTTTAATACTAAGAGGCAAAGGCCCACATTCCAGAGTTCCATAGATTTCACAATGATTTGAAAAATCTATTGTCCCAGGTCATTTTACCATACGGTTTCCATTAAGTGTATTGAGAACCCTTTTAAAGATCATGATAGTGACTACTTTGCTTTCAAAATAATGACTAATTTAAGAATAGATTGTAAAAAGTCAGCATCACTTTTAGTAAAGAATTTTAGTCAGTACTTTCTCATCACTAATGACAGTCAGATTGGGCCATTACTAATCTTGGGGTTTTGACCTCCCTGCAGTTGTCTTTTCAATTACCCACTTCTTGTATAATCAAGAGGGATTACATAGATTTCTTCAACCATGCTGTGCTTGAAAAAAGGAAAGGCTCCCTAACTCTAAGGTATGGAAAAGTTTTAGGTGAAGAAACTGCAATTTTAAGTCATTTTGAATTTATTTGGCACTTTCCTAGGTTTTATTGCAGTTTACCCTTTTATTTTACCATTTTCAAAATAATAGAAATAAAGACAGTACAACTCAAGGAGAGTTCAAGCCATGAAAGTGAAAGAAAAAATATGTATTAAGTTCTCCATAGGACTGTTATTCAGGAAAGTGGGAAATTTTCCAGCGTGGGGTCAAATAATTGATGCCAATAGGGGGCTACAAAATAAGAGGAGGGAAAGTATACTCAATGGGAATTGATTCCGGGTCTTGAATTTTTGTCACCAGTGTGCAATTCAGTTCTTTCCTTCAGGGGTTCCTTTTTGCATGTTCTCAGAAAGTGTTTTGAGACTTCTCTCAGATGGTCTTTTTAATATCCTTCTATTTCCACATTGAGTTTACAGCATTCCCACACAGAAACTTGTACAAACCTTCCACTGAACAATTTACTCAACTTTATCAGCCTTGTGGGTCTCTCCAGGATGTGAGCAAACAACACTGAGGAAAGACATTTCACACCTTCCAGTCCCTAAGCTTCTACCTTTTATACAAAGCCAACATACTGTGCACCTCAGACTTTTGCATGAACAATGCAAGAAGCCTGGCACCACCATATCAGTGTTATCCAAAATCCTCACAGGTTCTCCTTATCACAGAAACAAGAGTAAATTTACTTTTGCTGCTGAAAAAAGAAATCATTCAACTTAAAGGATGAACAGATATTAAAATAATATTTGTGTAAGGGTAAGCCCACAGACTGGCAAATATTGAGCTCTCTTGAACATTAATAATCTGTAGATAATACCTGCTGTACTTCAGAAACTTTGAAGGGAGTCTCTCAGTAGCAAGCGGATCAATGTGGATGATCAAGAATTCGTTTTAAGAGTCTCGATTTTTAGCTGAATGATTAGAGACTAATGTTCAATCATTGCACATTTTATAGGAATTTGAAAATCTCTAATGCAAAAACATCCTTTAAAGGAAAAATTCTCCTTAGCTTGCTCAGCTTGAACAAAAAAATCTCATATTAAATATCACAAAATTCGTCATTCAAAATAAAGAACTCTTTGTGTCATGTTTGATGAGTTACTGGAAGGTATAAGGGTCAAGTTCATTACATAATCTTTACAAATCACACACTGCATTATGCTACATTTCAAAGTATCTGCCAAGAAACATTCTGAATGGGAATGCACAGAACTGGCAAAAATAATCTATAAGAAAGGAGGAGTTGAAAAGGAATAACAGGAAAGGTAGGGTCTTAGTTTGAGTCATTCAAAAGCAGAGCTGGAGACAAGGGCTCGTTTATATGGGAAGGAGATCGGGAGTATACGACAGGTGAGAATGAAGCCGAGAAAAAAGGAAAGCCAATTCAAAATGGTGTGTTTTTTTTTCACTTGATTGATGCTGCAATCAACTAGGCCTGATCCTCTGGGATCTGCTAAGGCGCTACCTCACAAAATTTCCCCCTTGCTCCTCTGCTTCTTTCTCCCCAACTGGGGAGAGAAAATAGCAGATATCCTTGACATGCTCCCCTCCCTCACTGAAAAAGAGCTGTCCTAGGGGGTGTTAATTCCTTTGCATACAAGTTACACATGGAAGATTGCTAGTGGTCCTACACTGTAGATTCTGTATTCTAGAGCTGGAGAAACCCTGGAGCAGAAAGCAGGAGAGATGTTGTACAGCTTTCAGGTTACTCCTGTGCAAATCTCCTTGCTGTAGCAGTGGCTGGAATAAAAAGCGGCTGAGAGAACATAAGGTGAGGCACAAGGAGTGTCTACCCCCTGGAATGCTCCTATCGTGTTCTCCAAAAGTGTAATCAGTCACAGAGTCTTCAGTGTTATAACAGCCATAATCTCGTAATCTCTATAAAAGATTTATGACAAGAAACCTTTTTTTTTTTAAAACAATTTATGTCCCTACTGGGTATTCTTAGACTTTAACTGGTACAGTAGGTCCTCAAATAATGCCATTTCACTCAGTGTCGTTTTGCTATACTGTTGATGACATGCTGTAGGAACTTAATTCTGGTTTATATCATTTAGAATACGGTAAAATTGGTTTCATTATATAGTATTTCACTTAAAGTTGCATTACCTGTCGATGATGTTAAGTGAGGACTTACTGTATCCATCATTTTCCTCCACCATTCATTTCAGGTTTCTTCCATTTACAATCAGCACTTCAACCAGTCTAAGCTGCTTGCTTAGTGAGAAAACACAGACTTTCTAATAGGCGTCTGAACCCTTATTTGTTTCACCTTCACTGATCCAAAGTGCTGTAATTTTCCACTTCTATTTATTGCTGGGCACAGAAGCACTAAGCACCACCTCAGTAAATCACCTAAGTTCCAGAAGTATTCCATCCTCACCATGTTACAAGAACTCTACCCCTTTATGGTAACCTGGATCTATTAATGCTGACAATATATAGGAACTCCATCCTTTGCCTCTTTTTCCATTGGCACAGGCAGCCACAAATGTACAGGTGGTAGTTGCGTCTTCAAGTGTTGTCTCTCAAGAGGTCTCGTGTGTAGTATGAACTGGACAAACATTTTTGTTTGCACTCTGAATTGGTACCTAGTCTTTGGCAATTTGTTTCCTTTGGGTGCCAGTCAGAAGGGAACGTGCACTTATTGAATTCTGTCTGTACAAAATCTCTTCCCACTTTCTGCTTATAGTTTTCCCTCCTTCCTTTAGGTAACAGATCCTTACCCACTACCTTTCCAGATGTTTTGGGCTTGCCTATCACAGTCCTCTGTACCCATGGCCATGAGCATGAACACCCACACTTCAAGCGTTCCATCCTCCTGGCCACAATGCTTATTGAAAAGAGCAACAGAACCCAGCCAGATTATCAGATGTTGCCTCTGGAGTTTTCTGAATTGAAGGCATCTCTCTCTTTACTTGTGTTTTTGGAATTCAAAAGACATGCTCCTTAGAATGCCAAGATCCTCACCACACAGAAAAGCCTGAGAAGATGAGCCATAGGAGATGGAGTGAGTGGATGACATGTCTTGAGGCTATTTATCTAATCTTGAGTAAATCCAGGTTCATCTTGTCCTTTCAAGTTACAACTGTCAATATATTAGGCTTGTTTCCTTTTGGTTTAAAATGGCTGATTTGAGTTTATTTGATTGCAAATTAAAGCATCCAGTAATGAGCTTATTTTCTTGCCTTCCCCTTTGCCTGTGCCAATGAAAAAGAGGCAAAGAATGGAGTTCCTATACATTGTCAGCGTTAATAGATCCAGATTACCATAAAGAGGTAGAGTTCCTGTAGCATGGTGAGGATGGAGTACTTCTGGAACCCAGGCAATGTCCACATACCCTACTCTGGCAGAACTTCTCTTATGCTTTTACCTATCAATTTATTCTCCATGTTGCTTACAGAGTGAGCCACCTAAAATAAACATTTGCTCAAGTTGCTCCTTGTTTAATCCTCCAATAGTTCCCTCAACAAATGGGAGTAGAGTTCGGTTCAAACTCCTCAGTTTATCACATGAGACTGATCTTTCTACCTCCTAACTTCATCTCCTCTCTCTGCTCTCCTCCCTTTTCACAATGTAGTTTCTCAAATGCACTAGCTTCATTCCTCCACTGTTGTATATGGTAATGTACCCATTTCTTTTTTCCATCTAGCTGCTTGATATTTATCCTTCAAATATGAAGGCACCCAGGATATCTTTCTTGAATCCCAGCAATGATTATATTGCTTTGCAATTATTGTTTTACTTATCTATTTCCCCCAGTAGATTCTGAACTTTAGGAAGGTAGAAAGAATGGTTTACTCGTCTTTATATTTTCCGTGTCTATCATAATGCCTGGCATCAAATAGGTCCCCAGAAAATGGTGGTTGAATAGAATTACCCAGATACAGGGCTATTTTGGATTTATCCTTCCTGTTCTCCTTGTTTCCTACTAAATCCCCATATGTATGTCAACTGTCAATCTTCTTTCCCATATCTTTGATGATATACCTTGATTATAGAGTAGTTAAAATATATCAGCCTTAATTGCATTAGGACAAATTCTTAGATGATTTAGCTGCCCAAAAGTTCAAAATGGAAAGCATCATTATACAAAGTATGAATACTGCTCTCCTTTTGTCCTTTGAAAAATTGTTTCTTACTTTTTGAAAGAAAAAATAAAACATAACGGTACAAAATCTATGTCATGAAATGTTCATTCCTGAAAAGAATTATTCAACTTTGAAGTGTAACAAATTATTTCGATGATGATGGCTCTTTCTATATATAATTAAGTCAGATGTTATAGCAGATATTTATCGACAAAAGGCATAGCGTTGTGAATGTTGTTATTCAGTTTTCCTTTATAACTGACCTAATTTAGGAAAATGAAAAATTTGATGGGGAAAATAAAAACAAAAATAATGAAGAAATTATTTATTTTTATTTTCAAGTGATTCATATTATTGAAATGCACTTCTTCAAGAATAGTTAATTTAAACAATTTAATCTTAGGGTTTTTTTTTTTTTTAACAAACATTATCCAACACCCTGATAGAAAGGACATCTTAGTCTTTCATTAAAGAGGAAATGTTCAAAAATGAACATTTTTGAGGATGTTCAAAAATGATTTCGGTCACCATTTCCTGTGTTAAATTTCAGCTAAATTCTAATGTGTTTGTGAGTGAGTCAGTGTGTGTGTGTGTGTGTGTGTGCGCGCGCACACATGTGAGTGCGCATTAGTATATGTGTGCTGAAGGAGGGGGAATATCTCTCCAGAGATGATATGTGTGCCCCAAATCTTTATGTTATATCCCTTTAAATTAACTGGCTTCCTCTGGATGTATCCTCCCCACCCCCCCGCCAGGTCTCTAACTTAACCATCTCACATTCCAGGTCATTTCAAAATGTCTTTTAATTTCCCTACACCCTTCAGTAGTAAGAATCTCTTTTGTCTGGGCACACTATCCAGTTTCATTTGTAATTCTTTCCTAGGTGTCAACTGAATCCCGACCTACCAAAATTTCCTACCAATTTTCTCGCACACTGTCTCTTATGTATTTTGGGAAAGCAGCATCTTACTCTACTATCCAGTTTGACTGTTCTTTTAATTTTGTTCTTTTTCTGTCTTTTCCTCTAAATATCTTTAATATTGGATTAAATTATTCTCTCAAAGCTCCAAGTTTTTTTGGAACTTCCTTCCTCTGTGTGTGTTGAGCAGAACCACTCCCTTCATCTGGAATTGCCTCCCTCCGATGCTGCTGATCCTTCCACTCCTCATATAGTCATTCTCTTACACATTCATGCACAGGTTCTTTCCTGTCCTTTAAGACAGTCATCTGTGATTGACATCTCTACAATTTTTGCTTAATGTCTCTGTTCCAATCCAAGGGGAATTTTGTACTTTTAGCAGTATTTATCTTTCAAGAATAAAGAATAGAATCTACAAGATGTTTTGTGAAAGATGTTTTGCATTTAAGTTTACTTTATATTATGATAGATAAGTAGCCCATCATCTATACCCTGTAAAAATAATCTGCATCCTGAACACATAAAGTAAAGGATGAGAAGTACCTTCCTTTCTCCCTATGCATATGTTTCCAGAGCAAACAAAGAAGCTGTGACTAAGATGCAGAATGGAGCCTTCACTCTATTTGATGCTTTGTTGGCTTCCGGAAGTGGAGCTTCCTCATCAGCAGAAAGTATCTATATTTCATCACATGTAACCCTCTATTTAATTAGACCAGCTCTTTAAGCAAATTTCTTCCTAAGCAACATTCTCTCCTTGTATTTTCACATCATAGAGCAGAAAAACAATGCTCTTAAGTTCTTCTTGTTGTTAAAGAAGCACTAGAAAGTTATCTCTGGGGACTAGTTAGAAAAGCATCTACTCGCATCTATCTCAGCCTACACAAGATTCTGGAAATTGTACTGCAAATTAACTTTTCCAATTGATAGTAAAAATAAAAGACCTTTAAAAAACACAAATTGAAGTTCTTAAGTAATAGTTACTTAGAAGTTTTACATGATATAATTTGTTGGCGGGGGTTGTTACAAAGGTATAATAACATTCAAATATTTCCTGTTTTTAGCAGGGAGAATCGTTAGATTCAAACCTATTTTAATTAGGAGGATTTTCATAAAAGCAATGCATTCCCATTTTCATATTCTTAGAATAGAAAGGTAGCCATTAAAATTAGAACATTGTCTCCAGTAATTAGTGTTGAGTAAACACCTAGTATATGAGGCTTATTTTATTCTCTTTCTTGTATTTAGTAACAGATTCTATTAACAAGAATGCTCATTAAGCTTATTAGAGCTAAGGTATTAGTTGTTGGCAATGATGCACAAGAGGTTATCCTTACTATTATTTTAGCCTATAGGTAGTTTATCCGTCTACAGTAATTTGGTTTCCAAATTCCAAGATGTTATCACTAATGATATCACTAACGGAGGAAAGTTAATAAAAGTGAATAATATTCTTTTTGGTATGAATTTTCTCTTCACAATTTCCAATGCTCATTGACATGTAGATTTCAAACAAACATATTGTGGCCAGATTTTCTTGGTAACTCAGGCAATCAATGAAGATAATGCAGGCTTTGGCTCTGCTTGTCACATGAAGCAGCTGGATCTTTTATTTATCCATACTATTGGCATTTCACAAGTAATTTCCAACTCAGCTCTCTTTGGTTGCCCAGAGCTACTTAAAATACATTGGTTGGTTGGAGCATTAATTTTGACAATGAAACTTACCATGCAAGAAAAATGAAGGGCCTAATTGGGCCCAGGTGTTCCAGGTTGATGACACCTTAGTTAAGAAATGATGGAGAGTGACGAATTTACCTCAGCTTCATTCTGCCAGGCAACACCAGGATCTTAGGCTACAATTGCTTAGGAAAGAATTTCTTCCATGGATTTCTCTCTACAACCAGCTTATTATTTTGTGTGGATCTTAATATTCAAGTGGTTGCTTAGAAAGTTTTACTTTATAATTGAAAATAAAACTATTTGATTTCCTGGACTGGAGCTCCTCTTTGGAGGCCACATTTTGACGATGACAGAATTTGAGTCTTACGGTCACTTCTGCACAAAATGGTAGACTCTAGTGACCTCTCTGAAGATAGTCCAGGTATGAGGAGGTGCTGACCATGGCTGACAAAGCCTGAGGTTATAGGTTGAACTGGCAAGTTGGTCCCTGTTCCTGCTTCTGTAAGACCACCTTCAAAGGCACCTGGGGAAGTACACTTTTCAGCTGTCTTTCAAGTCAATCCACATTTCCTGAGTTCCTGTATTCTGGAGGAGTTTTGTCTTCACTGCCTACCCCTCAGTTTGACTACCATATTGCTTTCAGAGAAGGAAAAGACTTTAGACATCATTATTCTGACTTCCTCTCACATCCTATTATATAAATGAAGGAATTGAAGTTTTGAAAGGGTAAACAATCTGTCCAGACCTCACAGTTACCCATGGCATTGCTAGCACTAGGGGCCCCATGTTCTGAGTCCTGGTCCAGAGCTCCTCGCATGACGTTGTGCCGTTACTCACAGACAGCTTGTCAAATGCTGTCTCTCTGCTCTGTTGCAAATGTTATTTTCCATAGATTCTCTGAACCTGAAATATACACATTTTTTCCTGTATGAATTCCTACAATCTCATTTCAGGTTCTATCTTGGCTTTCAGTCTTGGTTTATAATCCTGATTCTTTGAACCATTGCTGTCTATGCAAGGCCCATGCTGAACGTTTTTGTCTTGGTCCCTTCTTCACCAGAAGCTTTTCTCTAAACTAGAAATCCCAAAAAGAGAAACATTCAATTTGTCTTTCAAGACTGCTTCTGGTTCCACCTCAAATGCTCCCTAACCCTACCTTTTCTGACCCTCTGCTGCAACAGAATGACCGTTCTTCCACTAAAATGCTATGGAGATTCCTTTCTTGTGGACTAATTTCTGTTGTGTGCTTTTCTTATGCTCGCTATTTGATTGTGAGTTACACGACAGTGAGCATGTATATGGCCTTCAGATTGAAAGTCAAAGCTCGTTATGAGTCATCATAGATGTTGCAGTATTAAAAGTGCTTTTTGGAGTTGTATGCACTAATATAGATGTTTTTCAAGAAACACGTACTCTTTAGGACTACTTATTCTATTATTAGCACACAGCCTTCTCCCTGCTCACTTGTCCAAAAGCATATTCTTGGTCTTTTAGCTCTCCTGAGTAGTGAGATTTCTGTATTCAGATATGACAGGTTGTCCTCAACATAAAGATTCAAAAAGAGCCTAGAGCTTTAGTTTGCCTATGTACCCACTCCTTCAGATTTTATTCTCCTTGAGTTCCTGTCTCTCTCCTGCTTCTGAGATGTCTACCCACTAAGAGGTATATTTGCATATTAATCCTGACTTATTGTCTCCCTCATTCTTTGGCTCCTGTGTCTGGCAAAGTTTCTCTCACAACCAATAATAGAATCTTCATTAAATGTGATACCTGCTTTTTACAACAGGTTCTGAGGTAATGATGCTGTTCCAGAACCACCCTTTGAGAATTACTGATCTAGAAAAACATTAGATTCTTTTGTTTTTGTTTTAAAAACTACTTCTATTTTTTGAAAAAGTATTTATTTTGAAATAATTTCAAATTTACTAAAAATTGTAGTAAAATACAGAGTTCCAGTGTACCCTGTACTCAGATCCCAATTGTTCATATTTCTGAACTATTAGAGGATAACGCTTTTGCAACTAAAGCAGCTCTTAGCTGTACTTGCCTAGCATCACAGTGCTAAACTGTTACCAGCTCTTCTATTAACCTCACTGTTTGCTTTTCCCCCCCAACTACTGTTTTAACTTTTGCTTTTAAAATTTGGAAAGTTATGGAAAAGAATTTTTAATTTAGAAAGTCTCCATTTAAAGAAGACGTTTCCTACTTTCGTCTAATTTTTGAAGAACAAAGGGTCAAATGTAGGCAGAAACCCTAAAAACCAGTA
Organism: Cynopterus sphinx; assembly: GCA_030015415.1. Taxonomy (NCBI): domain Eukaryota; kingdom Metazoa; phylum Chordata; class Mammalia; order Chiroptera; family Pteropodidae; genus Cynopterus; species Cynopterus sphinx. The sequence continues at coordinate 57,406,392 of CM057379.1, read as the reverse complement.
TTGCTGAGTTGACAGAGCCACTTCTACAATGTTAAGACAGGGTCAGTTTGCATATGTGTGATACTTTCTACTTGCAAATTGCTTCGTTTTCAACGTTCTTAGTGATTAATTTCAACAACTACATAAAATATATAGGAGGTTGGCATCTGTTAATAAAGGATAATATTTAATTTCCTTTACAGAAAATCTTTAGAGAGTCTCTCTCACATGGATTTGTTTTTCTTATCTTGAATCCAAGAGGTATCTTTAAATATTGTTTAGTAGACAGATTTTTAAAAAATTAGTTGCTAAGAAGCTTTATAAAAGTACAAAATGTCCACAGTCTTTTATGTAACTGTCAGGGTCTGATATCAGTAACTATCAAAAGCTTTGAGAAGTCTGGCAACTGCCAGGAGCAATCATTTTAATTTGTATGAAAAAACTTATCCTCCCAGGACATGATTTATTTAAGGTGTGGTCCAATTTCTTTCAAGTCTTATAACCGAGTATCTGTGATAGTTTGTAAAACTTGATGAGATAACCTGGAGTTTTCCACATGTCAGTGTAGAATTACTTACTGCTTTTAATTTCACAGATAAAAAACTGAGAGACATAATAAAATGAAAGATTGCATCACAAGTCAGCAGAATAGTTAAATTAGACCTAAATTGCTTAACTCACTATCAAGTTAGAAAATATCTCTCTTGTTAACTTCGTTTTCAGTTTGATTTCCATCCCAAGGTATGGGACTCTTCATCTACTCCACACGCGAAGCTTCATGTTCTTCACAGGCACTCTTACATAGAGGAGAAAGAGCAAGCACTTGGCCTGATTGGAATTCTGTCTTGAGAATTGTAAAGATGTTTGTTGACTAATATTATGAGCTTGGTTAATGGTGTGTGCTCCCTGAAGTTGTACAGCACACAGAAGAAAACTCGGTCCTTGACCAATTATTTAAAATGATTCAGCTACATAATACAAATTTGATGGTTAAAACAATTAGCCATCTCATGGCCTTTAAGCCAAACAATTTTGCATGGTAATCTCCCCACTGTCAACATGAGACTATGTTGAGGGTGTCTACCATTTGATTTTAATAACTCCTTTTCTCCTCATCCATCTTATATGCCAATCAATTTGTACATATTCGGGGTGAAAACCTATTTTAACGTTGATGGTGAAATATCATCCAAAAAGTAAAATTGCCATTCCTCCCCACTGCCTCCTCAGATTATTTCAAATATTTTAAAGTGAAAGAAAAATGACATCTGTTTTTACTTTCCCTGCATCATTGAAGATCACCCTAAAGTGGAGGTTAACTTTGGGTTTCTCTGTGTACATATTGCCCTTTCCTCCTAGTGTGCTTGAAGTAAATTATAACAATTCAGTCCCACTACCAGCCCTCCCCCACTCCTTTAGAGATTCACTTAATAAGTATGAACTGATAAAGAAGTAGCCTAGTGTAAAATTTTGTACATCTGTTGATAAGGACAAAGATCAAAGATGCTGATTTGGAAATAGGTAAGAGAAAATAGGATAATATTCTCTTTCTTTATACTGACCACTCTCCTGATGGGGAAGAGGTAAGACACCTGAACACCACTTAAGAAATAGAGTTATTAGGCAAAAAAATTACTGTTGAGAAGAGACACATTCAACTTCTGCACAGTAAGATGATCTCTTTTTGGAATGATCTGTCTGTTATCCTCCCTTATTATATCTTAGCATTCCAAATAAATGTGCCTGAGTAATAATGCTGTGGTATGTGGGACTCACAAAAGCATTGAGCTGGTTGGGGTTCACCCAATAAAATTCGATTTAGTGCTCAGTTGAAGGGAGACTTGTAGAGTAAGATGGCAATGTACGTTTCAGGGCTGCCATGCTAATTCCATCTGCTCTTCTACTGATTTGGCTGCTGCTGCCCTGCTGTGTTCTGGCTCTAGGCTGTGCAAATAAAGACCTTTAGAGGAAATCATAAATACTTGATTTAATTAAGGCCATTACCAACACCACTTCTCGCCTCATTTCTCCAAGTGCCAAGGTATAGATTACATCTGAACAATGGTGATGCAATAAATACATGAGGATAAAATGCAATTCCTCTTTTATGATTTGTAAAAAAAATAGAGGAACACAACAAGACGCCCTGTTGCAATTAAACATTTCCTGGTCAGCAGTTTCTTCTGGAGTTGAGGTCTCCAGGGCTACAAGCTAGGGGGATGCATTCCAACCTTTCCACTTCAGTCAAAAAAGAAAAGAAAACAAAAAAGTGAAAAGCAGTCCTAGCTTGGCCATCTAATGCTGTGTTGCAGTATCCAGTGCTATTATTGCAAAGCGGCAAGATGCAGGGCCTTTGTTATTTTCCGCTCCAGCTAGACAATTTTGACTTTCATGCCGATCCACATGAATGCCAAGAAGAACCATATTAGTCCTGTTCACCTGCTGACCCTCATAGTTATTTTGAAGTATTCAGTTAGCCAGATCCTGTTACTAATATTGGTAATCAGTGAATAGAGTGAATACATTATATCTACTTCCGAATGTGTCTTAGGGTTAAATTTACTTAAAAAAATTTTTTTTGATGGGTAACTTATCCCATTTTGTTTGGTTTTAAAATTGAAATTTCGGCATGCTGAGAACCAGTTCAGCCCAGGGCAAACCAGGTTAACTGGTAACTGGAGTTATAAATCACTTTCAAATTCTATTTGATTCTTCAGTTTTGAAAATTTCCTTTTGAGACATAGTTTAAGTATAGCTAACATTTATTGAATGCTTTAATATATGCCAAGTATTGTCTAAATCCATTAAATGAATTTGCTTTTTTAATACCCTCAAATCCCAGTGAAGAGGGTTGACTTATACAGATACACAGGATATGTGCTGTACAACTTCAGGGAGCATCAATCACATAAATCAAGTAGCCCTGCTGGAAAAGGTGGATATTATTACTAGTAGTATCACTATTTTGTAGATGAGAAACAAGTGCAGAGAGATTAAATTACTTGTCTATGAGCAAAGAGCCAGAAAGTGGTAAATAGGAAGTTTACCCTTGCAGTCTTGTTTGAGAGTTCACCATGGGAATATTCTTCATAACAGATGCAATAGTCATCCTTATTCACATTAAAAATTCATATTTATATATCTTTTGTCTTTCTGTCTTTACTTGCTCAAAGCTGTCTTGAAGTTGTTGTACTTACAGTTATCTAAGCCAGTAAATTTTCTCCAACTAAATGACTTAATTAACTATGTCTTTCGTTTTTTAAGTTCTTTCTTTTTTTTTTTTCTTTCTCTGTAATGACTGTGCAACAGGACTTTCCATGACAATCGAAATGTTCTGTATCGGCGCTATCTAGCACAGCGGCCATTAACCATGTGTGGCTATTGAGTACTTGAAAAATAGCTAGTGTGACTGAAGAACTGAATTTTACATTTTATTTAATTTTAATCAATTTTATATCAAATTGAAATAGCTGCATGAGGCTCGTGGCTACCATATTGGAAAACACAGATCTTATGCCCATTTGCTTAATATTTGTGATAAAGATATTAATATTTATGACAATTATATAAATAATTTTAAAATATTAATTTATGATAAAAATTGCAATAATTGCTTTACTAGTTAGAAGCATACCTGTCAATTAGCTCTTACATGACTAGAATAAAGGAGAGATAAGGCGAAAGTAATAAGAGAGAAACTGTACCGGGAGAGAGGATACTCTCAACCTCCGATGCTTTTTTTACCTAATCATGTTTCTCAGGGTTCAAAGAAGATCACAAAATAAATTACTTTGGGGACTATAAAACCCCTATTAAGGCATTTTCATGGGTACCAAACACAATGCTGAGAGTTGTTAACATGAAGATAAACACAAGAATTGTGGTTTTTAGCAAAGTGTTGCAAAAAATCTACTTCAAATAATCAATTACTGTCATTTGATCTTTCACTTATTTGAATGATTGGGTGGAATAGCTAGAGATACCCAAAGGAGGAGTGATTATTAAAACAAGTTGGATGGCAAGTTTCTCTATTTAAAGTTTCTTCCTGGACTTGCTTGACTATTTTTGTTGCACATCATTAGTCCTGAAAAGACTCCACGCAGGGAATTCACCGTATGGTGACAACACATTGAGAGCAGGTGTGTGTCCTTTATTGAGACCCCATGAACACTGCTGAGGCCTTTGTTGTTGGCGATGGCTCTCTCCAGAGCCCAGCTTAATTTACCCTGCCAGCCAGATCTCCCTTTGCTTGTAGGAAAAATATTTTTAAAAGCCCCTGTGCTGGCTACCACTTTTCAGCTGGTAGTTGAAGCATCAGCAGCCACTGATCTCATCTTCTCTAGTTGTACCTGTTCCCTCAGTAGTGATGTCATCAGGTAGAATTGCCAGCTAAAATACAGAATGCCTAGTTAAATTTGAATTTCATATAATCAATGAATAATTTGTTAATATAAATATGTCCAAAATTTTGTGTGGGACATAATTTTTAATATAAGTATATCCCAAATTTTGCATGAGACATGTTTATACCAAAAATAATTATTCATTGTTTATCTGAAGTTAAGATTTAATTGGACATCCTTTATTTTTATTTACTAACTCTGGCAATCCATTTTCTCCAAATCTTAAGTGAGGAAAGAGCTGATTCAATTGAAACTTTCTGGGAAGATATCACAAGTTATTTGAATAGTGTGGTCCATCTATCTAACAGAAATTCCAAATGTGCTTTTCTTGGAATGACTCAGTTTGATAATGGGAATAATCATCAAATTTAGGTCTTAGCTAAACATACAAAACAGTGTTGATGGGACTTATGACTTATTGACTGGCTCTGACTGAGTGGCTCATGGAGCTTCATTTAATCACTTCAGAACAACAATTTAAACTGCAGAAGAGGGTCAATGACTAATTCAGAGTCTGGAACTCTCTCTCTTTTTTTCCCCTTCTTTTTCCTATGAAGGTATAAAGAGAACTAAAATGAAATAGCTTTAGTTCTGAAAGTTGCTTGTGTTCAAGGACATGACATGCTACTGTTAATTTTCAGTAGATTTTTTTTATAGCTAGCTGAGGCTACAGAACCTATGGCATTATACTTTAAAGTATAAAAAGAAAAACATTTTGATAGTGCTTTATAATGTATGATGCAGAACTGAGAAAAGAGAATGTGTCATAATAAAATTCTTGTTAAATGGAGTCAATGATATAGACTTTAACGGCGTTGTTCATCACACTTTTAATGACAAAGGAGACAGGATCAGAAAAGCAACATGACCTTGCAGCCCACCTAGCAACTTCTAGCTCTGTGAGAGGTAACCCTGAACTTGAGGTGAAGCCACAATGGTCAGCCCCAAACAGCTCTTTTATAGCTGTCTGAGTTTGTTTCATCTCTCTTTTATTCTTGGATTAGTGGCTTTAAAATGGAAATACTGGACTCATTTCAGTTATTAGGCTGATGGAAGCATCGTAATTCTCCCTCTTGAATTCTTAAATGTGTTGATTGTATTCTGGGAATTTTATGGTTCTTTTAAAAATACAGAAAGAGCTTTGCTCCATTTTCCTGATGTAATTGCTTGTACTATTTAATTCCCAACTCTATTATATTTGAACTTTTGTAGAGGAACCAAAAAGACACAAAAGGCATTATAAATGATAAATTTCCATTTCTTCTTTCAAAATACAAGTAAATCTAGTTTGGAAGAAATAGAAGGGAAAGAAAACTGCTTTAACGTGGAACTTAATTCTGAGTATGAAAGTGTCAGTTTTTTAAAAGAAATACTCTGGTGACCAAAACAAATGGTGGCGAATTGGTGATACAATAATAATTGGAAATCTCTGGTGTCCAAAGCCATTTGCTTGAATTATTTATGTTTCAGAACTGACAGGAATTTCATAAGAGCAAATAAGGCAAGTCCAGCGGGTGTCGTTTACATGATGCAATCACACATCTGATTGACTGCAGGTCTCATCTGCAGGGCTGATGCTTTAAAAACCCAGGGGAGGAGTTTATTTCAAGATGATCCCATACCCATCAAGTTTTGATTAGTCCTTCAGCAGCTTGATTCCCTTCATTGTCAAAAGCAGGTTGACAAAGAAGATCAATTTGCCTAATACAGGAGCAGGGGTTGCTACCAGATTGTCTCCTTAGACTTTAAAATTATTTTTTCGTTTCCTAAAGAATACGTTAAAAAATTATCAGGAACCCAGTGAATCATGATTTGTTGCTTTAGCATACCTAAGATGTGGCTATTACATCTGGCAACCTCTCTCTTAGAATGGTTTTTCAGCTGTGTCTCTGGGACTTAGCTGGTCTTTGATGTCTTCTCCCACTCCTCATTAACTTGGTTTTGTCCCTCGGCAGTGCCCTTCTGGCAAGGCGGGTGAAGATGGAAACATGGTTGCATTGTATTGGCCTCTGGAGTTAGAATAGTAAGTGAGCAAAATTAAATTGCCTTAAGACAGTTTACATAGTCTTCATTACATGCAGATGAGTGGCTCTTCCTATTAATTTTTATGTGGACTTTGGAGAAATGTTCATGGAGTTTATGATCCTTAAAATTTATTTTAAAAGTCAAAAAATTTTTAATGCTTGATGAGACCAACATATTTATTACATTTTCATTCAAATTTGTATTTATTTTTGATATGGAATTTGTGTTTATTTTTTCCAACAAGCTTTGGTAATTAAACAAATGACATAATACTCTTCAGATTTTTTGTATTTTATAAAATATTTTAAATATTTTCATTAAACCTTCAAAAAAGTAAATTGCTCAGAATATCATAGTACTGTTCACAATTAAACAGTTAAAGTTATTTCCTTTGAGTGAGTTCTGACATTTACCACAACCAGACAAACCTTGAGAGCATTATGCTAAGTGAAATAAGTAAGATAGAGAAGACAAATCACATGTAGAGTCTAAAAACACTAACCTCATAGAAAGAGTAGAGTGGTGGTTGCCAGTGGATAGGGGGGTGGTGGGGGAGTTTAGAATTTGTTGGTCAAAGTATACAGACTTCCAGTCATAGATGAATAAGTTCTATAGCTCTAATGTGGAGCACAGTGATTATAGTTACTAATATTATGTCATATACTTGAAAGTTAAAAGAATAAAACTTAAATATTCTCATTACAAAAAGAATAATTATGTTACATGATGGAGGTGTTAGCTAATGTATGGTGGTGATCATTTTGCAATATAAAGTATATCAAATCAACATGTACAACTTAAACTTACCTAACGTTTTATGTCAGTTATATCTCAATAAGACTGGATAAAAAAAAAAAAAGGTTGTGGAGATACATGGTAGTGATAGATATGCAACACGTGAATGTACTTAATGCACTAGAACTTCATACTTAAAATGGTTAAAATACTAAATTTTATGTTATGTATATTTTACCACAATAAAAAATTATTTAAAAAAGTTATTTCCATTGGATATTCAGCATGTGAAATAAATTTATGGCTGTCGGTGTCATTTATGATAAAAAGAGGATCTGCTCTCAAAAATTTTTGGAAAACAAATGCTGTCCTATTCACAAGTAAGAGTAATAAGGAAACACATTTGACTTTTGCTCTTTGGTTGTGCTTGGGAAAGCAGATGACTGTTTTAGATAAAAGGCCATATTAGCTCATCCAAGGGCCAATTTTAAGAGGGATAGTCCCTGGGAATTTTTGGTTTCAAAAATATTCCCCTGGAGACAAAAAAGGCTATTTTTATCCTAACCCATTTCTCTGTTTCTCCTAATTACCTTTCTCGAGTCTGTGTTATATTATTTATTCTCTCTCACATTAAATACAAATATTAATTTTTTATTGTTATAGGCCTAGGTGTTAAAGGCGATTGGATTAACAGAAAAAAAAAATAACTATTTCTTCTTCCAAAATGGGGCTTTTTAGCCTTAATTGAGCATATTACCTTTTCAGTAGACTTTCCTAGAATGTTCTACATTCATTTCTTCAGTTTGGTCGAGGAAACTGCTTCTCCTACTGCCTTGGACTGCACCCACCTTAAATGCATGTGGTCTCAGTGTGAGAGGAGAAGCCTCTCCGTAAATCATGTTGGAAGTTGCTCATGCTTTTCTGAGCTCCTCTGGTCCAGGCACATGTGAAAAGGTTATGTCATAAACAAATGAGTTGTATTCATCTCTAACTCCTATGTTTACAAAGATGTCCTGAGCACCTGGAAAAGCAGTCAAGCCTCACTCAACACTTGACATTAAGTTTAACATCCTCCTAAGGAAATAAGCACTCAAAATCTTCTGAGTCATCTGATTCTTACACTTCTTTCCATGGGGACCATAAAGTGGGTGGTTTCGGATATACCCTTTCACTGAATGCACTTATAGTTAAAAAAACATCTATTATTTTTTCACTTCTCAGCCTGGGCTTTTGGAACTCGGCTTCTTGTAAAACATATTATGATACTTGAGATATTTAGACTCTCTCTCAGTCACTCTTCCCTTCTAAGGCACCTCCCAAGGTTCTCTAAAGAGCTCATTTCTCTGTTGTGTCCAGAGAGGACACACTCAGATAAAAAATGGCAGGCAGATGACTGTTCTAAAAACATTAGGCAGGTATTATTGCTTCTTAAATCTGCAGGAAAGTCTACCTCATTAGAATAGTTATTAAGAAATACCTTTAATTGCATTGTGTTTATTCAGTTAATCAGCAAGCTTTTCTCAGAGTACGCAGATAACACATTCGTGAGGGAGGATCTGGGATATTGGACATGGTCTTTGCCATAACAAACATACAAGGGGTGATTGTCATAAAAACACCCAGTAGAAATATGTTCATGTGAAAAAAGATCACTATGAAGCTAGAAGAAAGTTTGCTATTGAAAAAGAGTTGAATTTAGTAAGAAAAATCTTCCAAGCAGTTTTATTGCTAGAGAGTGAAAATGATAGAAAAAGTTTGTGAATATTCAGAATTTATCTATCTCTGAACTACGTTTGGCACAGAACTGACAGCTGCATAACTTTCTTACCTTTTGTGTATGTGAGATACACTGGAGAAATTAATAGTTTTATTATAAAGAAAATACACATCTCGTTCAGAGGGGTTGTGGTATACCATTCCCCAATTTGTCTTGTTTGCTTTGGCAAGACTAATAGAACTCTTGTAGTATTTTGTGTAGGAGTTTGGGGGAAAGGAGTAATATCTCTGCTTTCTTCCCATTATTACTAGAATACATGTCCATTATTATTCAGGAAATGTGGAAAAGTGGTACCACTTTGTGGACAGTGGAACTACTACACAGATTTTAGCATAAATGTCTGTTAACATTAGAGAGTGAAGGAAGTTGATTAAGAATTTTCTAATTACCTTGGTGGAGGTATTGTAAATGTCTTCTGCTAATTAAAGACAGTATTCAACTTCTAATCTTTTAATAATTTTTAGACAATAAATTTTAGTTAAATTAACATCACACAGAAGTAATTGAAGATTTCAGGGGAAAAAAAAATCCAGTGTTCTGAAGGGTCATACATTTTTTAAGCTGCTACGAATTTGTGAACTGTAGAGTCATTCTTTGTACTTTATTTTATTGTAAAATGTTACAGAGGATATGGCTGATTTAAGCTTTAATTGTATATCACTTCAAAATTTTAGATTAACCACAATTAACAACTGAGTAATAATAACAACAACAATAATAATTAATTTTTATTGAGCCCTGTGTTAAATTCCTTAGATTTATTTTGGATATAAAAAAATAATTAGTTATTTCTAAAACCATTTTCTATGAATGAGGGATGAATAATACTAAAAGATAGTTGTGAAAGAGAGTGCTTGTTTCAGTTGGTCAGTAAGATGGCATATTCAATGCTCAACAGTCAATATATTCTTACTTTGGGATCTGCTATAGATGGAATGCTGTGTGTTCCCCAAATTCATATGTGGAAATCCATACCTTCGATGTGATGGTATTTGGAGGTGAAGGTTTTGGAGGTGATTAGGTAATGAAGGGCAGAGCCCTCCTGAGTGAGATCAGTGTAATTATAAAAGAGACTCCAGAGGATGTCCTTGTTCCTCTGGCCCTGTGTGGCTTCTCATCAGACACTGAACCTGCAAGCATCTTTATTTTGGACTTCCCAGGTTCCAGAACTGTGAGAAATAAAATGGTATTGTTTTCTAAGCTACTCGGTCTGTGATATTTTGTTATAGCAGCATGAGCAGACCTAAATAGGTCTGTTTTTCATTAGTTAGATTTCACATGGAGTAGCTATAAGACAAGTTGATATAAATGCTTTTGTATCAACTAAGCATAACAAGTCTGAAGCTGTAATAAACAGAAATTGTTTTCTGAGTAGTACATAGCTGATTCAGGTAGAATTCCTCTTGTTCATACTAGCCATATAAATAAAGATAGAAATATATAGAAACTTCCAAGTACCTCTAACTAACTTTTACATAAATTATTTCACCATGTATAATATTCTTGGGGAAGAAAAAAATATCATTGTTACATTTTTTAAATGGGAAAAGTTATGAGATATAGATCAATTCACCAATAAAACAATTTTCCTAAAACCAATTTGTGAAAAGCTAATTTTCTACAAGCCAATTCACTAAATGATCAATTCAGTGACAACTATTTGAAAATAATAATAAGAACACCATGTTTATAGCCATTGAATACATTTTTAAAATGTTTTTTAAAACATGTCTGGTAAATTTTTGATTTAGATGAATTTGCCATTTGACAAATTGATCCTTTAGTAAACTGGCCTACTTTTGAAGTGACAGATAGATTCATTTACTCAATATTAAAATAATACATGTAATCAGCACATGCTATATGCCAGAAATTGAATGTTTAATGCTAAATGAGGCAGTGTTAGAGAAATTTAGTGGAAGAGATAGTTGAGAACACTGTTATAACACATAAAGTATCACAATAATGATGATGTGGGAGTGCAGAGGAAGACCGTAGGGAAGGAGTAGTTTATTCTATCTGGCTCTTGGTCATCTGAGGCTTCTAAGAGGAGGTGATGTTTGAAATGAGATTTAGAGGCTGAAAGTGACTTAGCCAGTAAGCAAATGATCAGAATATAAATCAAGGGATCAAAATGTGCCAGGTGGTGCTTATCAAACTAAAATTGGTGAGTTAGTAATTTATGAAATAAATGTCCAACAAAAACAAAGACAAGATTGACATTCAAAAAGTAAAACAGAATGGAACAGAAAATATTGGAAGGCACAGAATGTGTTAAGTATTGTGTTGTAGAATTCCGAATATATATGTATATAGAAATAGAGACCAGATCATAGAGGGCCTAACAGATATTCCAAGAAGTTTAAACTTGAACCTGAAGGTAAAAGAAGCCACCAAAAGGATTCATGGCTTAAATAAACTAATTTTGTTTTAGTAAAATGTTTGAAAAATTCAAATAATATAGAATAAATGTAAGGAGAAAAATTCTCATTTCCAATGCTGCTGCTTACCCCTCAACCTAGGTTTTTATTTCTTAGAGGCTACAAAAATCAGTTTCTGTTTTGGATTCTTTTGGTAGCAGAATTCAGAATGTATATGATATGCTCTAATTTTTTGTTTTTAATTTTGGACATGATCATTTGATTTTTTATTACAAAAGATGAAGAGTCCAGAATAATTCACTGTTTACTACCTCCTATTCCTATTTCACCTCATGGATTGTGTTAGAGGTTTGCTTTTTCATTTGTTTTGTAGTTGTAGTTATGATTTTAAGTAGTATACTTAAATTGTAATATTTTAGTTATATAAGCATACTTAATGACTATTATGGAAATGGCAAAATTAATGTAGCAAATTTTTGGTAGAAAATTGTACTGAGCCACATATTTGTTACCCTCAGAAAGCTCTAGTTTAAATGATAGAAAAGATCTTTCTTAATCTCTCTCTATTATCTACCATATCTCTATTTATCTATATATCTTTAAACAATAAGCCTTCAACAGCCTTAGTAATCAAGAAGATGGCATCAACGGTCAGACATTATAAGGAGCTGCAGGAAGAGATAGCAGATGTAATCACATTGATAAAGCTATCAAAATACAGAATACTTAGTGTTCTATAAATTATGACCTAATTTCTTGCTTCCATCTGAGCTGCTCAAAGCTTTCTTTAAATCTGTGACTTTATTATCCGCATACCATATTGGTTTCCTTGGGTTAAGAGATCAAAATTTTTATTTTGCTTTTTTTTTAAATTTTATTTTGAGTACTGAATGCTTTTGACCCGAGAACCTTAACTGCCTCTAAAAACATTAAAGTAAGGTGGCAACTACATATTCTTGAATTTATAAAGCACTTTGCACATTTCTAATTCTATCATTACAGTAACCCTGAAAGATATGCAGGGCAGACATTATTAATTATGATTATGATTATGATTATTATTATTATTCAGATTTTATTGAAATTTGTATACATGTATAGTATGTTGTAGCCCAATAATACTAATAAATCTAATAATACTAATAAGTCTAATAATAACATTATTTGGAAGCTTACTAAATTGCTAAGAACTGTTCTATTATCACAGCATTTGCAGTTGCTAGCAATGTGCCCTGAGAAATTTAACCTCTCCAAATTTTAAATTTCTTACCTATAAAATGAGGATAATAGTAATGATCCTACTCATAGATTATTCTGAAGGTTAAAAGATAAAATGTGGGTAAAGTGTTTACACAACACTTGGAGTATCACTAATTCTCAATAAATGTTAGCTATTATTATTACCACGTTTTACTATACCCACTATGTCCTAGTTCTGAAATGTCTGAGGGCTTCAAAGTTTCCTCAATAATAAAATGGAGCAACTGAGGGTTAGGGAGTTTAAGAATTTAACTAAAAGTCACACAGCTAAGCAATGACATATTTAGAACTTGAACTCAGATCCTTGTACATGCTCTTAACCATTAGGTTAGAAGCCAGCTTATCTAAAGCCTTATCCAGTAAAATTGTGTTTAGGATTCCTGTGTGACAGCTAATAGCAGTTATAACAACTTTGTTACAAATTTATACAATTTAGATTTATAAATTGTATAATTTAAAATCATGTAATTTAGTCTGATTAATTTGAATAGAGATTAGAAGGTAAGTTCTAGTACAGATCCTTGGCTTTTCCCATTTTCCTGTAAGTATTTTATTTAAATAATCAAACCAGTGATCAATTATTAATTGCTCCCACTTTGGGGTATCTTTAAGTTCAGGATTCTGTTTGAATTTTTGGGTAATTATGGTAATAGAAAAGTGGGAAGCTTTTTTTAAACTTCAGAAGACAAAATGACACAATTAAAAATAAAGTATATAGCTTATATGGGTTCTACATGAGCCACCTCTGTTACCTGGTTTCACTAGGAGACAAGATTACACGTAACTCTTTTCCTAGATGTCCACCTTATTCCTCTGAGACACAGTAACAAAAATCTTTTAGTTCAATTACGTTTTAAAAATAGATATCTCTTAAAATGGACTGAAAACCATTTTACTTTGATTTCATGATTTGGACAAGATGCTAATTAAGGTATGAGCTATGCGTTCTTTAATCTGTAAAATGAGGGGGAAAGTGTGATAATGATGTCTGTCCTGCCTACCTCTCAAGGATCTTCTGAAACAGTCTGCAAAGTTATGGTATAATTATTGTTATGATCCAGAATCTTTAGTTTATATGAACACACATAATTATTATAGCTAACTGTTACATGGTGTTTACAAGGTACTAAGCATGTTAGTTATATTAAGTCAGGTAACTACGCCAATAAATTCTATGCAGTAGATACTACTGTTACTCAATGGAGACCAGAGGCACAGGTAAGGTACCAGGTGTCACCTACCAGAATTCAGACTCAGGCTGTGTGTTTCAGAGTTGGTGTACTTAATCACAGTGCTATACTATATTCCAGGATACTCTTCAGGATTCCTGAGTCATGCAGATTTTTTTTTTTTTTTGCCTCTAACTGTATTAGACATTTAAATACAATGAAAAGACCATAAGCTTTTAAAGTTCTTGATGTTTCTAATACCTGCCCCATATCAATCGGTAATGGGTCACTTCTCTCTGTTGTATGTGTGCCTGCCTCTGTGAATCTTTTTTCCTGTCCCCATTGTTGTTGCTTCTAATAATTACCAAGGGTCCTGAGACTCAGTTTAGTAGATATCATAATCTGTTTCTTATACAAAACATTTCTGACACTAAATAAGTGGGGTTTTTTTTTTTTTTTCCACACCAACCAGTTTTCCAACTCTCCAAACACCAAATGGATGTCTTCAATTCAATTGAACTCTGACACTAACTACAGGATGGAATCATAGGCCCACGAATAAAAAGCTCAGTTACACAGGACAGCCCCCATTTCAGACACCACTTGTAAGTCCAGGCCACTGTACATCTGACGAGCCAGGTATAAATCGGGGGTTCCCATGATCCCCGGCCCCGCCCCCAGGTTCAATAATTTGCTTGAAAGGCTCACAGAACTCGGGGAAACACTTTATTTACATTTTCTGGCTTATTATAAAAGATACAACTCAAGAACAGCCAAACGAAGAGATGTGTAAGAAAAGGTCTTGGGGAAGGGGCCTGGAATCTCCATGCTCTCTGCATATATCACCCATCCAGCACCTCAGTGTGTTTGTCAACCTGGAAGCTTTCAGAACACCCATTGTTTAGGGTTTCTATGGAGGTTCCATTACACAGACATGGTTGATTAAATCACTGGCTCTTGGTGATTAACTAATCTCTAGCCCCTCCCTCCTTGCTGGAGATTGGAGATATAGGGCTGAAACTTCCAACCCTCTAAATCACACGGCTGGCTCCTCCTACTAAGTTCTCATCCTGAAGCTATGTGGGGCCCACAAAAAATCACCTCATTAGTATAAACTTAAGTTACGATTTAAAGGTACTTATGAGTAACAAAAGATGCTCCTCTCACTCATATTACTCACAAAATTCCAAGGTTTTTAGAAGCTCTGTGACAGGATGGAGGATGAAGTACAAACATATATTTCTTATTATATCAGAATATTACAATAGACTGTTAAATAATTGAAATAATTGAAATGATCATGGAAAAATAATTGAAACAATCATGGAAAAAGCTGAGGCATATTCTATAAATTAAGTACTGTAGTATTCATATGTGGGCATTCAGATTTAGCTATTTTTCTTTGACTTTATTCTGTGTAGTCAGAGTTAGCAGCTATCTATGATGACTATGCTGCCTAGATTTCAAACAGTTGTTTAGATAGTTAGAAATAATTTCAGTCCATTTGTTCCAATTTTGGTTAAAAGCTTTTGGTCATAAACCAAACAAGGGATTTCCGAAGAAGAGAAGCAATACTGAATTTCATTATGTAAATAGAAAATCAGACCTCTGGATTGCAAATCATACAGGTTTCTCTGTAGTTGTTTATAGTCTTGAGTTTATTAGTAAGAGGAACAAAAAGAATATAGGAATCAGAGAAGAAAAGGCCCATTTGATTGGGGTTATCCAGCTTTTCTTCTGACCGCCTAGTGTTCCCCAGGGCCAGTTCCAGTGTGGTTTTAAATGATTCAGCTGGCAAAGTCTCTCAGACCTCCCTTTCAGGAGAGTCCACAGCCTAATGACTATCACATCCAGGAATGTTTTCCTGACTCTGAGCAAAGACATCAACTCTGGAATCCACTAATGGCTCTGGTAATGCTAACTCAGGACTGCAATATTTTTTTGTTTTTATAGGTCCTCATACATCAGATGTAAAATACTTTGGATGGATCACAGACTGAAAGTCTTCAAAACATGCACAGATTAAGCACGCACCAAAGAAAGGCATAGGGCTCACTTACACTCTTATTAGGTCAACAGGATACCCCTAAACAATATCTCGCTCTGAAAGAAATGCCCAGGCAGGAGAAAAATCAATGAAAACTAGAAGGCAGTCCAAAAATTTCTTTTTACTTTCTTAAGATTCTAGATGTTCTTCCTTTTCTTTTTCTAATCCTTTGCTAACTCAGTCTACCACAGGTATCCTTGTAATACATGTTTAGCTGCACACAAATAAACTTTAAGCATATGCTTACTCAAGTATATTGTACTTAAGGACAGTTTTAAAATGTTCCCATAAGTCCTATGTTCAAGGCTTTTGTCTATCTCAAAGCACCTCTGATCCTATACTTTATTTTTGATGCTTTGCAAACTGACCTAGAAAAACTGCAGAAACTGTCTTGAGCATTCTTCTGAATTTTTACATTCACTAGCTATGGCTCTTTTGGGTCTTTATTTAAGATTTTTCTTTTTTCCAGGAATGCTTAATGAGCCATAACTCTGAAAGCCTATAAAATTTGAATCATTCAAGCATATAAGCAAATACATGAACTTAAAATCTATATAACACCAAATAAAAGAAGAAAAAAAAAACCAACAAATAACTTTTTCATCTTGTACAAGCATCTACAGTATTGTTCTGGGCTTCAGTCAAGATGACAATGCAGGTAAAAGCTGTGCTTAGGTCCACCCACAACCACATTAAAGTTATAACTAAACTATAGAACATCCATCATTGAGAATCACCTTAAGTCTAGCTGAATAGAAGCCCTACAAATAAGGACTTTGAGATTAACAGGAGAGCTTGAGATCTGAAATGGGCTGGTCCCACACCTATGTGTGGCTGTTAAACATCGGGAGGGATATCTTGGCTACAGAGGTTCCCTTTGAGGAGAAAGGGGTTCCAGCCCTACACCAGACTCCCCAGCCCAAGATGCTGGTACTGGGAAGAGAAGCTCCTATAACTTCTGGCTGTAAAAACCAGCAGAGCTTGTGGCTGCGTGAGATGGAGGGCTGCTGGAGTCCCAGATGTCCCTGCTAAAGGGCCTCACACAGACTTACTTGCTGACAGACTCATTCACTCTGAGCTCTGGAGCTGAAGTGGCAGCTTTAGAGGCACCAGGGGCATATGGGCAAGAACTGAATTGTCTGGCTTCAGAATGAGGGCTGCAGGGGCAGCTTTCTCCCAGACAGGAGTACTGGCAGAAGCCATTGTTCCCTTGTTGAGCCCTTCCCACAAACCACCCTGCAGGCACCACGCCTGAGTCTTCATCAGTTTCGCTAACACTGCTCATCCCTTCTTGGTGATTCCCTGAGTCCCCGCCCCATCCAACTTGCAGGGCCACCCAAGCAACTTCCAGTGTCTTTTTCATACAAACGGCCTGTCTTGGCTCGTGCTGTGGACACAAAACTCAAACAAACAGCATCTGGTCTCAACAAGCTCCATACCTCTTGCTGAACGGCCCCAAGTCCAGCACTAGCAGCAGCTGGCCTCAGTTTACAACTTAGCTTCTCTCAAGCACCTCCAAGCCCAGGACGAATGGCAACCATGTGCAGATAACTTTGTAGCTCATACCAAGTGTCCCTGGGCAAAGCACAGGCAGCAGCTGATCTTGGCTTGCTCCAGAGCCCCTCCCCAAAGGCTCTAGAACCAACACACCCAGTGGCCAGCTTCAGACCACACCAGCGCATCACCCGAACAACATCGCAAAAGACATACTCAAAGGGCAGACTCAGCAGGCACCAGAGCCCTGCTAAAGTGAATCCTGCTCCCTAGGGTTAGCTACCTTACAATAGCTCCTCCACTATAGTCACGGTTAGCCCTCGTAACCAATCAGCCTGAGGGTCATCCCCTCCCATTGACATGCCAACAGCAATGAAAGCTCAACTGCAACTAAAGGGCACACAACCCATACAAGGGACATACCTGGAGCACCTAGCTCAGATGACCAGAGAGACTGCACCCTAGACCTCCAGGACACCTACTACATAAGGCCACTCTACCAAGACCAGGAGACATAGCAGCTCTACTTAATACATAGAAAAAAACCAGGGAGGTAGACAAAATTAGGAGACAAAGAAATATGTCCCAAATAAAAGAACAGAACAAAGCTCTAGAAAACAAAAGAAAATGGAGACAAGCAATCTACCAGATATAGAGTTCAAAACACTGTTTATAAGGATGCTCAGTAAATTAGGGGAGAAGTAGATGAACTCAGTGAGAACTTCAATGAAGAGATAGGAAACATTAAAATGGAGATAGAAAACAGAAAAATGAACCAGTCAGAAATGAAGAATACAATAACTAAAATCAATAATACATTAGAGAGAATCAACAGTAGACTAAATGAAGCAGAGTTTTAAATCAGCAATTTGGAAGATAAGGTAGCAGAAAATATCCCATCAGAACAGGAACAAGAAAAAGAATCTTCCCTCCCCCCCAAAAAGGATAGTTTAAGGGGCCTCTGTGAAAACATCAAGGATACCAACATTTGCATCATAGGGGTACCAGAAGGAGAAGAGAAAAAGCAAGAAATTGAAATCCTATTTGAAGAAATATCATAGAAAACTTTCCTAATCTTGAGAAGGAAATAAACATAAAGCCCAAGAAGCACAGAGAATCCCAAACAAGATAAACCTAATGAGGCCCGCACCAAGATATATCATAGTTAAAATGCCAAAGAGATAAAACAAAGAGTTAAAGACAAAGAGATAGTCTTAAAAGCAGCTAGAGAAAAGCAGTTAATTACCTATAAGGGAGCTCCTATAAGACTGTTAGCTGATTTTGACAGAAACTTTGCAGGCCAGAAGGAACTGGCATGAAATACTCAAAGTGATGAAAAGCAAGGACCTACAATCAAGATTACTCTGTCCTGCAAAGCTATTATTTATAATAGAAGGACAGATAAAGAGCTTTCCAGACAAGAAAAAGCTAAATGAGTTCATCACCACCAGACCAGTATAATAATAAATGTTAAAGGAACTTCTTTAAGAAGAAGGAAAAAAAATAAAAAATATGAAAAACAAAATGGCAATAACTACCCATCTATTAATAACTACTTTAAATGTAAATAGATTAAATGCTCCAATCAAAAGACATAGGGTGGCTGAATGGATAAGAAAACAAGACTCACACATATGCTGCCTATGACACTCACTTCAGATCAAAAGACACACACAAACTAAAAGTAAAGGAATGGAAAATGGTATGTCATGAAAATGAAAACCAAAAAAAGAAGGAATAGCAGGTTAACAATACTTATACAAGACAACATGAACTTTAAAACAAAGGTTATAACAAAAGACAAAGAAGAACCCAGTAATCCCACTTCTGGGTATTAATCTGCAGAAACCCAAAACACTACTTCAAAAAGACATATGCATCCATATGTTTATTGTAGCATTATCTACAACAGCCAAGATATGGAAGCAACCTAAGTGTCCATCAATAGATGAAGGGATAAGAAGAACTGATACATATACACAATGTAATATTACTCATCCATTAAAAAAAATAAAGTCCTGCTATCTGAAACGACATGGATGGACCTTGAGGGTATTATGCTAAGTGAAATAAGTTGGATAGAGAAAGACAAATTCCATATGATTTCACTTATATGTGGAGTCTATAAAACAAAATAAATGAACAAACCAAACAGAAACAAATTCATAAATACAGAGAACATTTCAATGGTTATTGCATGGGAGAAGATATGGAGGTATGGGTGAAAAAGGGGAAGAGATTAAGAAGTACAAATTGGTAGTTAAAAAATAGTTATGGGAATATGAAGTATAGCATAGGAAATACAGTTAATAATATTGTAATAATGATATTTGGTGTCAGATAAGTACTAGATTTATCAGGGTGATCACTTTGAAAGTCATATAAATGTTTAATCACTATGTTGTACATCTGAAACTAACATAACATTGTATGTCAACTGTAATTGAAAAATAAAAAACATTTTAAAAAAAGTATTATTCTTAAGTTAATTAACTAGTTCTTAACCTTTTTAATCTTTAATTTTCCGGGGCCTGGCTGTAATGTTCAAGAGTTTTAAAATTCAGGTTTGGTTGTACCGTTCTGGTGGCATCTCTATCATATCTCCTGATTACTTAAGCTTTAGAGTGGAAGGAGTATATCAAGATCATTCTGACATGCAGTATCTGTGTTCTTGATCTGTTAACTAACTGGTTATAAGAAAGCTTAGAAAGATATAATGTAAAATATGGAGCACTTTCTACTTTTATTCTTGATTAAAATCTGGGAGAATCTCTGGCTCTATTTTGCCTTCTTTTTAAGCAAGCAATAACGATCTAAAAATGCCAGAGAAAGATCTCATTGTACTTTTCTTTGAAGGCAAAGAGACCAGCACTCATAAATTATCTGCCCATGGTGAGTGGGGGTGGGTGGGAGGAAGGATGGAAAGACAACAAAATGAACCTTCTTTTCATTCACTTTTCTGCAATTGTGTCTTTTGATCTGAAGTGAGTGTCTTATATGCAGCATATGTGTAGGTCTTGTTTTCTTATCCATTCAGCCACCATTATATTATGTCTTTTGATTGGAACATTTAATCCATTTACAACCTAAAGGAGAAGAACCAACTTCCTGATGTCATTTTAGCTCAAGACCTTCTTTTTGAAAATAAATACAAAACTGTAAGAAGACTCAATATGCAAATCAGTGTCATCATCAAGAACAGATAAAAATTTATTCAGCTTCCGATTACATACAAAAGACTATTGGTTAATCATAGTCATATCAATAAAAATAATAATAATAGCAAACATTAAACAATTATTATATGCTAGTCATTACAAGTGTATTATCTAATATTTACTCACAAAACTCCATGAAATATGTACTACTTGCCCTAATTTAATTTTATTTATTTATTTTTAGGAATCAATTTTAGAGAAGCATAATTTAGGTGCAATAAAATGAATGTATCTGACAAGTTTTGAAATACATATATCCAATTTCATCACCTGTATGGATATGTCATATTTTATTTACTCATTCACCTGTTGATGGTCATTTGTTTGTTTTTTCAAAATATTTGGCTTTTACTAGGTTTCTATTGTGCTATTTATCTTCTTATATAGTTGTAATAGTTCTTCATATGTTCTGCATACAAATCTTTTGTCATGTAGATGTATTACAATATTTTCTTTTAGTCTCTGACTTGAGCTTTTATTCTTTCAACAGTAGTTTTCAAAGATCGAAAATTTTTAATTTTGTTTAAGTCCAATTTTAACAATTTTTTCTTTTATCAATTGTTTTTGTGTTTTATTTAAGATATCTTTGGCTTCCCCTGGTTATAAAAACAACTTTCCCTTATGGTTTTTCCCAGGAGTTTTATAGTTTTCGGTTTAAGTTTATGATTCATTTCTGATTAATTTTTGGTATGATGTGAGGTAAAAATGGATGTTTTCCCTCATATATACAGTTTCTAGCACCATTTTGTTGAAAAGAGTTTCCTTTTGACATTGAACTGCCCTGGTACTCTTGTCAAAAAACGAGTTGACCACATGAGTCTATTTTTGATCTCTATTCTGTTCCATTGATATATGTCTACTCTTTTACCAATACTGCACTGTCTTGATTATTGTAGTTTTATACAAAACTTTGAAATCAGATAGAATGAGTCCTACAATTGTTTTTTTTAAATGATTTTGGCTATTTTAAGTCCTTTGTATTTCCATATACATTTTTAAAACAGCTTGACAATTTATACAAAAACCTGCTGCTTGAATTTTTGATTGGGATGACATGGAATCTATACATCAATTTAAGGAAGAATTGACATCAACAATATTGAGTCTTTTGAGCCGTGAGCTAGTTTAATTCTATATTTGTTTAGATTTTAATTTCTCTTAGAAATTTACAGTTTTCAGTGTAGAGGTCTTGCACTGAAATAATTTTTTTGGGTTAAATTTATTCCTAAATGTTTTGTTTTAAAATATTTTAAATAGAAACTTTATATCTTATGTTCCAATTGACTGCTGATATATTAAAAAAACATGATTTTTGTATACTAACCTTGTATCTTGTAACTTTGATAAACTCACTTACTAGTTCTAATAGTTGTTTTGTTGATTCCCTTGGATTTTCCATGCAAAGCAATAAAAATTGGAAACTTGCCTTATGGTAAATTTTCACTTTGCTTCCATATCTCTAAAACTTTCAAGTAGTTGTCCTTTGTATTTTTTTCCTAATGTTTATCAGTATAATCGGTAAAGAAACTGGAACACCTTATTATTGTTCCTATTTTATAATGAAGAAATTGAGACCATGAGAAATTAATAAACTTGTCCATTGTCACATAGTAGCAAGTGGAAGGCATATTTTAACTCCAGACCATCTTAATTTAGAGCTTTTGCTATATATGTGTATATGAAATTTACTTTACCACAGTGCCAACAGAATGTTCACTGTTTATTAACTTAAAATGACATTTCCTTGTTTATGACTGATTTCTTGGATTCTGATATTTCAGTGAGAATGAGAAGTACTATCTGACTGAAAGTCATTTGTTTTCATTTTGTTTCATTTATTTGCTTTTGTTCAGTTTTTCTTTCACTTGGTATGGACATGGTCAAGAGATAGTAATTGTTGCTTTCTCCCACTCTTAAATATCAGTGTCATTTGCTGAAGTAGAGAAGAAACATTCCATCTTACTAAGGGAAAGGAGAATTAAACGTAATTTATTATGTATGCTTAAAACTTAAAAGTAAAATTTTTCCAGGCAGCACTTTTCAAAGACATATTTAACATAAAGATGAAAGATATGCTTAAAAATACATATTTAGATATTTTTACTTTTTTCAGTTTTTTGGTAATAAAAAGGGCATATGTAACATGTTCATCTTTTCACTATCAGCATCCTTTTGATGCCTCATGGTATTGCGGATATGCATATTTTTTCTTTTTTTGCCCCAGAATAACAAATGTGGTCAAAATGGTTAATTCATTTCTTTTTTAGCTTTAATGAACATGGTCAGATTTAATTACGCTTGTTAGAAGTTTATTTAGTTTATTGATCTTTTCAAAGAGCTAGTTTTAAATTGTTAATTTTTGCTACCAAATTAGGACTTTTTAAGTTATGTCTACTTTTTTGTTTTCTCTTTTATAAATTTCTGATGTTATCTTTATTAATCTGTTTTTGGTACTTTTGTTGGGTTTGCTCAGTTGCTCTTTTTCTAGCTTTTCGAATTCAAAGCTTAGTTCATTTATTTTCATTTTTCCTTTTTACTACACATCTTTTTGGCCATCTCCCACCACTTTTGATATATAGTGTTCTTATTTATGTTCATTTCTAAATAGATGGTAATGGCAGTTTTGATTTACATCTTAATCTGGGGTTCCTTGAAACAGTGCCTGGGACAAAGCTTGGGTCTAGTAGTTTATTTGGGAATGTGAACATAGGTAGTGTGGGGGATAGTGGATGTGAGTAGCGAACATAGAAATGCCAAGACCAGGATCCCTTATCAAGGTAGGCAAAGATGCTCAATTTCATGGGACCTTTTGAGGAGCCTTTTGAAACATGTCTGAGAATTGTTCACCTGAAGATAAAATGGGGATACACTTATTCATCAGCTCCCAATTTTCAGTAGTTAAGGGTACTCCTATGGGTCTTAAGTCCCTAGCATTTTGAGGTTGAACAAACCTAAGTACAGAACAGATTCCTATGAGTGCCTCATGCCACAGCATTGGAGAAGCCAGGGCAGGAAGAGAGATGAATAAGATGCGTATGATCCAAGGCCAAGTGCTCTCAGGTACTGTGCATAAATATGCTCAAAGCTTGTCACACCAGTTACCAGAGGTGTGACTGTAGTAAGAGAGGGTACCCAGAGGATGTGAAAGTATACCAGTGTGGGGAAGGAAAAAATAATTCTCCTTCTATTCTCCTAGGTTCTTGGGTGAGAACCCCCTGTAATAAAAAACAGATTAACAGGAGAAAAACAAACAGAAGTTTAATAACATAGACATCTATATTACAAGGGAGACATCCAGGCAACTGAATAATTATTCCGAATGGCATAAGTTACCGCCTTAAATACGATTTCAAATTAAAGACAAAAGCTATTGTGGGAGGAGAGTTGCAATTATGGGAGGTTACCAGGCAAAGCACAGTAAAGAGAACCGGCAGATTTAAACGCTGCCTTCTCCATTGATAATAGTTTTCTAAAGAGATTTAGAGTTATTCTCCTCTTCCTAGAACAGAGAGGGAGACATCCTTACAAATGGAGATTTTTCCTTATAAATGTAAATTGCTCTTACAAAAGGGTAACTTCTACTTGGTTTTTAGAATTTCTCCCGTGTCTACTGTTTTTTATAAATAATAAGCCTAAAATAATTCTTATGCCAAAGAGGAATATTTTGAGTGGCAAATTCTGTTCCCCTTCACATTTTTTTTTAAATAAAAGAGTTCTTTAGAATGTATTTTTAAAATGTTCATAGATTTATTTATTGCTATCCTTCAGCTGTTAATTTCACATTTTTACCCATCAGCTTTTTTGTGTAAATTTCATACTTTCTTTGGATTGTGTCTCTTCTAAAAATCTAACCACTCTTAACATGGAAGAAATCTTTTTTTGAAGAGTCTTGTTTATCAGAAGGAAATAAAAACCAAAAATTATTTATTTTATCTTATGATCTAGTAACTGCTAATATCCAGAATATTTCTCAAAATCTTCTCCATCTAATAAACCAGTATTTATAGTGCATTGTGACTAATATTACAGAGAAATATGCAAAAGGCAATGTGAAGATAGAGGAGAGAAAAAAATGAAACTAGACTTTATAGTTTAGAAAGGAGTCAGAGATGATATAATTTTTGAGGAGAGCCTTTTTTACTGAGTAAAATTTTTCTGGCATAAAATGCAGTATGAACAGAGGCACAGAAATTTGGATAAACTCTGTGTACAGAGTGGATAGTGTTTAATTTCAGTAGGGAATCAGCTTATCTGCTCTGTTCACTCTGGCCCTGATATTTTCCCCATAATTTCCAGATGGGGTCTACCTAGTCTAATCATCCATCCAAAACAATAATTAAAGTGGCTTTATTATATGTAATTTGTGAACACAACAGAGGATACATACCTTTTGGCTATAGCAGACTGTGATTTACTTTAATTTAATGTAATTAGTTTTTTAAAAAATCATTTTATACCCATAGACACACAGGTGATGCTTTGTTATAGAGAAACTATGGTTTTTAGAGAATTTTCATAACTAGATGCATGATTTTAAAAGATTGCTCTGTTAGTAGTATAAAGGATGAAATGGAGAAAGCCTATTCAAGTGAGAGATAATGAAAGCCAACACTAAAATACTCTAAGAAAGAATAGAGATAATGGAACAGATTCAAGAGATATTTAGAACAGATATTGGCCTGAACCTGGTAACTGATTAGGTTTGGAAGATGAGAAAGAGAAGCCATGGATGATTCTGGGGAAAATAATGAAAATTAAAAACATGAAGTTATTTCTCATTATTTGAAAAAAGTAAATTCTCCTGCAGAGGCTGTTTAATCACTCAAATTAGAAAATAAATCACTTCAGTTTCACACTTTAAAGTGGAGGGAAAAAAATCTCAGTGGTATGAATGGAATGAAATACACGAATTTCAGAAATGCGAGTTAGCAAATTGAAGGGCTCTCTTATTTTAACGGGTCAAAGGGAGAGGATTATCTAGGAAGGAACAGACTCAGAGTGAACTCAAAGGTAAGAAAAATTACAAGGAGACTACATAAATGGCAGGACTGTAGTGTGTGCAAAAAAAATATGCAGAATAATTGACTCTGCTTAGTAAACAACAATTTTCTCTCACACTCATTTAAATATTTAAATTGATGAAAACTAAGGTTTCCAAAATCAGAAAAGATTTTCTAATTGTCAAGATTAAAGAGTTGAGAAAACATCGTTTGTTTCTTTGGATCTTTTAGTGAATGAGCACTGAGAAGTTATGAATTAATATATCTTTCACTATTATAGCACAATTTCACATGATAGATGACAGTAATGTACATTATTATTTTTTCTCTCCTATTCCTCTCTTTACTCTCTTTTCTGGTACCATTTTCTCTTAACAACCAAACTGAACTAAGTGTAATAAGACATAGAAAAAGTTAGGGTGAATTGTCCACAAAAGATTTGCTCATCATTATAAAGATTCTTTTAGAGACCAAATTATCCCGATAGGGTGATGATAATTTCTTGGAAAAAAGATTTTACATAAAGAGAAATATTTGTGTGTATTGATTTTTTTTGGAAAGGGATGTATTTATCCTGGCTGAAAATCAGATGCTAACAGAACATTATTATAGCTGACTGTGAAAACATCTCTACATGGCTGGCCAACAAACTTCCATAAATTCTTGTACTTTTCATTCCTAGTCAAAAGAAACCATCAGAATGATTTGTGTTCTCCATCCTGGAGTTAAATGTGTGGATTGCCCTTAGAGGCAATGCATCTACAATATTACTTTCTCTTTCTTTAATAACTGGTTTTTAGAACTCTTAAGTGCCCATAATTTTGGACTGGTAGAAAATATTTGTACTACAAATTGTCAGAGCATGTATTAAGGGATAATTGCTTTTAATAGAGCAGGAAGACATGCTAGTAGTAAAGAACAATTTATACTATAAGAATTAAAGCAATTATCTGCTACTTAGGAAGAAATAATCCTTCCTTTTGTTAGTATTTCTCAAATTTAAAATGTTTTTTTGTCTTAAAGTCTCCAAATAATTTCTTCATTTTTCCACTGCATTTTATGTGTATGACTATACTATCTTAATGATCCTAGTGTAAGTAGATAAAAAAGAGTCCTCCTTGCATTATTAAATCTATCTTCCTAGGAAATATTCAATTTAACAAGTAATTTGTTAAAAAATGAATGACCTCAAATATTGTGTAACTCCTATATACAAAGTTCCAAGTTAGGGTAAAATAACTGTTTATTCTGTAAGTAGAATTAGACTTTCTGTCATCAAATCTGCCATAAATATTCTCACTGCACCAATGACTTTCATCCCCACAAGAAAAATAATTTTTAAAAAACAACAGTGCTCTTTCTCTTCCCTTTTTCCTTCTTGTTCTTCTCTTCTTTGTCCTCTTAATTGGGTAGAAAAGCCATTTAGGGCCAGAGAAAGGTAGGTGTCTGGAAGTGGGACAGGGGAGGAAAAGGAGGCCTGGGATGACACTAGTGAGGGCTGGGAGTGGTGTTATGGTAGGCTGCAGCAAGGTGTGGGACTCTGAGAAGGGTGAGGACATCTACACGGTATGGGAGTCAGACCCGGAGCTTGGTGAGGTGGGCATGCATGTATGTGGTCAGTTTAGCATGGTGTTTGAGGTTAACCACTCTAAGGGCATCCATACTAGGGGCAGCTCAGAGTAGGTAGTGGAACCCAAAGGTGTGAGAAGGGTTTCCTTCTCATAAAAGGGAGGAAGAGGCAGTGATGATGAGCAACTAGTTAATTATGGGGGGGATTGATTGAAAAAGTATATTAAGAATAATATGCAATAAAATTTTCACTGTCAGGGGGGCAGTTGCAAACACAAAAAGAGAGAAAATTAAAATGAACCTCATGGTATTAGATTGGAATTGGTGTAAAAAACCTCATGTTGGTATAAATACATGGTTTACAGCATGTAGATAGATATAAAAATAAACATAAATATAGAAGAATGGACACACACAACCATGTATTCTCTATCTTTGTCTATGAGGAGAGTTTGTGATCAGCAATTCTCTTTGACAGTGGCCCATCTAAAGTCCAGATCTTGATTTCCTAATATCATTTTCCACTGAAAAAATGAATGACTGATTCCAGGTCTTGGATGGGGGATTACAAGATGGTGCTGGAACATCTTGTGACATAAAGTAAGGAAGTACTCAAAAAATAATAGGGACATGTCAGAAGGATGTAAGATCTGGCTGAAAGGGTCTCCAGTAACTAAATTTGGAAATTGAACATCAGTATAAATAATGGTAATAATGGATTGTAAGCCATTTAATAAAATTGGAATACATGAGCCTTTCTTGATATAAATAGATGAATACATTAAAAACATTATGAACAATGGAATTTTTACATAGTTTAAAATAATCGTCTCATGAAAATAATACTAATTAAATAGAGAAAAGTTATAGCATCATTTCAGTGATATTCCTGCCAAATATGCATAAGCTGAATCTCATTATGAGGAGAAAACTTCAAATAATCTCAATTAAAGGAACTTTTATACAATACCTAGTTTATAATCTTAAAAATGTCAAGATCATGAAGATGAAAGTGAGACTGAAGACCATGCCAGAGTGAAAGACATTAAAAAGACATGATAAGTAAATGAAATGTATGATTCTTTTAATATAAAAGATACTATTGAGACAATTGGCAAAACATGAATAGGATATGTGGATGATTTGTAAGTAATATGTCAGTGTCAATTTCCTGAGTTTGATGGTTATGGTGTGATTGTCTAGCAGAAAAATGTTGTTGTTTGTGGTAATTACCCAAGAAAGTGTCTGAGGCTGAATGGGCATCAGATCAATAACTTAATCTTCAATGGTTGTGGAAAAAAGTTTTTCGTAATTATTTAAACTTTTCTGTAAGTCTGAGAGTATTTCAAGATAAATATCCTTAAAAAAGAAAATAACTAATCACAACATTGCTCATGACTTATTATTGAGTGCGCCCACTATTGCGGAGAAAACACTGCAGCATTCTAAGGTTCACTCTTTTCTCCTGGTGCTTCAACTCAGTTTTTCAACATGCAAAGCAACATCCGTAGGAGCTGTTTTCCCCAGACTAAATTAGCAGTTAATGTTGTCTAAATCAAATGATTTCCAACAAGCCAAAGTACTTCAAAATGGCTTGTGAAGGCCATGTGGACATTTTACTGTCAGATTTTGCCTACTAAATCAAAACAGAAATTTCTCTCAGGCCCTATGCTTCATGTAATTTTAAGAAGTCCTTCCATGTCAAGCTTCAACTGATACTCCAAGGCACTTATTATATCTCAGAATTCATGAGCTGCAACTAATTACTGCCAGTCATCTATTTGGTGCTGAACCTGACCCAGACTTACTAATACCTCTAAACCTTGACTTGTTTGTTTCTCCTTCATATCTTAGTTCATAACAGGGATGAATTTTAAAACAAACATGATTTGAAAATCTTCCATGAGTGAAAGACCCAAAGAGGAAGGTGCAAAAGACAAATATACCTAAATTACTTAAGTTTCCTAAGATGATAACTTGAAGTCATTTTAATAAGTTTTTGCTCATTATACCTGAATATGAAATGGCTCATTTTCTTTAGATTGTACTATGGAAAATGTTGCTTCATTTCATGTAGATAAACTTAGTTTATTTGCATGTGTAAATTCTTTCTACATTTTTGGTTAACATGGTATAAAATGGTTATTATGAAAATTAACAAAAAACATTTCCAAAATATTTGTGGAAGTAAGCATACTTGTATGCTCTAATTTGTGGATTCAGCTACTGAACAAGTCCTACTGATTTAAGGAATATATTAACAATATATATTTATAAAATATTCTTATTTACCTGAAAATGTTTAAATTTTTAGTTTCATATTGTGAAATGTTAACCCATTTTTTTATTTACTATGTCATACTTGTTGAATAGTGATTGTGTACTGAAAGTATATGACCAGAGAATAGGTATTTTTAAAACTTATTTAAATCTAGTTAACATGCAAAACATGCATGTGCATTTTACCTGTTCATTACAAAATCAATTAAAATGTAAACTTGTTTGGTGAAATAGCTAAATCTGCGAAAGTTTAATTATTTTCATTTAATTATAGGCAAAGATCAGTGATACTTAATGATTGGTTGAAAATTGTGAAGTGATTATTGGGCCTTAACTTGTTTTGTTTTTCTTATTGTACCCTGAAAGCCTAAGAAGTTAGATGCTTTGGAGATAGTGCTTTTTTACTTGTCCTTCTTAGCTGTTTCACTTCTGAGGAAGATAAGAAAATATTGATTTAGAAAAGGATGATTACTTTATTTGAATAGAATGGGAATTTAAATTTGTGTATGTGTGTGTGTGTTAGTGTGTGTGTGTGTGTGTGTGTAATTTTTGCTATTATCCCCACCATCTGTCTTCCATGTTTTGTTTAAAAAAATTGTTTCTTTTTTCTAATTCCTCTTTTCAAATTCCCATCCATAATTGTTTTGAAATAGCAACCATGTTTGCATTGCAGAGATTCTTGGGAGATTTTGAGGCTACTGATAAGTAGAGTCTACTCTACCCATACCAGGGAAGACAAAGGATCTGGAAACTTAGAGCAGAGAAAGAAACACTGGTCTACTGTTGAAAACTCATGGACAGTTTCTGTGTCTCTGCATGAGTTTGGTGTACAGTAGCAAATTAAAAATGTATCCTTATCTCAGGGCTGAGCAGTGACAATTGTCGTTGTTTTCAACATAACCCAAATTGCAGTTAACATTCTCATAGCCAAAGTGAAGATTCATAAATATTTTCATTTACTGAACAAAGCCAGGCACTTTGTAGAGGACTGAGGATATAATGATGCCCAAGTAAGACATGGTTCCTGCCCTTCTGGGGCTTCTAGTCTGGTAGTGGAAACAGAGTAAATAAGTGAAAACAAAGCAAGAAAACAGTGTACATTGTGCTGAATGATAGAAGTGAAGAGGAAAGATAGAGATGGCTGTAACCCAGAAGTAACAAGCAGAGAGAACGGCTCAATACCATTTTCTCAATGGCCTGTGAGAGAATGGTATTGAGTTTAGGGAGCGTTCCCTTGAGAATACAGATTAGTAGGAGCTCCAGACAGGTTTGTGGAACCAGGTTCATTGTAAGGGGACAGAGGTTACAACCAGGACAAGGAGCGCATGGCAGTGAGGACAGACTTTGTCCTCTGAATTTTGGTGTAGGAGTATAAGAGCTTTTGATAAGTAGTTCTTTATTTAAACATTGAAAAGTGTGCAAATGGCTTCTGTTATTTAAAACTCTCCAATAGCTTCTCATGTCACTAGAATACATTCCAAGTTTCTTACCATGGCTTCTAGGCTCTGATTCAGGCCTCTGACTATTTCTTTAATTTTCTCTTTTGCCTTTCTCCTACTTGCTTTACTTCAGAAACATTAGACTCTGTACATTTCCCCACTGATGCCAAGCTCTTTCCCTGTGCAGGCTCTTTGCACATGCTGTGCCTTCTGTCTGAAATCCATCTCTTTCTTTCTTCACATTGCTGTCTTCTTTTCATTCTTTAGGTTTCACTCGAGTGTCACATGCTCTAGAAAGCCTTTCCTACTAAGCTGTGCCAAGTAGAAACTCCCCTGTTCCTCACAGCTTTATTTTCTACCCTAGTTTCTTGTTCGTTTATTCCATAATATATTTTATAATTTGTCATCGTTTTTTTATGTTTTCTGTTTACCTTTTGTTTTTTGTTCATTAATCTTCTGTAGTAGAACATAAGGTTGTGAAGTCAGGTTTTTTTTGTTCATCAGACAGTGTCTGTCACATAGACTTTTACACCAACAGATAAGAAGTAAATGAAAGAAAGGAGCCAAATGGCTCTCTGATCAGGGGTGCTATTCCTGAAACTGAAGTGCTTTGGCACTATCATGCTGGTAAGCTTTTTAACACAAAGTAAATCTCATATATATAAAGAATTCCAATGATCAAAATCAAATACATCATTTTTTTTTTATAGTAGAAAGAATTTTACAAGTCACATTTTGACAAGTTTCAGATAGCTCATCAATCTTTTCATCTGAGCAAAAGTTTATATGGTATATTTGTTAGATGGTGGTTATAAAAAATTTCCAAAGATTTTTTTTTAATCTGGGAGCTTTCTATTTAGTGGAAAGAAGTGGGTTTGATAACAAAAAAATACGGCAGCAATTATTGGTTAGAGTAAGATTTGTTGAGAGGGACAGAAGTAGGCATATTACCTGCAGCAGATACTTAGACATGAAATCCACAGATGGCAATGTCTTCGAAGTTAAGTCTCATTTATCCTCAACATCTTATCATTCCCAAAGTAAAACCTAATCAATACAGATTCTTTATGTCTTATTAATTTTTTTTTATGTGTGTGTGCAGTGTCATTGAAAATGTTTCAGGTTACATTTTTTCCTTATAAATACACAGTGTTCTTTATTAGATTCTCTCATTTGAGGTTAGATTCCATAAAGTATTCTGTTAACTTTGCCCTCCCTTTGACTGCATCTGAAATAAAAGATCTTTGAAATATATTGATATTCCTAGGTGGTTGGATTTTGAAACTCAGAAACATAGGAAATGTCTATGTGTGGGGAGAAAGTAGCTTGTTAAATTTTATGGTCAGTATAAAGAGAGTCAGATATTTAACAATTATATATTTAATTTCAGGCTCATACCCTAGAAGTTCATTACTACAAATAACCATAATTATAATTTAGTCATTCTACAGGCAAATTTTATTTCACTTTAATATAATCATCATTGTCTTTTATTTTTTCTATTAAAAAATGCCATCCAATTCATGACCGATTATTTAAATAAAATGTGTCTCCTTAAAATAACAATTCCAAAGTTATGTAAGATTTATTTATTTATGCTGATAGAAACTAATAGTGGGAGAACTACTGATGAGTGGAAGAAAAGTTGTTGATTGGTTTAAGTAGCTTTTTTTGAGATTAATTGTAATGATTTCTGCTTTAAGTTTTATCCAAATGAGAGATGCTTCTGAAAGGGTTAAACAGTTGTGTCACAGACTTCTTTAACTCATGCTTTTAATATTTTCCTTATACATTTAATTATTATACCAAAATTCATATGTATATGTGAACTATATGGTGTTTTTCAAAATTCAGTGGGGATGCTGCTTTGCAAAATTGCAGATGTCTACCCCAAACTACAGAGGCAGATGGGGTAGTTGAAAATTTTAGGCAGCTAAAAATAAGCACCCTAGGTGATTCTGAGGCTAGTGACTCATGGTCCACTTGAGAAATCCTGCTGTAGATGCTATATTTGGAAAAAATGGAAGAGATTTCAAACCTTTTGATGATATTGCTTCATTTGGTCAGTATAGGAGAATTAGATCCAGGAAGTTAGACAAGCTGCTTTCAGAAACTCTCTTGTCTCAATTGTGACTTTGTTTCAGACACCTCTCCCCAGAAGATGTCTCTAGGAAAAAACAAGACTGTAACTTCCTGCATATTATCAAGGCTATAGCTGTCAATTGGCTTTGGGGAGATAACTAAAGAGTCTGATTTTGAGGAGCTAAGGTCCAAAATGATTATAATATCCTCTTATATCTAATATGAAAGAGTTAATTTTTCTAAATGTCAGAAAAAAACTATATGTGTGCTGAAAGTCAAATAGATTCTTAAAGATACCCTGATTGCAAAAATTAGTTATGAGTAAATTCCTCAAGGCAGAAGTGTTGTCTGTCTCTGTCTCTGTCCAGTGCCTCAGTTTTGCTGGAGGCATTAAAGGCTACTAACACTGCCCTGGCCTGACTGGCCATCCCATTTGTTCTGATGCTCTACTTATTCATTTAATAAGTTAAAAAGTTGTCATGTATGCATCAGTGTCACTGAAAGAAACAGAGCAGGAGAAAGTCAGAGCGTATGCCTTAGGAAAGTGCTGGTCAACCCCTCTAGGGTAAATGACCTTTGGAATGGGAGAGGAAGCCAGTCTGGAAACAAGCTATTTGTCACTTTTATTTGAGAGTGAAAACAATGAAAATGAAGAAAAGGAGCCTATATTATCATGATTTTCTTTGAGAAATTTAATTTTTTCTATATCAGGAAACAATTGGGAAGAGAAAGGAGAAGACTATGAGAATAAAAGTCCCCTACCAAAAAATGGTTTTAAAAAATTGTTTTGATTGTATCTGACAGACTTCTGGAACAAGGAAAACATTACCCAGTTCTTTTTTTTGGATCCAGTTTGCCATTTGTTTTATGCTTAAATTTCAGTAGGAACATTTTTTGCTTCTTATGTGCATTTGCTACTCCTAGGATTTTTGAGTCTAAGCAAACTGTTAAACGAGGTATTGAAATCATAAAAGAACACAGGCTTTTCAATTCTCATTTAAAACCCGCCCTGTTGAAATACAGACCCTTCGTTTTCACATTCACTGCAACATAAAGGATAGAAACAAACTATTTCATTTGTCTGGCAATATTGGCTAGGAAGTAGGAGGTTTAAAGAAAAGGGAGTAATAGGCTTTCAGCCGAAGTTTTACTGTTAGGGGATGGCCCAATAGGGTGTTCCCTCTTTCTTTTTAAGCACAAAGAGCTGGGATTTAATTGCATTATAAACTATTTCATCAACGTATCCATGAAATAACAAGCATCCATATACTTTGTTTTCTTCTTACCGTAATGTCAGAGTCAGTCAGCTAAAATTAGAGGGAAAAAACATTCTGAGTGAGCCAGGAAGTTAATATTCCTAGAGAAATAGAAAGAGACAATCATAAATAAGATCAAGGCTCTCTCTCTTTTGTCCTATACTCACAGGGAAGAACCTGTTACAGAAATAAAATTAGTTCTTTTGTGGGATCTCAATAGGCTCTAAAAGGATAAATGAAGCAATGGGCACTAATGCCTCACTGCTTCCGTCTAAAGCCAGTGTATTAGGGATAAAAATGAAAGAAAATCTTCTAGATGGACAGGAATTTGGAGTTGAATTTTGGCATAAATACTGGGCTTAGAAGGGAGAAACTGAGGCCTGTGTCCTTAGTCACCTCAGGAATGATCCAGGACATGTGCACAGTGCCCGTCTCTCTTTTTCCTGGCTCCCGAAATGAAGTCTCTTCTGCTGTTGTTACCAAGGCAGAAATAAGTATAGTTCTTCCTATAAACATTTTCCCCAAAGTGTTAGTAGTTTTGAATAACAAGTGTTTAAAGAATTATGAAGGATTCTCCAACAGCAGTGTCCTCCTCTTGTTAATGTACAAACCTTCATCTCTATTCTTTATGGACCTTCACTACTCAATTGGAAAAATATAGTGGCTAAAACCTCAGGTTCTTCAGTAAGAATGTTCAGTTGTCAGAGATATTTACTGATCATTCTATTCGGCATCTGTGGTCCCTAATTCTGTTAATAGCATCCTGGAGTATTGCATCCTAGGCTTTAGGCTTGGCCAGTTAGTGTCTAACATTGCTAGGACTACAGTGATTCCTTCAGGGACAGGCTTGTGACCCAATCACAATGACATGATTCAGTGAGGCTTTTCCAGGATCTGCTGGGTGAGAGACAGATAGTTGTGTTCTTCTTCTGGTCTTGGTTAAGCCTGGCTGTGAGACAGAACTGCTGGAGACAATCTGACATCACAATAGGAGAGGCTGTTTGTTTGATAATGGCACCAACAGAGACCTCTGGGTAAGGAGAAGAGAAGGATACTGTTTGCTGATGACATTGTGTGAATTATTTGTTAAATTCCTTCTGGAGCTGGTTCTAGACCTGTCCCTGGTTGTTATAGGAATTCATAAATTTCCTTTTTTCTTAAACTGATTTTGTCAGGGCTTTCTGTCACTTGTCAAGAATGAAGCCTAACCAATATAATTAATTTCGAATCCCAGCTCAGTCAATTTTGGACAAGTAACTTATCTTAATATTGCTTTTGTCACTCAAAATAAAGCAATACTACAATTGGTTACCTGATAGATTTGTGTGTGTGTGTGTGTGTGTGTGTGTGTGTGTGTGTGTGAAGATTAACCAAGGTTGTGATTGTCAAATGCTTGACCATAATAAATGCTCAATAAATATTTACTTATTATTACCATTCGAGAAACAAATTATATAAAAACTCTAATATGCAGGACAAAAATATTTCCAAAGAACTTTTAAATTTGAGTGTCCTTCTTTTTCAGTGTTACACAATTCCTTATAATGCTGAAGTGTCATTCTAGATCAAATTTTATTCTTTCTTTCTCTTTATATTCGATGAGATGATTTAAATCCCTTAGGCTCAATAATTTATTTCATAACTTCTCAGCTCATCCCAATTTAATATGTTGCTGAACTTAATTGAAGTCTGTGGTAACAGAGAAATAAATGCACTAATCAAGAGGATTTTAATAAACTTTAAATTTTTTTTAAAAATTATAGTATTAGAGGTTGACTAATAAGGAAATGATGAGAGAAAAAAATCAAACTTCACTGATCAGAGTACGTCTAGAAAAGTTTCAACCTTGGTTCCTCTCAACAGAGGAGCTATACTAATAAAGTAGAATCAAGCAAGTCAGTTCTCTGATTAGAGTTCTGTCTTCCACCCTCTCTTTGACATTTTTTCTAGGCTCTTACCTTTTTGCATATGACCCCCAGGCATACCTCTCTAGGCTTTGCCAATTTCCCAAGGCCCAGTCTGTCGTGCCTTCAGGTCTTCTCTGTCACTTTTAGTTCTTTCTCAACTTTTTGTACAGATAGCTCAGTTGCTCAGACTCCAGGCTCAGAATATAACCTCAGCTTGTATGTTCACTCACTTCCCAATCTTGTAGATTCTATCTCTGGCATCCGTTGCTTTCTTTCAATTCTCTGTCAACGTCCTAGTTTAGGACCTGATTGCTTCTTGCCACAGTTCTAACTACCTTCCTTATATTCTGCCATTATCTGTTTCATTTTGTCCCTTTCCTTCACCTCCCCCCCTTCTTTTCTCTTTTACTGTTACTGCTTCCTGAGTTGTGTTTCCTAAAGAAAAATTTCCATTACATTAACCTCTTCCAAGTGTCCACATAACCTTTGGAAGTGGCCCCCAAAATTTGAATCTCATGAATCAGCGAGATAAAAATGTTAGGGAGCCCAAAACAATATTGCCAGTTCTTTCCTCATTAAGAACATTAGAGCCTCCTATCACACTGCCATCTGCTCTTAACCATCACTTCATAATAGCTATTGCATTTGATTCCAAACACAAATGAGTCATTCCAAATGAGTTGAATGCATTTTGTTTCTCAAAAAGCAATACGAAACCAAATCTTATAAATTGCCTTTATTTTCCTCATTTCTCCCCAGTCCAGTGAAAACTTAGACTCAAACCATTACTGGCCCATGGCCAGCTTTTGAAAACCACTGGCCTACTGAACAAAGTGGAGGTTCTGAGCATTGCATTTGAGACCCAATCCATCTGACCTATGGGAAACTTTAGTTTGTTCAGGCAAAATGTAATTATTGTTTCTTCACAAATGAATCTGAAAATTCTCTCCTCTATGCCCTGCCTATCCTCTTCTGTCTGAATTTGACTACTCTCACCTATTTCCCAATTCTCAACTCATCCTTACTGAGAACTAGCTCACATGTTGTTTCTCTCCCTGTTAATGTGAATGCTTCCATTCATAATTCACCTCTTCTTTGATTCTGTGCTCCATTACCCGTGAAGTTTTATAACTTCCAATTCTGCATGCCGTGTGCTACTGTATTATTACTCATACAAGGTTTGCTCTATGGGCAGGAACTGTCTTACACTCATTAATATGCTGCATAGTAAATACCTGTGAAATTTGGGTAGAATTTAGGAATCTCAATATTACAGAAAATAAAGTTTTTAGAAGATATAAAATTCAGTGTCTCATTCATTATCAATGGTTTAGTGACAGAAAGTGGTTTAGTATCAAACGAACAAGATACTGTAGGAATGAAGAAGCCAGACTTTCGATTCCAAAGGGTCAACAGAAACGAGTGGGAAGAGGAACAGTGATCTTCCCAAAGGAAGGACAAGTTTGGAGTCTTGTGGTTATTTCTGTCTGGTTGGCACTGGATGATGTGAGCTTATGGTCACTGAGGTAGTCCTAACAGGAAGGCAGGTGGCCAGGTTTACCCTAACTGACTTGCATTTCTATGTAGTCCTGTTTGCTGATTAGGAGAAATGCCAAGGTAAGTGTAGAAGTCTGGCGGATGACAAACAAAAGTTGGGCCACGTGGAATGGGACTAAAGCAGAACAAAGGACAAAAACCTTTTCTGGCAATTCATTTGATTCCAACATCCAGAGGCAAAAGTCTTTTGTTAGCCTGATTGGGAAAGAATTAATAGTCTAGAGGTGTGTGAATGATATTTCTCCCCCAAACATGATATTCCTTGACTCTTTGCTCTGATTCACAAGTAATAATACAGCAAAATAACAAAGCTGGGAGAAAGAAAAAAAATATGAACCCATTCTCCAAAATGAAATAAATTCAGAGCTAAGATAGTTTTTCCTCTGGGCCAAACAAGAGCTATCTTTTCCATTTGTCATTGGATTAGAAGTCTGGTAGGCTAATAGGAAGGTCTCTCTCTCTCTCTCTCTCTCTCTCTCTCTCTCTCTTCCCTCCCCCCATTCTCTCCCCTGACCCCAAATCTAATTACATACTGGTAAGTGACTTGCGCTTTTTGTCAACTTGCTGTCCCTCACACTAAAATTTTACATGAGCAAGAAGCTGCCATAATATTCTTCTGGACTAAGTGATTCTTCTTGTGTAATACTCTAATTTGGAACTTCCTAATAGAGATTCTGGCTACTCAGAAGATCCTAAATTAGTTTCATAGATGCTTAGAGGTGTCTCTGCTTGACCAGCCTGCTACTGTATATATAGCTGAAAAAGTAGATTTGAGAAATCGATAGCATTTATCTTGATTCACCATTGTGGGGGCAAAGGCTGTGTAATAGTAATATTTACAAGCTATGGTTTCAAATACAGCAGTATTCTCCACTGTGTTAGTAAAAATATTGATAGTAAACATTATAATGAGTTGAGTAGGATCTGAACCATGTCAGACAACTGAAATTCTAACAGAGTACATGTTTTTATGGAAGAGCCTTGTTTCTAGCAATCTTCCTTTCTATTGAATCAAGAACTAAATATAATATACCAGTTACTCCTAGTCTCTTGTTTTTCCACATAAATCATTCAATGATTAGGTTTAATTAGAAAAGAAGAACAAACTACATTTCTGGAACATGCTACAGCTTATCATTTCTATCTCTATTATTTAAAATTTGTGTGCTAATCTTTTCTCTAAATGCATTAACGTATATGTGGGTAGATTATAACATATAATTAGATTAACGAATTTTTTATCTACCATGATAAGTGAAAGCAGAGTATACCCCATGAAGTGTGAAGGTATCAACTTGGCTCTACTGGCTGATGAATTTATCTGGAGTCTAATTAAAACGGACTTTCTAATGACTCAGGCAGGGCCTCACTGTTTTGCCTGAATTTTTACTTTAGTTCTCTGGTATTGCTTCCCTCAGAGGTCACCCATTGTTCCTCTATTCACTAAGTTGATATGATCAATGAAGAATCTCACTTCTTTAATCTATTTGTCCATATGAGGTCTGCAGTACATGTGTATTGCAATTTCTCTTTTAAAGGGATATTTGGAATTTAGAAGTACTTACCTGTTAACATTTTAATGAGCTTGGAATAATTTTCATTTGGAAATATACAAAGTTACCTGTTGTTATGGACTGAATGTCTGTCTTGCTCTCCTCTAATTTGTATGTTGAAGTCCTAACCCACAGGAGGGATTATATTTAGAGATGCAGAACTTTGAGGAAGTAATTAAGGTTAAATGAGGATGTAAAAATGAGGCCGTGATCTGAGGTAGGATCACTGTCTTTATACAAAAGGACACCATAGAGCCTCTCTCTCTCTCTGTCTCTCTGTCCCTCTGTTATGTAATTATACAACAAGATGCCAGCCTCCTACAAGCCAAGAGAAAAGATCTTAGAATAAAATCTACCATGATGGAACTTTGATCTTGGACTTCACAGCTTCTAGGACTGTGAGAAATAAATTTCTGTTGTTCAAGCCACACACTCTATAGTATTTTATTATGGCACCCCAAGCAGACTAACACATCTGTAAACTTGTATAAAATGTGAAAATTAGGGAACAAGAGTGGGTGGCTATGGCATATGATCAGTGTGGTAATTAAGATCTTAGGAATAAGAGTCAGTCAGAACAGCTTTCCTGTTACCTTTCTTTTGTCACCTCACCAGACTTTAGTTTCTTTATTTACAAAACTGGAACAGTAATGGATTCTACTTAATGTGGTTGATACGAGGATTATGAGTTGGCATGGCAGGCATGGCCTTAAGTGCTGTTAATATTAGCTATTATTACTATTATAATAACCTGACAGTAGGCAAAACATTCTGTCAACTTTATGTAATGAAAGTGAACAAATATATTTGTGATCCTTTATAGACTAAAATAACAAATGCTACACTCATAAAGATAAAAGCATTAAAAAGTACAAATTGGCAGTTATAAAATAGTCATGAAGTGGTAAAGCACAGCATAAAGAATATAGTCAGGAATATTGTAACTATGTATGGTGTGAGACGGATATTAGATTTTTTTGGGGTGATCACTTTGTAAGTTATATGAATGTCTAATAACTATATTATATACCTAAAACTAATAAAATATTGGATGTCAACTGTAATTGAAAAATAAAAAAATTTGAAAGATTTGGTTTTTTGATTCTGATTTAATAGTGCAAACTAAAACTAGTTTTTTAAATTTTTTATTTTAGAATTATATCGGGGTAAAAATACTTTATTTTTTTAAAATTCTTTTTTTATAATGCACTAAAAATTATTTTTTAGTGTAAATTATGTAGTGTGTTAGATACATAATAATGTATTCTGTATTCTGAAGAATAATTACCTATTTTGACAATACAATATTCACAAATTTATTAAAAATAAATTCTTGAGTGGCACTGAAGTCACACAGTAGGTTTCTAAACAAAGCATGTGGGTAATGCCTCCTTTCCAATCAAAGCCATTAGAACAGTGCTGCTGCTTTAAAGAGTGATGGGATTTGACTGGGGAGGAAAATCCCTCCAGCCGGGACAACAGTGCCAACCCCACTATGAAAGGCAAATCTGCAAAGGTTCAGAGTGTGGTGCATAAAAGGCTACATAGTTACCAATTTAGACTTTTGAAGGAATTGGTCTAACAAAACTTCTGGAATTCTGTCTACCTGGAAATTCAGTGTTTTTATCTCACAATTTAGCAAAATTCTATTTATTGTCAGCAGAACTAAGAAATGCAAAAGCCAATGAAAGAGAAAAACAGAAAGCCATGTTTCCCATTCTCCGAATCACAAACTTTGTGGTTGATGGTTACTCTAACACCGAAAACAAACAAACAAACAGACAGACAGACAGACAAACAAACCAACCCAGCTTTTGATAGAGATTAGGGGCAAGATTAGTAATTTATGCCTGTCTTGGATTTGTGGAAATGTTTCCACAAAATTTTTATTAGAGATTACCCTTCCTAAGAAAGAAATTAATTAAGGAAGGACAAGACAAATAAACTGCCATACTTGAGATTAGAAATTTTTTCAGTGAATGGTGCTTCTTAAGTGAGGGTCTGGGCACAGCCTAAAGACTAATGAATTACTTAATTTCTTCCACTCGGAAGACATGGACTTTGATTAGTGTCTGGGGCTGTTGTGAAGGAATGCAGTTTATGGCTTCTCTTTTTTTAGGCTTTATCAAAGCCCAGAAACATTGGTCAGAATTTCTCACAAACTGAGTATAATATCTCCTCCAATTATCACAACCACAAATGACGCCAAGCTATTTAGAGGAGAAACTAATTTAACCTTTAAGCATTTCAAGGTGCTTTTTAAATTACTTAATGTAGATCTAGATATCACAATGAATGACAAGGTATTATCAGTGTCACCATAGGAACCAGAAGTGTTTTACAGAGTCCTAAAAGGATCTGACACACTTTTCAAAAGGCAAGCCCCACTGATACACCTGCTATTAAGAGATTTCACTTGTTTGGTGTCTGTTATCTGTAGTAGTCCTCCATCTTCATATTTTAAGATTTGTCTCATTGGTGAAAAGAGAAAAGGTCTTTTTCTATTGTTCAATAGTTTCACTGTTTCTATCAGCCTTACATCCGACAGTTGAGGGGAATTTCTATTCCATTTGGTTTCTGATTATGGTTCCAGGTCATGACCCTTCAAATACTAACAGTCTAAATGCTGCTTGTGAGTCAGGGACACTTAGGGACAGATCTGGCACTACAGGGTAGGCTAGAATTGGAAAGTCAGAGTCCACTTGTAAACAGCAGTTGAGACCTGTACAATAGTTGAAACTTGTGTTTTTCAGCTTTGAGGGTAGAAAGCCAAGAGCCTATATTTCCTGGGGGCTATGATTTCGGATCCCAAAATGTGTATCAGTGTCAACTCTAAACTCCGCACAGCCAAATTTGCAGGATCAGCTATGGTCTCCTGTGAATTCAATGAATCTTGATACAAAAGGCAAATATTTTTCTTAGGGTGAGTAAATAAATATAACAAATCTGAGCAAATATCAGTTCATACTTCCTTTTATGCTAAATTCCATGCACTCTAAAAGTCTTTCTTGTGTTTTGGTAGAGAGCTTCACATTTTTGTTTAGACATATTTTTGGTGAATGTAGGGCAATAAAATTC
Source organism: Cynopterus sphinx (assembly GCA_030015415.1). Lineage (NCBI taxonomy): Eukaryota > Metazoa > Chordata > Mammalia > Chiroptera > Pteropodidae > Cynopterus > Cynopterus sphinx. Next base: position 57,364,183 of record CM057379.1, on the reverse strand, counting down.
ACTAGACTGAGGCTAACAAATTAGTCTACAGCCATTTTGTAATCTGACTTAGGGTTTCTTGACTCTAACTCAGTTAATCAGCCTCATTTGGTGAGCAGTGTGGGCAAACATTTCCCTGATTTGGGAGGTGACTCTGGGGTCAAATTATTCAGATGATTTTGTTCAGTGACATCAGTCTCCCTTTTGTTTTCCCCAACCTTTTGTTCTGAAAAATTCCAAGCCTAAGAAAGTGTTGAAAAAGTAACACAATGAACAACTAAATATCCTTTACTTTAATTAATAAATTGTTAATATTTTATAACATTTGTGTGCTCTCTGTTAATTATCTATTATTATCTGTCATATGTCAATCTATCATCTATCTATCTATCTATCTATCTATCATCTATCTATCATCTATCTATCATCTATCTATTATCATCATCATCTATCATCTATCCACATAATATATATCCTCTCCAATTTCCTCTTTTTCCCCCTTGAGCCGCTTGACAGTAAACTGTAACATCATGTCACTCCACCTTTAAACACTTCAGTATTTATCACTAAGAATAAAGACATTTTTTTACATTGGTATTTTTACCCTGAAGAATTTTCAAAGCAATGTGATACACAATAATATCTAACAGAATGCATATTATAATTTTTTTCAACAGTCCCTCAAATGTTTTTTATAGCTTTAAAAAAATCTAAGAAAGATTCATGTGTTACATTTAACTGTGATATATTTTCAGTTTTTCTTAATTTGGAATCACTTTTTTATCTTTTATGACAGAAATGTTTTGAAGAGTCCAGTCCAGTTGTCTTTGAACGTCTCACAGTTTGGATTTTATTGGTTATGTCCTCATGATTAGATTCTAGAAATTTTGTTGACAAGAATACACAGGTGGTATTATATGTGTCCCATTTCATTATCTCTGGAAGTACATAATACTAAATTTAATCACTTGGTTAATATAGTTTGTGAAAATTTTTTCTTTAATAAAGGCACAGTTTCTCCTTTGTAAATTAGTAAGTAATCTATGAAGTGATTCTGTTATCATGTAAATAATGTAAATATTCTGTTTCCTAATAACCTTTCATCAAATAATTTTAGTACCAATGGCTTCATCAACAACAGGCCCCCCAAAAATCATAAGAATGAAAATAAATGAAAAACTCATTCAGATATTGACATGAGAGAATAAATACTTGAAGACTTAAAAAAGAGAGGATACAATCCTGTACCTTGCTTATATTTATAATTTCTTCAGATCACCTTCCATCCATTGCTTACTAGGCACTGATTCTGAAAAAAATCGCATAGATTAAGCAGACAAATGGCCAATTTTATTAATAAAAAATTTTGTAATTTCAAATTTATAGCATTTGCTTATCATTAACTCAATTTGTGAGACCTATGCACCTGTTTTAATGAACATAGTGCTGAATTTTGTTTGGTTGTTAAATAAGAAGAAAACACTGATTTAGGTAAGTCATTGTAAAGATAGCCAATAATTGTAGAATCTCAAGATACTTTTGATAAACTACTCTGGAAGCTTGCAGGGATTATAAATGACATTTTTATTTTTATTTTGAGTTGCATGAAATAACAATATTTTAAAGCTAGCTGCATTTCTTATCAATAAATATGTCAGTTTACAAGTAATATAAACCTAAAATAATTAGAGCTAATTATAAGATACTATTAATATGTCATGAATTTCCTCGTTATTGGGGAAAGTGACATAAACAGGTATGCCTAAATAAGCCTTGTCTGGCATGTAATTAAACTTAACCCACATTTGCTGTTTTCAAAATGTATAGTTTTTGCTTGAATGGATAGATATAGGTTTGATTTTAAGCAAGACTAGTAGTACAGAAATAAAATTTCATTCAGTGCAATGTTCAAATGTATATGAAGAGAAAGTTCCACATCAAAGTACTAAACCAGGCAGCTTCATCAAGGCATTAGAGGTTTCTGATGTGTTAAAAGCCAAAGACATTTGATGATTAACAGGCATCTATTTCTTCTCTGGCCTCCTCTCTTTCTTATCTCCTCCTTCTTCTAGTGATGCTGGTAGCCTGGCTGCTTCCCCAGTCTTCAGGCTGTTCCTGCCTTAGGGCCCTTGCATCAGCTATCCATCCCTCTGGCTTTCTTTCCACTTCCTTCAAGTCTTCATTAAACTGCCATTTTCTCAGACAGGGCTACTCTAACCTCTTGATTCATTTTGCAGCCTCTGCTTAATTTTCCTCTGTTGACCTTATAAAATTTTAATATACTATATAATATACTTATTTTGTTTATTTTTTTTGCTACTATTACTGGAAGATATATTTAGTAAAGGGCAAGAATTTTGGCTTGTTTCTGTTGATTTATGAATCCTGAGACCTTAGAATGATTCTCAACATTTAATATGCACTCCATAGTTATTTGTTGACTCAGTAAACATAATATTTTTGAATTAAGATATACATAATTTATGTATAAAAATACAATATATATTTTGAAAAGTAAAATTCAGAAAGAATATTTGCAGACCCTATGAAAATTTTGTAGAATTCTAGGGTTTTACAAGCTCATTTTGAAATCAGTTGCTAAAGACTTCACTCTTCCCCAGGTTTCTAGCAGTTAAGCAGTATGTGGGGAGCCCAGGAGTAAGAAGGGAGAACAAACTTTTGGCATTCTTTCAAACTATTTCTTTAAACAAAAGATGCCACAAAATTTATCACTGCTAGCTACCAATGTTCTTGCCTCTCTTTTATTCACTTTCAAATAAAAAAAATTAAAAACCATTTTATTTCTCTCTCTAATACAATTTAAAGCTGCATCATTACAAAATTAATAGAATAGTTTCCTTCTTAAACTTTCTATAGATTCTTAGGACTGGAAAAGCCCGTAGTGATCACCTAATGCAAATGCCTCATTTCCAGGTGAGAAAACAGTGGCCTCAAGAAGTTATAACTTGCCCTACCTAAGTCATGTAGCCAAAGAGTAGAAATTAACCAGGATTGAAACCAGTCTTCTTTAGTCCACTTGAATTCTCTCTTCAACACTGGATGAAATGACATACTCTATTTTTGTATGACATCAAGTCATTTTAAAGGAACAGCAGCTCACCAGTTTGGGAAGAGGTGGCTTAGAGATAGGATCACACTTAAAGGACATGCTGAGGTGTCCTCCTGCTTTAGAAGGCCAGACCTACGTCTAATTTGTCCAGATGAGGAGTCAGAGAATCCACTCAGACACTGTTTGTATCATCATTGTGTTTAGGTTCACATAAAAACTTTGCATCCCTTAAAAGAGAACTTTTATCAAGGAAGACAGAAATACACAAAACTTGTAATAAGTATTGGACTTAAAAAGGGAAATATTGTGCAATTTTCTTTTTGTTGCACCAAAAAAAAAAAAAAAAAAAAAAAGCAAGGCTGATAAGTCAGAATTAACAGCATTTCAGCAGATAAGCTCTTCAATATCACTCTCTGAAAAAGTTTCAATGCAGTGAAATGTGGAGACCTATATAGAATTTGGTTTAAGTGCATTTTGAAGATTGAATACTTTTTAGTTTCCAGATTTCCATTAGTTTAATTCTTCAAAATATGAAGGAAAGGAAATATATGTTTTATTCATTAGTGGGAGATCACTATGAAAGTTTTGTTGGGAAGAAAAAATTTTAAGCAAACATTCAGATTTAAATAACCATTTCTTATTATAAAATTCATATTTGAATATCAAATATTTTGAAAAGAGCTAAAATAAAAACTTCAAATGAAGTGTAAATTTGTGAAGATCCAGTCCTCCTGATGCATTATCCAGACACAACCTCTCTGGAGTGGGAAGAAAGGATTCAGACTGTGAGGACAGCTGTAGGATGCAGTAAAACTCAGATATGTGGAGCACATCCCTGCATTTGATCTTTCTTTCTCTGATATCAGCCAAGATATTGTCAAGTAAAATGTATTTTTGCTTATGGACTTAAATAATTCTAATGTTTTCATGCATGTTTATTTTAAATACTATTTCTATTTTACATTTCTTTCTCCCCAATTTTTTTTCTTAGAAAATTAAAAATAATACATAAATAATCCACAAAAATATACTTGGGACATAAAGAATATAACAATACAAAAGAATATGGAGAAAACCAAATATCTCATCCTGAATACTGCTTTCTGTCCAACCCAATGCCCCCAGCCCTAACCTCGCTATTCTTACTTCATTCTCAGAAGCAAATCACTCTAATCGTTTTTTTTTTTTTTCTTCCAATGGTTGAATTCTGAAATGGAAGGGAGAATGGAAAAAATATTCAAGTTGACTGTTAGAGGTTCAGATATATACAGATGCTCAGTATTCCCACTGAAACTATCACACTGCTACTGGAAGTGTATAATCATACAACCACTTTGAAAAACTGTATAATGTAACTTATTAAAGTTGACACAGGCATACCCTATTAAATGTGAGGGATCAAAAATGAGACAAGAATTCTTGCACTTATTACTTCTATTCAACAATGTGCTGTAGTTCTAGCTAGAACAATGGGATAAGGGAAGAAAAAAGCATGATTGAAAAAAAATAACTAAAGCTATAATTATTAGCAAATGGCATATTTCTGTGTGTAGAAAATCCAAGAGTCTGCAGAGATGGTCAATATAAGGAAAATCAATTTTATTTCTAAAAGCAAAGCCTATAAATTAAAAAAATTTTAAATTTAAAAACGCCATTTATAAATAGCATCACAAGGTAGCAAATATTTATGAAGATTCTCAAGAAGGAAGATTATAAAACATTTTTGAAATGAGTTTAGAAGATTTCAATAAATAGAAGCATGTACATATTCATTGATAGATTCATTTTAAAGATGTCAATTTCATCCAAATTAATCTATAGATTTAACACATTTCCAATAAAAATCTCAGCAATTTTACTTTGTGTAAATTAAAAAGCTAATTCTGAGTTCCATACAACCTGACGCTCAGGGTCCTATGCTTCATTAAATTCTCCTGCTGCCATCTTGAAATTCTTAATGATTTTTGAACCAGGGTGTTCAGATTTTCATTTTGCACTGAGCCTGTGGGTCTGAGCTCTCTTTCAATACAATCTTGATTCCTTACTAACTTTCAGAATTTCTCAAACATTTTCTTAGGCTATACTAATTCTTTCTTCTATCCAATGCAATTACATTTTTTATTTTGTAAGCTTTATTGAGACATAAAATTTATACATTTTAGTGTTAGTTTAATGATTTTTTTTGTAGTTATGCAGTCATTACCACGATGAGTTCTAGAACATTTCCATCACTCCAAAAATATTTCATGTGACCCATTGAAGTCACTTTCTATTCCTATCACTAGCTCCAGCACTTTTCATATTTTAAATGTATTTTTTAAAACATGAATTCTTATGGTATGTGTGTGGAGAGAAGATTCTAAATTTCTCTTCAAGGAAGTCAAAAATAAGAAAGAACTTGAAGAGAATGCTTGTCCTCAAAATGGGAGTGTGTGAAACTATCAATCTGAGAAGCCAGTAACCTTTACCTTTTTCTTTGCAATAGATAGTAAGAGGCCACGTTTGTATAAACTCAAGTCTGAGGACAAGATCTTGAATAGGGTACGTTTCAATTTAGGCCCTTCTACCTAAACAAAACTTGTTTCTCTTTGTTTTCTTTTGGATCTTCAATAAAAATAATCACTTGAAAATAATATAACCATATTGCTTAACCTCATGCTGGTCCATTGCCAGTATATTGTTAAACTCAACAATAATTAGATAAATATTATACCAAGTAGGATTTACAATCATTCTTTTGATTTTAATTTGTATAAATGTTTACTTTTTCTGATTATAAAACTCCTGGATAATTATATTTATAGAATTGTACAATATAGAATGATATATAGAGGAAAATAAAATTTCTAATTATTCTAATACTATATTATATTTCCTCCTGATATTTTTCTTTGCATTTATGTATTTAATGTTTTTCATTTTTTTTGTCCAACATGGACTCTTAACTCATATATCATTTTCTGCTTCATGTTTCACATATATGTTGTCATTTATAAATATTCATAAATGTACTTCAATAACATAATTTGACTGTTGGCAGCTGACATTGGACAAAGAGTGAGCCTGGGAGCAGGGTGTCAAATACAGGACTGAATATGAGAATGACTAACACCTAGATGTTATTTGGATCTTTCTAGATGGCTCTGTAGCAAGATGACTCAAGATGGTAGAAATCTAGACCACCTCAGTACAGAACTCTAATAATGAAGCAGACTCTGGAAGATTATTTCAACCAATTTAATTAGGCAGATTAAAATGCCTCCATTCTTTACATATGATGTGTGTGTGTGTGTGTGTGTACTTCCACTTACTTGAAATGTCCAGAATCGGCAAACCTACAGAGACAGAAAATAGATTAGTGGTTTTCAGGGGCTGCAGGGACAGGAGAATGTAAGAGTGACTGCTAACTGGTGTAAGATTTCTTTGTGGGGGTGGAAAAAATGTTCTAGAATTTGATAGTGATGATTGTACACTGTGAATATACTTAAACACTGAGTTGTGCATCTTAAAACACCAAATTTTATGGTATATGAATAATATGTATTTCTTAACATATTTACATTACAATACTTATTTGTACATTTCTGCTCCTAAGAAATTGTTATTCCCAAAGATGAGATCTGAACTTAATGTAATTTTTAACACATAGTAGGTGTTCAGTAAAAGTTTACTGGTGAGAGAAAAAGGGAGAGATGAGAACAAAGTATCTTTTTTGTTCTTAATCACTGAGTAAACCCACTAAGCTCCCTGAATATAGAAAATGCATAGATACATAATTTAATAAGTCCTATAAAATCATATAAAATCACTTGGCAGGGTGCCTGACACATAATAAATATAGGGTGTCTGGCACTCTATAAATACTAGCTATTATTATTAATAAAAATGATCTGCCTCCATATAGTCGGAAGCCTGAACACTAGCACTGGAAGTCAGGAGCAAGTCATAGTTGCAAATGGGTAGTAATTGCAGTGCCAACACCCAGGGATGGAATAGTTCCTCTCTAGTCTGGTTTGTCCAATAGGAAACTTGCACGGACTGTCCCTTAGGCCACTCATCTTTTCATCTGCAGATATATTATTGAAAATTGCAGCTCGGCCTTGTCAGTCTAAATTACATTAGGAGGATTAGGAGATGCTCTGCAAGGAGGAAAACAGGATTTGGCAATTTGATTTCAGGAAGACTTGAAAGGTCAGAGACAGAAGGCCAAGGTGGAAAAAAAAAAGGGCTTTGAGCTTCTGCAGTGAGAACCAACAATCAGAGCAAGAATGATAGTTATGGAAGTTTAGGAGTAATGTCTTCAATAAGAATCATCAACTGTGATAGAATTTATTTATTTGAGGAGATGGGAGATACATTAAATTGTCTGAAAGGAATGCTGTTTATTAATTTTGTTTTCTCATATGATTTCTAGAAAAAATAGTATTTTTGGCTCAGCAAAATCACTATTCCTTATTTAGCAAAGCTTAAAAGTTATTTTCATTGCCCCTTAGTGTTTTTTATTATTTTTGCCAAATTTTATCCAAAGTTGCTTTTAAATAGTGCTAAAACTTTCATGCTTTAATCTGTTGCCTTCTTGTAAGCAATTAGCAATCATATAAGAAGTTAGTGAAATAAATACACACGTGAGGTGTTCTACAATACATTTTCACACAGTCACTTCTTTTACACAATATGTTGTTTTGTTGGTTGTTTGCAGATGGAAGTTTTTTTTTTTTTTTTTTTTTTTTTACTAAGTGTACTTCTAAATAAGAAGACATGTAACCCTGAAATATAACCATGTATTTTTGTTAAGTGGTTATTATTATGGGCTTGATGTCTGACCCTGGATGAGTTACGCAGCATCTCGGAACTGCAATTTCCTATAAAATCTAAAAAGTGAAAATAATTCTTTTTATATGATTTTTGTGAGGATTAAATGAGAAAATGAATTTGGACGTTAAGTATGGAACTTCGTGAATAATAAAGTTAAAACAATCTATTTAAGTGTGTGAATGTGAGAAATAGCCCATCAGGCATTGTTTTCCTGACAGATTGTGTTTATATGACTGTGCTGGAAGATTGTAAACATCTGTGCTTTGGTTACCATTTTGCTGATTTATTTAACCACTTGGATTTCAACTATTTTCAACTAATCGCACAAGAGCCATGCCATCTACATTACACGGATGATTTCTTCAATCCATTAGAAATGCCTGGGTGAAACATTGCCTGAGACTGGACATATTAGGCTAGAGGCAAAGAAATTTGAGCTTTTGAATTTTGAGTCTCTTTGAGTGCTTCTAAACTCCTACGTACCTCAGCTCTGGTAATGGAAAAGTTGGTCATTCTATATATACGCACAGAAAACGGGAAGAAAACTACCCATAATCCTTCCACCCAACGATAATTAACTACCCTTGATATTTTGATTATATTCTTCATTATGATTATTTATGTCCATGTATATATAAACATGTATTTATAGATGCATACATACATATATGTGTATTTACAAAAATGAAATGATGTTGCATAGTGTTTTGTCACATGCTTTTTTACTTCATTTTAATGTTCTACATGGTTCTTTTAAATAGATGTAAGTAATATATGGCAGAAATAAAATGTTATTTTTTAATCTAATTTTTGAGAGTTATTTTCCAGCCTTATTACTATTTTTAAGAAATAACTGTTAAACAGCCTTTAGCTATAAGGGAACATTTTGAAAGCAATTGAGCAAGTATCATCTAAGCTCTCTATTCTAGCAAGGTTATACCCATAAAATAATTGCATTTTAAATCACTTAACAGTATTAGAAAACAATACAGGTAATGAATAACAAGCTTCTAAGACAAAATACATTAAAACCAGAAGTTAAAACCCACACTGAATAAAGGAGGTAGAAAATATGGACACTTTCTGAATTTCTCAGTACAGGTATTCTTGCTTTGCACAGTAGTGTGGGACTGAAAAAGACATTGCAGACTGAAACTATTTGAATACTCATAATAAATTATGAAATTTAAGATTGGTTCATGACCTTTAAAATTTTCTGTCAAACACTGGAAACTCTCTTACCTTTTATATAAATATTAGTTATGCATATACTGTATTGTGAAATAAAATAGAACACATTAGTACATTGTAATGTAAAATATTATGAACACTGAGGATTCAATATTTATTTCTTTGTAAAAAAAAAAACTTAATAAAGCAGTTTGAACCATGCTGGCCTAATTTTTTTTGTGTGTAACACATTTTTCTATGCCTTAGCAAATTTCAATAAGCTTCTGACATTTTATCTTTGGCTCTTTCAGTGTTATGAAGTGTCTCTGAGAGTGACTTCAATGTGAAGTGTTTTGCCAGAATTAGGCATTTCCTCTGGGACACCTTCATCCTGTTTGTTATAATTTCTTCTCTCATTTATATCTATAAGTTTGTCATCTCTAAGCAACTCTGACTGCACAGATTATCTAAAGTGGCCATGTCAAGATTCCCACCATCACCTATAGCTTTTATAACTCCATAAATGTTTAATTTTAGTGTAATTTCCAGCATTATTATTTTTCATTTCTTTGCTGCACTTGCATCTTTGTTTGCCAACTCTTTCTTTCAATTATCCATTTTTGTACAATGTCATGTGAGCTTATCACTGGGATACAAGGAGTCAACACAACTACGTGCTTTGCTTTTTATGCATGAATTGAGCAACAGATATGCAGTGACCAATCACTGAAAGACTTTGAAAGAAGCGACATGATTAGTCATTGATCAAGATATGCCTATTATTTATGTAGTGATTTGTGGAATGAAGAGCTAGCAGCACAGTTTGTGCTTCATATTATTACTTAGTGTTAATATACCAGGGTAATGGAAATGTGAACCAGGTTGAAAAGGACCAATGTTATTTAACCAAACCATGCTAACAGAACCAAACCTATGCTAGCACTTTCTGGGGAATTGTGCTGGTTAGATGACTCAGTGCAATGGGATGGAATCTAGAAACTGAATTTCCTCTTGTTTCTGAAGCCACAGCACCACTGAGCTCACTGATGATTTCAGTCTAATTTGAGAACCTGATTGTTTTCTCCCATTCTACCCCAGGAACTTGCTGACCTCACGCACCCCACACACACACCTCATAGACTGTGGCAAAAAGAGGCTCAAGTCCTGCAGGGCTAAGTCTCTAGGACAGTTTCAGAAGGATAAATCTTTTAAGTCAAGGTTAGGTCAGTGATGTTGAACACAGAGTGGGGACTGAGGGACAGGGAGCCAAGAAAGTTAAGGAATTTATAGCCAAGTCTGTAAACGAAGAGGATTGATGCTAGCTGAAGACAAAGAAAGGATTCATTGGAAGGAGGGCGAAATGGTCTTAGAAAGTAGGTGTTGGGGAGATTGGGGAGTTTCTCACAGGTCTTGATATACTGTTCCAATTATCTTTGCACCACAGCATCTGTCACATAATAAGTCCTAAAATGAAGCAAAAATATTGTTGGGATTCCACCACAAAGGCAAGCATTTCTTATTAATATTAATTTTGAAATAACACTACTTTCATAAAACTTAGTTTAAATATGACCAACTATATAGGGCATGCAAATAAAATAGATTAAAGAAGAAAGTTAATTCCAAGAATATTCAATGAGAAATTTATTTTTTTTTCTCTCTGTAGTTGATTATTTGTGCTTGTCTCCCCTGTACCCCAAGTAGTCAGGGTGATCTTTTGGAAATGTAAATCATGTCATGTAGTTTTTTGCTTAAAATTTTCTAAAGGCTCTCGCTTACCCACAAATAAAATCTAAAGTGCTTCCCATGACTCACAAGGTCGGGTTCTGATTCTTAACAAATTTTCTAACACTATCAGTTACCCCTCATCCTTCACCACTCTCCCCTACCCTCTAATATTCTTTAGTTATGTTGACTTTTCTTTCCGTTTCACAAATATGCCAAGCTAATTGTGGTCTCAGGGACTTTGCTTTTGCTGTTGCCTCTCTTTAGTGAGCTCAATCTGTAGATTTTCACATGAAAAACTCTAAGCACAGTATCTAACAGATGAAAAAAGTGGTGTTATTATTTATAATACTGTTCTCTACAAGTTCTTCTGTCCTTAGAATGTCCAATTATTTTGGGGGGTGGGGGAGATTTCCTCATTTACTTTTATGTGTTTTTGAGGTAAAAGATGGATGATAAAAAACTTTCCTATGGGAAAAAAGATGGAAGGTGTGCCTGCATCAGTCAGAATAAACTAATTATGCTCCAAAAACAAACAATCCCCCAAATCTCAGTGGCTTAAAACAACCACTGGCTTAACAAACGAAGGTGTATTTTTCGTTCATGCAGACTGGCAAGAAGGTTCTACTCATTAGAGAGATGCTAACATTTTATGAAACTACAAACTCAGGGCTTTTTTATATTAAAGTTTCAGGGCTTGCCATGTCAGAGGAAGGTAAGGATAGAGAACAGAGCACTGCCAATTTAATGGTTTATTCCAGAAATGACACAAATCATTGCTCAGATTTTAATTAACTATAAGTCTGGATCTGCTTTCTCCCATCTACATTCCCATTTTTTTATTAGGCCTTGATGCTAGGGACTAAATTTTTTTATTAAGGTTTTTCAAAGTAATTTTGGAGTACTTTTAACATTTCAGATTCCTAGATTTCACTTTCCAAGATTGTGATTTAGTTGGTCTGGGATGGGATCTGCATTTCTTCTAGGTTACTCAGTCGCAGATAATTTGGAGACCACACTTAAAAAATACCTCTGGAGACTAGAACAATGGTTGATCTATTGTAAGTGATGAATAAATATTTTTTGATTCACTATACAATTACGGTTCTTTTATGAATGAGGATTTAAAGGAATGAGTAAGTAATTTAAATGAAGAGAATTTATATATCTTAAATTTCATTAGAAGGAAGAGGAAAGTCCAGAGTTTTGTCCATTTACCCTAAAATAACTCTCAACTTCTGGGAGAAGGTAATGGTGGGACTGTCTTTCTTTAACTTTGTTCAAGTCGTCAGGTTAACCCACACAGGATCCCAGCCATGTCTTATCTCGTATTTAGGAAGAAAGCCCATGTCGAAGGATATTAAAACAAAAAGTGAGTTTTTTGATTCATTTCATTTGAAAGAAACTATGGAGAAAGCAAATGCAATCTCTTGTAATTAGAAGTCACTTTAGTTGTGTGACTCACAGCCCGCATTTCTTTGATAGTGACAGATAACAGCTGATTTTTCATGCTGATTAAAAATCCAGTGGCAAATAACTTCAAAACCCCAACTAAGTGGGAACTAAACTCTTTTGTCACTTATATCTGCAATATTTTCACACTCCGATCACAGAATAATAATACTAGAAGTAAAGATCATAATGGTGTCATAGAAAATAAATATATGCTTTTGAAGTAAAGTTAATGTTTCATTATGATAGGATACCCATCCCCTTGAAGAGTTCAACTATTTAAAAAACAGATCTGTTGAATTTTCAATAATCAGGCTTTTCTTTGAAAGGGAGCTTCAGGCTGAAGGTCTCCATGGGTATGTACTCACAAGCATTAATTTTTGGTTCATAAAATCTGAAGGGTTCCGAAGTATTAAAAATTTCATGCAAAGCATTCAGATAATAACAATACAAAAAACTGATGTTTAAAATATCCATTAAAAATTAATCTGTATCAGATTCTATTTGCATAATTGCTGTGAGGTCTTGCTTTAATAGTACCTTCCTCCTCTGGGCGTTATTCATAATGTTAGCCTATTCTTATAGAATATGTATGAATATAGGCACTTATACCTTGGAGTGTGGACTAAAGAGATGATAACAAAAGAATATTTGTTCAGTTACTGCCTTGCTGAAAGTATTGGTATATTTCTTTAATATTTATATTCTGACCAGTGAATCTAAATATCTTGGCTGGGAAGTAAATAGGTAATTTTGCTTTTGTCTGAAAGTGGATCAAGTTTAGCTGATACTTCTCTAATAGATGGTAACAAACCAAAAGGGCAAAAAATGTGCAAGAAAACCATATGTACTTAAAAGTTTTGTTTCCTTATGTTACTGCATGATAGTGTATGCTTTTCCTGGAACACATCTGAGAAAGCAATGTTCAAAGAGGGTTTATGGTCTTCTTTCCCGTAGATTTCTTTGTAGTATTGTAATAAAATGGCTTTGTTTATTTAGAATATGCTGAAAACAATAATAGTCAATAATAGTAATGAGCTATATAGTAAGGATATTATTTATGATGTGCTTGTTAACAGGCCTCACAATATTATTATAAAACACAGAATGAGATGAGAACTGGGAGCCACAAATTCTAAGCTGTGTATTCTGCCTGGGACATTAGTGTGGTACCTAACTTTTTTTTTTTTTTTAATTCAGGTGCAAAATTGAGCTAATCATATGCCTCAGCCAATAGCTCATTATAATTACTGGTCCTAGAAAAGCTCCTTTCTTTAACCTATTTCATCTTTATTTCCATGTCTATTTTTTTCTTTCACCTAAAAAATAACCTAATGTACTTAGGTATCTTTGTATATGTTCCTGAAAAATATTTGTTGTTTTGTGCATTTTCATTTTTAATTTTCATAATTAGGGCTAAGTTATAAATCTCAATCAGTTTTTCCTTGTTTTACTCAGGTTCTATTTACATTTTTTTTGTATGTATTTCTACTTCTTAAGGCTGCTCGTTGCTGTGTCATTCAGTAGGATCTGCACAGTATTCACACTTGGTTTTTAAAAGTAAAATTTTGGTTGTCTTCTCTGAGGTTCATTATTTATTAATTTGTTCATTCCCTGTCTCCGTCTTTCTAACAATCAAATATGTTTTGCAAATGAAGATCCCAGTGTACCAGGATGAGGGAAAATGGAAGTCTTTAATAACATTTTCCGGTGAAGTTCTATAATGGCACAGAAATACACAGCTCTCTGACCAAGGAGAAGCCTTCCTTCAGTAGACATGAAGTACATAAAATATCCCATACTATTCTTTCAGTCTCACCTGTACTGTAATTCTAAATATAGCCTAACTGATGTTATGAAGCTATCTTTCAGAATGCTCATTTTCAATGAAATATAGAAATTACTTGCACAGTTGTGGAACCAGGGATACATAAGGAAATACATAAATTTAAAATAACATAAAGCCAGAGAGTCCTAGAATCAGAGTCCTAGCATCTTTTGATGCTGACTTGCTCAGTTATTGCGCATGGTCATTAAAATGACTACCTTTTCTTTCTTCATAGATCTTGGATAATAACCCAGCGTATCTTGAGTTTCTTAAGGAAAAGTGATTATTACTATTAAGTAGAACCATTTCCTGCACTCTTTTTAAGGTCTTTGGGACCTAATGAAGAATGTAAACCAGCCTGATGAGGACCTGCTCCTGAGAGCACTGGCCCTCCTCCCTCTGGAACTGTGCCAGGAGGCTGTGTGCTTAATCTGCTCAGAAATCGCTCCTTTCTGTCTGTCACTGAAGCCTGAACACACACCAGGAATTAGGTACTAATTAATGTCAACACATTACAAATGAAAAAAGAAGGGAAATTGCTTGGACTCATTCCTGAGGAAATCTATAGCAGTTTGCTTCAGTTAAAGTTAATGTGTACCTCGAGGCAGAACTGAACCAAATCATAAAATGCTGCTCATGTGGATAAGTGACCTGGAGGTGACCTGTGTGAGCCTCTTGACCAGTATTTGTTTCTATATCATGTCAATGGATGCTGCTTACACCATTGGGTGATCTGTTTGGGTGCATTAGACAGTCTAAGAATCCAAACTACTGCTCCATAAGCAATCCATTCTAGAGTGCTTATAAAAAATTCTAGGAAATAACTTTCAAAATGGCACTTTCCTGATTTGAATCATTGTTGCTTTATGGACTTCGATGAATAGTTTTTCCAACAGTGGAACAAACATTGTTACATGGATCTTAGAAAGTCTTCCTCTTTTAATTAGAAGCAGATTCTGATATCATGCTTTTATAGTTATAAAATTAGAAGTTGAATGTTAAAATCCAAATAACAATTTTGTGTAATCATGATAATAAATGTGTACCTATGTGTCATATTTGATCTACAGGTATGAGATTGAGTCCAATATGTGAGATACCGAGATATCCATCAGGAGTGAGTCTGCAGTCAGGAATGGGAGACTCATTCTGCAGAATAAGCAGTTAGAGCTGCAGCAGACCAAGGGGGTTCACTTTTATGTTCATCGTTCTTTAGGTTTCCTTATCATTTTTTCCCTTTTAGGGATGTTGTTGATGTGCACTTTTCTAGATTTCACCTGTATAAGAACGTCTGGGCTTAGACAGTTAAGCACACTGCTTGCTTTGCTCAGAACTTCAGCTCTCTAGAGAAGACTCTATGCTATTGAATCTGTCTATCTCCAGAGCTCAGCACAGCACCTGGCCTGCAGGATGGGCCCAAATTACTGAATATGTAAGGACTACAGACTAATGCAGAAATACCTATAATGTCAAGCCAAGTTATGACTATATTAGTAAACTGTTAATAAACCCACTTTAGTGGATGGACTTTGGAGTTAAAAACATCTAAATTACAGTCCTGACAACTATATGGCCATGGGAAGCACTCCCTTACACTTTCATCGTTCTCATCTGTAGATTAGGGTTAATAATGGGCTAGGGGAGAGGTCTATAGTGAAGACTTTTTTAAACACATCAACCCCAATGATTTTAAGTTAAAAAAAATTAAGTTCTAGCAATATGGGATCTTAATTAAATACTGCCTTGATTGTTCTCTAACAGTTCCCCCCCCCCAATCTTAATATGATAACTGTAATAAAGAGATTCAAGAGCATGCATTTTTCTCTGTTTTCCTGAGCATTTAGCATTTATATGTAAGTCCTAGTCTGTGTGCTATCTACAAACCACACTATAAGGGATAGATATGGAAGGACATGCAAATAGAAATGAGGATTATTAAGAAAAGTCTGTTTGAAACGTCCTGGCTCCATCCATGCACTAGTATTCCAGCAAATAATGCGCATAATTTACGTTGTATTTTGCTAAAGTCCTGAAAGGTGAGAAAGCTGAAGAGAAATAAGAGCAAAGGAGCAAATAGCAGAACTCGTTCTGGGAAAGTAGTAGGCAGACTAAGTACTGGACAGAGAAGGCACCTCCAGGGGGATTAGTTCATTTTCCAACAGTGAAAGTATTGGAGGAGGGGCTTTTTTTTTTTAAATAAATGTAGGAGCACAAGGTGCACTTTGAAATACTTAAAAGCTAGAAAAAAATAGATGTTTTGGTTCTTTTAAAATTTAACAGAATGATACCACAAATTCATCAAATGTCTTACAGAGCACCCTTACAAATGAAAGATATATATTAAACCCACTAAAATGGCTTCCTATGTGGGGGAGAGAAAATGGGGCCAAGAGGGAATAAAAACATAAATGTGAGGGGCCTTGTCCAGATTACTAGTATTTGACAGTTCTGAATTGAATATGAATAATTAACTTGACTCTCTGCACCTGGGTCCAACAGAAGCCCATCACCACCACCACCAAACCGATAATAAAACTAAAATGTGCAGTGTAAGTGTACAAGGTTTTTAGGGAAGCCATTCGCATTTTATACACTGGGGAATGATGCTTTAGGCTACAGAGTGCCTAGGACTCCCAGGTGCAGGTAGGAATGTGTATGTGTGCGTGTGTGTCCTTTCCTGTGACCAAATTGTCATGAAGAGAAACAGAGCCTGAGAAAACTACTGGCTTTTGACTGATTTGGTTTTTGTGAGTCAGGATATTCACTTTCAAAACATAGTCTTTCTTTTCAATAGAAGCTCTCCTTAACTTTCATATATATATGTATATATATATATATGTGTGTGTGTATGTGTATATATATATATATATACATATATATATATATATTTGCATAGAGAGTGTATGTATGTGTGTGTGGACACATGTGCATGTGTGTTTGCATAAATCTTTGGAGTTTACAAATAACACCAGTAACCAATTTAAGACCAACTGATTATAAGAATTGAAAGCTGCTGCAGCAGCAGCAGCAACAACAACAAACCAGCAAAACAATATGCACTCCATTAAAATATAACCAGATAAACATTTGTTATAAGCTTGAAAAAATCTGTCTCCTTTACTAGGTTGAATATGTTGAAATCCATCTACAGTTAATTAAAAAAAAAAAAAAAAGCTTGTGAGGATCTGGCTGAAATGGAAGACAAAGGAAACTAAAATACTATTTTTTCAAAAAGAAATGTATAGGGATGCCAGTGTAGGCACTCAATCAGAAATGTGAATCATCGGTTTAAAAGTCAGAAGATTTAGGTTTTATAAATCTGTCTTTATACCAAAGGTATGGAACAAGAATAGTATATTCCTCCAATGGGATGATGTGATTGTGGTCGTAAAAATATCTCAAATATTGCACTATATTTTCTATGTTCCATATTCTTGACCACTTAGCTATCATTTTATTTCATATTTGAAATGTTTAAGATAATGTCACAAATATACATAAAAGCATGTATGTGTTGGTGAGCACACACACCCAGCCTCTCTGCACTGCTCTATGACCAAACTTTCCTATCTGCTTACTTACTCAGAGATTCAAGTTTTATTTTTTTTGGGTTTTTTGTTTGTTTGTTTGTTTGTTTGTTTGTTTTTGTTTTTGAGCATTATCCTAAAGCAATTATGCCAAAATCTGTGATCCTTCCATATTCACAAGCAAAACAAGGCTGGCCTTGATCTGTGCATTTTGGGTACCAGGCAGCAGCTGCTTATCATCTGCCTTCACTGGAGTGTTTTCTCATTGATTGCATTTCTTTTTTGACTCTTTCTTTATAAAAGAGACTGAGAGAAAGAGAAAGAAAAGGGGTGGGAGCAGAAGAGAGAGAAAGGGAGAGAAAAAGTGGAGAGAGAGAAAGGCAGGCTATTATTAAAACCATAGCCACATCACATCACTGACAAACTAGTGGATGCTGGGGGTGGAAGAGGCACACTCCACCACCAAAGTCAAAAGTCACCTGCCTACCTCACTTGTGTATGTGCTCAACCACATGAAAACTAAGCATGGGACAGTTTTGCCAAATTGCATATTTTTGGCTCAATTATATTGGTTTAGGTAGCTTGAAGAAGAGCTTTCCTTCATATTCTGCCTTGAATGTAATGTTACACAGCAACAATAAAATCTTTTGAATTCAGGGGGACTTCTTGTGAGTGTGTGAGAGTCAGGATAGTAAAGCAGAGAGAAAAATCATGTCAACATGAAGGAAATAAGTACATTTTTAAACTGTAACTTCAACAGTTTGCCCTCATTTCAGTAGACCTAGCCTAGATGTTGTTTTTATTATTTTTGGTTATATTTATAATATAGGACTATACACTATTAAAAAAAATTTTTTTTAAAGTAGAATACAAGCATAGAAGTTTCCACGAAGAGTTCCACTTACAATGATATTGTTCTGGGAATATAAATTGGTATAGGATAGACTTTCTGAAAGACAATATGACAATAGCAATAAAAAAAACTTTAAAAATTTGCTTGACCTAGACACAAGAATTTATTTCTAAAAAATTATTCTAAAAAATTTAAAGTTGGTACAATGTAGCCTCATTTTTAATAGCACATTTTTAAAGTCCAAAAATAGGAGAGTAATTAAGTGAAAGATTTTACATCCACACAATGAAAGAGGTATCCTTAGACAACTATGTTGTAAAAAAAAAATTATCATGGTGGAAAAATGATCACAAAATATTAACCAAAAGAAGTGCCCTATAAACTATTTGAATAACATGTCTATTTTGTAAAACAGAAATGCAGAAGTGTTTGTAGGGATAGAAAGAAAATTCAGCAAAATGTAAAATATTATTTTGCTTTTTATGCATTTTTATATTTTTTATATTTTATATTTTCCAAATTTTTTCTTCGATTGCTTTCTTATGTGATTGGCATAATCTCATAATTGCTACTAAAATATTCATTAATAATCAAAAGCCTTTTTCTCTCTGGGTTTAATAATTTGGTTCAAGTCAGAGGTTATGTCCCACATGATATATTGTGGGTCCTGGGATTGGTGCATTCCCGCACAGCTGTCTCAGACTTTCACTATTTGGAAATCTTGAGTGTAAATGATGAATTAGAATGTACTACATTCCTATGGAATAATGGTTCACCTCAGGTTAGCCATCTTGTTTGTCACCCATAACCAGATGCCCATACTATAACACAAATGATAACAAACTATGAATTCATGAAATGAAAGGCACTATTATTTTGCTGATAATGAGGAGGGGGGTCTGAGTTTAAATTGCTTTGGCAATCAACTCTGTATTTCCTGATTCTGATGCAACTGAAACCTCAACTTTCTCATATTACAATGGTTTATATAATATATAGATACGCACAGAAGTATATGATAAAAGTGTTTTATAGTTGGAGTAAGCAAGCAGCTGGATACCACTTTGTTTGATTTGTACTGAAGAGTGGAAGTTCAAACATAAACTGAAATGACTACCCCTTTGTTTAGCTATCACAGACTGTTTCTTTATCACAGTCACATGCAATCCATTGGAAAATATAGAGGCTATAACAAACATAGCACCGAACTCCATTATAATAAGTATTGTTCCAGAGTATAATCCCTGTACTGGTATCTCTTTAGATTCAAAGTAAAGGGAACAGCACCTTAGCATCCATTTTCTGTTTTTGTATTTTTTTTTCCCTACAGGGATTGCTTAAGGCATACTCAAAATGTGTTCGAAGAACACTCACATTCAAAGGCTCTCCATGGCTGTGAGGATGAATAATTTCCAACAAATAGGTATCTCCTATACTTTACTCAGCAGCCCTTAAAACCAGTTAACAAATGGCATGCATCCTCTGACTGTTGCCTTATATTTGGCAAGAATAAATAAATCAGATTAACACATTTAATGACAAAAATAACCAAACAATTTTAAGAGTCTTGGATTGGACCTCATATTTTTTTAATGTAAAATAAATGAAAACATGTTTTTATAAAACAACTGCTTTTCTACTGGAACTTAGAAAAATTCTTTGCTGATGTTGATAAAATCTTTTCTACCTTTGTGAACATGGCCAGTCATGTCAGAATGCTTCCAATAAAGAGACTAAGAGAGTCAAACAAGAATCCCCAAAGAAACAGTGGGAAATATTGGAATTTCAGACTTTTTTTTTTAATCACATTTCTGATTTCACACAATAAAGAACATAACTTGTTCAAGTTAAATCTCCTAGCATTGATTGTTAGATATCAGAGAAGGCCTTTAATTTAAGGTTTTATCAGATAACCAAACACTTGCAATGTTTGACTGACAATTTTACAGCTGGAGTACTGAAATATATTCTGCTTAGCAACTAATGTTAAGCAGCAAAAATTTTCTGACTATGTCATGGTTGTGAAAACAGGTGCAGGGTATCTGGAAAAAATTTAACTCTGAAGAGGAGACAAAAGTGATCTTCAAACGAATAGCTTGAACCTAAAGAATGTTATTCCATATACTAATAAAAGAAAACTTTCTATTTCTAAAAGTTATGTGTATTCCAACAAAAATAAACAGCGTTCAGCTACCAGGGAAAACCCAATCAAGTAATTGAGTTAGAATAATTTTTCTTCAAAGATTGTTATTTACATCTAAGAACACTTTTATTATTGTTATAGTAATCTATGTTATGTTTTGGTTCTTATGCACTAGTGGTGGTAAGCTGGTTTACACAATCTTTTGAAATGTTTACCCAAACGTAAACTGTAGGAAAGAATTAAGAAAAATTGCAAGGCATTTTTATCTTTTTTGATTTTGTAGCAACTATATTTTAGTCTCTTTAATTTCAGACTCTTTAATGAACAAAATGAGTAATGGCCATATTCTCAAAGTAACTAGAAACAAGAGACTCCGGGGTTTTCCTGATGATCTCTAAGATGTATTGGAAGCCTGAGTTAGGATAAGTGACAATGTAATTCTCAGATATTAGATGGTATGGAAAATGTTAGCAGTGGTTCCTGCAACTAAGAATTCAGCTTGTTCTTTTATTTTTAACCCAATGCAAATTACCATGCCTCACGTTACATCTTTTTAAAAAATTACTTTTGATAATCTGGCAGCAATGGACTTTTAAAAAAGTATTTTTACTTTTAATTAAAACTATTTAAATTAAACCTCTAGTGTAGAAATACAAAAACATCATTTGTCGGTTTGAAAATACTGAAAAAATGTCTTTTTAACATTTAATCAGGCTTGGAGGTCATCAAATGACTATATCCAAAGTTATCACCAGTGAATACAAATAAACTGCCTTTTTAAGGTTTTTTTTTTTCACCCCTTGATATCATCCACCTCACATTTTTCAGATTTTTTTTCCCCCTTAGAGTTATTCAGTTTTGACTCAAACACAGTTTTCAGCCTAGTACCGAAGCTCCCAAAGAATGATTTATTCATTTAGTGGCCTCTATCTTCTTTATAGGAAACCTAAGAGGAACAATTGTTTGGTCTCTTTTCTATGCTATTCTTTAGCTCAGTGGGAATGAACTGGCCTCTGCACCTCTCAGCTGAGCCTGCCTCTTTTTAGTTCTCCCAGTTTAGTGTGAGAGCACAAAGAAGAGTGACGAGCCTGGGATATATACCTTCTCCCACTCAGAGGTGCACAGCTGGAAAGAAAGGCAGGAAAGTTCTGCTCGCAGACCACACAAAGTACTCCCCACCAGGCTGCAGCTGTGACAAGCCAGCAATTCTTCCCTCGACACCTAAGGCACATATTTCATAGTCTAAGAATAGATGTGCTTACACCGATCAAGAGTCGGGGAGGCTGACAGAATTACCCTCATATGGCTGGGGCTCAGATGCATAAAGATGTCAAGAGATCTGGTTTTAATTGAACTGCAAGCTTTTGAGATGTGGTATTCTACACACAGGGCCATTTTGCCTTATATGGTCAATAACATATGTTTTGGCAATATAAAAGAAAACAAAACAAAAACAGTAAATACGAGTTGTAACAAGAATTTATCAAGTACTGCAGAGAAGAAATAAAACTAGTGAACACTATGTAGAAACATATTTATGTTTTTGATTGTTGTACAGACTTAATATGCCAATTAAAAATTATTTCACAATTAATGGCTGTTTTATTCACTTGTTGTGAGGCAATTCCCTTAGAGATAGATTTTTCTTGTGATTGATTTGTTAACAATTAACAAAATAGTGTTTTTGCTTTTCATTTGGCATTAGGATTACTTCTTTGGGAAAGTCTGAATAGTAAAACAAAACTGCTACAATATTTTTATTATCATGATATCACAAAGTAAACACTGGGAACTGACTCACCAGGCAACTGATGTAGAAAGATCAAAGAAGACCCATATCATAATTTAACCTTAAGTGAAGGTTTGTGTGGAAACAAAAATTAGATAACAGATTAATCCTAAAATACAACTTATTTAGTCTATTGCTCCCTTTCAACGTTTCAAATATAGTCTTCATTGGTAATTAGTCTAGATGTCAACTTAGGATAAAAACCAAGTTCCCATTAGGAAATAGCATTTGTTTTTAATTTTTAAGAGTTCTGTACCTTCTCTTGACAAAATGTGAGACTTCTGAATTTGCAAACTTACTGGCCTGAAACTTGGTGATCTGTTTTTGTCTTTATGCAGCTCTTAGTAAAATTGTTTTTAAGGAAAACATATCACAAGATAAAATTTAAATATATTCTTTGTAGGGTGAAAAACTTCTGGCTTTATTATCTATAAAGAAATTGTTACACCCTTGGAGGTAGTACATTACTTCTGTACCCCAACAGGAGGTGGAGTTTATAGTTGAGGCAATGTCCTTTCTTGCTCTGTACTGCCTAAATCTCACCTGGCCTGTGGCCATCTATTTTGCCCAGACATAAAAACAGGCTACATAAAGAGAGAAAGTGATAAATAGGCCTAATAATTTTCTTACCTATCTGCATATTATTGACTAATTTGTTGATTAATTAGAAACTGTGTACAGTGATATTGTGATTCAAGTCTGGATCAACTTGATATTCTGCTTCTGGGAGGTTGTAAGAACACGTTCTAGATTGTTCTCATATCAGATGTTGGATGCTTTCATGAGATGTTTCATTGTTGGCCTACCAGAATTCAGGGCAGCTTGAGAAAATCCATCTCAGACTGCCAACTGGGGCAGAGAGAGCTAGATCTATAGTTACTGCCTCAAAGGAATTAATTATAAAATGTGAGTATTCTTTAAGTTTTGCCACTGTGCGACTTAGTTACAGTCACCCTTTCCTCCTTTGTCTAAGGAAGAGGCCAAGACCCCAAATGCCAGAAGCTTCCACAGAATAGAGCAAAGAGGTTTACCTGGTAAAAAAGCCAGTGAAACCTAGCTATAGCCAAACTATCTTCCCGTAAAAATGTCAAGCTGTGAGACAGCACCTTCAGCTGAGTTTCCTCTGATCCTATGGAAATAGTTGTCTCTGGTTTTGGTTCCAGTCTTGAGGAAGCACTGCAGTTAAACCTCAAAACCATCCATTTCCACTTGCTCATCTAGCTCTTAGGTACTTGGGTTTTGTTTCTGGTTAATTTTATGTTAATTTGACCTCAATATCTTTTTCTAAAAGGAAGTAACACAAGACTTGAAACAAAAGTTCATGTAAGAATGGTCACAAGAAAAACAATGTATCCCAGTTAATAAAATCTATAAGCAAATTTTGGCATGAGTTACTCAACTTAATAAGTCCATCACCTCACAAACAGGAGACAAATGGAGAGACTGCAGGGCATAGTTAGGAAAGGAAAAGATGACAAAAGGAGCTGAAATTTACTAAGTGGCGTTCAGGAAAAGCAACAGTAAACGACTGAGAGATCACTGACCCCGCTCTGGGTGAGATGAGGGCATCCACAGGGTCCTGTCAGGCAGAACACAAGCACACTTATGCTCCTGCACTGGTCCCTCTGCCTGGAAAAATCCCCTTTTTAAATTCTCCTGAGACCCAGGCACGGGAAATAAAACCCATCTTCCTTCCTATTGATGTAAAAATTCTTTTCTGAACTCTTTAATACAACGAATTGGGCGAGCAGGAGACATTGCATGCCATCTTAATTTGAGAGTAAATGGAACATGCCCCTGAGTGGCCTTCATCAATTATAACCAAGAAAACAAGCTTGGTGCACCTCACTTCTCCCATGGACTGTATTGATGGCTTTCCTATACTTCCACACAGAAGGGTTCAAGAAGCAACAAACATTAGGTTAGCCTCTGTTTTCTGGATGCTGAAAATAAATCATGATTTAATTGCAGTGCTAGCTAAAGACTGAAACCAAAACCAGAGACAGTGTAAATGTCACCTGTTTTAATAAGAAATTATTAATAAGTTCATATGTCTCTTTACTAAGTCAGGCTGGGCAATGAGGTGATCAATTTATAAGCAATGTAGACAAAAGGGAGAAATAGGTTTGTAAAGCAAATAAATTGATCGGAAAGTAATAACCCAAGGTCCCCATCAGCTGAAACTTAGGCCATTAAAACTAGAAGATTCTAGAGATGAACTAGAGCAAATAAGATGAAGATTTAGGAGGCCGAGTCCCAAAGGGGTTAAGTGGCTGCCATAGGACCCAGCAATGTAGGGCTGAGTGTCATTTTTTGTCTCCCAGATTTTTGTTTTTGTCACTATGGTCTGCTGTTTGCTATATCGTTATGATTTAGAAAAGTCAAATATTTTCCCAGAGTTGTTTTTAAGTAGAAATTACTGTGGCACTTGTAATGTTCCTTTTCAAATTTCCCTGCTAGGATTTTTGATGTCTTTTCCTAGCAGGAGTCCCTGCCTGCCCTCTCCTCCTGACCTCAGTCTCCCACGTTGACATAAGCTGCTGGCTTCTGATTTCCTCCTCCTCACACTCCCTCCTCCTGAGCATCTTGCTTTGCTCTCTGCCTTAGGGTTCCATTCCCAACCCCCCTGTTTTCTTCGTCTAGTCACACAATAACATCGCCAGTCCATGAAATCTCCACGGTAGATGTCTCAGTTGCCCTGACTCACAGAATCATCTACATCATGCTTTTCACAGTGAGGTCATCAGGACAGCAGCATCACATCATCTGGGAACTTGTTAGAAATGCAAGTTCGGGACTCAGACCTATTGTCTCTAGTGGTAAGGCCCAGCAATCTATGTTTTAATGCACCCGACAGGTGATTCTGACCCCAGATCTGAAAACCACTAACCTACATTATCTTTTGGTAACAGGAGTTCATGGGCCAGAGCTCCGTGTAGAGCAGTATGTGTGCAGATCCTACTTTCTGGCTGTGTACTTTGGATAAATTATTTAACCTCTCTGTGCCTCATAGTCTTCATCTGTGAGATGGGAATAAAAATACTTTGCCTCAGAGATTTGTTGTGGGGATGAAATGATACAAACTATTATTTTAGAGCAAAAATTAGGAAATGCTAAAAAATATTAGCACTTTTTTTTTTCTAAGATAGTTCTGCCCACAACACATGAAATGAGTCACTTTCCCTATCATACCTTTATGAAACTTGTAAATAAATATTAATCAGTAGTGAAATCAAGTTGCTTAAAAATGTAAATTACATTCCAAATCAGTTTTTGATATTATCAATTTTTATAAAATTATTTTCATGTTTGCGTTTAAAATAGTTATATGAATAATTAATTTATATCTTTTAACAGATAATAAAAGTGATGACATAATATCAACTCAAAAGAATTAGTTTAGAGAAAGCCATTTTATTGCCACATAGAAATAAACCCAGAAAAAGGTTTGCAAGTTTGTTCTTGTAGCAGCTAATACCCTTAAAAGAAGAAACACACACGTTTGTTGCTAATAATAAAACACCCTGGTCTTTTTCAGTCTAGGACAACTCTAAACTTGCCTGTGCAGAATATCCTTGAGGCATAAAACGAAATGCAACAGATGGAACAGGACCCCACAAGCAATTCTTCAAATCTGAATCATGCATTTTTCTTGCACATAAATATCATTTCATGTCAATTGATACTCCTAAACACGCACACTCATAATTGTTGCTATACTTTAATTGTCATAAAGAAATGAGTTCTTAGTATCTCACATATAAAATGATCCCCATGTACATAGTTAAAAATATATAATTAAAGTTATGAATTCCTTTACATATGTTTCTTCACCCAGTGCTAAAGTGTAGTTTGTTTCTCTCCCATGCAATATTTCAAACCCCTTTAAATACCATATTATACTTTTAATAAAAAAATCAAAATACTAGACACATTACTGTTCTCACACCAATGAGGAGTGCTAGTAACTAGCAGAAAGCTTTATATGTGATATCCGCACTTTGAATTAGCTATTATTGTCCACGATGACCACATTGTTAATGGATATTGCAACTTCAAAGCTCCTGTTTCTTGGAACATCTGTGTAGTGCAGTGTATGGGCCTGGAGAAACGACTCAGACCAATAGTAAAAACAAAAAGCCCGCCCAGAAGGGATCTTTTTAAATGCAGGCCCAAAACTGTATGTGTATAGCATGTTTTTGGCAAGTCAGTAGTGAAGTTTTGAGCAGTGAGTATCTTGGAATTGTTATGTAATTGTTGTTAGGGAAATGTGTGGTCCTTAATAGAATTCTTAGCTGACCTGATTTCCATTCACATAACCTATGCTTTGGAGCAGTCATTGGGAGATCACCTTGATTTTGGTTTAAATGAAATTTTCCTGACTTTTATGTCAAATCTTTACTAAAAGATAGAAGAATTCTATTTTAAAAAATGGCTTGAACAGGTAGAAAAATGTGTAGGTAAAGTTTTACGGTGCACCAGCAAAATTTCACACACCGCAGCAGTTAAGTACAAGGGATTTTAGGAAAAGAAAATAAACATAATGAAGTGGAAGCCATAGAAAAACAAGTCTAAAAATCAGGTGTGAAAGAGAGTTGCTCCATTTGGAGGACACAGTCGCAAACACAGCTCTCTGGGTTCTTTCTCAGGACTCATAATGTTAGCCTGGAAACCATGTTGTTAGTGCTGAGGAGTAGATCTGGAAATCAGAAATCCTCATTCTGGTCCTCAAACACTAAGATTCTCTTTGGGGTTAATTATTGTTAATTTTAGTAATTCCATCTTGGAATGAGGAATCTGTACTTGAATTCCTTGTAAAAATCAATTCTTTCAAAAAACAACAACAACAAAAAAACAGAACCACTGTTAAAATTGGAACACTGAGAAGATAATGGAATCAAAAGAGCTAAGAGGGCTCTGCTGTAAAGGAATAGATTTATAAAAACAAATAGTGCCAGACAGTCTTGATAAGGTTTACAATAGAATTAAAAACTTAGTGAGCACAATGAATGTACTTTAACACACATATGTTTATATTTTTGTAATGCATTTGATACAGTATCTCGATAAATCTTATTTGCCAACCTAATTAGCATTGGCTTTGCTGTGTTCTCTGTCACATGGACTGAGAACTGGCTGGAGGACAGTCCTAATGACTCAGGGCAATGTGTTGACTACAGGGTCTGCAGGAGGTCTGGTTTTGTTTAACGTCTTTTTTAATGATCTGGAAGAAAGAGTAAATAATTCTTGAATGAAATAATATTTTAATGACAGGCACATGGGTGAACTGGAGAACACAATGAAGGAGAAGTGTGTAAGCAGCAGTTCCAGGTCCGCTACTGGTTTGAAGGAGGCCAGTCCCTTGATCTTTCTGGATTCGTTTTCCCTTGTGGAAAATGGTGATAATGGCACTCTTGTGAGAAAACAAAGATAAGATTTCAAATACAAAGTGTGATAATGCTCCCTCTGATAACATTTGGTGCTTATCTCCTGCTTACAATACTTGTTAAGAGTTACTTTAATATGGCTGAACATTGGGTAGGGCCGGTGTTGGAGAGAAACAGAACAGTGTTGTCAAGAGAAAACATGTTTGGAGGACAAATGGCTAAGACACCCTGAAAAACCACCTATTTATAAACAGGTGGAGGAAGCTTAGAGAGGGTAGAAAGCTGAAGAACAGGAACAGAATCTTCTGTGGGAAAACTGGATGGGAGGGTAAAGGATGATGCAGAAAAAGGTACAGCTGTCTTAGTGTGTTTGGGGTGCTGTAGGGGAATTAGAAAGGGACCTCGGGGAGACCCCTCATACCGTCCACCTTTCTTTTCCTTCTGGTCTACATAAAGGATGTGTTTATACCCAAGTACTTGTTAATTGATATTTAACTGTAAAGGTAGAAGCCAGTAGGCAATTTTAAGTAAAGCATTAAAAGCAATTATTTTTGTAGAGTCACCTCTAGTCTGATGTAGAGTTAGAAACATTTTTCTCAGTTTACACTGGGCAGTTAGCTGGAGCAGGTGGTGCTCATTGACATAAACAAAACTAAACATGATTTATTGATTTATTTTTCCCACTGAAATATGATTATCAAACAGAATTCTTATAACAGCTGACATGTCTCTTTTTTTTAGTAGGAAAAAATTAAAATCAGAAGATTATTGGTTCTTGCTTTGCAAAGCAGGCTCGCTCAGACTAGCCTGATCCTAAGTATTTTCCAGGAGTGCTTTTAAAGATACAGCTCTCAATGTCTCAGCCCAGACCCACCAAATCAGAATTTCCAAAGAAGCCAGGCAAGCATGAGAAACCCCAAAGTCTGAGTAAAGGGAACGGGATTGTTCTAAAGAATTGTCTATCCATCTTTGGTAGACTGAAGTAACCATATCTATCCAGTCTGATCCACTATATTTATACTGAATTATTAGTTTTTTTTTCTGCATAAAACCAAAGATTGAATAGAAAATAGACTAGTCCATTGCTTTTTCAGTTTTCCTTACCAATAAACAAAAGCCATATTAACCCTCTAGAACCTCATTTTACAATTAATAAGACTATGGCTTATTTTTCATGAGCTATTTACTTTTAATTTATTTATAATTTATATCCTGCCTATTTCCAAAAGATAGTTTAAGGATTATGTTTCAAATCATCTTGTTAGTGAAGGTTGAGAGAAAAAACCTTTAGAGACCCTGATGAAACTGAAGGGAATTATTGTTGTCTCATCACCAATATTCTGCTGGAACTGAGGCAAAAACTCACCCCTCCTCACTAGAAACTAGAGAGAAACTAAGAAGGTACTCTCAATAGCACAGTAGGGTCCTCTTTATGTATGAACCCTTTCTGGAGGTATCTGGGTTACTGAAAGCCCAGGTCTGTCTCTGAAACAGTGCTCTTGGGGGTCTACCCAGGCCATTCTAAAAAAAAAAGATTTCAGGTTTAATATAATGCTTAGAAAACATAAGACACAACTTTAAAAAAGTGTATGTGGGAAGGGTGGGTTTAAGGAGAGGATCACAGTAAAATATTCACACACACACAAAACACTTCACTGAGAAAGAAAAAAAAATTATGCTATGGAATAACATGAAAAAGAACTAAGATTTTTTTTAAGAGCCATAGGGACCATTATTAAATAGATTATGAAATGATTAAAACATTCTTTGAAAAAGTAAAACTACCATAAGTGATTATTTGTGGCCAAATTTTACTTTAAGTAAATATTATCGTCATTGTTTTAAAAGATTTTTTGGTGTGCATTTTGTGTCTGAGGTAAATTTGCTGTTTCCATCTGTTTTCTCTCTAAGCATAAGTAACATTTTGCACTCTTCTTTTCCTGATAGGCTGTGGCCTGCACATCTTGATTCTTCCTTCTTTCTTTCTTTTTTCCTCTTGCTTCTTCTTTCTTTTATTTTCTTCCTCTTCCTCTTCTTTTCTCCTCATCCTCCTTTTTTCCTCTTCCTCCTCTTCCTCCTTTTTCTTCTTCTCCTTCTCTTCTTCCTCCTCCTCTTACTCTTCTTCCTTCTTCTCCTTCTCCTTCCTCCCCCCCTTTTTTCCTTCTTCTTCCTCTTCTTCCTCCTGCTCCTCCTCCCTTTCCTCCTCCTTCCTCCTTCTTCTTCTATTAAATTTGAAACAGCAAAAATTTCCCTCAAAGAGAATTCAGCTTGTTTTGCATATTAGTACCGGCAAATTCTGTCCCTATAGCAAAAATGTGGTATTGCTACTCAACAGAATTCTGGTTACATGTACTTGGAGCCACTAAACTGATGTCTTTTGGTAGATCTCTCTCCACCTCCTCTTTCCTCTATGGATTATCTCACATGAGTTTTGCACTCACACATCTCTATGTTCCAGGAGAAGCTCAGGTAAGAGCAAAAATATCTTTCTGACCTTGACTTATCTCTTTGCCAGAAATGCTATCAGCTCAGCTCACTCCGTGTGTGTGAAAGGGGCTATGAGAATGAAATTCATTTTCTCATAAGTTGTTTCTACTTCTTTAAGAGTCCAGCTACCCCTTCACAAAACATTTAAAATAGAAATTATACTGAATACTCTCACCTTTTAATTTTAGCTCTGCTACCTACTGGCAGTGTGAATTGCTGGTAACTTCCGAATTCCTAATTTCCTCATTTCTAAAATGAGGACATTACCCAGAGTTTGCTGTGAAAGGAGCCAATAAGCCTAATACATCCAGCACAGTGCCAGAGACATGGTTTGTGCTTAATAAAATGGTAACTGTTATTATTATCATAAATATTTACTTTCATTGGTTAATTTTTTTAGGTTTTTCCATGGCCTTAGATTATCAAATTTTTTAAGTTTTTAAAAATTTTGATCTTTTTATATTGGCGATTCAACATTTTTGTTTCTTTTAAAAAATTTAAACATATTTAAACACTTTTTATGTTAAATTTTTATGGTTATTTAATTAGGTTTTAAATATTTTACTAATTCTTAAAATTTTTATTTTCATTATTCTATTTTTATTTTTATTTCCCTTCATTTCCTCTTCTATTTATGCATACAAATATGTGTGCATGAATTTATTTATTTATTTATTTTATGAGCTTGTTTTTATGATAGAGGCTCACATGAAAGCAAGGCAGCAGGAGTGGTAATAGCTTACTTTTATCATAAAAGATTGGCAGCAGCCTTTCTTCCATCTGCTCCTTCAACTGTGTTTAGCCCATGTAAGGAAGGAAGCAAAATCTTGAGAGGCTTAGGATAGCCCTAAGTTAAGGCTTCCTATGATTAAGATTTGTTTACTGCATAGGGAACACTTATTTTTACCATAGTCTCATGACAATCATTAATTACACCAGTACTTTTACTGTCTAGTACTGTTTTTGCTATTATTAATAGCATTTCCTGGCAACAACAGTAATTAAACATATTTAGAAAAACACTGTAAACAATTCATTTATATTTTCCCATTTGTTTAAAAAATTAAATACTGCCTTTTTCATTAATTTTTCTATTCAACGAATTAAGCACTAAATGCTTTGTTGAAGGGATAGTTCTTGCACCAGTGCAAGTACCATTTAGTTTGTACATTTCTACACTGACCTAAACGTAGCCACCAGCTACATGTGGTTAAGTGAGCACCTGAAATGTGGCTAGTGTGACTGAGGAACTGAATTTTTAGGTTTATTTAATTTTATTTAATTTTAAATTTACATTTTAATACTAAAGCACTGAAAAATAATTTCCCATTAAGCACAATTTTATTGTATGTATGGTATCTCATTAATAATTTTTATTTTTAATGTCTATAGCACCTGGTCTTCCTAGGTGGTCTCCCATCCAAGTACTAACCAAGCCCAACCCTGCTTAGCTTCTGAGATCACATGAGATTGGGCATGTTCAGGGTGTCATTAATGATTTTTCTTATATTGATTAAATGTTGAAATGATATTTTAGATACATTAGGTTATATTAAAATATATTATTAAAATTAATAATTCTTTTTACCTCTTTTAATGTGCCTACTAAAAAATAACATGTATAGTTTGCAATATATTTCAGTTGGCTAGTGCTGGCATAAACAATTCAACAAGAAGAACAAAATAATATTAAAATAACATGTAAATTAAAACATAATTAACTAATAAAAATTTTAGGAACTTATAAAAAGTTAATTGTGATTCATAAAGAGTTAGAAAGGAATCACCTAAAAACATGTCTTCATTTGAACTTGAGAGTTGGAAAAAGTGTCTACAGAGCAGGAAAAAAAAATGATCCAAATTTTAGGTGTAATACATAGGCTTACCAAGCTGAGAGGAATTAGCATTGAGAATGAATATCATAAAATGTAAGAGTGAGAAGTTAAAGATTCTTCTCCAAACTCCAACAATACATAAAAAACTCTTCAGTCACCTCCAGCAAGTATTTACTGTATGCATTGTTCTAATCAGATACTGAAGACACAGCAGACAAGTTCTTACTCTTGTTATATTCTATTTGAAAGAGTCAGAAAGTAGATAATTTGAAAATAAACGGAATTATCAGAAATCTAAGAATGTGGACTATGTTGATTTCTCAAAATACTCTCTTCACAAAAGTAGAAAGAATGCACAAAATTCAGACTGATTACATGTTATTTAAGAGTAACAAATTAATAAAGTTTTGAATAGAATTTAAAAAACCAAAAGGACAAGACAAAGGACACTTTTATATTTTTACAGTATTAGAAAGAAAATAAAATGGTGATAGGTATAAGAGGTGGAGGATAAAAGAAGTCACTCTAAGCTAATTTACATAGAATGCTCAAGGATGGCCTCATGGAGGAAATGACATGAGAGCTGATGATTAGAAAATAAGAAATTTTCAACCCCACAAATGTCTGGTCAGCAGATGAACTGACAATAGAAAGTCATGAGAATGAGTGAGTTTTGTGTGTTTTAGAAACAGAAAGACTACTTACTATATAGCTGGTGCTTGGGGAGCACAAGACTGGGACATATGCAGAAGCCAGATGACACCTGATCTTAGAAGCCAAAATAACAATTCTCAGTTTATCCTATGTGTAATGAAAAATTGTTGAAAATTTTTGATCAGAAGTATAATGGGGACTGATTTCTTGCTGCTCTGTGGAGAATTGAAAAACAATAGAATACTCCAACATCCATGAACTCAGTCATGCTTCTTGCTTTTGTATTCCTCTACAACATTATTTGTACATCGTAGGGCACTTTTCCTTTTTTTATTTTGTATTTTGATTATTCAATTCAAGTCATAGCTCCATTATCTAGGAAAATTCAATCTAATTCATCTTTACCTCTCTCATAGTCTCAGCACAGTGCCTTGGACATAATCAGCCCTCCATGAATATTTATTAAATGAATGAATCATGAAGTATATGGTAATTCAGACTCTGCTTGAATACATTCAATGACAAAAAGAGCATAGCTTCATAAAGCAACTCATGCCATTGTCAGAAGTTTCTATTGGTTAAAAAATGATTTAAAACTGATACAAAATGGATAATTTTTATTTCTGTTTATTTATTTTTATTTTTTTATTTGTCTGTGGAACAGCAGAGTGGAAATAAATTTTATCTTACAAAAGATCATCCTTTATTGCTGAGAGTGGTTATTTTCATAAATGTTTATCTTCATCATTTTCAACCTTTTCAAAAATTTTTGACACATTTTTATATATTCGCTCTCTTCATCACTTTCTTTAGTTTATACTTTAGTTTATCATAACCCCCTTAAAGTGATGTCCTAAAGTGAATATAATATATCACATGGATCTGAAGAGCCAGAGTATATTGAGGCTATTACTAACTTTGATGGAGATTCATACATGAATGCATGCTAAACATTGTTAATAGCTTCATCAAAATACTGGTGAATATTCAAACATTTAATCAGATTATTAAGATATGTCATCTGGTTGAAAGTGATGAGTGGGTACATAGGACTCATTGCCCTTGTTAGGACCCATTGCCCATGATAGTGATTCACTGAAGCAACTGAAATTGCTAGGGTAAAATCAGAAACATTTCGTAGAGCTCACTGATGGTGTCATTTGAGTTTAGGTTAATAAATGAGTGCTAAATTGGTGATGGGCATTATTTGTCTAAGTCACAGGCATGCATTTGGTAGGGATCTTAATTCTCTTAACCCCCTACTTTTTGTCTTAGGTTTGTGAACTACCAAATATCAGATGGCTTGCACAATGTTGGCCAAGTTTAAGGAGAATAAAATTTTGGAGTAGAAGAAAGTTATTTGAAACAGAAAGTTCTTCACAGCATATCTCATAGATAGATGTTAATTACACTTGCCTTTTGAGCTGGCTATGTAATAGAATTATAAAGTTAGAAGTAATCATAAAGACTGCCTTCCAATGTATTTAGGAATCTTTTATTAAACTGTAGGAAATAAACCATGATCATTAGAGCTACTTTCATGGATTTGTTCAACAATACTTTAAAGAACGAAGAGAAAAATAGTAAAATCTGTGTTATTTGTCTGAGTGAAGCATGATGATTAAAACATTGTATGGCTTACTTGCATTGACACTTATAGCATGCATCACTAGCTTCATCTAATTATCTTTATATTTTTTCTTTAGTCTGATAGCTTCTACTCTTTTAAAACTATACCTTTAGTTTCTGTTTATGTAAATCCCCTGTTTTGGGAACAAGGCACGATATATTTCCAATTGGTCATGAGATTCAAGGCAGCTTTAGCTTTTACTTTTTTCTTTATAGAAGAAAATGCATAAAGCAGCAATCTATTAAACCTGAAAACTTCTGAATGGTCTAAAGTTATGCTATTTCTTTTGCTTGTTTTGAGAGGAATAGCTCATTCTGCTGATGTAAAAACAGGAATTATTAGTTTGCTCATTTTTTCTCAATTCCATCTTCAGTGACAATAAGTTTGTCATGGTTTTTGCTAATTTTTTTTTGATTGGCATGTTTTCATTATGAATTTGTTATAGCTCATTATGGTCTCTTTGGCTAGATTCTTGAATATAGTAGTCTCATAAATGCATCTCCCAAGTCAATGTTTAGCCACATTAAAAACATAGGTTCCAATTTTTAAAACAAGTAAAATTTTAACATTTAAGTCAATATTCTTAGATAATTCTAATTCTCTTAATGTAACCACAATTAAAAATAGTATGTTATTGAGAAAATATGTCAATGAAAAATAAAAGATTTTAGACAGAAAGTGTTTATCCTTTTATGCCTAGAAATAAACTAAATGTATACTTTTTTTCCAAAAATGTTAAGCAAAAAAATTATTTTCTTAGTGAAAGTGTGGACCAAAAACTGTTGCTAAATACCAAACAAAATTAAAAGCTTCTAGGTAGAATGAAGTGGCTGTGGTCCACCAAGACTAGAGTGAATGAATCAAATACAAAAATAATCATTAAAGTCATCTCAGAATTGCTGAAGCAACAAGAACAGGAAGAGTTAATATTCTGGAGAAGGGAAAATGCTGGATAGATAGTTTAATCTTTTGCAGCTGAGTGTATCTGATAATTCTTAGTGTAGGTAAAAGATGAATATACAGATTAAGTACCAAACAGAAAATTGATGTCAGAAAAACCATCAGAGTCTCTAATAGACTTGAAAACAGTGTGACAAAACAAAATTGGAGATTACTGGACTTCAAACATAGAGCTGCTTCACTCTTAAATTATTTACCAAATTCTGAACCAATGCAGTGACAGAGGCTAAATACACAAAGAACTCTGGAAAGTAGAGGAGAATTTGTGTTAGTTTCTATTGCTGAAAAGACAATTATTATAGTTTAAGACTTTCCAGGGAGAGACATCACAAAAAATATACCATGTTCTCAGATGAAAGCCCTGGATGGTGGGAAGAGGAGTATGTCCCCAAAATAGAGGATGATTGAGCCTTTCCAAAGCTGAAACCCAGCCTCAACTTTGTTGTCAATGAAAATTTGAACATTATGAACTAAAGTCAAGAGAAAAAATAGAAAATAGAAACAGACTCAAAGTGATCCAGATATTATAATTAACAGACAAGGACTTTATAGTAACTATGATTCAGAGGTTCAAGAAATAGATAAAAAGAGACAAAATAGAAGAAAAGATAGAAAAATTTCTTAGAGAATTAGAATCTACAAAAAGAGTCAATTGTAAATTGCCAAACTGAAAAGTACATTATGGGGAATCAAGAAATCAATAGATGTATTTGGTAGCAGATCTGAAGAATGGAAGACAAGTTAGGAAACTAGAAGACAAGTCCTTAGTAAAAGGTACAAACCAAAATAAACACGAAAAGAACTAAGTACATAAAAAATGAGTATGTGGTCCATTCAGACCACAATAAAAATTTCTAAAATGCATGTATTTGGATTACCAAAAAAAGGAAAGAAACCAAAGAAATATTAAAAATAGATGATGGCAAATAATTTTTCCAAAATTGGTGAAAAAATTAACATTCAATGGTTGTGAAATTCAAATAGGATTAAAAAATTAACTCGATATACAGTAATAAAACTGATGAAAACCAAAAAGAAAAATAAAAGCAGCCTGAGAAAAAGTCATCAGACTTTCAAAGGAATCAGACCTTCGTTACCAAACAATGATAACAGAAATAGGAAATAATAAAGTGACAACTTTACAGTGCTGAAACGAAACAAACAAACTTCCAACATAGAATTCTATCCCATGAAAAATATCCTTAAAAATATTTTTTAGAAAATAAAACTTGAGAAAATTAGTCATCAGCCACCATATCTTAAGAAAAATTAACAGAAGTTCATTATGCATTAACAAAATGATCTCAGACAGAAACAAGGACATGAGAGGTATAAAAAGCACAGGAAAGAATATGGATAAAATAATTGAATATTAATTGTTCAAATAATAATAATAATAATAATCTTTGATATTTAAAAATTATGTATAAGTAAAATGCATAAGAGTAATACCATAAAAGATGGGATAAGTAAACCTAATGACAGCATTCTAAGTAAGTTCCAGGTGTGTTCCTTGTGTAGGTTGTATGTGCTGTCCTGTTCTAGTTGAGCCTTGGAATATCAATGAGAGGAATTGGCTGTGAGGACTGGCTATGACTACAGCGGAAGAGCTGATCCTACAGAGCAGAATTCACTTTAGCAGGGCTCTGATGCCTGTCAAAACTGTCCTGTGGGTGTGTCACTTGTGGAGGTGGTTGGGTGATTCTCTGATATAGTCTGAAGCTGGCCACTGGGTGTGTTAGTTCTGGGACCTCTTGGGAGGGGTTTTGTGGCAGGCCAAGGTCAGATGCTGCTTATGCCCTGTCTGGGGCCGCTTGGTATAAGCTACAAAGTGATCTGCAGAAGGTTGTCACTATGCTGGACTTAGAAGAAAGTACCTGGAGTTGCCTGGGAGAAACTAAGCTGTGAACTAAGGTTGGTGCTGCTACTGCCAAACTTGGAGATGCTTAGCAAGAGGTATAGGGCATGTCAAGGTCAGATACTGCTCATTTGTGGTTTGTATCCTCCAGCATTGACCAAAACAGGCCATTTGTATGGAAAAGCCACTGGAATCAGCTGGGATGAGTTTGCAAGTTGAGTGGGACAGAGTCTCAGAGAGTCACCAGGGCAGGGCAAATAGTGTTAGCCAAGTTTATGGAGACTCAGATACGGCACCTACCCGAATGTACATGCTGGGTGGGAAGAGGGTTCATCAAAAGAACAGTAGCTTCTGTCAGCATTTTTGTCTCAGAGAAAGCTGCTTCTTTAGCCTTTTCCCTGAAGCCAGTAGATTCAGTTCCTCTTCGTATATCCCTGGCACCTTTCAAACAGCTGCCTCGGCACTGAGGGGCAGAGAGAGGGTCAGTCAGCTAGAAAGTCTGTTAGCAGGCCCTTTAAGAGGAGCACATGGGATTTCAGCCATACTCCATCTTACTCAGCCACAATTTCTGCTGGTTTTCACAGCAAGAACCTACAACTAAAACTACTCAAACCAGCAAAGCTATCATTTAGAATCGAAGGACAGATGAAAAGATTCTTAGACAAGAAAAAGCTAAAGGAGTTCACCACCACCAAACCACTATTACAATAAATGTTAAAGGGTCTTCTTTAATAAGAAGGAAAAAATATACAAAATATGAATAAAATGGCAATCACTACACATCTATCAACAATTACTTGAAAGGCAAGTGGATTCAATGCTTCAATCAAAAGACATGGTTCCTGAATGAATAAGAAAACAAGTCCTTTATGTATGCTGCCTACAGGAGACTCACTTCAGGTCTAAAGACACCCACAGACTGAGTGAAGGGATAGAAAAAGATATTTCATGAAAATGGAAACAAAACAAAAGCCAGAGTAACAATACTTACAAAATAGACTTTAGAACAAATGCTATAATAAGAGACAAAGAAGGACCCAGTAATAGTGCTTCTGAGTATTTATCCAAAGAAACCTAAAACACTACCTCGAAGGAACATGTGCATCCACATGTTGTTCATTGCAGCATTATTTACAATAGCTAAGATATGGAAGCAACCTGGGTATCTATCAGTGGATAAATGAAGAATTGGTATACATATATAAAATGGTATACACACAATAAAATTTTACTCAGCCATAAAAAGAATGAAGTCTTGCCATATGTAACAACACAGATGGACCTAGAGGACACAGCACTGAATGGAGTAAGTCAGACAGAGAAAGACAAATGTCATATGATTTCACTGATATGTAGAATCTAAAAAACGAAATAAATGAACAAATGCTCACAGATACAGAGAACATTTCGATGGCTGCCAGATGGGAGGGGAGTTGGGAAGATGGGTGAAAAAGGGGAAGGAATTTAGAACTACAAATTGGTAGTTACAAAGTAGTTATGTGGATATAAAGTATAGCATAAGTAATATACTCAATAATATTATAATAGCTATGTATGGTGTCAAATGGTACTAGATTTATCAGGGTGGTCACTTTGTAAGTTAAATGTCCAATCTCTATAGTGTATATTTAAAACTTATTTAAAATTATATGTCATTTCAAATAAACAAATAAAATTCTTAAAAACCCAAAAGCCTAGAAATGAAGAAAGAAAAAAAAAACAATAACACTTAACTGTCTGCTTCTTAAAATACATAGACCATAAATGTAAGAACAGAGTAGTTTAAAAATAAAACAAAGAAATAAATGAACTTTGCAATCATTAACAAAAAATGGTATAGCTCTACTAATAGAAGAAAAAGTAAGCATTAATAAAAATGCATTTGTAGAAATAAAATAAGTTACTGGAGGCAAAGGAGTCTAAAATTCAGAATGGTATAAATTCCTAACTCTTTATGAATCAATATTGTAGCTTCAACATACAGAGAATACACATGTACAGACCTAGAGATAAATGTAAATATCCACAATCATACTGGGAGACTAAAGCAATTTTCTAAATACATAATAAAATAAGCAAGAGTAAAATCAATAAAAGTTTGGAATATCTGAGAAGCAAATGAACAAAATGAACCTTTTTGATGTATGTGAATTAAAGATAATATCAACATAATTAAAATCCCTTTCAAGTGAAAATAAAACATTTATAAAAGTTTACCATAGGATTTGTCACAAAGCAAATTTCAATAGATTTCAAAGATGGAAATAATTAGGAGTATAGTATGTATTTTTACCTCAGTGGAAATAGCCTAGCTATCAGTAACAAAAAATAAATAGAAAATCACTAACTGCTTCAAATTTAAACCATCTACTTAGAAACAGAGCACAAGTTAAAAGAGTAATGATGGAAAATAGAAAATATTTCAAAGTAAATAATAAAGATGGAACATTTTACAATAAATTATAATTCCACAAAAGCAACATTGATGAATCTCACAAGATGCCAGACACATAAGAGAACATTGTGTGATTTTGTTTACATAAAGATAAGCAGGCTAAACCAGCCTCTGATGCTAGAATTCAGATTGACTCTTTATTGGGGTGGGGAGCAGAATATCTGGTAATGTTCTATTTCTTCATTTAGGTGAAGGATATGTTCAATTTCTGACAATTCAAGTTGTACATTTAGAATTGGTGCACTTTAAAAATGTTTCACTTGAATTAAAAATTTTATTTAAAAAAACACAATTGACTTTAAGTTTGCTAATGTACGGTCATTGAAAGTATTCCTGTATTTGAGAGTCATCAGTGCTGTGGGTTAAGTAAGTTTGAAGAGAAGGAGCTAAAAAAGGCCACAGTCAATAGAAGTTGAGACCTTGAATTAAACAGGCGAGTGTCAATTCTTTTCCTAAATAGAGACATAACAGTAAGTCTTCCCGCAGAAAGGTTATTCTTAACAACTATCAATATTTCACACAGATAATCTCTAAAATATACCTTTATTGTCAAATGAGAAACTAGATGCAAGTGTACTATTGGATTACCATGATTTTAATTGAGATGCAAGGTTGAGGACCTTTTTTTCCCTCTACACAAGTATTTAAAAATGTGTCCCTTTAAACCTGATCAAAGGAGGTTGAAACAATTGACAGGAGAAGCAGTGCTATTATGTCTGATTTGAGAATTACTGATCATATAAAATTGATCAGAAGAAGGAATATGTTGTCACAATTCTATCAAAATTTAAAAATTAATTTGTACTTAAGATTAGCAGCATGTTCCTAAACATACCATCTTAATCAAGGTTGGTTAGGCTGAGTAATCATGTCCACATCTATTTGGTAATGCCAAATGTGACCTGGATCACTAAAATACCTGTAATCATGTTTTCACCCTTTGTCTAGTAAAAAGGGCTATTTTACTTGCTATGCTATATCCTGTGTTACACGAATACATGTTTATTAATTAATTAATTCAGACGCAATTTATGTGCCTTGCTATGTTTGCTCTGGGAAATATAACAAATAAGATAGACATAGGCCTAATGTTCATAAAAGTCACAATCCAGTCTAACAGAGACACAAGAAGTTTATAATATACATGAGAAGTGGGAAATTTTGTTTATCAAGCAGATGTTATATCTGAACGCTCAGCTCTATATTTTCTCTCATAGGTGAGAACTGCTGTGCTCTCTGCTGTTGAATACAGTACTTTTGAGTTCATAACCAAAACTATGAAGACCTTAACTATGAACAGGAAGGACTCCTAGTAATAGTGGACTTGGGCCACTGACAATTAAGTAGCCTTTAAGTAACTAAAGGCTCTTTTTGGAAACTGTAGTTTTATTTTATTATAGTTGTATATATGCATAGTTTAAGGATAGATAGCTGCATGTAGCTTATTATGAAAAAACTTTCTCTACCTGCCTTCTCCTCTGCTATCCAATTCCTGATGCCCTTGGCCAACCATTTACATTTTTTTAGCTGCTTATTGTTTTTTCCTTAGTTTTTATTATTTTCTGGGTGACATACTTTCTTATCTTTGTTAATAGGGTTAAAAATTGCAGATATTTGAGATTCCAGTATATCCCTCTCCAAACCCATTCCTTTCCTTTCTTCCCTGGAGTTAACCACCACCATGTGTGTTATATTATCATTCTCTTGCAGATTTAGCTCTATATCTATAGATGCCATAAAGAATATATACTATGGCTCTATAAGAGTGTAATATCATTTGTTATAACATTGCAGTATTGTAATATTGAATATTGTAGAATTTTTTCCTGCTTTGTATAAATATAAAATGTACAACATGTTAATTTGATACACATATATTTCAAAATGATTACCACTGTAGCTTTAGCTAACACTTCTATCATGTCACATAATGACCCTTTTCATTTTGTGGTGAGAACATTTAACACCTTCTCAGCAACTTTCAAGTTTAAAATATAGATTCAGCTATAGTCCTCATGCCATACATTAGATCCCCAGAATTTATTCATCTTATAACTGAAAGTTTGTACCTTTAGACAGACATCTTCCCATTTCCTCCACCTCCCACTCTACTCTCCATGAGTTGAGCTTTTTTTGAGATTCCACATATAAGTAAAATCATATGGTATATATCGTTTTCATCTGACTAATTTTACTTAGCATAATGCCCTCAAGATTCAACGAAGTTGTCACAATTGGTAGAATTCCCTTAATTCTTATGGCTGAATTATATATATATAAAATCTCACATCTTTTTTATTCATTCACCCATTGATTAACACTTAAGTTGTTTTCATATTGTGGCTATTGTGAATAATGCTGCAATAGACACGTAAGTATAGATACCTGTTTGAGATCCTGGTTTCTTTTCCTTTGGATATATACCCAGAAGTAGGATTGCTGAATCATATGGCAGTACTATTTCTAATTTTTTGATGATCCTCTATACTGTTTTACATAGTAGCTGTACCAATTTCCATTCCCACCAACAGCATTTGAGGGTTCTTTTTCTTCACATCCTGGCCAATGCTTTTTATCTTTTGACTTTTTGATAATAGTTATTCTAAAAGGTGTGAAGTGATAGCTCATTGTGGTTTAGATTTGCATTTCCTTAATGATTAGTGATGTCGAGTACCTTTTCATGTACCTGTTGGTCAACTGTATGTCTTTGGAAAATGTCTATTCAGTTCCTCTTCCCATTTTTTAATCAAATTTCTTCTTCTTTTTTCTGTTGAGTTGTATGAGCTCTTTATGTACTTTGGATATTAACCTTTCATAAGATATATGATTTGCAAATATTTTATCCTGTTCCACAGGTTGCCTTTTCATTTTGTTGATGTTTTCAATTTAAAAATGAGTAGAAAAAGTGAAAGCTTTTTAGTTTGATGTAGTCCCACTTATTCATTTTTGCTTTTGTTGCCTTTGCTTTTGGTGTCATTAATTGTGGGAAAATAAGAAAAAGCCTGAATTTCAAATGCTTTCTTCATCACATTTACCTGTATGGACTAGAACTTGATTTTTTCTATGTCAATTACTTAGATAAACTTAGAGTTTTTCCAGTACAGCATCACATATATTTGGTTACTGATATTGCAAAACCAGTCACTGCATAAAATGGTTATCATAATTTATATTTGGTTATGCAGTCAGATGTTCTGCTAAGATTTTAAAAAAGGAAAAAGCCTGAAAACAGTTTCAGAATAAACTATATATAATGAATGCTCTTAATAATGGTGAGAATGCAAAATTAATTGAGTTATTAAGACATAGTTTTTTCCTTTTATGGTCAAAGTGTAAAACTTTGTGGTGCTTTCCCAGATGAACATTAATCCCATTATTGTACACATGAATGATAAAATATTTCTTTCTGCTAGCACATAAGCACCTGCAAAGGCACAGCAAAGGCTTTGTGTTATACATCAGTGGGAGACCCTCTGTTCATACAACAGCTGCCTGACACAGAGCCCAAAATGTGGCTCCCTTCTGTTTTTAAAAAGATGGTGTCTCCACTAAATGGACAGGCAACCAATAATGGAACTTTTGGCTTGGAGTTGCTCTGGCTGAATGACAGATTTTCACTGGTGAAAAATGGATTTACACAACCTGCTCTGTATCACAAACTTAGAAAACTCTGTTTGAGATGCCTAGGTTGACATCCTGCCTAGTTCTTATTTCAGCATCAATGGAAAACATGACACTCAAGGCAGTTCTGCGTTTTTTGACCAAATTGAGATTTTCCATTCTCTTTCCTCCCTTTTTCTTTCCAAGGATAAATTTGTTTCCTTTCTCAGTGATTTATATTTTTACATAGTCTACAGTACGGCTTTACAGAGATATTTCTATATATGCAAAGTTTTATTTTGACGACCTTAAGATCATAAATAGCTCTTGTGAAACTGAGGGGTTTTAATTTAATGTCAAGAAAGACCTAGTCAAGTTGAGGCAATTTCATGAATTTCATGGATAGGTATTTTGAAATCTATCATTTAATCTAGTCCATTGAGTGCTTTTGTGAAAGCATTACAGAAGTATAAAGCTTTATTTATTATACTAATTGTTCATAATTTCTGATTTCTAATTTAAAAATAT
Source organism: Cynopterus sphinx (assembly GCA_030015415.1). Classification (NCBI taxonomy): domain Eukaryota; kingdom Metazoa; phylum Chordata; class Mammalia; order Chiroptera; family Pteropodidae; genus Cynopterus; species Cynopterus sphinx. The sequence goes on along the minus strand of CM057379.1, from coordinate 57,320,438 downwards.
GGAGAGGATGTCTTCTATTAGAAGGTATAAGATTGTTTTAAAGAATAGATTTCTAGACCTTTTTTTTTAACTTCTAATAACTGCCAGAATTCATGAATGCCACATTTACTCACCTCTAAAACTTAAATTACTTGAATTCTGACTCTAAGTTTGTCAGATATAATACAGAAAACTCAGTTAAATTTTAACTTCAGATAAATAATGAATATATTTTAGCATAAGTATGTCCCAAATATATTTTTATATGTGAAACCTAGCAACCCTACTCTCTGACACCATTTTAACAACAACAAAAACAGTTTAGGTGTCAACGGCTTAAATAACTATTAACTACAGCTTTAAGATGAGAGGGTTTCATGTGCGTGTAATAAGGCCTATATAGTTTGCTTTTGAGATTTCCAAAAAAACTGTTTTCTGGGTGTCTCAAGAGAAACTTTAAAACTTTGGTCAGTCTTCCATTTTCTTGTCTTACACTTTACTTCTTTAAATCTACATTTTCTATAGCACCCAACACTAGTGGTTTATAGGCCCATCATAAAGAAAAATAGGCAAGGCTGTTTATAGGCAATTTGATGCAAGATCAAATTCTTCAACATACAAGTATTTATATAGCTACAAAATTTATGAAATTGACCCCCGCATTAGTACATACATTTTTCTTTTATAGATTAATGATAACAATAAAATTATTTTTATTGTTATTATTATTACTACTACTAAGAAGATAATTTAGTACCCAGATTTTGGAACAAGTGAATCTTGGTTTTAATACCAGCTCTAACATATTGCAACAGTATAGCTTTGGGGGAGTTACTTAACCTATCTCTGCCTCTGTTCCCTCTGTTAAAAGGAATAATAATGTCCCACCTTACAGGTTTGCTGTGTGACACACAGTCAATGTTACGTATTTGTTGCTGTTGATATTTTTTTGTTTGCTTTCTATGCACATTTAGCACATTGAAGTTTTTACAATATTTAATCTTCATAACAATCTTCTGAAGTTAATTTTATCATTATATTTAATAATGCTATGTAATTTGCCTAATAGAGCCAGGATTCAAGCCCAGTGCTTTGAATCAACATGTTATCCTATACATGCTCCTAGGATTTGAATGGGCCTTTTGAGGGATGTGTTCTACTAATGGCCCAACTAAATTTATATAACAAAGCCCATCTAATAGTGAATGGTGTTCACTAATTCTGCTGCCTATCTCTTCCTTTTGTTAAGGCTAGATTCACAGAAACCCAGGACTTCGCAATCTACATTTTAATGGGCTCTTTGCTTTTGCTTTGTTTTATTCATTAAGTAATCACACTTACAATTATACTTTGAAAAGTACTGACACTTCTCTTAATTATGAATGATCCTTAATATTTCTTCTCTTTTGATTGGGGCTTCTTTTGGCTATGTGCCAATCTACTTTTCTAGCCAAGGATACACATTCACAACCATGAATACACAAATGTGCACACACATGTGTATGTTAAACTTATTGTTCAATTTAATGAGACAGTAATTGCAAACTATGTGACAATATCCTAAATTTTAAGAAAACAGAAGAGAATTGTTCATTCACATGTTGGATGGTGAAGTGATGACAAATACAGAGAAAACACTTGATGAAATTCATGAACAGAGATAGCCATTTAGGGGGAGCTGCATATCAGTCAAATGAAAATAAAAAAAGTTATTAACACTGTGCAACCATATTGAAGCACATCAAAGCTTAGTTTTAGAAGGATATTTTTGTCACTGTAGCAACAGGCAGATTGGAAAATAGAACAATTAAAAAAAGAGTTTCTCAAAATACTGTGAAGAAGACACGTAATCCTTAGTGATATTTCTTGAAGAATAACTAACTACTTTTTATCTCTACTTATTTAACCTCTTATAGATATTTCCATTGCTTTTCTTTCTCTCAAATCAACAGGACTCTCTCCCCTTGCTCTAGATAAAAACAACCCTCCAACCTCTCCCTGGCCCTTTATATCTCCTTCTCAAACCCCTTTTTAGTATCATCTGTTCTCTCCATGTTCATTCTCTAAATTATGCATTACTATCAATAATCTCCATCATCTCCAGGCCTCAGAGGACAGAAGAGGGTTAAAAACTTTTCAAGCAAAATGGAGACCTTCAACAAGAAGGAGAAGGGAAAGGAAAAACCAGGAACATTAAAATGCTAATTATTTTTTTCATTTCCAGAAATGAAGTAAATACAATTTATAATTACCTACTCTACTGAATCTTCTAAAATATCAGTTATTTATAACATTTATTTTTTTTTGTTGTGTCTTTGTCTTCACTTTCCTCCCATTTCTCTCTGTCTCTCTCTGTCTCTGTCTCATCTTGATTTCTCTATTTCTTTCCCTCACTCTCTTGCACACACACACACACACACACACACACAAACACGCACCTCAAAACACTTTATTCTCCTCTAGTTTACATTTGGAGCTAACCAATGCACCCTATTTATTTTGCACTGTAGGTATCAGGCACAATATCTCCCAGCCAGTACTAATCTTTCATTCTCAGGCATTTTGTTGTCTGAAGAAGAGTGCCAATTTATCATATGTAACTGAGAGATGTGGCAAGGGGCAAACATGGGGCTTATAAAGAAGTATTTTCTATAATATAATATTTAGTGATGCCTTGAAAAAAAGATTTGCAATATAATCAAGAATTTGTTTTCTATATTGTGGTAAACAAAAGCTGGATACTAACCAAATAAAGGTTTAATGTCTGTAATGTGGAAAATAAGGTAAATAAGTAGAGAAATTTGGTAACTAGAGAGGCTTATATAATATCAATATTAAATTAAAATTACTTTAATTAAAATATTACTTAAAATTAATATTAACAATAATAGCTACTGCTCATTATATTTTCTGTCAGAAAACGTGGAAAGCTTCAACTGTACACTATATAATTTGACTCCTGAATCAACACTGATAGAGGTATTGTTATCATCATTTATAGAGGGAGAATCTGAGGTACACATAAAGTAACTGCCTATCATCTACTTACATGGCTTGTAAGTTGCAGAGTTGAGATTCAAATCCATTTCTACATAATCTAATTATGTGCTTTAAACTTTATGACACATGTGCATGTGTATAATTTTATATATATATGCATATTTATGATAGACAGATGTACATAGTAATTGTCTCCATAGGCAGTTTGTGATTTTGGGTAGGAAGATGTTTAGGGGGTGGGGACTTCTTTCTTCGAGGGTTTATAGTATGGGGTAGATGGTCATAGTACAAGGAGTAACAAAACTTTGGAGACCAGAAGATTAAAGAGTAAAAGTAGAGCAACTTCACAGTAAATTCTGTTAGGATACTTTTGCTATTTTATCCCTGGTTTTCAGTTTCATCTGCTTATTTCCCATGAGTGTTAATTTCTCTTTCATTGATTCATACTTAAGTTGAATTCTCTTGCTTCATGCTTTAACACAAACCTTGTATAACACAACTTGGTACTGTGAATAGTGTCTGACGTTAATGTCTCCATCTCCTAAACTTCTATCTGAAATTACCAAGTGCCTGTGGAGGCAATTACTACTATGTATAATTAAAATTATGTATCTGTGTGTGTGTGTGTGTGTGTGTATAAAATGTATTTATATATTATAGACACACATATGTACCACAGAGTTTAAAGCACAGCATAAAATTAGGTAGAGATGGATTTGAATTTAATTTTCTTTCTATTTTTGCCCCTCTTGACATCTGCCTTCAATGTTGAGTGTCCTCCCTAACTGTTGTGCCTGGCCATCAATGGGTTGTAGTAGAATTGAAGGACACATGCAGAGAAGTGAACATTGTTTCACAGGTGGTCTCATGGAAAGGTTTGTGCAGTCTCACAAAATTCCCCGGCAATGAGGACTGGTGCCTGCGGTTTATGGGCAGTCTAAGAGACTCACATTCCTGAAGGAATGAGAAGAGGGAACCAGCCTGGTCATGCTTTAACATAAACCTTATAGAACACCATTTGGTGCTATGAAGAGTGTCTGACTTTAATTAGTCTCGGACACCTCATATATGAACATCAAATAGCTAAATATGTCCCCAAACTTCTGACATGAGGATGGACTATAATTTTTATATTCGACATTCTCTCCAACTGGTGGTAAGTCCAGGGGCTAAAGCACTGCGTGACCCATCAGGGACATTGGTTTAGGTTTCCATCTTGGTACACCAGTAAATGACAGTGTTATGGAATGGCTCAGGGCTCTGACTATCCACCGATAATAGGAAAGCCTCAGCATCACAGCATCTTACATTTGCTGAGTACCTAGAAGTCACATATAGATGCAATGGGCTTTACAGCATTCAGACATGGTCAGTAGTCTTCAAAATGTACTGTTTAGTGGGGAGACAAGGCAGATCACTGGAGAATTAGAACACTGTAAATGGGTATGTTAGAAGTTCTCATTAGTTGGAATCCTATGAAGTGTTTGAAGGTAGAGATAATTTATATCATTATTATAAACTCTAGCCCATAAAATAGGCCCTATTTTATCCGGCAGTAGTCTGGAAAGTATTCTAACAATTACACGGAACATGTTCATTATTTTCATCAATATTCTAAAGTATTGTTTTGTAAGCATAATGGAATATTAACTATAACAATATTGTTTTCCCACTTTCTAATTTCATGGCTAAAGACAATGATAAAAAAAAGAATAAAAACTAAACATTACTTCTATAGTTCTGGGTTTTTCTTTATTTTATCACTAGTGTGCAAGTCAACTTAGCAGTTAACTAAGTGAATTACAGAGGGGAAATGGAGCTCTAGAATTGGGGCTGTCAAAACTCAGCCTGCACCAGCAGCACTTGGATGGCCTCACTCACAGCTCTTGAGGCTCCCAGCCTCCGTGTTTCTGATCCTTGAGGCCTAGAGTCAGTGTCTATTTGTATCTCTGACAAATTCCCAGGTGATGTTGATGCTGCTTCTCTGGGGACGGACCCTCCGAGAACTATTATGTTAAAATACAGAATGGAAGAAAATGGAAAAAATGCTTTTATGCTAGAGGGTTTTCCTGGTTTCTTTCTGAAAAACAGTGAATAAAGAAGGACTAAATGTTTAATTTATGAAATAATTTATTATTCTTTTAAGGCAATATTTACAGGGCAAAGGCATCTTAGAAGTTTTGGTGGGAAGTCATGAGCCAGAACTATTTCATTTGAAAATATTATCTGCTGCTTGTGTTTATTTATTCTGAAGAAAGTGTTTCATTTTTTTCTGTCTTTCAACTTATTTTTATTACACTGATATATTTTAGGAAAAACTATAGACATTGTAACGTTCTACCTTCTAAATATATTCATATGTATCTTAAAAAAATAAAAACATTTGCCTATGTCATTAAAATAACATTATTTTACCTAAGAAAGTTAACAATAATTACTTATCATTATCTAATATTTATTTCATTAATAAATTTTTAAAAATAGCCCCTAAATTGTCTTTTTCAGCTGTCTTGTCCATACTAGGATCTAATCCAGGATAACATATTGCATTTGGGGGTCTTTGTTTTGTGACACTGACTTAACAAAAAAGCAGGTCACTTATCCTGTAGAATATTTCTCCTCTCTCTCTCTCTCTCTCTCTCTCTCTATCTCTCTCTCTCTCTCTCATCCTGTGTCAGGCTTAATTAGATCACAGTAAATATTTTGGTAGTTGCACATACTAGCTGATGTCTTGTACTCCGTACTACATAACATCAGGGGACACATGACATCTGGGTTTCTCATTGTTTGGATTGCTTTGGCTGCCATGTTAATGACTTCCATATCAAATCCTCTTTGATATCACATTTTTTTTCTTGCTATCTGAAAATAAACTGTGCCATTACTTTGGTGCTACACTAATGTCTGATCTCTCCATATATTTTTACCTTACAGATTTAAGACCACTTAATAATTCTTTCCTAGATCAATAATTTCATTAACGTTTACAAAGTGATAATTTATTAATTCTATCACTCTTACATATGTTAGCTGGCATTCTTTTTCTTTTCCTTTTTTTAATTTTAATTTTTTCAATGGGAAACTTTTGTTTTATTTAGTCTCAAAAGGTTTTCTTTCTATATAACTATTAACAACAGTATAGCATGAGCCAAATGCAAAATTTACATTATAGTTGTCAATATAAAATTCAATTGTTTCTCTCTTGTCCACAGTATATCTCATATCAAACAATAACATTTTGTTTTTATATTTTTAAAATAGTATTTAAATAAAAATTCCTCATAGGATTAACATTTGAAACTGAATTTTCTTTTCAGAAGTGTCTCATGATTTTAGAGCAAGTCTAACAAATCTATCTCTGTTTTACATGATTTTCAGAGCTCTGCAGAAATTGTACATCTGGCTCTTTGCCTGTGCACCTGATGTTACCTCAAGAAAAATTGTATAAATTAAAGACAGACACAAAAAAAGTCTTTTTGAATTCAAACCAACAAATTATATACCTAAGACAACAAAAGGAGTGATAAAAAAGCTAATAAACTTATTGGTATTAGAAAACTAATGAAATAATTATAATATAAAATAAATGGTGTGAAAAAACAATAAAAACCAATATAAATTAGAGTGGAAAATACATTGTGTAGGCCAAGAATAATATTAATATCCTTTTCTTCCATTCATGTGTATAACTTTGGACATCAGCTCTTTTGTATTTTTTTTTTAATCTTTAAAAACAACGGGAATTTGGCACATTTGTCAAGATTGATATTGCTTGCTTTATTTCTCATGCCTATATTAGTATTGCACATAATCATCACTTGTCCTGCAGATTTAAGCTTAATTTCTCCTTAATTTCTGAGCTGATTGTTAGAATCAGGGATATCTTTATGTAATAGCCTTCCTATGTCATTCCTCACTTTCTCCAAGTCTTTTGGAGTTAAAAATGGATTTATTATCTCACTGTAAGTCCCTTGCCTTCTGATCCACCATGTTGCACACTGCTTAAAAAGATCAAGTTGTTCAAGACTGATTCCTTCCAGACAGAGAATTGGCCTTTGAAGGGCTCTATGAAGCTCTAAAAATGTGGCAGATTAAGATCCAAGGCCAAAGGTACACTACATTAAAAGCTATAATTATGAATCTTGGACAACTTTTCTTAGTCATACCAGGAGACATTCAGGTTTCTCTCAACCATGAATGCTGAAGTGAAGAATCAGGCTGCAGACTAGGCAACTGCCATATTATGCAATACTGCTTTTGGATTCCAGCACCCATGATGTCAAGGGAGGGTAGTGTTCCCTAATCATGCGGTCTAACAGCTTCACAACAAAAAGGTCAGAGTTCTACTCCCAGGGGCTGGTACACAAGCCTCTCAGATACCTGTGTGTTGCTTCAGAATATAATGTCATTGTAGCACCCACATATCTGTGCCTATACATGTTCTTTAAGCCAGCTATGTATGCTGTATGGTTATTTACCAAGGTTTGCTTCATTTTCTTCAATGAAGCAGCCTACTTGGCCAGTTAAGACTAAAGATTTTGTATACTTTCTCACTCATATATCCTTTAAATGACATATTTTTTATTGCCTCAACTCCTATCAAATCATTTCACAGTATGCAAAGAGATTATTTTCTCTCAAAAGGTTCATAGTCATAGGGCCCAAGGAAAGTGAGGGCTGAGATATTTGAATTCTATATCTTATGATGTGAGACCTGTGTGACTCTGAAATCTCTTAGTCCCCAGTATGTCTATATAAGCAGTGAGAAGTATAACACAGAATAGGTTGAAAATGTATCCCCCTAAAAACAAATATCTCCACATAATGTTAAAAATATAGCTATCAACCACAAGAATAAAAGAAACAGTACACATTCTACACCTTAGCATAGCAAAAGATAGAAAACAATAGGAATTTTAAATTAATTTGAGTATCAGTCAACCATTTCAAGTAGAAATCTTTTTTAAGCTCTTATGACAAGCATTGTTTAGTGTTCAGAGGAATATCCACTCTGTGAAGCATTCTTTTTAAAATGAGAGCTTTTGCTTACAACTGAGACTATTTGGTCACTTTAAGATATATTTTCTACTGGAAAGTTCACTCTTTCCCATAAGTGACTAACTTTCAAAGTAAGGAAGTAAATAATTGTTTTAAATGTTGATAGTCTGATGTTCTAGCTTTCTCTGTGTAAGTATCAACAAGAACATGTCGATTTTCACAGATTAAATGTGGGTTGGTTGCCTATCATTACTCTGAAAATGTATTCCTGTGACAGAAGTAAGTTGCCAAGAAGCAATGAGCTGAAGGAAGGACAACTCATTCTCACAGGAAACAGGTGACCGCACTGCCAAAAAACTCAAGGCCTCAGATGTTCTTGTTAGCCATTTTCTGGGTAAAGCATTCACAGAAGACACACCCAACCAGTGAAATAGTGAGAAAAGAGAGGACATACCATTTGCTTTGAGAGAAATTCATTCCCACATAGTTTAATAAAGCCAATCCAGATTGGGGAAGAATGGCCACTAATTTTTATTAATAGAAATAGTAAAAAAAAAAAGAGAAAAAATGTGAGGGTAATAAGAAAGCTTTAAGGGAGATGTAATCTTTGCAATCTGTTTTATTTGAGCCTATTTTGGGAATGGTGATGGTGGAAGAAATGCTGTTCTTTATTGCATTTATAACCATGCAGAACTTGCAAAGGGAAAACAGACTAAAGTCATTAGATGAATAGAGCAAAGCAGTTAAATGTAAACATAAGGGGAATGATTTATATGGAAGTCTTCAGCACTTTTTTCTATCTCTAGGAGTTTATTTGAAAAACACAAAGAAAAACCTAGTGTGCAGAATTAGTAACCATTTCTTGTTATCTTGGGTTGAAATAAAATTAAGTACCAGATTATTTTGGTTGGGTTGCTGGTGACCGTCATAGTCACAAGTTTTAACTATGTGGGTCCAAGTAGTTGAACTTTTGGTAGATGTTTCAGAATTATCTCACCCCTTCCTTTTGTACAAGTCTCAGCCAAAGGGACACTAAATGTCTGATATCTGTGCTCTGATTGTCTGAAGGAAGTTATCATGGGGATTTATTGATTTAAAACTTAGAGTCCTTCCTTTTTCCCTCCTGCTTTGATAGACACCAGGTACTTTCCCCTGGAAGGCAACACAGAGCTCTGGACTGGGTGAGCTTTCCACAGCAAATGCCATTAGCTTGGGTCACATGCACCTTTCCTAGGACCTTTACCCCTAGATTTGTCTTGCTAGCTTGACCTTAAACCCAGGCCACACTGATATCTTTTATCCTGCTGATATTCTCATGTCCATTCTCCAGTTTTGAAATGAATTACTAGCTTTCCAAAAATAGGTACAAAGTCACATCCTGAGAATTTTTCAGGTAGAACTTTCTGGACACACAAAGTGGTCCTCCAGTGGAAAGTTGTCAGTGTATTAAAGTTGACAGAAAATGGTATCTTGCAGGAGAATAGCAAAGATAACATTATTTCTTATTCCAGAGACATTTACTGAATATTTACTATGTATCATGAAGAAATAGCTTTCTTAATCAAATATGGTGTTCATTGTCTTCTGTCTTATTCACAGATCATAACTCTTCAAAGCAATTAAGTTTAATACTAAAGATGAAAGAAGGTTTTGCCCTTGTAGGTAGGGTCTTCAATTTAACCTTCATCACATTCATGATAAGCCAGGAAAGAATCTAAAATGCTTTTGAGTCTCAGGTTATTGCCAGTTACATAGGCCTTTTGAATGTTGATTTCATTCATACTTTAAGGACTCATGAAGAGCTTATAACATCGCATAATTTCATAATAATAAGTCCCATGATTAATGTAGCTCCTTCCTAAATTGAATTCCATATGTATACTTTATCTTTAATCCCAGGTTCAAATTTACATTTTTGCTAATTTATCTTTGGTTTAAAGACAAGAGGAAAAAAATGAGAAACACTTTGCACCTTTGTGAATCTTTTGGGTACAATAAATATTGTAATTAAATTGCTAATTCCAAGAACCCTGCAGTTGTTTTAAGAACAATTTTTCTCAGGTCTAGGAAAGCACACAAATAAAAATGCTGTCCCTGGTAAGGCTTCTGAAATCAATTAGTTGTTTCTTACAATAAATAAAGTCTTTTGTTGGAGGTTTTGATGTGTGAGTTATTTTGACTTCAAAAGGAAACTTCTGTAGTGTGGGATGAAATATAATTTTAAGAATTTTAATTCTGTTTCCATTCAGAACCAGAGGCAATTGTGCTTAATATTCTCTGCATTGGAAAAAGTATTTGGATTTAGATAACCATGACTGTTAAAAATCAGAAAGCTTAATTGGGAGTTGGAGTTGTATAGGGTTTTTTGGGCAAAAGTTATGATTCTCTGAATCCTTATTCTTTCATTAAAAAAAGAAAAAATTTTGATATTTTCTAAACTTGCTAAAAAGCACTATATTATAAATGAAAGCATCATTTATCTGATTATAAATTTGTACAGAAAATTTGAGATCATTTGCAGGGTATTAGATATAAGAAGGAATAAGTCATAGCATCTTCCAGACAATTCCAGGGATCACATAGGCCCTTTCAGTGTCTCCTAGGAAAATCTGCCCTTTCTACTGCAGAGACAAGGAAATGCAGTGATGTCTGCCACAAAAAACAACCTTACTGTCCTGGATGCCTTGCTTATGACTCTCCCAAAAGGCTCACTCTAGCTCCTGACTCCCCATTCTCTGGGACCTGGGACATAATGGGGTACTTACTCTCTCAGTCTCCATCCTTTATTCTGATGCTAGGGGAAGATTCTCAGTGTGCCTCATAAACAGATGGTGCTGGCCCTATATCTGCTGGAGCACAGCTAAGAGCATACAGCTGGAGAAGACATTATGGCCTCAGGACATGAGCCCAGCCCAAGGTGGAACAAGACTGAGAGTCACAGAATACAGGCTTGGAAAGTTCTTTTAAATTTAGGATTTACCACCTCCCCTCCCCCATAGTACCTTCCCTGCGTGATTGTGCAGTCCGTTTGACTTTATATAGCTTTGTTACATTTTTGAAGCCACTGTGAGAGAATCTCTTTAGTGCTTCCCAATTGGCCTAACTTAGAGAATTAGATGATTCTCAAGATGCATTTTGGCTTTGATAGTTTATCCCATAAGGCAGAGGCTCTTAGCTTGATGATGTCTCTCTTCAAGCTAGATTAGGTCAGTTGTACATAGTCTTGGGACATATAGTCTTGGGACATGGTCATTTATTCGACATGTACAGACTGCCTAGTAGGTAACAAATACTGTTTTAGTTTCTAGACACAGGAGTAAACAGAAAAAAAAAAAATCCCTGCTCTCACAGAACTCAAACTGTTCTAGGAGAAGAGAAGATAGCTGAAAACCCAATAAACAAACAAACAAACAAACAAATAAATAAATAAAAAGTCTAGTCTGTTATGTGGTAATAAGTGCTATGGGTCAAAAATAAATAAACAAAGCTCAGCTGGCAGGTTGCAGTTTAATATTGAGTGGTCAGGAAAGGTTCACTAAGATGGTGGCTTTGATAATGACTGGGAAGAGTTGAAAGTGAAGTGATCTCAGTAGATATTTCAGAGAAGAGCATTTAGGCAGAGGGAACAGCAAGTGCGAAAGCCCCAAGCCTATACATGAAGAACGGCAAGGAAGTAGAAAATAGCAACTGGATTGGGTGGGGTCTTGTATCGAAAACTATAAGATAGCCTTGGCTTTTACCCATATTGAGGTAAGATGTCATTGGGTACTTTTGAACAGAGGCATGATACACTTTAATTTACCTTTTCAAGGATGACTCTAGCTGCTGTGTCAAACACGTACTAGTAGGGGCCATGGGCAGAAGCTGAGAGGGCAGTTAGGAGGACTCTAAGTAAGAACACAGATGGGATGTGCTGGGGGTTTAGAGCAGACTGGCAATTGCAGAGATGGTTAAGAACTGTTCAGATTCTGAATATATTTTGAAAGTAGAGCAGATGTAGTCTGCTGACGGATTTGATGTAGGTTATGAGAGAAAAAGAGGACTCAAAGTGACTTTGAGGTTTTTGTCCTGAGCACCAGAAAGGATGGAACTATGGTTTATTGAGGTGGAAAAAGTCCTGGATTAGAATCCCTATTACTTACTGAAAATGTGACTGTGGGTACACAAAGGTTAACCACTCTGCATTCCCACCTCTTGTCTTCACTTATAAAATGGGATAACTTACCTACTCTGAGGTTGATAGAAGAATTAGATATAATGAATTAAATGCTCTTGCATGGTGCTTTGACACTGGTTAGTACTCAACAATAACTAGCACTCTTATCATTACCATTCCTTAGAAACAACAAAAAAATTAAGTTTCGGTTTCCCTTCATGATGGGCCTTCAGAAATCAAAGATAACTTACATGCCTCCTCTGAGTCCTGTCTGGCTGAAATCCACAGTCTGTCTTTGTGGGGGCTGGCTAGCATCTATGACTATCCTAAGTGAACATAGGTTTAAATCACTCTCTTGATTTATATCAGGAAGGGGGAAGGGTTAGAAAAAAGACTTTATTCACTTTTCAATAATGAGCTAAATAATCAGAAATTCGTGTGAGCATTTTCCCTCCCCTTTCCCCACAACATTTGTGAATGGAGAAGCTTTATTTTGGATGCATTTGACACAAACATGAGTCAAGATAATGGGAGTCATTATTTATGTGTATTTTCTTTTTGTCAGTAATCCTTTATTGCATCCCAGGGTCATTATGCAATTTTAGTGCAACTAAACTTTAACACCTCTAAGTTATAAAATCAATTCCAGCCAGTCATGATTATAATTACTTGTGGTTCTGAGTTCCCAGCTTTGCTCCTCAATGACTGTCATTTATAAAAGAACTGGTGGCTGGCCTGGCCTCTCAGGCCCATGAGCTGGCTACATAGGCAAAATTTCTAGAAAGGATGAAAACATCATATGAGCTTTATTTGGTTGAAAACCATGTGTTGGAAGCCTGATGGTTGAAACAAAAGCCTGAATACAAAAAGAAATATGGGAGATATGAAGACCATATAAGCTCAGACTATGTCTTCATCTTTTCTTTTAGTTAAAAATTAGGGGACTGGGTTAAGTTTTTTTAAAGTTCTGCCTAGCATTAATACTTTATATTCTATTTCCTTCCTTCTGGTGCCCTCTTGAAGCACAGTAAAAATAAATGTTAACATTCCCCCCTCCATGGTGGAGATTATAGCCCTCTGAAACCTTTTCAGTGATAATCAAGCCTAATGGGTCACACTGTACTAGCAGACAGGCTTGGCCCAAATTTTAAGCTCTGTTGGCAAAGGAAAGCAAGAAATTAAAGCCAATATGTGGAGGAAACAACCTATTGATTCTCCTTGATACAAGTTGAATTCTCACAGTCAACTATAATTTCAATGCTTTTTATCCAGAAAATTTTTCTTTTACTATTTAAACAATTCAATAAACTTCTAAGTCACTTTGCACAATGCCTGAAATATAGTCCACATTCAATAGGTACTATTTTTAAAAATAATAATGGTAGCATTTTAATTTTTATGTGCCTTTCTGATGCATTGCTTCTCTATATTCATTGAGATCAGCCAGTCTATTAGGCGCTTTGAAATGCACAGCAACACTGACTTAACTTATTAATAAACTAGAACTTCACACCTGCTCTCAGTGGTCCCTAAGAGGCCCTGTGAAGTAGAGACACATCTGAAATGGCCCAGGGATTGCTGGCTGATTTTAAAATACTGTCTTCATGTCAGTCACACACATATTCACACTCCCAAATGAAATACATCTTTGTGCAAGAGAAAAGAGGGTGAGTGAAGCTGGCAGCTTGGCTCACAGATGCTTTATGCTTTTCATTTTTCATGCTCCATCCCCCTTAATTTTTAGTTAAACCCAGAAAGGCATTCATTTGCAACCTTCTCTATATATTAGTAGTGAAATTATGAGTGAGATCCCAATTTCAAGTGACTTGGTTAGGGGGCTTGGTAGTAAATGTTTGGCTTGAGGCCTAGGGAGTAAGCATGCACACTCATCCAGCCCACGTATACCCTGGGTACATGCTCTGGTGCCTGTGTGCTGACTCACAGGCTTTCTCTTGGTGCTACTTTTCTTATGGGATAAATTCAGATTTATGTTCATCACTAAGAATTTATCCTTCAGTGCTTTGTATTTAAAATATTTTAACTCAGAAAGTGGATATATTTTATAGCCTACACATAAGCTTTTAAAGTTACGTTCTAAAAATATTCTAGAAGAATCTAAAGTAATATTCTAAGTAATTCATAGAAAGTGGAAGAACATAAACTAATCATTCTGATTAATTTCTCGTTTTATGTTTTATTTTATGTGAATACAGAAATACATGTAAAATACATATGTATAAATGCACCTGCATATATATGCATGTAATCTATTTCCCAATAAGTGACTAGAACTCTTCATCAGTTTTCATTTTATTATCTTGTTATGATGACCACAATCTATTATCCTACCATAATGCAGGATTTACAAAGAAGAAACTTATCTATTCATTTCTGCTATATCTCTAGTGCCTAGAAGAGCATATATCAAATACTATATCGAGTATAGAAGAAACCTAAATATTAGACACCCAATAAACATAGAATAAAGAAAAACTGCTCTTAAAGGGCAACAGTCACACATATGTTCTTAAACTTGAATATGCATTAGAAAAAAACTGGGAGTTTGTCGAAAACTCAGATTCTTAGTAGATGCTCAGAGATTTTTGTCTGTCGTTCTGGAGTAGAGTCAAGGATTTTATCAAGCAGCCTTTCCCCTCGTTCACCACTACCATCCCACAAGTGATTTGGAGACTGGGTGGTCTGTTGAGCTACACTGAGAAACACTGCCTTACAATCTGATTTTTACTTATATTCACTAAAAAACTAATATTCTAAACTTAGTGACTTTGTTTCTCGCCACATTCCACTTTGTGTTAACTTTCCTCACCAAAAGTACTAATGAAAGGCTTTTTTGGCTTTGCTCACCTCTTTATCCTCCACATTAGAAACATAAAGATTTGGCCATCTGTCATAAAAGAGCCTCCCATTTATCAACAGAAGATTAGGAGGACCTGGGGATGACTGACATCAGGAAATGAGACCAGGACCCACTGTGACTGGCCAGGCTTGGGAGGGAAAGAGAACTAGTGAATTTGCCTGGAAACAGCAAAAAGAATGGAAATGAGATTTGGATTAAGAGCAGAAGGGGACAGAAACTGGTGGAAACAGACCTGGATTGTATGCTTAAGACAGGCACTCAGGAGGGTCTAGTGATAGAACAATGAAATGAGAAGTCACCAGTTAAGGGGTGCCGTTGGAGGCCAATAAGTAAAACCATGCCTCGAGCTTAGTACATTATGCCTGGGATTTAGCCAGAAAGGATCTGGCATCTCCAAGGAATTGGAAATAAAGGAAATAGCTGGGTTAGCCTGAGTATGAAACAGGTTGTAACTGAAAAACAGGCTTGTCCATTGTAATTTGCCAAGTTGAGCTCTATGACTAAGCTAGGTATTTATAAGTGATCTGCCTGTGGGCACTTTAGGCTCTGAAATCTTTTAACTCTTTAGAAGAGAGGTGTTTTATTTTTATTTATTTATTTTTACTTTAAAATGGCTGTCTGACACAGAAGAAGGTATAGACCAGGAGTGTAGAGGCAAGATTGTTGGGGGCAAGATTGAGATGGAAAGGTTGTCTTACAAAAAAAATAAATAAATCTCCTTTGACCTTGGGAGTGAAACTGTTAAGTAGTGAACAGGAAAATTATGTGTATGCCTTAGGTGGTTTAGCACACAGCTCTTAAGAAGTGCTAATTGAGCAGCTGAATTGGTAACTGGTGACTTCAGGACACTCTAGCCTAGAGCGGTGAATGTGTATGCAAGATCATTTTTCAAAATGCACTTATATTTTCTGCTCATTCCATTCACATCTTAAATAGTCCAGATGATTCCAGTAGTTACCTGTGTGAAATTGCATAAGACATTTACCTTCTTTGCATGTACATTTGCTTTTCTTTTATCATTTTAGAGGAAAGCATATTATTACCCTTACAATGGGTAGAAATTAACATCCTTACATGGATACATTCTAGCTCTAGAATTCAATGTCCAATTGGAGGCTAACTCTAAATGAAAGACTCCTGTTAAGAAAACATTTATTTTCTAGTGTAAGACATGACGGCCAAAAGTATTTGCCCTCAAGAGCTTATAGTTAAGTAAAAATGAGATAAATCACAAACACTGTTGTAGCTCTAGAGTCTAGAACAAAGGATGAAAGTTGGTTTGTGCAACATTCCTAATGAGAGTACAGAGAAAATCTCTTGGAATAGAACACAAAACAAGGAACTAGAAAAACATATGGAATGAATGTACATTTCCACTGGACACACATATGGGAACAGCACACAGGAAATAATAGGTTAAGCAAAGACCAAAGACTCCCCAAACAAATGCATGTCTGGTGTGGCTTGAGCACTGAAGACAATGATAGGTATCCTAGAGGAGGTTAAATACATTCAGCATCTTCCTATTCTCTTTGTCACTGTTGGAGCCCATCAGAGTTTGATGTCACCTCAAAGATAGAGAGGAGGAAGAGGGATAACCATGGCACAGAAGTGTAGTTAGCATTTTCCCTCTGTTCTTCCTCAAATGACTCAGTGAAGAATCAAAGGGCATTGAGATTTAATAGTTGTGTTAAAAGTATATTTTAGAAAGACAAAGAATGCCTCAAGTAGGCACATAGAAAAAGACAAAGTATGTCCCAAGGAGGCACATGGTCCCAGCAAAATAATCAACACAAAGAGGCCAAAAGGCCACAAAAGGCCACCAAAAAGAGAAAGAGAACCCAGAAGGGCAAAAAAAGCCCAGAAGTGGGAATGTCTGCATTAAATTTGGGCTGTGTTGGGTGGTTCAAAAGGCATTCCTAGATGATTGGCAAGTGAAGTCATTTTGATTGACACTTGAATGCTATATAACTCTTTGCCTGGTGTGCATGTGCATACCTAGAATTCTACCGCCATTGGGGTGTTCTTTGAGCGGTCTCTGGGCTGGGCTCCTATTCCTTTGTTTCCCCTGTTGCTCATGTCTGACTAGCTACCTAACTAACACCTTTACTATTATTTTAAGTAGAATCTCTCTTCATTTATTGTACAAATGATCATTGTTCTCTGCCAAGCACTATTAAATGGAAAAAGGAAGACACGGTAGATTGAATTCAAGCCTTCAAGGAGCTCAAATTTAGAAAGTTTCTTTGTGAGGTAGAAAGAATGCAGGGTTTTACAGAGGTTCAGATAAAATGGCATGAGAGCTCACAGAAAGGCTACCCACACTCAACCAGAGACATTAGAAAGGGCTTCATGTGGGATTTGGGCTTCACTTGAGAGATGGAATTGGACAATCTGAGTTTGGAGAGTTAGCATGAGTTCCAGTTAGAGATTCTGGACCAAAGACAAGGAAAAAGAAAGTGGCTGGTCATGTTTGGGGTTAACCAATGAACAATTTTGTTTGCTTGGACCAAATGAATCAAAGAAGTACTTGAATAAATTGAGTGATGAACAGCATTTGATTATTTACTTAGTTTAGAGACTTGATAAATAGAACCAGTGAAGGGAACATGCTGAAGTAGATTTTGTAAAAGAATTGTAGAGTTTTTTCTGTAGAGGTGAACTTGCAAACTCAACTGTCCAAGAAAGTCTAGCAAGGAATGTAGATGAGTGCACTGAACCAGGTGTAGGAAAAACAGCAACTTGAGAGAGATGATTGATGCCAGCAGACCCTTGACCTGCATGTCAGGAGGTGATAGGGCCTGGGATAAAATGTGAACAAATGGGAAGCACAGATTACTTTTGAAGAGGGCAGCCACTATGCAGCTCCAGATTCCTGTTGCTCTGTAGAAACTGGGTCCAGTATGGCCAAATATTCAAGAGAAACTATAAGCTCAAATTTTATGTTGGCAACAAATTTAAATTAAAAACAACAGTGGTTCTCAACATTGTGTGGACCAAACAAAATAGGTCTGCAGGTAGTCAGTTTGAGACCTCTGATGATCACTTAGGAGCCCTTAAAGAAAGGCAGAATAGGGAAAGGGCTTACATTTAAAGAAAAATTAAAGCTCAGCATTGCTAAGAATAACAGGAATAGCAAAGAGCCATGTGGAAAAACCAGAGTTTCTTTGATTATTTGTTCAATGTCTGTCTCGGCAGACTATAAACACCGTGAGAGTGGAGACCTTCCCTGTTTTGCTCCCTGACACCTAGCACAGTGCCCAACATAACATGGGCATGAAATAAATATTTATTGAATGGATACTATTCTCAGAAATGTATTCTTAGAGCTAATGAGAAGTGCTAGACTAGGTTTTTTCTATGGATGAGCGAGTATATTGATACATGAATAATTATATTAATGACTTGTAATTTTATTATATCAATGTTATTAATATATAATTAATATAATTTTGTTTTCAGCAGAATCCTTTTATATACATTATTACAAAACCCTTAGAGTTTATAGCCTATATGGCTTTTATGAACTAACTGTAATCCTAATGTTCCTCTAATCACAATGCTCCAGAGATTTTTTTTATCACCTGCTAAAGAAAGTCTAAACTCAACATGATCTAAACTCAACAAAATTACTTCATGATCTGGCTCTTGAATGATTCCTTAGGTCTATCTTTTCTTTCTGTTGCTCAATCTTGGGATAAGCGACTAGGTGAATGGTTCTTGGTTGCTGAAAGCTGCTTCAGAGAAGAATTCCTTGGGGACACCTGTGTGTATTTTTTAGTGGTCACAGAATGACACTGAATAACAATACATATGTACCAGTTGTCAAAAGAATCATGTAAAATTGGGCAAAGGTTTGTTTTAGGGTTTAAAGCAACCACCCTTAGTACCTATGTATCATTGGCATTCCAAACTTGAGTTGTGCTTAGTTGCACTTTATAGACATAGGGCTAATCAATAAAAATACAAATTACTTTTAAAAGATATGTTAATATGCAAAGTTTTCTTGGCCAAACACTTTTTTTTCTCTGATGTTCTGGTCAATTTTCTATTGTGTTTGTGAGTGCTATAGGCAGTCTTCACATAATGAGGATGGCTGGAAACTCTAGGGTAAAAGTGTCTTTTATTATCTAGATGTTCTTTTACCCACTTTAGTCTATGTGTTGGCGTAGTGTTTCTCAAAATACAGACTAAGCAACACTTACATTAGAGTAACTTAGAATGTTGAAAGCAGATTTCTGAAACATATCATAGATATATATTAAACTTAAATCTCTTGGGGGAGGAGCTCAGGATTCTGCATTTTTATAAATTTGCTCAAGTGATCTTGATGCACATGAAGTTTAAAAACCACTCTTTGAGGGGATGTGGTCAACCTAGAAGTGGCACCATTTATTATCACTGGGTGGTCCCTCTCTCTTCTTTCCCTGTACCAGTGTGGTGCAGGCTCCACAAAAATGCTACCCCCTGGAAGTATGGCTGGGAAATATCAGCGCAAACACCTGCATACCAGATGGGCACATCTGTAGAGCTTGTGCTGCTGATCCAACTTCACACATGTCATGTACCACTTGCTTAATTCAGAGTGAATTGGAATGATGATGATTTCACACTGAAGTCTTCAGCACGGCAGAATCCTATTTCTCCCCCCTTTTTTCCTTTCCCTTTTCCTTTTCTATTTATTTTTATTTGCAGTCATTTTCTTTTTCATAATCAAGAATTGAAGAAATATTGAATACCAATGAGTAAATAGCTTATCTAGCTGAAGTCTTTGCTTTGTGAGTACAAGTCACTTTAATACAGAAAGCTCAAGAAGGTGGTGTTGCTATTTGAAGGAAGAGACTTGTTTTTGTTACTGGATCCAATTTTGTATTAAAACCATCTAACAATTTAAATTTTATCAATTACTAAATGTAAAAGTTACATAGTTGTATTAAAATATAATTTTTTTTTTAATGCAAGTGACCTAGGTATCAAATAGATGGTTAAATCTCAACCACCAAAATGAGATACCAGTGAAAGGTCATATAATTTATTAGCCACACAAGCATAAGATACTTCCAGCTTTCTTTTCTTTTTCTTTCTTTTTTACCTGTACTTTCCTCTTATATTTTTGTCCCACTGCTAGATCTAGAGGGAAGGATACTGCACTGCAAGTTGGAGGAAAATGGTAATGGTCTATTGTTGGAATCACAGGGAGCGAGGAAAACACTCTTCTAGAAATGGGTCAGAAGTCAGTTCATGGGTAAAGGAAAGAGGAGCTGGATGTACTTTGTTTAGCTCTAAAAAAACAAAGAAACAAACAAACAATAAAAAAACCCCAAAATAACTGTCTACCGTTTGAATACAAAGGGAAAATAAAATAAGAGGTTTCCAGAACACTTTTTAAAAAGACTATCATAGAATATTCAGCAAATTAGAATGATTACAACAACTGCATAAAAGTATATACATATATACACACACACACACACATATATATATGTGTATACATAAATAGATACAGATAGAGCTTTTCTTATATTGGTCAAAGCACTCTGCTTCGACTACATTAGCTCACTGAACTTAATAAATATCTTATAAGATAGGGTTCCCCCCATTTTATAGACGAGTACACTGAGGTTTGTACTTGACCATGTTTACACAGTGGCGAAACCAGAACTTGAGTTTGGGTGGTCTGGCTCCAGACTTCTTGCTTTTTACCACTTCCCTGTAACTGAGCAATGTGGAGAAGCACAGGTTGTTAGGGGTTAACGAATTCTGCTAAAGACAGAGGACCTAAAAACACCCTAAAGAGAAATCTGTTTAACTGCTGATCCAGATTGGCCAAATCTGGATTTGGATAAAAAAAAGAAAAGCTCACCATCACATGGTTATACCATCATATGGTTAAATCTGCCCTTTGCTGAAAAATGTGGAGTTAGAGAAAGGCAAGAACAGTCAAATTATTTTCTTGGTATCTGTGCTGGTGTTATTGAACAGTACAGTGTCAAAACTTAGTTGGCAGTAGAATGTGCTGAATAAAGCTAAGTAAAGCTAAAAGACATCCACCAAGTCCATCTGCTGTTAAAACTCAGTGGAATATAGTTGCAGTTCATCTCCCTGCCTTCATAAACAGGGATGAAAATGCTGAGCATTTGCCAGTCATTTAGAAAATGCCTCTTAAAGATGCAGAGCCTGCCACTGATCTCGTCTCCTCCAGTGGACTGCTGTCAAAGTCTTCATTGTTGTTTGCAGAGCTCCTGCTATTCTTTCACTCCCAACAATATCACCCATATTGGCTGTGAGTTTGGAACTGTGGCAAAGGAGCAAACATGTTAAGTGAGCAGTTTAGCCATCCTACTGTGTTGCCTAAGCTAATTTTGCAGTCTTCATCATAGGCCCAGCTTCACAGCCCCAGTAGGGATTTCCTTTTTGAAATTCTTTGTTCTTGCCACAGAAAAATCTCTCAGAGATCTGTCCTGTGTATGCCAGGTTTGGTAGGATTAAGGAAAGCCAGGTTGCCACTGTGTCCTTGAAGTTCCTTTCAAAGGGCTTTATGATCTGCCCAACACTGATTGTGGAATATACATCTGCTCATATCGAGCACACATGGATTGTCTGGTTCCTTAGCTCGGGATAGGAACGTCTTTTGGGGGAGCATGCTTTACCAGTAATTTCTAGAATAGAAGTAACACTCTTTTCTTTCCCAGGTCTTCATCTGTTGCCTCCTTTCTCAACATTTTCTTTATGTCTTTTCCTCTTTTCTTTTCTATTCTCTCAAATATAAGGAATCATTCTCTGTAGAAAACATTCTTTGAGGATGAGAGTGAGTTTTTATTAATCAGTTTAGTCATAAGAGTTATGACCAGTTGTCTGTTGGGTTCATCCATGTTGGGAAACTATCAATAAAATAAAGAATTTTTATGTCACAGGAAGTTATGAGGAATAAATAAAGTCGAATGTGGGAAAGCGTGATGCTCAGTGCTCAGCACAGTGGAGGTGTTCAAAGAAGAATAACTTTCAAACCTCCTTTTCTCTTTTCTGTGTCTTAAAACTCCTGAAGGCATTATTTTGATTTGGTCCTTTGTAAAAATAAACAACACATTGAGAACAGAATGCTAGTAAAAGTACATACAGTTTATCAGAATTGACTTTAACATGAATGTGTACAGTAGTTTGTAAATATAAATTTATAATTGCAGTGTGATGCTGTGTTAACTGACATACCTCCATATCAGAACATGGCCTCATGGCCAGGCTATAGCAGGAATGGCAAACAGTTTTTGCATGGTGTTTGACCACAGAACTCACTAGGGAGTAGTTTATTCTGTCTTAGAAAGAGCTTCTCAGAGCATGTAAAAGCCAAGTTTGAATCTCCATATGGGAGAAAGAGCTGATAGAAAGGAAGGGAAACAAGAAGGGAAAGGAATGCTGACTTTGCATCACATCTCATATCACATCTCATGCAAGCATGCTTTTCTGGCTCTCAAAAAACAAATGCCCCTGGGGTCTATGAGCCAATCACAGGCTCTTAATTTGTTCTTTCTTATGTTATTGAAAGTTTGGGGTCCTTGAAAGAGATAATGCCATTGAGGCCAAACCAGAATCCAAAGTTCTGGAATATGTGTTATTCTTGACTGAAAATAAAAAAAAAAAATCCAACTCAGACTAATTTGTTAAATTATTGGTTTATATAATCCAAAGCAGGGAAAGCAGTCAGACACAATACAAACACAAATGGGTGTGGCTGTTGTTCCAATAAGCTTTTATTTACAAAACCTGTTGGCAGGTCAGAGTTGGCTCATAGGTTATGCTTTATGATCACTACTCCAGTCACATGGTATGGAGAAGCTGTTGTATTGGACCCTTGTCCCCTATCCAGGATAAAATTCAAGTAGTTCTGCATTAGCAATGGCCCAATGGCTCTATCAATGATCTAGCCCAGAAACAGCAAGGCAGCTTTATTTCATCTGTCACTTTTAAACAATTGGTAGAGAATGCCTGTGTAACTGTGTTCAGAATGATTCTGAGATTGTGTCTGGGCTAAGCAGAAAAATATGTCATAATTAAATAGTAATGTTTAAAATAGGCACCGAGGGAGATGTAGTAGCATATGTATCACATTTTTGTTCTTTCTGGTTTAGACTGAAGGACTGACATGGCCTCATCTTCCTTCACATACTGAAAATTGTCCACTCAAAAGCTTGGAAAGGTTTTTCTAGCTTTATTCTTTTTAAGAACCTAACAATGATCCAAGATTGGCTAAGGTGTCACCCAACACGACTGCTTAGTTATTTTTTTTTTTTAAGTTTACTACTGAAAACAAAATATCACTTAAAATATTTTATCAGATGAACTTAATCAGGATTTCAAAGCTAATCCATCTTACAAAACACTCAAATGAGATACATATTTCTTTTTGGTATGCTGGAATGGGATAGCAATGTTATACATTATATTTTTAAAAAGTCTTCCTTTAACTCTCAATGATTTCACACACAAATATTGACCTGTGGTGTGCTCTTACTAACCTTTCTAACGTTTTTTTTTTTTTTTCCTTTTCTGAAGAAGGCCAGAGTCATTTTGAAAGCCACTGGGAGGAAAGACCCTGCCAAGTTAGCTGTTTTAGAATTCTGTCTATAGATGAGCAAGCACCACCTGCAGCTGTGCCATGAAACAAATGGTGCTTCCTGAAAACGTAATGCTTGGGAAGGTGGTCAGCAGCTGTTAAAATTGGATCACTATTACTCAGTGTTTAAAGAGGAGGAAATTTAATCACGAGTCTCTTCAACTTGATATTTAATTATCCTTGAAAAGAAGAAAAATATGAAATTTCTCTTCAGAATTCCTTATGAGTCATATAAAAAATTTCACAAAATAAGTTTATTGTGGTTGTCTCAATAGCAGTGTGTAAGCAGAGGGCAAAGGAGAAATAAACTCATGGTTCCTTTTTGTTGGCATAAATTAAAAAAAATATTAAAAAATTTTTTTGAAGACTTTCTTGTGATTAGATTAGAACCAATCTAATTAACAGAGAATGAGGTATGAGAAAATGGGGAAAAGGATGAAGATAGAAAAGAAAG
Organism: Cynopterus sphinx; assembly: GCA_030015415.1. Lineage (NCBI taxonomy): Eukaryota > Metazoa > Chordata > Mammalia > Chiroptera > Pteropodidae > Cynopterus > Cynopterus sphinx. Next base: position 57,296,362 of record CM057379.1, on the reverse strand, counting down.
AAGAAGACAAGAAGGTTGAGACATGGGTTCTTATCTTAGGCTGTCTTCAGGGCGAATTTTATGAAATACCTGAAATTTTATGCAAAATTCTACATTCGTGTGTGTTTACATGTGTGTGTTTACACATACATATGAGGTATATTTTGGGGGTAAGTATTAAGCCTTCAGTTGAGAATCACTACTCTATAGGTTGAAACCTCATCCAGAAAGGGTAGACTGAATAAGTTCCGGAATTTCCAGGTGCAGCCTAAGGCCAGCTAAAGAGTAGGGGACAAGGGAAAATGGATATTAACTAAGAAAAGTATTATGTACTTCACAAGTTTGTCCAGGGGTGGCCCTGATCTTTACTACGTGATTATTAGTCTCAGAACCAAGAAAGAATCATGGTAGCCAGAGCACGCTTTCCTTGGGAATCATTGACATATGACTGCTTCCCTCCTTCCCTGTTGTTAAGAGAACAGCTGGCATGCCCTGGAGAGGCCCTGACAGTGAACGAAAGCTCAAGGACAAAGCACCAGCTAAAAGCCAGCTTGGCTGCAAATTAGAGTATAAAGGCAGAGTGGCTTCTGCTGTGAAGCAATTTGCATCAGAGCCCACCAACCACGGGCATTTGTAAGAGAAGAAAATCAGAAATATTGCATTTCTAAATAATTTAGAGGAAGATTCACCAAAAGAAGAGAACGGGATATAGGAAATTTGTTATATCTGTTTTTAGGTTATGCTACATAGTTCATTTTGTACCATTTTCACCTAAAGAAGTAGATCCATATGAAATTCACCTTCATATACTTGCTAGTTGCCCCTCCTTCTGTACTACCATAATAGTTTACTCATAACTCTATTAAAGAACTATATAAAGGCATTTCTTAGACACATATTACATTAAATTGCATGTTTACAATGCTCGGGTGTGTTTTCCCAAAGATCAAATGACAATGGTTTTTACACTGACACCAGCACATCCTAGGAATCTCATGATTCTTAGATATGTAATCATATCTTTAATTGTTTAAGAAATGTACAAATGGCTGAACCTTTGTAGAAGAACTCTGATAATGTGAAAAATCAGAGGATAGATCCAATAAGAGCTAAATGGAATTCTGTGAAATGGAGAAGAAAATGCTGGGAGGGGAAAGCAGTTGGTAGGAAAGCAGCTGGAAAGGCAAAGGAAAGAATCATGAAACATTCATGAAATAGTACAAATAATCAACATGGAGGAACATAACATAAGAATGAGTTACAGCTATCAGCAAGATAATACATTATATTAGGTATAAGATAAACATATCAAATAAACAGTACTATTTTGTTAATGTAGCAATGAAGATCTGCTAGAATGGCATATAGACACATAATTTTTGATGGTTCATATATTCAGTTTGTCTTTTCCATCTGATAGTGAGTTTCATGTGGGTATAGATCGTCATTCCTTTTGTAATTTCCAATGCTTAGCTCAACACTTCTCACACAGAAAGCATTGGAAAACACTTGTTTTAAAAAAAAAATGGCACTGAGCTTCTTTATAATCAGCCTCGACTTATCCATAGTTCTTCATTTTCTGCTTCTCCTCATTCATATCTTCCAACCTGTACATTACCATCTCTAGAAAGCTAAAATGCTTTCTATTCTCTGCCTTTGCCAATCCACTTTATACTCGTTTATGTTTCAGCACAGCTTACATCCCATCTGCCTGCATTTTGTCTAGTAAGGTCCTCTTTTTTTGTAAGAACTCACAATGTTCATTTTTTTTCACATTTGTTCAAGACTCATTTCCTCAACTAGACTAGCTCTTTGTCAGAAGGAAACACACTTCAAAGAAGGTAAATTTTTATATTTCCCATGTTGTCAAGCACACACACACATTGGACACTTCATAGACAGATATATGCCTGTAAAGCAGAGCATTCCTGGGAAGCGGGAATATAATACCATGGCAGAAGTGATGCATAAAGGACTTGAGAGCATGCCTGGCCAGTGGGTGGGGATTTAGACTCATAGGAGTTCCCAGAATTTGGGGTAGTTGCACCATTTGCTCACATCTATGGAGATTAGATAGAGCAGGAGCCTGGTCCTTTTGGGGATCATGCACTTTGTTAAGCTTTCTGTTCATTTTCTATTTCAGTCTCAGAGTCTCCATACTGAAATTAGATGGCTTTCTTTCATGTGGTTACAACCTTCATATTTACTTTCTTTCAAGGGCATAAATTAAGTAGCAGGTAAGTCAACAGTGGCATAGAGATTTAGTCAGTTTTCTATCATTAGAAAGCTTTTAGGTAGAGAACCTAAAATGATAGTAAAATTGTTTCTACACTTTCATCTGTCATTTACTGATTTTGGCATTTTCAGTACATGAAATCCAAATAATAATAATCATCTAGTCTATTATATATATTATGCTAACTTTTCCGTTTTTTTCCCTATCCTTATTCGAAGGATTTCAGTTGACGGAATTCAGTGTTCAGTAAAAAGAAAGAAAAAGTTATTCCTATTTTTGTCAATTAAAAAAAGCAAACTAAAAACCTGCTGTATAAGTTCTAACCTCTCTGTCCTTGTGAACTCTACTTTGGGAACATGGAAGACTTTAGATCGCAGAATATTTTTTTAGTTAAGCATCGATATAGCATTCTTTAACCTTGTTTTCCATAAAAACATCTAATAGCCTATTGAAAAACATAAAAAAAAACAAGATTCAAGATCTATTCTAGTCTGATAGGATTGTTCTATGTGGTGGCGGCTTACTAATAGCTTTATTATTAAACCATGTAAGCAAAAGAAAGCACTACAGCTTAGAGAGAACTCAGATAGATCTGCTTTCAGCATGTAACTAAACCAGTGTGTAGAAACAAGTAATTAAAAGGACACAAAGCCCGTAATCAATTGCGTACCGGTTATCTTTGATTGCTCTTGCAAAGGACAAATTACACACAAGCCTCTTGCAAGCCTGAAGAAAAAGAGGTTCCATTATCTTCTTTCTGAAATAATTTCTCTGCAAAGACAAGGGTGTCCCTATTTCAGATCTCTTGGTTTAATTAAAAGGACACAAACATCAGATGATGTTGCAGCATATCAAATGTTTCCCTGTCAGTGCAATGGAGTGAAAGAAGAGCAGGGGAGGGGGAAAGGGGGAAGTGGGGAACAGGGGTGGGGGTGGGTTGGAAGAATTTCTTTTCCATAAAGACTGGCCTTTTCACTCTGACCATCTGTTTTCTCATGGTGAAAAGCCCCATTGCTGGTGTCCTGGCATAGCTTTGCATGTCTTTGTGCTTGAGAGACATTCAATCTTGCATTTGATACACGCTGATCTGTGACACTTCCTAACAAATGAGGCTTTGTTCAAACAAAGAGACTCCCTGATAGGAACTGTAAACTTGGAGCTTGATATCCTGTAGGAAAGGCAGGCTATGGCTGAGCTGGCACAGGAAATTCTCTCTGCAATGCAACAGAGCCGAAGGAGGTCACACCCTCGTGCACACATATGCTCTTTCAGATCTTCCCAGACCTCTTCTCATCTCTGTCCTTCTTTCAGATGTGGCAGCTCTAGAGCACAGCTGCATTTGGACCTGGTGAGCATGGGACCCATCTCCATTACAGGCTGAAGTTCACTCTCAATAATAACAGCACTTATTTGTGCTGTTGTTACTTCATTTTATGAAGCACTTTCACAATCATTAATTCATTCGATACAATAACCTCATAAGGTCCAGTCCAAATGTAAGCATATCTGAGAGAACTACTTTGTAAATACTAACGCCAGTTGTTGCTTGTCTCTTTTTCTCCTTCAATGTCCTCTTTGTCTGTCTCTTTCCTTCTCTCCCTTCTTCCCCCAACCCCCCCACCCCCCACAATCATGGCATTGTATATGATATTCTCAACCTCAAATCTTCCATCTTTTCACCATATGATGTTTCCATGGTCCCTTACTACTGACACTTAGGCTGTGGAATAGAAAATGTATAATGAGCTGCTGAATATGGATTGCATTGTGATTTAGAGAAAGTGTCAGAAAAGGCCCCAGCTCAGGAAAATACTACTTGAGCTTTCTAGTTAAGATTTAGAATCCTGTTAGAATGTAATTAAGCATCCTTAGAAAGAATGTCACGTTTCCCCCTCTTAAAGCTTACTTTCCTCCCCTTGGCAAACTCCCACACACTCACTTAAGACCTAGCTGACAGGGGCCTTCTATTGCAGGCATTCCCCACTTCCTCTGGGCACTTAATTGGTGCTTCCTTTGTATTCTCATCCCACTTTACTTCCAACCCAGCTCCAGAATATAGCACATTGTAGTCTAAGCTATTTGTTTATACATTTATCTCCCCTACCAAACTGTGAACCACAGGGCTGGGATAGTGTGCTTATTATTCATTCTTGTATATTTCTGGTATTTTATGAATTGCCTGACCCATAATAGGCTTCTAGAAATAATATGTTGAATAAATAAATTTTGTTGGTTAAACACCAATAGAGTTGAAAAGAAAGAAACAGGAAAATAAGGTAAAAAGGGATAACTGACTTCATTCCAGACAATCATAAATCTTTTCTTGGGCTGGACCCATCATTTGGTGTTCTGCTCCTTACCTCTTCAACAATGTGTGGTTTAGGAATTATCTTAGGCCCAGCTTCTCATTACTTTTTTTTTTTTTAAATAAAGATGCTTAGATTGCAGAAAACGCAAGTAACCTTTCAAAAATTCTGCTATGACTTAGCAGACCTATTACTAAATAAAAAGGTTTTTGGCCCAATAAGGTCTGGAGTTACAGGAAAAACAACTTGTCCAATGGAGCACTTTAACATGAAAATTTCTTAGGGAGAGCAGTGAGCTGCAGAAAGAAAGAGGCTACATAGGCTCAGACTCATTTTTCGACTGGCTTGTTTCATTACTTGTAAGTTCTTTAACATTTCTGAACCTCAATTTCTCTAGCTATGAAACAAGAATATTAACACTAGCATGCCTCAATAGGATTTTATGGGGATTAACTAAAGGTGATTGCAAAACATTTGGGGAACATTAAGTACTGAATAAAATCATTAATATTCATAATTTTGAGACTGGATAGGATTTCAAAAGGTAACGGTGCGAGGCAAGTGGGAACAGCATTGCATTTTTAAAGGAGATGGTTCAAACTCATTTTGTCCCTATTCCAGTCTCTTTCCTTTATATGCCAGTAAAAATATGACAGAAATTTAAATATAGTTTGGTAGCATCCTGGAATTTATTTGAAAGCAACCTCTAAGGGTTACAGTGGTTAGTTGTCAAAGGGTAGTGGAACTGTACTTGCCTGGTCGTTGCAGCGAGCTCAAACATTGCCATGGGAAAACACAGGCAAGGCTTACAAAGGCAGCAGGGACAAACCCTTGGCTACTTCCATTAGTTATTCATTCAGTCAAAGGTAATTTATAGCTTACTCTGCATGTGATTATCAAAATATGCAGCTTTTGTTGCTGTTGCTATTTAAAGTGAGGTAGCAAAGAACCAACTTTGTTGGCGAGCAATGAGCCTAACCAATGGATCTAGAATTTGGGGCTCAACCTATTGAAATGCCAGAGACAACTTCAAAAGATGTTTTTACACCATGGAATTACAGTTTGTTTGTCATCTCAGGGAAGTAGAAATGACATGTTTAATGTGAACCTACTAAGTTCGATTCTGTTTAAAGTAATGGCTTACATGAATCTAGCGCTGGCTATTCATGTGAGTTTTCTTTTCTGGATTATTGCATTTTATGCTCTTAAAATCCCTATTAAGGAGATAGGAGAGGTATTAATAACTCAAATATACAGACAAAGAGAGTGAGGCACTGTTGCATAAACGACCTGTTCTGGGCAAGCTTTTGCCTTTGTGTCAATGGAGGTCTATATCCTGATCAAGCTTGTCAGATTTTCCGAACTTGTTTATAGCATGTGCAAGGGGAGTTTTTATTTATTTATTTTTAATGGATAAAACTGTGGGACCAATTTCTGTAGCATTTTCAATAGAAATATTGATTTTCCTTTCAAACTATTTTTTTTTTTCATATTCTTTCCCTCTTTTCCATTCTGTCAGCCCTGAAGTTCAAATCCTCATTATTTATTTTACTAGAGCAAAAGTTCTCAATATTGGCAGTATGATAAAAACTCTCTGGGAGACTTAAAAAAACTGATATCTGAATTGGAATCTCAGTGATTCTGATATAATTGGTCAGGGATGAGCCTGTGAGATGCTGAAAGTGGCTCCGGGGATCCTAAAGTGTGGCCAGGGAATGGAACCAATGACTGCTGATCACAAGTTCTCTTCTGTCCAGTTCACCCTGCAAACCATTTAAATTTAACCTGATAACCATTGTAGTAACTAGATCCTCCATTTTTTCTTTCCTTATTTGTCTATTCTTAGTATAGATATTTCCTTTTATATAGTTTGAAATTAAAAGTGGAATAGATGATAATATAATAAAATTCCAGGGCTAGATATATAGTTCCCCAACAGTGCTTTAATCATTTAACTCATTCAGAAATTCTAAAATCTCTACATTGCTAAGTTTCAAAATTCTTTGACCTAGGATTTTACATTCTTTAATATTTTTAAACCTCATTTTACCTTTCCAGTTTCACCTATCATGACTGCTCTTTCTGTATTCAGTACCTCACCAAACAAACTACCTGCTATCGCTTCAACATCCTTCATACTTCCTCACTTCTGTGCCTCAGTTCTTACCTTTCCCTCTACCTAGAAAGCCTTGACCCAGTTTCCATTATATCACTATGAACCACCCTTAATGTGCCAATCAATAGACAGCTTTCTTTAATGACTTTTCCTTTTTGATGAAAATGGGTATAGTTCTTTTTTCAACTTCATGACATTTTTACTTATACATATTATGGCTTGCTCTATGATTTATATATTTCATTCTACTCCCTTTCTTATTCCCATTATACTGAAGGCTCCTCAAGGGCCAAAATAAAATATGAATGGAGCTGCTTTAGAGTCAGATAACCTCTATCTTCTCCTGGATATGCAACTTCTAGCAAATCATTTTCCTCTCTCAGCTTTATTTTCTTATCTCTTAAATGAGAGAAATAATATCATCTTCTTATAGGGCTGTGGGCAATTAAATAAATTAATTCTCAGAATGTACGTAGAACAGTGCCCTGCACAAACGGAGCACTCAGTAAATGTTAGCTATTGCCAGTCGCTTGCTTCATCTTGACAAGGAGGGCAGTCTCTTGTACGTTTTATGTATTTAAAATGTATCAAATGTACTAAATTCATTGGAGCTTGAAAATGTCCCAAAGATCCATACTATAAATATTTGATAGCTAATAATCTTCAAATCATTTTACAGCTACTTGAAGGGGAGCATGAGACCTGATATTTTGTTTGAAAAAATGGAAAACATAATTCTGACAGGTTTGGTATCTTGTGTTGCAACTCTGCAATCTCACAGTGATAGAGTTCACTTCTATGACTTGCTAAAACTGTCAATTATAGTGATTTATTGCATACTCAATTCCATAGACATTTAAAAAAATAGTTGAGTATCCAGATATATTTTAGCTTAAAACAGGCATATGCAAAGAAACTACACAGGCAAATTATGTATTCCAAGGGTAAAACTTCTCAACATAGATTCTATTTAATAATATATACTTCACTAGTCTTTGCAGCAAAGACTGTCAATATGACTGTCAGATTTAACCAATAAATATTTTAACATCAGCATATCTTAAACTCATATGAATTTATATCTCAGATGTAATAACTAAATTGACCTATTTTTTTTCACAACAGAAAAAAAGAATAAATAAAATGATCAAGTCAATGTCAAGTGTGACTGACTACACAACCAGTTACTGGGGTTTTCCCTCTTCTATATTGACTTTTGAAGTGTTTGAAGTGACTTTTTTTGAAGTTAATAATTAATCTTTTCAAGGTGTTCCTATTGCAGGTGGTGAGGTCAGTCAATGTTAAAGGAAAACAGATAAAGATAGAGGACAAGTCCTGCCCTATGGAGGCAAGGTGTTTACGAGGTAATAAGACACCACACGGATCAGACCACGTGGTACTTGTCCCCTGGATGATATAATGTGGTCTTTGTTTTCAGCCATTTTCCAGGAAACCTTGTTAAGGAATTAACTCTGGACATGTTTATGCAAATTAAGTAGAATAGCAAAGATTTGAAGTACTAATTTGTAGCTACAGAGAGAAGAGATTGAGTGAGTGTTGTGGGGGGAGAGGAAGGAGAGAGAAGTATATAGTCAAGAAAGGTTTTTTAGAACAATTTTGAAGACAGTTTATCTGCCAGAAGTCATATACTCAGAATAGCACATGAGAATTGATTTTGTTTTGGTTTTTTACAGCTAGCACTTTTCCCCTCTTTCCAGCTGTTCAAGTTCTTTATTCAAAGAACTTATGTATAGTGTTACACTTGATCAATGAAAATTCCAGCATTTATACTTCTGGATGGGTTTTTATCTCTTTAGCAGATTCTTATATAGAACTCATTATGTGCCAGGGACTGTGCTCTAAGTTTTACTTGTAGTTACTAATTTAACCCTCAGAAAAGCCCAATAAGGTAGATACTATCATTATCCCCATTATACAGACGAGATAATTGAGGCCCAGAATGGTTAAATACCCTGCCAAAGTTCATGCAAGAAGACAAGGAATGAACTTTGGTTCTTTGACTCTGGAGTCCAGGCTCATAACCACTAAGTGATGCTGTTTCAGAAAGAGTTATCACAGTAGCAGTCAGAACATGTTGTTCCTACAGTTTTGGCATTTTCCTGTTGTTAAGTAATTCTAAGTAGTACCCGCTTTGGGGCATGATAAAAGATGATGGTGCTAACCTGACAAAAGAAAGGAATTAATCCAAGAACGTGGCAAAGAAACACCAGGAAATTGAACTGGCTGTAAAGTTAATGCAAAGGCCTCAATGTTTTGGCCCAGGGCCTGAATTGATCTATTGGCTGAACAAGTTGCTGGTGGCTCAGGAAAAGGCATACAGTGAGTACAGAGGAGCAGTTTTACAAACAAGTGGCAAAGGTACATACAATAAGCAGGAGAGAACACTAAAGGCCAGAAATGCATGAATTCAGGAAGGACATTATGTTATGTCAGAGAATGGCTTTACAAATTCAAAATACCACTGCCTCTCTCTAGCCTTCTCCAAAGTAGGAAAATCATAAGTATTTTCTTCAGACACCAACTGCCTGAATGCCTTGATTTAAATCCTCATTCTACAACCAACCTGTCTTATGGATTTGGTCCAGGTATTACAATTTTTTTTTTCAACCAGAGTTTCTCATTGGTGAGACAGGGTTTATAATAGTACCTTACCTTAGGGTTATTGTGAAAATTACATGAGATAATCTATATAAAGTACTTAATATAGTTTCCTGAGTAGGGAATACTCTAAAATACCTTTTATCTCTTTCTCTCTTTTGTGACATTCATTGAATCACAATTTTGTATTCTACAAATATCTATTCAGCTTCTACTGGCTGGGTGATGGGATACACAAAGGTAAACAAAATATAGTCCCTGCTTTGGGGAGCTTAAAAGGTGTTCATGAACCAGACAGAATAATCCATAAGTGTAAATGCTTTGTAATATATATTGTACATATTTATACAAATAAATAAGTGAACCACATATATTATAATAATTTCTAACCAATTTCTCAGGGCAAAAAATAAAGTTTTAAAGATACATAATAACCAGATAAAATGCACTAACTGTTTTCTGCCATGTGTGCGTCTGTGACATTTCTGGCAGCTTGGTGGATGTTGCCAGGTAGAGATTCTGCACCCATTGTCTACGCCCTGGATGTCTCACAGGGTAGGCACAAGTGGAATTTGTACCAGAGACCAGCCAAAGGTCTTTTCCCTTTAGTATGCCCAAAGGGTACACATATCCATTTTAAAAAGGAGGCATGATAGAAAGAGGATTTACATAGTCTCCTTAATTATAGTAACAAGACGGTATCTAAAACTTCTAAGGTATAAATCATAATACCTGGTAGCACATCACAAAGTTTCTCTGAACTGTATGTTTTACAAAAAGTTTCGGTTTGTGTATGTCAATATGCTATAGGCTTCATAAGAAGTGATAAATTAATTTTAAATGTTTAGTGTTAATGCCAAATTTATATTGTAGCATACACTTCTGTCTCACGTCCCATGCTTCACTCTATATATGATTTTAGCCACAGCAGCAGGGCACAGATTATGAAATTTTAGCTTCATGCTGAGAACATCCAGCATTAAAGCCTATGTGTCTTCCCATTTTCTACCTGAGACACTCTCTAAAGCCGCAGCTCCTGCTCAGCCCATGGACAAAGCCACTCTGGAAACATACTGGGTTTTAATGTCCCGGCTGAGCTGGTGGGTGTTCTTGGCCTCCCATTCTTCTAATGGAACAATTGTGGGACATACTCTCCATGGTCTGGCTGAATTGTACCTAACACATTTACACACACACACACACACACACACACACACACACACACACACACACACACTTTTTTCTTTCCCCACCTTCTTCCTCTACTTTTCTTTTGAGGTCAACCCCTAAGTACATAGTCTGCATCCACGTCCTTGTCTTAAGCTTTGCATTAAGAGAATCCATACTAAGACCTACAATCTTATTACCCAGGTGAATTAATTGTCTTGAATCAGTTAAATAAACTGAGTAAAGGAAATGAGAAAATTAGGAAATCTGGGTGTTTCACTCTGTAAGCAAGATTGTGAGATTGAGATCATCAATGGAATACCCATTCAGACCAATTAACATAATGGAGATGTGCAGGGTAGCAAATCTCTCATAAGAAAGCTCAGTGCAGAGCATTACAACTCTAGAAAAAAATGCTTTAAGAGAACTCATCCTTCTGCAAGGTGTTCAGTGGCTACATATTTTTATAAGAGCAAAAACATTATGTTTTAAATGGACACAAAAATAAAAATTCATATGTTTCTTCTCAATAAACAATTTTAAGTCATAACTGAAGTAGTGCTAAAACAACTTGAAGACATATGGGCCCCTTTCACTTAGTTTAAATCAATAAGACCAACATAATGGCCTCATTCTTCTTTGGTTAGTTTATGACAGCTGCTTGTGTTAGAATGTCAATGAAAGCCTGCAGCTTCAACATAAAGGCTATCATATTGGTTGTGACATAAGCTTTGAGCTGATTAGAAGAAAAGTACACAGTGCAAAGTATCATTCGCATTTTATAATCATTATAAAAAAGACCAAAGTGATTATCACTAGCAAAGGTGTTTACATCATGGTGCAAGAAACTGATGAGTATATGACTCAAACCGATGCAAATGAGAGAAGTTAAAAGTAGAGCAAATACACCTGTTCTGGATTAAGAGCATGATAAAATGACAATCCTTTATAGAAAAAGGTCTATATACTTTTGTATCCTCAAATTTTAAATTCTTAATGAACATTGTTCTATTTCATTTTCAGTCATTGTTGAGCTAAAGAATTTTCTTTCAGATCCACTTACTGGCTTTCTTTCTTTAAGTCGTAGTGCTCTGTCAGTCCTGATATGAATGATGCATTTTAGATTACCTATGGGTCTAAGTTAGCCCCATGCCAACTTTTAGAAAAACAATTGCCTTAGAAATGATAATGTTATTTTGATATTCTAGGTTTATGGGAACATTATCAGAGTAAAATTAAAGAGAGTCTAAGTAATTTGACATCATGGAATTTCTCTTGGAATAGAATCAGAAACTGGATTTGTCTTAAAGATATTGAAGCCTTTTGAAGTGAATTAGCAGAAGAGGACATGTTTCCTGGATATTATGGGAAAATCTGTTCCTTGTCATGCAGTTGTTGCTTCTCTTAAAATGCTAGAGAGCTTTGTTCATTCTCCGCATTTGGTAGCTATTTGAGAATTTATCTGAGGGTTGTTTACGGAATGGGGATGTTAGAGGTAGTAAAGCTGACAGAAAGTTGTTATGTGACAAATGAATTGAGAATTGTTAAATGTCACAGTTGAGTTCACTTCAGATGTCTTCGCTGTAAACAAATGGCATTCTGTGGAGCATGTCTCTTAAACAGGCAGGTCGATTTGTCTCATAGGATATGATAAATATTACTCACTAATAGTGCTGGTCCTTTAATTCTTCTGGGAGCATGGGAGGACTGCATGTCCTTACCCCATTACAGTTAGACAAACATGTAACGTATTCTGACCAAGAAAATGAGAGTGAAGTGACTGGCGTTACCTCTCACCTAAAGCACAGAAGAGCATGTGAGTGATTCTCTTTGTTTTCTTCTCCACCCTGCTATAACTCAAAGGCTTTTGTGAGATTGCAACTCATGGGAAGGTAGACCTTTATCCACCTGAGGCTCTGAGTGACTATAATAAGCCATGCTCTCCAGTTGACTAATATGGGTTATATATTGAGCATGAGAAATAGATCTTTGCTCTGTTAAGTCACATAATGGTTGGTTGTTTTTGTTATTGCATATAAAGTAGCCTATCCTGATTAATACATAGGATTTCTTTCAGAAGGCACTATTTATGTGAATTAGCCAGTTGAAATTGGAAACTGTAACTCAACCTTTATTAAAATGACCTTGTGTGCAATCTTCATGCTTTTGGCCAGATAACATCCCAGGATAGAATAAAACCCAAGTCAGTGGCTATTTCAGGGATACAAACATAGTCATTGAATTGAATTAGGAGATATGAAAAAGCCAGTGTGCAAGAAGAAGGTTTTGGCCACATACTAACTTATAACAGAAAGAAAAGAATGTGGGGGGAGAAAGACAAAATTATATGGAAGTTAAAAAAAAGGCATTATAGGTTGCAGGAATTATATATACATAGGAATAATATGAGTAAGCTCAGACCAGAACAATGTGAATACATTGATTGAGCCAGCCCAAAGTGTGAGGAGAGATAGAGCTGGATATGCAGGATTCAAAGGGGGTTTTAAGAACTGAAACTGTGTTTACATAATATCAAAGTTTGATCAAATTCTCTATTGGTTTTATAGACCTGATTAATTTTGTTCTATCAAATTGATTGATTAGTGCTACGCAGAGTGATTTTGTTTTTTTCTCTCAGAGTCGTGTGTCATATCTAATCATATGTCTTATATAGGTTGGTAGTAATTATCTTTATGGTTAGAAAAGCTTTCTTTTTAACATCATCAACTTTTATAAAATCCAGAGTAATATAAACACTTTCCAAACTTTTGTATTTCCCTTTTCCCACTTGTCATAGAGCTTTGTACATAGATGTTATTTATCAATTGAACGAATGTATGAAAATGTATATCAAGCTTCTAAGCTCCCTTTGACATGATCCTACTTTATCTATTTAGTTTATTCTCATTAGACTCCACCCTGATACCCTGCAATCTAGCCAAACAGATTGGTACATTCCCATTAACCCCATCTTTGTTCTCTGACCCATTCTCTTTCTTTCCTCAATATGTTCCCATCTCTCTGCCTAATACTCATAGGTAACATTAATGGTTAAGCACTTTGCATATATTTGCTGTTCTCTCAAACAAAATATGCAAGGCTATGAAGTAGATACTACTATTATTAACACCATTATACAGATGAGGAAAATTAGGCTTAGAAAGGTAAGCTATCTTATTTCTTTGAGCCCCACAGCACCCCAACCATGGGACTGGTAAGGTCTGAGTCCTGACAGGACCATTGTCTGTAATTGCCTTGCTTACTGCTAGCACTGTTGTTCATCCTGCAAGTCTTGTTCAAACAATGCTTCCTCCATAAAGCTTTACTTTATTATATTGATCTTCACTGATCTCTCTTCTGTTCCAAACACCAGATACCCTTAAACTCAGTACCACTCTGTTCACCTTTACTGGCTCTGTATCTATTTCACGTGTGTTAACTTTCTCCCATGAGACCTTAAAGTCTTGAATAGGTCTATTCTTTGAAAAGTCTTGAATTGAATGTTACTTCGTTTGTATATTCTAGTATCTAGATAGTAGGGAGCATCAAGAAAAAATTTCTAGTTAATGAATTGATAAAGAATAAAATAATGTTAATTTACAACATTTGCAGGCCCAAGATGGTGGTGGTGTAGGAGGACGCTAAACTCATCCCCTCATTTGATTTGAGCAAAATCAAATATATGTGTTTACAGCTCATAGTTACTCCTGGGAGATAATTTAGCACTGAATAACCAGCTTCTGACAAACAAAAGGCATGAAAGGATGAGGGAGCCCCCACGCCCCCAGTTGTGAGAACTCTCCAGGGTTGAGGAGCTGGTGAGTACCATTGTTTATATTTCCTAGACAAGCAGGAGCTCAATTCAGGTGCTGTGGCCTACCAACTAGACCATGTGGGGAGTTCACAGCTACATTTCTTAGAGACTTTTCCCTGTGAACAAAGGGAGCGAGCAGGAATAGAAGGGCATCATCACACTCACCTGGTCTCCATGCTGAGAGCTGCATCAGCGTTCAGGCTCGTGCCCTAGGTGCTGTAAGTAACTGCTTGGCTCCAACTGGCTTCAGAAACTATGCAGCATATAATACCTGCATAGAGGTCTCCTACATGGGACCACTTTTGGTATATCAAACCTGAGGGAAACTGTATAGAGAAGAAATAGCCACAAGAACTCTCAGGAGAATGTGGAAATCTCACTGAGCTGGAGGGGTGAGTGAGTGCCACTGTTTACCTCTACTTTACCTCCTTTACCTCCTTTACCTCTTTACCTCCTTTACCTCCACTGAGTGGGCAGAAACTCTATCCTGGTGCCCTGGTCCTCCTGAAAGTTTTCAAGGGTGTGTTCTCGGCCTATTTTGGCTGAACAAAGAGCAGGAAGGATCAACAGCACATTATCACATTCACCTGGCCTCCCCATCTGGAGCTGCTCTGGCTCTGTAGGCCAGTGTCTCTGATGCTTTGAAAATGAAAACACAACTTTGAAATTTATGGGATGCAGCAAAAGCAATTCTATGAGGAAAGTTCACAGCTACACAGACCTACCTTGAGACTTAAGAAAAAGCTCAAATAACAATCTATACACCTTAGGGAACTAGAAAAGGAAGAATAAACAAAATCTAAAGCAAACAGAAGAAAAGAAATAGTTAAGATCAGAGAGGAAATAAAATAGAAATTAAAAAAAATAGAGATCAATAAAACTAAAAGAACTGGTTCTTTGAAAAGATAAATAAATATAAAACTTTAGCCAAATTCATTAAGAAAAAGGGAGCCTAAATAAGTAAAATTATAAGTGAAAGAAGAGTTATAACTGACATGACAAAAGTACAAAGAATCATTAAAGAATATTATAAACAATTGTACACTAACAAATTTGATAATGTAAAAGAAATGGATAAATTTCTAGAAGTATATAAAGTTCCAAGACTGAACCAGGAAGAAATAAAAAATCTAAACAGACCAATTACTAGCAATGAAATTAAAGCAGTAATTTAAAAAACTTTCAACAAATAAAAGTTCAGGATCAGATATCTTCACAGGTGAATTCTACCAAATATCCAAAGAAGAATTAAAACCTATCCCTCTTAAACTATTTCAAAAAATTGAAGAGGAAGAAATATTTTCAAAATTATTTTATAAAGCCAGCATTACCCTGATACCAAAACCAGACAAAGACATTACAAAAAAAGAAAATTGCAGGCCAGTATCCTTCACAAACATAGATGCAACAATTTCCAACAAAATATTAGCAAACCAGATTCAATAATATATTAAAAGGATTACACACCATGAGCAAGTGGGATTCACCTCAGAAATGCAAGGATGGTTCAGCATCCATAAATCAATCAATGAGATACATTACTAACAAAATAAAGGATAAAAACCAGATGATCATCGCAATAGATGCATAAAAAGCATTTGACAAAACTCAGCATCCTTTTATGATAAAAACTCTCAACAAAGTAATATAGAAAAAACATATCTCAACATAATGAAAAAATCCATACCTAATAATACTCAATGGTGAAAAGTTGAAAGCTTTTCTTCTAAGACCTTGAACAAGACAAAGATGTCCACTATTACCACTTCTATTCAACACAGTATTAGAAGTTCTAGCCACGGCAATCAAATAAGTAAAAGAAAGAAAAGACATGCAAATTAGAAAGGAAGAAGTAAAACACCCATTATTTGCAAATGACATGATACTATACATAGAAAACTCTAAAGAATACACCCAAAAAACTATTAGAATAAATGACTTCAGCAAAGTTTCAGGATACAGAATCAATATACAGAAATATGTTGCATTTCTATATACCAGTAATGAACAATCAGAAGGAGAAATTAAGAAAACAGTCTCATTTACAATTAAATCAAAAAGTATAAAATACCCGGGAATAAATTTAACCAAAAAGATGAAAGACCTGTACTCTGAAAACTATAAGACATTGAAGAAGAAAACTGAACAATATTTAAATAAATGAAAGGATTAATATTGTTAAAATGTCCTCACTACCCAAAGTAATAAAGAGATTCAATGCAATTCCTAACAAAATACCAAAGGTTTTCTTCTCGGAATTAGAACAACTAACCTTAAAATTTATATGGAACTACAAAAAATCCAAATGGCCAAAGAAATCTTGAGAAAGAACCAAGTTGGAGGTATCAGGCTCCCTGATATCAGACTATACTACAAAGCTACAATTATCAAAACATTATGGTACTGATATGAAAAGGAGACATAGATCAACAGACTAGAGTAAATAACCCTGAAATAAATCCCTGCTTATATGGTTTATTAATTGATGACAAAATAGACAAAATACAGTCTCTTCATTAAGTGGTGTTAGCAAGACTGGACAGATACATGAAAAAAAAAAAAACAAGGCCATTTTCTTATACCATATACAAAAATAAGCTCGAAAAAGATTAAATACTTAATTACTATGCCTGAAGCCATAAACCACCTAGAAGAATACATGGGCAGTAAATTCTTTGACATCACTCTCATCAATATCTTTTTTGAGATATCTGCTTGAGCAAGGGAAACAAAGGAAAAACAAATGGGACCACATCAAACCAAAAAGTTTTTGCACGGTGAGGTAAACCATCAACAAAATGAAAAAAACAACGTGCTGACTGAGAGAAGATATTCACAAACGAGACATCTGATGATGTATATAAAGAACTCGTACAACTTAATAACATAAAAAACCCCAAACAATTTAATTAAAAGATAACCAGAGGACTTGGATAGATATTTCTCCTATGAGGACATACAGATGTCCAACAGACTTATGAAAAGATATTCAACATCACTAATCATCAGGGATATTAAAATTAAAGCTACAATGAAATCACCTCACACATGTCAGTAAGGCCCAAATCAACAAATCAACAAACAAGTGTTGGCAAGGAAGTGGAGAAAAGGGAATCCTCATGTACTTTTGGTAGGATTGTAAACTGGTGCAGACACTATGGAAAACAGTATAGAGGTTCTTCAAAAATTTAAAAATAGAATCATCATATGTACACCTAAGTTCACTGCAACATTACCAATAAAAGCCAAGATATGGAAGCAAGTTAGATCTCCATCAGTAGATAAACAAATGAATAGATGAATGGATAAAACATATATATGTATACACACACACATACACACACACGCACATATACAATAAATACTATTCAGTAATAAAAAATAATGAAATCATGCCATTTGTAAAGACATAGATGAATGTAGAGGGTATTATGCTAAAAGTGAAATAAGTCAGACAGAGAAAGATAAGTAATTTATGATATCATTTGCCCATGGAGTCTAAAAAAACAAAATAAATAAAATAAAACACATAAAAAACAGAAACAGACTCAGATATAGAGAACAGCTGATGGTTGCCAGGGGGGTGGGGATTTTTAAAAATATACATTTAATAAAAAAAGGTAACTAGAAAAAATAACAATCGCAATATTTAGGCCAAAATTTTTGTTAAAAAATTTTTCTCAAGGCTAAAGTCTGACAAAGAAAGATCTAGCTTTTGCTTTTGACATTCTTTATTTAAAAAAGTTTAGTTAACTTTCTGCCATCCAGAACTCAGAAGTTTAAAACCATATCTTTAAGATTTGAAATTGTTAGAAATAGGATAAAATAGCCTGTCTTTGTAAAATGAGGCTAAAAATGGTTATTTCCAATCATTAAAAATGGGAACAAAGAAATCATCTGACAACTTGTGATTGGTACAATCAGAGAAGCCAGAGACTGGGATGTTTATTTGTACACATTGGGAAGGAAGAAGCAAAGACCAGTGCCTAAACCCCTACCCTCTGGATGAGCTCAGTGGTTTTGCATCATATCACATGAACATAATGCCCCTTTTGATGCCCCCACAAAATTAGGCAGAGGCAAAGAAGAAAGCCTCAGGCCAGAGCTACGAGCATAACCTGGATTTAAGCCTTAATAACTGAATTTGACCATATAAACAACTCAGAACAAGTGAAGATGTGCCAAACTTGTCATTGTGAGTTTCCTTGTAAGTTAAAAATAAACTGGAACGATTATGTATTTAGATTATGAAAAGGTAATGAAATTGAAGCTGATTTAAGAAAATGAGTACTGATTCCCAAAAACCTAAAACTCCTACAAAATTAAGTTTAGCTTGTGCAAAAGGAAACACAAAATAAATGAAGCCCTTGGTTAGGTTTGGTATTATTTAAATGTATGATAAAATATTCTACAATGTCAACTTAAATCATAGATTCAAATTTAGTTCAAGTCATGAGCAAACAACAGTTATTACCTGAAAGCTCTTTTGTGGCCGATGTAAAACAAACACAATTTGAATTCATTCTCCATGACAAGTGTCCACTATAACTGCTGCTGCTTTAGGCGACAGTATAATCTTTGTATGTATATGCATGTTTTTTAACAAAAAATTTTATTATGATTTGACTTCAAAACAAAGACTTACAAAAAAGATCACCGAGTTTGTGTTGAGGACACAATAAACAGGAATTGGAAAGTCAGATTGGATACATGGTCCACTTTGGACAGCACTATCTTGCTAACAACACTCCAAAGAGCGTGACATGGGAGATTAGCACAGGCTTTTCTATTAGCAATTTATTAACTTGCCAAAGCTTTTTGATGATCATTATATTTTTGTCATTATTATCTGCAAAGTTTATAATTTATATAAATACAATACCTGTTATTCCTACCACCCTTTTTGATTCACAAGATATCAGGATGCAGGTGGTTACTTGCCTTGAGGAACTTCTCTATAAGACCTTTTCTAGTCTTACCCCTACCTTCATCCTCTGTCTTTTCCTTCATTTTGTCTCTCTGACTCATTATTGAGATGTAGACAATTTTGCAACCAAGGCTGCTTGTGTTTGGAAAATTTATCCACATCTCATATAAATGTATAGTTCTTGATCACATCAACTCTCAAGCTATGTGGTCTTCATGTCTTCACATTTTACTGATGTAGTAGCCTCCTGCTAGCTCCTTCTAGCTGTCCTTCCTAAATTTAGATCCTTTTCATGTTCTCTCTATAAAATTACTGAAATGGACTGCTATGTTGTAGTTCAGGTCCCCTGATAAGCAGAAGTCTACATAAAGTTAGATGTACAAGAGATGACTGGGGGAAAATACCCATGAAGGATACAAGAGAAGAGGGAGCAGAAGTAGGCAAGGAGTGCTTTGACCATGAGGCAGGCCTGATACCTGTAAAGGCAAAGAGGGAAAGACGAAGGATTTGGTAGGAACAACCTCACATTGCAGTGCAGTTGAGAAGTTGCATTCAGGTCAATACATAGTCTCAGAGCAAACATGGCACATTAAAGAAGTTTGCATGGGGTGTAAATGATTCAACTCCGGCATCCCAGCTGCATTGGCCATTGGCTGGCAGGTGTCCAGGAAGAGCAAGGACTTAGTATGAATGTTGTGATGCATTACAAATGGGTAGCAGCTGAGGCTATTACAAAATACACCCTCAGAGAAGACTCTGGAAGAGAGATCTGAGGAACTTACTCTCATGGCTTTCAAAATCCACCCCTTATGTTGCACAGATCTATTTCTCCATCTTTGTTTAGGGCCCAGCTTCTCCATAGTTCCAACAGACCCCTCCTTCTGAGGGATAAATTAGAAGAAGGAGGTAGTGGGACAAACAGCAACATTGCTGTGTTTGGGCTCAGATCTCTAACTGGTGCTTATTGTCTCCCTCCTCCACTATTAGTTCAAAATGCCTCTCATTCACAGCTACCTTATTGGTAATCATAGCTAACATGCTTGTGTGACCCTTGTAGCCATTCTTTTCTCATGTCAGGGTTACTGCATGTCTGCACTCACAACTGACCAAGAAAATATTGAGGGAGGCCCAAGCAGATCACTTGAGTTCCACACATCCCCCTTCTATCCCTGCCTATTTCAAAGCAGCACTACCTCCTCCTACTGATTAGAATTAGTTACCCTTGTTGTGTGGGAATCCATGTTTATGGCTCAGGACTCTGTCAGTACCTGGATAGTGTGCTAGCTGAGGATTTGTGGGTAGGAAAAGCAAACTCATACTCAGAATAGGTATTTTCCCCTGGGGATAAACTGTCTGACCTTTCAAGATGAAAGAGATCCAAAGTACTCAAATTGCCTCCAGGTGACTTACTGGTCTCCTGTAGGAATAGTATTGTATTGGGAACTCAGCACTGATGGCATGTTAAACATTCAGAGATGAAGTGGCAAAGGAGGCCCAGAGAAGTGTGAGTCCACGTTAAGTCTCTGTATAGCCTCCAATGCTGTCTGTCACCTTGGCATCCCTAAACTTTTAGAGAATATATCTCCCAGTCTCTCCAGTGTTCCAGCTACCTATAACTCATCCTGCTTAATAAGGATGAAGTCAATGATGTAATTATCAATTTGATTTTCTGTGGGATGTCCAGACAGCCCATATTTCATTGGATGATACTATGACAAAGGGCAGGAGAGTTATAATTGAGTTATTATAACCTAGGAGTAAAACTATAGATAAGTATTTTGCTTATTCCAAGTAAATGCAACCGTCTGGTCTGTTTTTTAAACTGAGGTAGAAAAAGGGGCCTTATTAATATCCTCTAGCAATGAAACCATGTGTGGCCTGCCAGATATGATCAGGGCTACTATGTAGTTGAACTTCTGGTAAAGTACAACCACTCTCCCTGATCTTTTCAGTTTTTGCAGGAGCCAAACTGGTGAATTATACAAAGGTGTGATAGAGACACTTTGAAAATATTCAGATTTTTAATGACAGCAATAATCTCCATCATTCTTCTGAGATGTGATATTGTTTTGGTTTATTTTCTTGGCTGAAGGATGGGGACAATTTCGAATGCTTTCACACATCTTCTCCCACTATGTTAGTGCTTACTCCATAGTCAATGTGAGGGACACTCCAGCTTCAAAAGATAACTATATACTCAAGGATATGACCACTTGGTGTGTTTGTGGAGCCAGTGGTTGTGTTGGATTTTATTTAAGATTCCATTTGTTACCTGGACCTTACTCTAATGAGGATGTTATAATGATAGTTTGGGACTCTAAGTATCAATGTCAATTCATAATGTTAGACTCAATCATTCTCAAAATGCAGTACGATACTCTTTTTTTTTTTTTCTCACAGTATTTAGTCATCTGAGTAAATGGCTATAGGTCTCTTTGTGGAAGAACTAAGTGAGTTTTTACTTTATAGGTAGTCATAGTTGTACAGTCTCTCTTCTTGGGAGCACAGTAAATTCTGCCCTCTATTATTGGCCATTAGCAGTCTAACAGCAGAGCTTCAGTGTAGATGCTACAGTGGGTTCTGTGGTGCAGCACGAGAAGCTGTCCATAGAATACATACATCATAGCAGATTGTCTTTTAAAGGTCCATCTGTACAGCACACTTCAATGTTGTCCACACTTGTATTTCAGGTGTGGGCATACCATCGTTTTACACAAGGAAAATAATAATTACCTGATATTTTTCTCTTATATACTAAAATTGCCCAGTTATACCTCATGCTTGGTTCACTTTCAAAATCATAGCAACCTAATACAAATAATTTCTACCCATTGTAGGTCCTTTATCTTAATCATAACTATTAGCTCAGAATTGCTTTGTACCTACAGTTTGAATTATTTATTGCTAAATGCATTATCTTGTTTTTTTCCTATATTAAATTTTATCTAACCACTTTCCCACCCATTGTTCCTACTTAAATCATCTCTTCATAGTGCCTCTACCACTAGAATTTATGTAATGGGGCCACATTTATAGCCTTTCATTTAGAAGAAATACCTGCAGTTTTGACAGATATTTCTCCAATTTCATGCCTAAGTATCTATATGGATTTATCTGTTGATTTGCTTTAGACCATTTTGAGATCTTTGAGCAGAATCTCCTCAGAAGGCAACAGAGGACTCATTTTCTGTGTCAGCCTCACATCTGTGCTCTAAGAGATTAAATGTGCACCCACTAGCCCATAGACTATGTGAAGGACCTACATCTTAAGGGTGGAATTTTATGTACTCAGGGTCATGGCTTAAGAAGCAAAAATCTAAGAAGGTGAAAGCTGTCTTGCTACCTCAGACTCACTTGATTGCACCACAGATAAATAAAATGGCAACAAGGCAAGGTTATCCATGGGGTAGGTAAACTGCCTTTGGTAAGGCTCTATTGATATTTTTGATGAACATGAAGACAGCTGGTCACTTAATTCAGGCAGTTATTACAAAGTTAAACAACTACTCTCTTTCTTTGCCCCCTTTTGTGTATAGCATGACTGCCTGCTTCAGGAGGCAACCTTTCAGTTTACTCCAGATTGTGTGGGCTACGGACAATCCGGTCAATATCTAGAGGTAATCTGTGCACATCTTCCTCTTTAATGCTAAGGAATTTGACTTGTTTGGGTAGTTTTACTTGGCTGTACAATACCTATTTGTAGCTAAGCCACAATTTAGGACTGTCCTGTTCCATCTCTAGACTACATTTATATATTTTTGGAAAGTCATTCTTTCTAATCCCTCTTCTCTACTTAGGGAAGAAATTTGTTCTGGTGCCTGCTTTATGGTCCTAAGCCACATTAGTTGCTGGTTTTCTAATTCATTCATTCATTCACATGCCCACCAATTCCTGTGTTCTCCCATCAAGTAGCATTATCCATAGAAACAACTGCTTAGTTGGAGACAATATTTCCCAGCTCTCCCAGTATCTACATGATGCCTTTGTGCCTGGTTCTTGCTAATGGAGTGAAGCAGAAAGAATATGTGTCACCTTCCTTTCTGCTGTTTGGATGCAAAACATGATAAAGGCCTCAGAGATGACACATATCCCACATGAATGAAACACAGGTCTCTGACATAAACATATTAAAAAAATAACTATTTGCTCATCAGAAATAAGTGGAATGGATTTAGGGAGAACTTTACTTCTATTCTATTAGACCACTGAAATTTCAGTGTTTACTTATCTTAGCTATGTGCATTATCCTAACAAATGCAAGACTTTTCAGGCAAGGAAAGATTCTAGGCATAGTTTTAGGAAACATCACAGCATTAACCTTGAGCTTAAGAGCAACTCTGAGTATGAGTAGACACTAAGGAAGAGGTAAAAAAAAAGTGAAACATATAAAAAAATGAAATAAGGTTGGAATTTCTTTGGACAGAAATATCACTTTTTATAATGAAAACCAATGAGAATATATTATAGACTGCCAGACAAAAATACTGTGACTGAGATTCAAAAAAAAAAAAAAAAATTGAGTAAACTGCAAAATTACAAAATAGGTAAGGTTGTAAATCCAGAGGCTTCATTTAACAAGAAATAGACTGGTAGAATGTTATTTCAGCCTGAAGTTGAGGGAAAGATTTTGGATAAGACAAAGAAACTGTGTCAAAAAAAATGTTTAAAAGTTCTTGATTTAGCTGAAACAAATCTAGAAGGGAAGAGTGGGTAAACCAGTAAGAAATGACAATTATAAACCAGTAAATCAGCATTTTAAATATAGAAAGTAAGTGCCATTTTCATCTCTTATACATGAGTGGAATCTAGCTAAAAGTAGAGATCCAGAAACCCCTGAGAGAAGGCAACAATTCTATCCTCCTGGTACTTTAAATGTTATAAAAATACTTTTACATACATTATCTCATGTGTTCTTTACAATGCCTCTGACAATTAGAAATGCTGAATAATGTTATAAATTCAATAAAGATGAAGAATCGAGGCTGAGAAAATATGAACAACTGTCCATATAAAAGAGCTTCCTGCCAACAGTGGCAATGATGATATTTAAACCCAAAGCTCATGATTCTTAAGTAAAATATTTTTGTTCCTTGGATTCCACATGCAAGTGAAACAAAAAGAACAAACTAATCAAAAACTGACTCACAAATATAGAGGACAATTTGATGATAGACAGAGGGGATGAGGGGTTGGAGAGCTGGGAGAATGGGGTGAAAGGTTAAAAAAGTACATATTGTAGTTGATAGATGGTCACAGAAATGGGGAACATGGCATAAAGAACGCAGTTAGCATTAATATTGTCTAGGTGGAAAACCACAGAGGAGAAGGAGCAATTGGGGGATCATTTTATAAACTGTATGAATGTCTAACCAATGTACTATATATTTGAAACAAATTTAAAAAACACTATTTTTTTTTACTAGTAGAAACAAGACACAAATACAGTAAACTTGAGGACACAAAAATCAATGTACAAAAATCCATTTCTGTACATTAACAATGCATTCCTATACATTAACAATGAAATCTCAAAAAAAGAAGTAAAAAACCCCAATTTCTTCTGCAATGGCAATTAAAAGAATAAAATACCTAGAAACAAATTTAACAAAACATGTGAAAGACCTATACACTGAAAACTATAAGGCATAATTAAAATAAATTGGAGAAAACACAAAGAAATGTAAAGATATTTTGTGTTCATGGACAAGAATAATCAACATAGTTAAAAGAGCCATATTAGCTGAAACGATATGCAGATTAAATGCAATCCCCATCAAAATCCCAGTGACATTTTTTAAAAGAAATAGAAGAAAAAATTATCAGATTTGTATGGAACTCAAAAGACCCGAATAGTCAGAGCAATCCTGAGGGAAAAAATGAAGGGTGGAGGTATCACTTCAAATTATACTACAAAGTGACAACAACCAAAACAATGTGGAATTGGCTGAAAAAGACATACATATCAATGGAACGGAATTGAGAGCCCAGAAATAAACCCACATATATATGGGCAAATAATTTTCTACAACGAAACCAAAACATACTATGGAGAAAAAAGCCTCTTCAATAAGTCATGCTGGGAAAATTGGAAAGCTACATGCAAAAGAATGAAATCAGACTCCTGTCTGTCACCATACACCAAAATTAACTAAAAATAAATCAAAGTCCTAAATATAAGACCTGGAGCAATAAATTGTATAGAAGAAAACATAAGTACTAAACTCATGGTCCTTGGATTTAGAGAGGATTTTATGATTTTGACTTCAAAGGCAAGAAAAGTAAAAGAAAAATTAAATGAATAGGACTATATCAAACTTAAAGCTCTACATAGCAAAAGAAACCATCAACAAGCAAAAGGCAGCCAAATAAATGGGAAAAAATACTTGCAAACAATGCCTCTGATATCCAAAATATATAAAGAACTCGTACAACTCAGCAACAAAAAACAAGCAATCCAATTAAAAATGGGCAGAGCGCCTGACTAGACACTTCTCCCAAGAAGACATACAAATGCCCAACAGACATGTGAAAAGATATGTAATTTCGTTAACTATTAGGGAAATGCAAATCAAAACCAGAATGAGATATTACCTAATACTTGTTAGAATCACTATCATCAATCAGACAAGTAATAACAAGTGTTGAAAAGGTTATGGGGAAAAAGGAACGCTCAGTTGGTACAGCCAGTATGGAAAATAGTATGGAGTTTTCTCAAAAAATTAAGAATAGAATTACTGTATGACCCAGCAATCCCTCTTCTGGGTGCTACCCCCAAATTTAAAAACATTTATTCATAAAGATATATGAGCCCTGATGTTCATTGCAGCATTATTCACACTGGCCAAAACATGAAAACAACTGAAGTGTCCTTTAATAGACTGGATAAATATGACGTGGTATGTATATACAACAGAATACTACTGAGCCATAAGAGAAGAAGAAATACTGCCGTTTGCGACATGGAGTCAGACAGAAAAAGTTGAGAACCATACGATTTCACTCATATGTGGGATATAAAACTGAAAGCAACAAATAAACAAGGCAAACAAAAACTGATAGACACAGAAAATAGTAGTTCCTAGGGAGAAAGGGGGCAGAAGGAAGTAGGTAAGGGTAAAGGGAGTCAAAAAATATGGTGATGGAAGGAGATTGGATTTTGGATAGTGAACACACGATGCAATATATGGATGATGTATTATTGACTTTTACACTTAAAACCTATATAATTTTATTAAACAATGTCACATAATAAATTTAATTTAAAAATTAAATATAAAATAAGACTTTTTTGTTTTTTTGTATTTTTGCCTGTTGTAGGGAAAGGTGTGATGGACATGTGGGTCTTATCTGATTGTGAAGAGCTACCTGGAAAAACTCATTCAGTGATTCAGGGCAGTCCTACCTTTTGCCTTGATGAGGCTGAGCTTTTATGGACTAAATTTTTGTGTTTATGGAACTCAGGACTAAATTAGCATGAGCCATGGGAAAGTACTACACAGGCATCAGAGAAGTGTTAAGTGTTGTTCCTAATTGGAAGTCTTTGGAGGAAATGCATTTGGTAATCTGCTTCCTAGCTTTATGAATTAAAGTAGTTTGGAATAATGTCATTTGAGGAATAGTGTAGTAAGGCTTACTTTAAAAAAATGCTTTATGGTTTTAAAAAATAGTTTTCCATTATTATTTTTCCTATTTATCCTACAAACTCAGTTTCTGTTTTGAGATATGGGGAGATGTTAAGGATGTGAATGTAAAAATCAGTCTCTTCCCCCAAGGAGCTTTGAATTCACTAGGGGATCCAGAAGAGTGAACAGATGAGATATTACCAAGAAATCAAGTGCTCTGATGCTTTATTTCAGGAAAGTGTATGTGTTGACTCAAAAACTATATTAAAAATAGTCAAGATTTATGGGAAGTAAACCACAGTTTCACAATAAGCCATTCTGAAAAATTTAGTTTGGTGACAGGATGCTAGACAAAAGGAGTTCCCCCAGTTTTCTGATAGCTACTTGTTTTGCTTTTAATATTCTGCCCTTTCTTTCTTCTCCTTATATAGTCCTCTCTCTGAGCTCTCTCCCTCTATTTTTAAGCTGATCTCACACTTTAGTTTAAGTTAAACTTCACTTTCATGCAGAACAATGGTTGTTTTAATACTATAGTCTTTGGACTGAGACTGTTTGGGTTCAAATCTGTCCTGCCACTTTCCACTTGTGTCACAGTTGATTTACAATCTCTGTCTTAATCTCCTTGCCTAAGAAATGGTATTTATTACGTTATAAATGTGTGTGTGTGTGTGTGTGTGTGTGTGTGTGTGTGTGTGTGTGTGAAGATTTAATGAATTTATGCACATAAAGTGTTTAGTGCCTGTCTCATATCAGGTGTTCTACGGATGAGTCTTGGTTTCTTTTTGTGGCTGTAACAAATTACCACATGCTTAGTGACTTAAACCAATATGTATTTATTATCTCATAGTTCCACAGACCAGAGTCTGGATAAACTCTTCTGGGTTCTCTGCTGAGGGCCTTACAAGGCTGAAATAGAAGTGTTGGCCAGCTTAGGCTCTTATCTGAGGCTCTGAAGGACAATCTGCTTCCAGCCTCATTCTGGTGAGTGGCAAAATTTAGCTCCTTGTGGTTGTGGGACTGGGGTCCATATTTCCTTCACATTTGGGCCCTCCATTTTTAAGCTAGCATTGACACAATGAATCTGTCTCTGGCTTTGAATCTTTCAGACATTTTTAGCACATCTCTCTGACAGACTCTTCGCCTTCCTCTCCTGCTTTTAAGGGCTCATGTTATTACACTGGGCCCACCCAGATAATCCAGGATAATCTCCCTATTTTTAGGTCAAATGATAGTAACTTTAATTACATCTGTAAACCTTTTTTTTTTTTTTTTTTGCCATGAAACATAATGTATTTACAGGCAAAGATTATGAGAATTAAAACTGTCTACCACAGTTTATTAGCTATTATTATTGCTATTATTTAAATGAGTGAAGGACTAACAAGGGTAGGGAATAGAATGCTCTGGACAGTAAAATTTTCTAGTAAATTAAAAGTTATTTCATTTAAAGAGTTAAACTTGGAGGTAAAGAAACAAATTCTCTGGCAAACAAATTCAAATCTTGAACTCTTATTTTGTGCATATATGTATAATACCGATTGCTATATTTTTAAAATGTAACACTGTTATCTCTAAATCTTAACATTAACTTGTCTCTAAACTTTCAAAAATATTTAAAATTACAATTTTAAGGTCATCTATGATATTAAAAATTGGCTAAAATTGGTAAGAAGTCCTTTTTACAAAATTCAGCTTGAGAAAAGTTTCAGAAATCTTAGAAATTATAGACTTTTCAAATACACATTTTGTTAACTATGACTAGGATTGATTTCTAATAATATAACAAAAACTGAAACATTTATTAAATAATTAGGATTTAATTAAAATGAAAATATTTAAATTTTAATTACTTCTGGGTATTTCATATCAGAATAAACCTAAATTAGACCTTGCTAGAAATTAAAAACATTTTCAAAAGAGCATAAGGATGGAAATAAAAATAAAATAAAATATAGTGTTTAATTTCTTATGCATGCCTACAGATGAAGCTGGATAACTAGAATTCACATAGGTAACTATTCCTTTTTTTTGTTTGTGGACTTAAGGTAGGCAGCTTGTGAGTATAAATATTCTAATCTGAACATGGTAACTTCTCTCCAGGACTTGCTTATAGCTAAGAATCTCACTGTCAGGCTAGTTATTTGGGGGTTGCAAGTGTCCTAGCACAGGAGCCATTTCACATTTTGCTCTGGATGGTGGATCTGTATACACATGCACACATGCACTCATGCACACACAATCACTCACAGATATACTGCACACACACACAGACACACACACACACACCACACACACACTACACATGCACTATTGATTTACGTGACAAATTAACAATGCTTTTGTTTCTCAGACATACTTTTAAAAAAAACTTACTGTGTAATCTGTGTACTACATCAGATATCTTTAAACAGAGACATGTCACTGGACAGAAATGGACAGAGATATGCAATGAGTATGTCTAGACCTTCTGAGTTATACCATAACTTGCAATGTTCTTTCTGTTTTGCTCTCATTTCCTGCTCCTATTTTTCTCCCATCCATTTTTGGATCTAACTTATTAAAGTCTCTTTCTGTGCTTGGTTACTCTCACTTTTCTCTCACACCCGTCACATTAACCAAATTCTGGCCCAAATCGCTAGATATCTTGGAATAGAGTTATTTAGATCAAAATTTAATCTCCTATTACTTAAGGACAAGATGACACTTAAATCTCCAAGAGTTTACTTATGCAAATACCAAATATTGGGAGTGAAAATGAGTCATTATGAAATTTTCTAAATTTTCTTTTAGCTATAGTTAATAATTTACAGCTTGAAGGATATATGCTGGATTATGATCAAATCCTTCAGAAAAGAAGATATTGGGATGATAGTCTTTCACTATTTAGCATCCAATTATATGACATAGTTTTCATGCCCCAAATGTTTTTAACATCTGTGTGACTGTTCTTTTTTTAAGACTGAAGATTCAATATTCATTAATCTCTCAAATCTTGATTGGCTTCTCGAAGCAGCTGAATGCTTTGAGGAGTGCACAAAATATAATCTCAAAATAAATCACCAGAAGTGTAAGGTAATGGTTTTTAGTTCTAGGAAATGCAAGAGTTCCTGGTATGCTGAGGGTGTTAAGTTTAATGTGGTGAAATATTTTATGTGGCTTTGTATTATCCTTTGCATAAATCTGTCATACAAAAAGCAAAGAAAGTTGAAAATCTCAGCAATGATATAGGTCAATTAAATTTAGGAGAAAATGAATTGATGTCCATTTTATAACGTATCAACCTAAAGCAGGTTTCCAGATTCTCTGTTGTTTAGAAATGCATAATTCATGGTGGTAAACATATTAAAATTACTTTTGAAAAATGAAGTTGACATTCATTTGATACAGAGGTTGCTTAATCTCTATAGGTAGATCAGATTGGGAAAAATCAGTTTCTTTTTCATTTGGCTCATATTTATTATTCTTTCTGCACCTTTGATAAGTTGGTCAAAATGAACAAATAACCAGGCTTCATGCACTAGGAAAGCTACCCTCATGGGCGTGAAATAAACAGTTACTGACAGGGTTTTCAAGAGTAATAGAATATACTGAGCTGAATGCAACCAGAAGGCCAATATAGAAATGCCATAGTGATAGCTTAGTAAGAAGAGTTTTATTTTGGGTGAAATATAAATGAAAAACATACAACTCTACAAAAAATTTGTTTTTTTTTTTTTGCTAAAAGCAGAGATGAATGACAAGTGATATTATTATACTCTTTTCTCTTACAAATATTCCTTATCCAGGGTATCTTGAGTGTATATGTGTTTGATGTGCATTATTTATTTATATATGTATATATACATATACATACACACTGTGAAATGATTACTACGGTCAAGCTGATTAATGTATCATCTCACATAGTTGCCATTTTTTTTGTGCACTGAGGGCCCCTGAGATCCGCTCTCTTAGCAAATTTCCAGTATTCATCCAGTATTAACTATGATCATCATTCTGCACATCAGATCTCTAGACTTATTCATTCTCCATGACTGTACTTTGTACCCTTTGACCAATATCTGCCCATTTCCACTATATCCCCACTCCTGGTAATCACCGTTTTACTTTCTGCTTCTATGTACTTCTACTAGACTCCTTTAGATCCCACATATATGTAAGATCATGTAGTTTCTGTCTTTCTGTGTCTAGCTTATTTTACTTATGATAATGTCCTTCAGCCTCATACATGTTGCTGCAAATGGCAGAATCTTCTTTTTAAGGGTGGATGATTCTCCATTTGATCAAATTCTTTTAAAAATAGGTTTTCATCACAATGGGATTTCTTTTAATAGTATTTGATCTAAAATAATTAATTTTCATTGACATTTAAATATTTCTTCATTGTATGATGAAGAGATACTTTATTGGAGTCCTCTGGTAAAGAAAATCGGAAAACTTGCGATGAAACATTGCAAAATTCAGAAAACTTCAAAGGCAATATTCTGGAGAATTTTCTGATAGAGCCACCATGATCCATTTGAGAGGATCAAGAATATTTGATTTTAGGCTCTTAATCATTGTTCAAAATAGGAGGATTCAAGTCAAAACCTTTTATAGTCATATGCAATTCAACATTTAGTTTATTATTATTTGGGAAAATATCAATTTTAAAAATGTTATTTGTTATTTATTTATTTATTCATTTATTTATCCTTTTATCTTTTTATTTCCCCCCCACTTTAATTCACTCCCCCCTCAACCTGACCTACAGATGTTGCCATCTCCCTTTTTTTAAAAAAGGAACTGGATCTCTGAAGGTGAGGCTTCTCCTCCCATGCGCTCGTGGGGCACACCAGGGTCCTGGCACACCTAGGGTATGGTTCGTGGCTCCATGGACCTTTTGCATGTAAAGCAGACATGCTAACCACTACACTATGGAGCCACCCTGGAAAATATCTATTTTTAAAATTAATAAGTATTAAGCATTGCATTTTACTAGATCACTCCAAAAATGTTGAAGCAGAATTTTTATAGCCTTGCAGAAAAGGGCATTTGCAATTAAAAAGATAGAGAAATTTAAGGAAGCATGTAATACCTCAGAGAAATGGACAAGAAGTGTTATTTCTAAGTGTATAAGATAATTTAGAATGTATGAATAACTGTATAATTAAATAAGAAGATCCATCCTTTTGGTTAGACATACATACGGGCACAATCAATTGTATATGGATGCTGTAAAGTTCACAGTTGTGTTGCACACAGCTTGCTAAAGAATGTTTATTTGAAATGATATTAGAAAGAATAAGCTATAAGAATGAAACTTGAAAACAGTGGAAAATTTAAATTAGTGCCTTTGATTTTTAAAGAGAAGATTCCTATTAGAATAACACAGATCCAGATAATAAAGAACTCAGGAAGTGAAATTCTAACAGTTCATAGTTCCTTGCCATCATGGTTAAGCCACTTTGGAAATGTGCCCTAATGCTTACATTTTTCAATAAGTTGGGGTAGTCATTCCTGGCTGAATGATGCTCTCCCATTTAATCCCATATTTTTTCTTTCTTTTTTTTTTTTTATCAAACTTTTAAAAGGGTTATTATGAAAAACAGCAGCTCTCTATCACCCTCCCTATAGGATACCAATTTTAGGTGAGTACTTTGGCACTCGTCTCCTGTTGCGAAGCAATAAACTCATAATATGTCTTGATTTATCAGTATCAGTTATAATCTATTGACTTCTTACTAATGAAATATTGTTTTTCTTCATCTTTCTACTCCTTACATCTTTGAAATAGGCTCATCCTTCCATCTCTCCACCCTCTCAAAAGTTATCTGTTAGTTTTGAATAGATCAATATTCTTTGTTTTCATTATTATTACTATGTAAACACTTGTCACAGTTGATCTGTTTAGTAAACTATATTACTTTTCTAGCACAAATTTTAATTTTTCTACTAAGTAAAAATTGTCTAGTTTTGCTTGGTTTTCTACGGCACATATCATATTTTCAACCACAAGTTCTTGTGCATAAAGTATTCTATTAATTTAGTATTCCAGAAAAAGTATTTTCTTGAGTCCTGTGATCTGCTCCAATCTGGACTGGTCACCCTCTGTGTGTGGTTACTCAGTTGTCAACAATCTTTTGTCACCATTGTCCTGGGGACCCATCTTTTTCTTCCCTGTGCTCTTCTCTTTCCCATGTATTTTTTTTTTTGCTTGTTTTAACTTTATTTTGGTGGAGTATAGCCATTTAGGAACTCTTTGAGAATGAATGTATGAGATAAAAGTTTTGAGGTTTTGTCTTGTGTGAAAATGTCTTTACTTTTATTCTATCTTATTGATAGTTTGTCTTGATATAGAATTCTCTACCAATTTTTCATCAGAAATCTGCAGGCACTTCTGTTTGGCTTCAATGCTCCTAGTATCTGGTGTTGCTGCTGACAAAAATCTGAAGCACTTTAATCTTAGTCCTTTTTAGCTCTCTCTCTCTCTCTCTCTCTCTCTCTCTCTCTCTCTCTCTCTCTCTCTCGTTGAATCTTCCCTTTGTCCTCAATATTCTGTAATAGTATCATGAGGATGTGCTGTGATACAGGCCTGCTTGCATTTATTACACTGGAGCATACGGTGGGTCTTTCAATCTGAAAACTTATGTTCTTAGAAAATGTTTTTGAATTATTTTACTGAGCATTTTCCCCTCTTTATTCAGTTTTCCATTTTTAGAATACTGCATATATATATATATGTATATATGTGTGTGTGTGTGTGTGTGTGTGTGTGTGTGTTAGACTTTCTGGACTGACCATCTCATTTTCTTGCTATTTTAATTTTTTATTTAAAATTATTTCTTGCTATTCCTTTTGTTTTTGTTATGCTATATGAAATTAATATTTTCTTTGTATTCTTGTCTTTGAAAATTTATATCTAGACAAATGTTTGTTTCTATTAATTGTTATGTTTTCATTCGAAACAATTTCATTAAATCTACATTTCTCAGTTTCTCAGCTCATATGCATTGTCTTTCAGGTCAAATGACCTGGCAGTCATTGCCACCTACATAGCACTTAATTCTACCTTTTTTTTTAGAGAGACTGTTTAAACCTTATCTTCTATCATATTTTTAGTATGTAAGAGAGCTCTTTTGGTTCTCAGGATGTCCCTTTTATTGTAGCATCCTGTTCTTTTTCTCCACAGTTGCAGTATCTTCTCTTACATCTCAGTGGCTATTAATAATACATATATCTGTAGAGCTCTCTCCCTCTTACATAGTATGCTTGCTCTGAGCTGCTTTTTCTGCTTTTTTTTTTCCTATTTTCCATCTTGCAGGTTTTCCTAAGCTATCTGGTAATTCTAGAGGACTGAAAAAGTTGATTGGAGGCTCTGAGACGAGTGGATCTTGTCATATGTGAGTGTTACAGTAGGATGATGTAGCTAAGCTTTTTAGTTTTGTGACCTCTACAGACATTATCTTGAAGTGATCAGATTCCCCAGATGAAGTGTTTCAGTGCTCTGCCTCGAGGGTGGGCCTAGTTGCTAGTCATTAGGAAGCCAACTAGGGAAGGAGAGCTGGAACTCTCAGTCATCAGTGTTCATACTTAATTTTCCCTCTTTTTTTTTTTTTTATTATGTTACCTCTGCCCACAGTCCTGTAAGGTGTCCAATACCCTCCCTGCTCCATTCTTTTAAGAGAACTTGCCTCCACTATTGAGCAAGCATTCAAGAGGTGCAGTCATTTGGCTGCCGAAATCTGGGGATGGGATCTAAAGATTTGACTGCTATTTAAAAATCCTCCTTATTTTATCCCTTTCCTTCTACTCACACTTATAATCATGTCTGATGCTACCATATTTTTTAGCCATTTGGGGATTCTGTGTTAGAAATACAATGAATTTTTAGCTTTTCTTGTTGCTTGTTTAAAATTCAGTTTTCTCGAGTCTGTTAAGTCCTTTGCCAGATGAACATCTGCTTTCCAGCTTCTAAAATTTTGTTGCTGTTGCTTCTTCTTTAATTCTCCCTGTGTTTGTGGGCATATGCCTTGGGTGGGAAATCAATTTACTATTGTTTTGGTGAAATTTTAGGAGGGAACAAAATTAGATGCATGTATTCAATTTGTGGCAGATTGTATTTTCCAAAGATGATCACAACAATTTCTTCTATTTTTTATGCTCTTTTTCAATATGACTATGACACTCCCCCCCACAAGAGGTTGGTCCTGCTTTTTCTTCTCCTGAATCCTGATGAGCTTGCGATGATGGTGGAAGTGGTGCTTTGACTTCTGAAGCTGGGTCTTAACAGGCTATAGAGCTTCTGCTG
This sequence comes from Cynopterus sphinx, assembly GCA_030015415.1. Lineage (NCBI taxonomy): Eukaryota > Metazoa > Chordata > Mammalia > Chiroptera > Pteropodidae > Cynopterus > Cynopterus sphinx. The sequence goes on along the minus strand of CM057379.1, from coordinate 57,261,286 downwards.
GTTCTCTAGCGACCCTTGCTCTTAGAATATAGACCTTATAATGGGGGTAGAGCACAGTGAGCAAGGTAGAGAGTTGTGAAAGCTATGGGGGAAGAGAGAGATAGAGTCTTGGTCTATAGTGGACATGAGTCCCAAAATCTCTTTTTCAGTTCTAGCTTTACTGGGTAACTGTGATTTCAGCAGTCTCTTTCTTCATCAATAAAATGAATGCATTATGTTAGATGTATTTTAACCTTCTAGTTCTAACGTCCTATAATTTTATGATATTCTAAATAATTCAGGGCAATAATGATGTTTAGCTGAAGGAGATTTATTTAAACCAATTGCAAGAAGAATTATGTCTTCAAGCAGTAGAAGTATAATCAGTGAGGTTGATCTTTGTATCTTTGAACTTAAGGCCTATAATTGGTAGAGCCTGTGATATACCTGATATTGAGATCGTACAGGAACTTATTCCTCATTTATGGCATTTTAGTTATAAAACAATACAATTTGGTTTGTAAAGATTCACTTGACTACAGCCTTTCTTTGAATGTCTTGTGATGGAAAGTAAAGACCACTTCTATGACACTGTTATCTTTGCCTATTAATTTGGTGGGCAAATAAAGCATAAACATGCATTGACATTAAACAAAAATTTATTCAATAACAATAAAAGTATGGAGATATTTTAAAGTAATTCATAATTAATTTTCAAGTCACTTATTTAGATTCTGCCCACTATCCTATACTTTGATCTCATAGATACTTATAAATCCCAAGCTTCATTCTCATGTTTTTGTTTTAGAATTTCTGAGTTCTTTAGGTCTAAAAACTTATTAAAACTTAAAATAATTTTTCGAGTTTTCTAAGAGTCCTTGTTTATAGATCCCTTGAACCAGATTTTTCTTGGCAAGAATTTTTATCCCTATTCTCTCTCTATTGTAAACTGTTTGTGTCCTTTCCGAATGGAATTCCTGATTTTCTATATAAATTATTCTGCAAAGTCAGGGTTGCTGAGGAAAAGAGATATTTCCTTTACACATGAAAACAAACCTGAATGTCCATACCTGCTTTAGATAATCTTTGATGTTTTTTGAGAGGAACATGCACCATGTTGTGCTGGTCATCTTTATTCCCAAATCATTCCTGTGCTCTTGCAAATATAGTCCACCCCAAAAAATAACAATTAAAAAAAAACCCACACTCACATTATCCTCTTATAGGAAACACCAAACACAGAAATGAAGTCTTTTTCCTTCCATACAGGAGAGCTCCAAGGCTTTTGCAAAATCACTCAAGCACTTGATTTAGTGTAAAATTATTTTCAAAATTTACCCTTCTCCATGGTTCCTAAGAGGCTCACATGTCACACTGTTATGTTTGATAAGCAAAACAGGCAAGGGATACATGTTAAGAGCCATTGTTGGGATGAAATTCATTCTGGATAAATCTTTTCTTAAGAAACTTTAAAAGGATAAAAACATATAAGAACAACAGAGGTGACTTGGATAAAATATTCTTTTAACCAAATCATTATTCTTTATGTGTGGACATCTAAATTATTCTGGGGCAGTAGGAGTTAAACTTGACAAGTGTCAGAATTACTGGAGGGTTTGATAAAACAGATCACTGAGCCCCACTCTCAGATTTTCTGACTCAGTAGGTCTGAGATAAAGCCTAAGAATTTGCATTCCTGACAATTTCCCAATGATGCTGATGCTGATGGTCTAGAGAACCACACTTTAAGAACCACTGTATAATGGAGACTTGACACTGAGGGTTCCTACTGAATTAATAATAAAGACTTTTTTTTTAGATGCCATGTATAAGTGAGATGGTATCCGTCTTTCTCTGACTGACTTAGTTCACGTAGCATAATACCTTCAAGTTCTATTTAGGTTGAAGTTGCTAAGAGAGTAGATCCTAAAAGTAGATCTTCTCATGAAAAGAAAATAAATTTGTAAATACGTGCGATGAGGGATGTCAACTAAACTTATCAAGGAGATTATTTTGCAATATATGCATATATTCAATCATTATGTTGTACACCTGAAATTAATGTAATACTGTATATCAATTATATCTCAACAAAAAGAGACATTTTTGGAAGTTCTGATGCTTGCAATAGCAACAAAGACATCCTTACTGTTGTAATTTAGTTCTGTTGTGGTTTCTGGTCCTTTGAGCATACAGCTGGAGCATCCAGCATTTAGTGGCTGACCACATCTCCATCTTACAAAAAGGAGAAGAGGTTCAGTGAATTCAAACAGTTATTTATATTATTGTAATGCACCACGATGATGCAGAAGTTGACGTCCAGAAAACACAAAAGATCTTGGGAGTCTATCGCCAAATTCAATATTCCATATCACTGAATATTAAATTTACTCTACAGTAGTTGACTTTTGAAAAGCAAAATATATATCGAACATGAATAATGGCCTATGAATCTAGTTGTGTGTAAAATACCACTTATCTTAATTTTATTTAAATAATCCTAGGTTTGTCTGGGTTCTTTAAAGTTTGAGGATGGCAGAAATTTTAGTTTCCGTTATTTTTAGGTTCTACCACACTCCAGGATATTCATGAACTTCTGCGATTTTAACATGTTACCGGACAGTAGTCATCAGTAATCACCTAAATGTCTGGTTGGCTGTTCTGTTGCTTTGGTACCTGACTTGGCTTAATAATTTTGTCCACTAGACAAATATTTACTGAATGCCTATTATGTGCCAGGTAATGATTTTTTAAAATTAAATTTTAGTATATAACATTTAATACACACAAAAGAAAACCATAACATATGTGTATTGTGCTATATAAACATAAAATAATTCCCCAGTTAATAACCAGGACTATCATTACTGTTGTATTATCCGTATGTTACTTCTCTATTCAAACCCTTGCCTCCCCTACCCACCCTAAATTTTGAGTTTGCCATTCCCTTGTGTTTTGGAAATAGTTTCATCAAGTAATTATGTATCCTAAACCAGAATATTTAATTTTCAGGTCTTATAAAAATGATTTCATGCTCTTCGTAGTTTTCTAAAACATGACTTTTTGACTAAATATTATGTTTCTAAGATTCACCTGTGTTGCTGTGTGAGGTGTTATTTATTTTAATTACACAGTTGCATAATTTTTCTCTGTGTAAATATATAAACACATATTTGTTTATTCTTCTGTTGATAGGCTTTTAGGTAGGACTGTTATGAACAAGGCTATTATGGACATGTGGCATATATCTCCCTGTGTTAATGTGCAAAACTTTCTCTAGGTTTTTTTTTTTATCTTGAATAGATAAACATTGATGCTATAAAGAATTGGATTGATATTAGAATACCTTTTTAACATCTTTTTTTTCCTCTTAAGTGTAAAATATTTTACGAAGTATGCTCTGTAGAAAACTAGTTCTACTAACTGCAATTTCAAAATGTCTTCTACGGTAAAATAACATTAATAAATAGTTTATTCTTAAAATGTTCTTTGCAAAGACACAGTAAAATTAGCCTATCGATGACTCTGAGAATTTCTATAATAAAAAAAATGTTTGATTTTATTGAACCCAGTAGTCACCATGCTTTTTGATCACAGAACCCTTCTTGTTAATTTATTCATTAATCTTTCATGGTACCAATATTCCACTGAACACATTTTTGAAATATGCTGAAATATTGCATCAACCCTATAACACCGTATAGGATTTTTCATTGTGTCTCTTTGATACATAAATGAAATTTGATACATCATCTATATTCTAGAGCAGGCAGAAAATGTACATGGAATACTAAGAAATCCTAGGAGTAGTAGAAATTCTTACCCAAATCAGTAATTCTGTCTTAATACATGATCATTGTGATTGATTGCCGTTCACTGCCCTGTTCTAGTCTCATTCTTACTTTTTGTAGCAGATGGCCAACTCTAATCCTAGAAACATGAAGGAACCATGAAAACAGTGTAAGGATAGCTCATGTCTAATATACCAGATGGGTTTAAAAATAAGTTCTGACTTCTCTATGACCAAGAATGGAAATACTCCTTGCACAATGATCCCAACATGTCTGTTAGTCCACTGTGAAGGGCAGATCAGAATGCCTCCTGGATCAACTTACTCAGCGTTAGAGTTGTCTTCCTGTTTACATCACAAGTTCAGACATTCCAGGAAAATCCATAGCTGCTTGACTTTCACTAGCATATAAAGTAACTTTTATATGTTACTATCCTTCGCTTGAAAGGTTTTTCTTTCTGTCTCATTTCTCTTTGGCTCAGTTTTTAAATTCTCCTTCTCTCCCTTAACTGATAAGATTATTGGCTTATTTTGATGTTATGTCCAACATTTTGTTTCGACATTTCCTTAGAATTTGTCTCTAGGATTCTCTTTTCAACTCCTTGGGGTAGTAAAACCTCAACACTGAGTTTCTTGGAGCAAAATATTTTAGGATGCTATAACCCATTTCAGACTCAGCTCTCAGGGTCCTCTTAAGTGAGAAATTGGGTTCCAGGTATCAGAGTTTCTATGTCTTCTTTCTACCGTATAGCCTATGGAGTTTAGAATATGGAACCCTGAGTTCCATCCAGCTGACTAAGGCCCGCTTTCTTGTTTTACCTTATTTGCCAGACTTTTGACCTGTGCTGATCTGATTAGCCTCTTTCTTAAATTTTGTGATTTCCAGAATGCCGCTTCTCTGACATATATTGTCCTTCTCTCTGCCCTGTGGCACATGCTGCAGTGTCCTGCAGCAGTTTCCTGTGTATTTTTAAATAATATATAGGGTCTCAGTTTCATTGTCTTTCAATAATTATGATTGACCAAGATAGGTGATATAAATTGCTTCCACGGTTCCCAGTCTTTGAATGCATTTCCTGAAGCATACTCTCTTGAGAAAGCTCATCTCTCTGGAAAATCTGTACTCTATACAATTGAATCTTGAAATACAACTTGGCTGTAGTTCTTAGGGCAGGACTAAATGTGTCTAAAGTACACCACATGCTCTGCAGAACACACTGCAATTTTCTTTTCCTGAAAGTGCTGGCAGCATTCCTACAGGCAGACATCTCTCACAGACAGCTCTGATATGGATGAATCTTCACTGCCACCTTCCAATTCTTTATTTGACTCTTGTGAATTCCTTTTTTCTTTCCCCTCTTTTACTCAAAACTCTCTATTGGACTCCATCCTAACCACTCTAGTTGGATAAACTGTCTTAGTTCATCAGAAAATCTCACGATCAATCTTCAGTCTCTTGCTGCCTCCATCTATGACCCTAAAGAAATACACATCCAAACTTCCTACCTATTCTTTGTCTGATATAATGAGTAATTGTCCTCCATTCAAACCCAATTCATCCCTTTTATCCAACTTCTCCTGACTCCTTAGGGATTTGTTCTGCTAGTCACTACCTCTCTCTACTTCATATCCTAACCATTCAGATAAAGGCTTAAGTGCCACTGCCTCTGAAAGGCCTTTCCTTGTTGTAAACTTAGAGTCACCCAGTTGGCACTCTCTATTACATCGCCCTGTTTTATTGTTTCTCATGGCAATTTTCATCACATAGTATGCTCTATTTATTGACTCATTTTTGACTTCCTTGAAAACAATGTATTTTCTCTTGTTTATTTCTTAAGTTCAGTGCCTAGAATAATGCTTAGAATATAATATGAATTCAATAAATATTATTAAAGAATAAAAGTATCCTCAAATATCTTCATTTCTATTCTTTTCTTCTGGTCTATAAATGTGTGCATTACTTTCGCATCTTAAAAACAACAAAGCAAACAAATAAAAAAGAAAAAAACTGTAATTCAAACAGCAATCGTCTAACCCAGGGGATATCAGCTCACCAAAAGACCATGTGTTTTTATAAAATTTTGTTGGAAAGATCTATGCACATTCATTTTTGTATTGCCTATGGCTGATCTCTTCCCTACAATGCCACATCTGCATCTTTGCTATAGAGACAATTTGCCCACATGCCTAAAATATTACCATGCAGCCTTTTCAGAAAATGTTTTTAGACCTCAGGATTTAGCTCCTATTTTTTACATTCATCATTCTCCAAAGTAGTAGTGTACCACAATTTCTTGCATTCTTTCAAATCTCATTTCCTTGAGTTTTCATCTTTAGTACAACACTACACTGCTTTTTCTAAGGTTAAAAATGGTGTCCTAATTGTAAAATCCAGATAATTGTCAGTCTATATTTTTGGGCTCCTGTTCTCCATCTGACTCTGTTAAAGCTCCCTACTCCTTTGGCTTCCATGAACTCATCCTCATCTTTCCTTTTATACCTCTCTGACTCTATCTTTTCTTTTTCTTAGAGGGTATTTCTTCACCCTGTCCATTTAAAATTTGTATATCCCACGATTCAGTCCTCAGCCAAAAGTTCTCAATCTGCATATTTTCCCTACGTAAACTCATTCAAACTGATTGGTTTCTGTTCCACTGCCCAAACTCAGAACGTGTTTCTTCTCCACTTAACCTCTGCTCTGCAGCAGTCATCCTGTATTCAACCATACATCACCAAAGTCGCCTTCTACCCAGCCGCAAGGATGTCAGTTTAAGGCAGTCATTCCCAAACGTTACTGAGCATCAGATTCACTTGACGGGCTTATTCAAACAAAGATTGCTAGGTCCGGCTCTCAGAGTTTTAACCTGGTAAATCCCCTGCGGGTTGTGAGAATTTGCATTTCTGTTTGCAGGTGATGCTGATGCCCCTGTTCTTGACTGCACATTAAAAAGCGCTGGTTTTAAATAAGTTTGTATCACCCCCACACTTCCTTAAAACCATGCAGTGGTTTCCCATAACCTACAGAATTAAGCTTGTTTCCTATTATGTCACATGAGTAACACTCTCCCAGATTTTACACTTTCTACTTCACCAGGATTCTCTTCCCTGACTTCCGCTTGATTCTCCTATAACCTCGAACTGCGGATCTTAGCAAGTGCCCTGCCATTTCAGCCCTCTGTGCTCTTGCTTATGCTTATAATTTCCATGCTCTCTTCACCTATCTTTCTTTTCCCCACTCTTTAAAGAAGTAAGTGCTGTTTCCCTTTCCAAGATTCCACAATAATCAGGACACAGTTCTCTCACTACATAGTTTCTCTGTCAATTCTCCATCTATAATACTGTTTCATCAATAGTTGTGGTTAATTTGTCTCCTCTAAATTGTGAGCCCGTAGGAGAGTGCTTGGAAGCTGTAGTTCTTTCTCTCAATCTCGTTCTCTTTTTCATCACAAAATAAAGGTTCATTTTAATGCACCGACTTAGAAATGTATTTTCACTAAGGGTGAGAGCACAGGAAAATTGGTTCTCCTATACATTACTGACCCTGCTGTAAATTGACCCCATCCTTTCTGAAAGCCCTTTGGCAGAATCCATAAAGAGCTCCTCCCCCCAATCATATTCTTGCACTTAGTCTTTTACTTCTGGGAATCTAGTCTAAAAAAATAATTCAACATATGCATAGCGATACATGTCACACATTGCTTCTCATAATAGCAGAACAATGGGAAACACTGAGTGTTCAACACCAGGGAGTGATTAAGTAAGATGTATCTAATTGATGAAATATTGCATATTTATATCATGATTTCAAAGCACACGTGGCAAGCATAAGATTATTTTTATTGTAATGTTAAGTAAAAAATAAAGATACCAAATGTTAATATAAATTATCATTTCAATTACATAACATTTTGGAAAAAAGTCTGGAAGAAAATACACTTAAAGTCTGCTAGGATAATAAACTTATGACATGACTTTATAATATGGTTACACTTTAGAATAAATAAATATAAAAACTTATTTTAAATATCTATACAGTTTCATGTTATGCAATTTTTCAAAAAAAATAAAAGGATGTGTCAGTAGTGGTTACACAGGCAATACTCAAAATTGAGCCATTATTAAATAGCATTTCTTTTATCTTTTCTGTAAGTTACTGCAGGATACAATTTTAAGAGCTAAAAAGTATTAAGCGTCATAGTTGAATAATCCATTAACAAAATATAGCCTAAGTTTCATGAAACAATTAAAGGTAAAATGACTTTTATGAGAGGAAGAAGCTGAAGATACATGAAGATACCAAGTTATAAACCAAAGCAGGAGTCACCGGTGAATTGGGTGGATAAATACACCCAAATACCATGGCAAAAGTTATAGGTTTCTACAGAGTCTGTATCCAATGGCGGTTAGAGTTCTCATTATTACACCATACTCTGGATTTGAATCTAACTTTGTTCTTACTAATTTAGCAATTTCAAGTTTTTTAACTTCTTGGAATCGGTTTTCTTATTCATAAAACAAGGATAATCATACTTGCTTAATGTAGACACTGCTGATCGCTTACCCACAGCCATCCTATTGTCCCTTCCAGCTTGCCTCCCTCCACACTGCACATGCACCCTCCCACACCTTTCATATCAGGCTGTCTTTTATTCTAGAGACTCCAAATATCAGATAATCAATCACTCTCTCAGCCATCCTTTAGTCAGATTAGGGTCATATAACCTAGTCCTGGTTTCTTGGACTGAAATGTGTTTAACTTGCTCTACTAAATTAGTGATACATATAATCAGTTGCTATTAGTGAGGAAAAATAAGTAGCATGTTTGAAGAATCATAAAGGATCAGCTGGCCTGTTTCAGCCTAGGTCTGCAGGATGCCTGGTAGAGCCACTGAACTTGAATGAGAAAATAGCCTTGCTTCTGACAATAATGCTTATGTATGCACTGAGTCCTCTTCTGAACATGAAAGATCTTGAGGGTAAAAATGAACTCTGAAAAATAGTACCTCTGTTCTTAGAATAGAGTGGGAAAAGTAAAGTAAGATGTAGAGAGTTATTGATTTTATAATATTTGTGATTTTTATGGGTACAAATCTCATTATTATGAAATAAATACTGTAATATACTTTTTCAAGTGTATATGGGTATTGATATTATGAATAAAACATAAATCTGTAAAATGTAATACTTGATACTTATTAATTTTTTGTCATAATCATAATTCCTTACTTACCTGACAGTAAAAATACAACTATTATCATCATCAAGGTCTGCAATGTTTTTGATATTAAAATAAAAACCCTATTCATGGAAAGATTGAGAACCTCTGCCCTGTTTCCTGGAGCAATACTTTTATCACTGGTACATAGAGTTATATGTTGGGGGACTCTAAAATTAATAAAACAGAAATTCATTGTATGACATTGTTTGACATTGAATGTAAAGCAAAACGAAAGACGTAGAGATAGTCTTACTTTGATATAATTTGTAATACAAAATTTATGTATGTAGGAAAATTCTTATCAGGAATTCTGGGGAAGCTTCCAGAACATCTGGGCTTGGTCACAGATTCTAATAAGTTTTAAAGATTCCAATGCTCTGTGTGTGCATGTGCACGTATGTGTGCACGCACATGCGTGTTTTGGAGGGTGGTGGTGGTACTGGTACGAAAATGAGGAGGGATGTACAAATGCTACTACAATGGTCTCAGCATTCACAATAGTCTTCTCAGCATTCAGAAATTAGGAAGTGCCAGCTGTTCACATAATTTTTAGATATGTTCTCCATTGAAACCTGTGGATTCTAGCTTCATTTTGATTGTGAAAGCATCTGTTACAAATCATATTAAAAATGGTTGGCTATTTTTTCTTTACTTGAGGACTTTTATCCTTTGTGAGAAATTAGTTTACTGTAAATATAGTATAACTTTGCTGAAAGCATTTTGTTCAACCTAACTTTCAGTAGGTAACACCTTTTATTTTATTTTGCTGAAAAGTCAGGAAAGTTTAAGAAAATGTTTCCCTAATAAACTGTATGGAGAATCTGTAACTGCTCTGTGGAAAAATTTAAAATAAGCAATCAGCAAAGGCACTGTTTGTTAAAAATGACATTTCCCTGGAAGTCAGTTGTTACTATCAGTATAAAGGTTTTCCTGCTACTTGTGTGTGCCCCTCACTCTTGACTTGGAAATCAGTTAACACCAAGAAGATGCTGATTTCATTTTGCAAAGCTTTCTTTAACATCTCCAAATACTGTATAAGGCTTTCCATTGGCATCAAATTTTAATTAAGTATAGTCAGTTTGCCTTTGCTTTGAGTTTGATGATTTGAATCTCAACTGCCTTTAGGGAGAAAAATAAGGAAGTATATTACTCACCATTTCACATCTGTTGCAGTTTAAAAGACTCAGTTGCCAAGAATTTTATGAAGCATCACTTAGTAATGATTCAAGAAATGATTAGTCAATGCATCTTATACTCAAAGTCAAGGGCACCCTCTATTGTCCGTCTTGCTATGATGTTTCTTTTATGTTTCTTCATAACAGAATCAAGCTATAAATTTGCATTTTTTTAAAAAAATGGACATTGAGAATAGATAAATACACATAAGAGAATCCTTTAATATTCTAGTCAGAGTGTAAAGCACAGAGATAGGGTGGTCTAAAAAAACAGACTCTGATGATAACAAATTTTCAAAAAACCGGTTCATTCTCAACTTCTTTAAATAACTGGGATTTCCAGTCATCTGATATCTCTGTGTGTAAGTTTTTTTCTTTTCTTCTTCAATGTACATTTGCAAAGTTTTCCAACATTTCTTAAATTTCTTTTTTGCAATCTTAATATGCAATTAGTTTTAATGTTTCACTATAATAAGGCCATGGGACTGATGACTATATCTTATGTGATTAAGTCTTTGGCTAAAAACTGACACCTCATGAAGTTTGCTTCTTTAAACTCTCTCCTTATGTGGCTCCCACAGTCTTACTTCTCTTAAACATCTCTCACTCCTCTGAAATTCACAGTGGATCTTCTGTATTATTATTAATCCATGTTTTGATTCTTGATGATTTCTAATGGTTTATACCTTAGAACTCTTAACATACAACTCATTAATTTTTATTGTTTCAACTATCACACCATAAGAATGAACCTCAAATATTTATTCTAGTTTTACAAAACCTTCAGTATTATATGTTCAGATAGCTGCTGTTGTTCCACTTGTGTGGCACATAGCATGTCAAAGTCAAACTCATGATCTTTATTCCAAATTTACCTCAGGTTTGATCTCTTTAGCACGACTACAGATGGTATTTTCTATTGGAAGGCATGTAATATTTGGTTTGCTCACTGCAAATGAGTAGATCATTGTTTTAGATCTTTTCAGTGAACAGAGTTAATGTAATCTTTTTAGTGGACAAAACTAATACATTTTATGTACGTGCATATTAAAGTATCCAATGAACTCATACTGCTACTTCCATACAAATTTTAGAATACAGATTTTTAAACTTAATTTATTTTACATTTCATTTGTATCTCCTTTCACATGAGAACTCTAGTTCTCAAGAAACTATGGATCATAGAATTAGAATATCCTATAATTTCTCATTTCCTTATTCCATATCACATGCATAATTGTCTCAGGATAACAATTCTAATACAATCACCACCAATATTTTTTATAAAAGCAATTATTTTTTCATTTGGTCTCCCATTCTCCTTATCCTTTTAAATAGTTATTGTTCTTATCTACATTGTTGTAGCATATATATAGTAATACATGTATATAGTAATATATACTAAAAACTTTCCTTTTTAATTTTCATCGAGTATTAGTTCCACAAGTAATTATGTATTGTATGCTTACCACCAGTCCTACCAGGAGAGTGTATATATATATAAAATATATACATATTTTAAATTTAGCTATATGTTGTTTCTTCTCCACTTCTCAGCATGCACATGGAACAATGAAAGAAAAAGGTTAGATTTGCCTATTCTCCTAAGGTAAGTACTGGTGATAGATTGTCTTTGTATCCAATGGAACAGATCCAAGAAAACACTTCTAAATTTCTACAAATGTGTCTTCTTCCTTAGGGAAAAATATTGAGATATATATACTGATCATAAATATATTTGTATGTCTACAGGACCAATCCTTGATCTATTGCTTATGTAATTATTCCTGTTTTACCTTTATGAAGCACTAAAACATTTTAAAAAGGTACTTTAGGAATTTGTGAAAAAAAAACATTATCAGGAAGTTATAAAATCTCGAGCTTTTTGGAATATTGTCCCATTTTAAATAGCACGTATGCTTAATCTTGTAACCCAAAGGTGTTTTGAGTCTGAAGCAATGCATAGGCATCTAGTAACTTTGGTAACTCTGTAACTCAATATCAGATAGTGATTCCTAACTCTATCTCTTGCCCTGAGCTCCTTAGTAACCTTCAGATACTGATTTTACCCCCAGTTTGGTATATCTTTGAAAAGGTATAAGCTCAAACTTAATATGCTGTTAAATGTTGTCAGTCTCTTACGTTCCCCCACCTTAGTGCCACATCTCAGTTAATGGCAATACAATCTACCGACTTGGCTCATCTCGAAAATTTAGAGTCATTGCCTTTTCCTAGCACTTCTCTCCTGCACAAAATTTTTCCTAAATCACATAGGTTTTATTTAGGTATGACTCCAGTCTATATCCATGTCACTCATTAGGTACATTCATTTTTTTCATTCATTTGCAAGTATTTATTGAGGACTTACTGTGTCTTAGTCCCAGTGTGAAGCATTCACTGTTTTTAAACTGGAAAATTATACTATCATTATATTTGATTCTTCCTTTATTCTCTTCTCATATAATATAAGCCATATTCTTTATCTTCTCATCCTAGCTATTTTAAATCTATCTGTAATACCATTTTAAAAACACTTCTATCTCTCCCTATACTCTTCTCTTTAATCATGGTGGACAGCTTGTGGTTTCTCAATTCTGTTGCACATATATTTTCAGATCTCCATGTCATGTATGTTTTTTAATGCATAAGATTCTGAACTTATTTATCAAATTTCTTTGCTTCTCTGGGAAGTCCTTCCTGAACATCCAGGCAAACTTTCTTCCTCTTTTCATTTTTTTTATAGGTCTCTCTTATTGGATTCTGAGCTCCTATATCGGGAGCTACATCTTCTTCATGATATTATGTTAATATCCAATATTTTAAAAACTATGATTTGCACAAGCAAGTGATGTTATGATTATATCAGTGAGCAACCAACCAAATTTTTTTCAGTTTACTGATTTGAATGAGTGTACCTTTACAATTTAGCATAGTGCCACACACATAGTATTTGGTTCCAAAGTAGTTGAATTTAATTTGTAATTTAAAAAATAATAATAACTATTTGTCTCTACCTTCAATTCACCAATAAAATATGATTACATAGTATAGGCATTGATTAAGATTCTATGTAACAAACCCATGGGGAAAAGAATATACATGTATGATATATGCATGTAGTGCTACTAAAGACTTAAGTGAGACTTTAAGTTCCATCACAGCAGAAACATATCCTTGCATAACAGCTATATACCTACCATCAGGTAAAATGTTTGCAATGTAATAGGAAATAAGAATTTGTTAAATGGAAAAATAATTTAAATCTTATCCTAAGTACTAAATTATTTTTTCAATTCAACTCAGGACCAACTAATATTTATTCTAAATCTATAATTGACATTTCTTTTGCTAGATAAAATCTCGAGCTTGTTGGAATATTGTCCCATTTTAAATAGCACGTATGCTTAATCTTGTAACCCAAAGGTGTTTTGAGTCTGAAGCAATGCATAGGCATCTAGTAACTTTGGTATTGGGTGCTTCTTTGATATTGCTCTAATGTAGCAGCTTTCAAGTCATTTGAACTCACTAGTGCCATCAAATGTCTCAATTATACTCTATTATTCTGTCTTGATCTAAAGAAACATTGCCAAGATAAACAAGTGGGATTACATGAAACTAAAAAGCTTCTGCATAGCAAACAAAACCCACAACAAAATAAAAAAAAACAACAAATGAGAGAAAATATTTGTAAGTTACATATCTGAAAAAGAGTAAATATCTAAAATATACAAAGAACTCATACAACTTAATAGCAACCCCTCCCCCAAATCAATTAAAAAATAAGCAAAAGGTCTGAATAGACACTTTTCTAAAGAAGACACACAGATGGCCAACAGATTCATGAAAATATGATCAGCATCACTAATCATCAGGGGGATGAAATCAACACTACAGTTAGATATCACTTCACACCTGTTATAATGGCTATTATCAAAAACACAAGAAAGAACAAGTGTTAGTGAAGATATGGAGAAAAGGAAACCCTTGTGCCCTATTGGTGAGAAAGTAAATTGGTGCAGTCACTGTGAGAAAGAGTATGGAAGTTCCTCAAAAAGTTAAAAATAGAGATACCATACCATCCAGCAATTTTACTTCTGAGTATTTATCCAAAAAAAATGAAAACATTAACTCTAAATGATATATCACACCTATGTCCATTACGACATCCTTTACAATAGCCAAGATATAGAAACAACCTAAGTGTTCACTGATGGATGAATGAATAAAGAAATGTCACACACACACACACACGCACACACACACAACATTAATCAGTCATAAAAACAAAAGGAATTTTGCCTTTTGTGATGACTTGAATAAAACTTAAGGATATTATGCTAAATGAAGTAAGTCAGACAGGAAAAGACAAATACTGTATGATTTTACTTGTATGTGGAATGTAAAAAAAAAACAAGTAAACAAACTGACAAAAATTTGAGTGCACTGTTACAGAGAACAGATTGGTGGTTGATAGAGGTAGGGAGGACAGGGAGGCTGGTGGGAGGGAGAAATGAGTGAAAGAGGTTAAAAAGGACAAACTTCCAGTTACAAAGTAAATAAGTCATGGGGATGTAATATACAGCATGGTGACAATAGTTAATAATACTATGTTGTATAATCAAAAATTGCTAAGAGTAAATCTTAAAAGTTCTCATCACAAAGAAAAAAAATTTGTAACTGATGACGAATGTCAACTAGACACTGTAGTGATCGTTTTGCGATACATATTAATATTAAATTATGTTGTATATAATGAAACATGTACAATATATTTGTACACCTGACACTAATTTAATGTCATATGTCAATTATACATCAATAATAAAAAGAAACACTGCCTTTAAGGTGTGAGAGTATTTAAGAAGTATTTTATAACTATGACATAAAATAGTTCATTTTTCTCTTCTAAATATTACATAGGTGTAGAAAAGCATTTTGAAATCAAAGTAAATTTTTGTTTTTAAATAGAGCTTTGTGAAAAAAAAATTAAGTTCTTCTGGTTTCCATGTATTTCACTGCTGTATTCTATTGATTAATATTTTCAAGACTTGTTCCTGTCAATTTTTAACTTATTGCACTGCATATTTAGTTCCTCACATAAAATACTTTAAAAGTGCTTTTTAATTGAAGTCTTAATAAAAAGTAGCTGCTTTCTTAACTTTTGCTACTTTTCTCACACCCAGTTTATGCCTTTCACCATATGTTGGTATGTGCTTGTGTATGATTATCTGTATAAATTTTGCTCATAACTTGATATTACCTTATTCCAGGAAAGATTTATGGTTGTTTAAGGAGATTGTATTTTGGGTATATACATATGTGTAGATATGCATGGATTTCATATCTATTTCACATTTATTTCAATCCTTGTCATTGGCAAGATATACCAAATTGATATAAAAATAACTGCCAGAACACCAAATGACATATATGTGTATGTTTTACTTTCATGGCAGATAAAGGATATCTAGTCAATGAGCCAAGACCCTTTCCCATTGATTGGGATCAAAAAGTAAGCAGGAATACCCCCAAGGGGAGATATGTTCTCTTCTCTGATTTTAATGAAAAAATCATAAGCACATCAATTGCTAGTCTCATCTTGTGTAGATAGCTTCTTAAAATATCTGTAGTTCTTTAGGGAAAAGATCAGCAGCATAATTAAAATTTATTCTTCCCTTCCATTTTTTTTTTGATTAATTGATGAGGATGGGCTTAGATAGCTACAGATAACCAGAAGCTAAGAAATAAACTTGGACCAAACAAATGGTGTTACAACTTCCAAAGAGCTAGCATTACTAATGCTAAAGTGATTTGACACATTTTTCTCAAAAATCTATTGCTAGAGTTGGTAAATATTTAACTGGTCAAAAATTCTCAGTTTCTCCTGATGGTGAGAATTTGATTTCTTATTTAAGACTGAAGTAATCTCTACAAACAAAAGTCCTGGGAGACTGAGGCTCTGGGCTTTAATTATTATTTTTCTTTTTTTATTGTACGGTTGCAAATTTATGGCTGTATTCTATTTCTATACGGGAAGGATTTAAAGATGACAACTGGTAGAAAAGTGAGGGTGCCGGGAAACTCAGCCTGAAGCCAGATTTGCTTAGAATGATTGGTGTTTCTTTTTAGATTGTTTGCTTGAAGTGGCTTGGGAGGAGGTCCAGTAGAAATCATGGGGAATATTTTTCTATATCACTCTCCCACCACCGTGAAAAAACATCTTGCCACTAGTTCTAAATTAATGTGCATTGATTGGTTGATTAAAGCCCAGTCATTATTCGACATTATATCAAAAATCAAATGCAAATGTATTCTTACAGCATCCTATATTTTCCCCATTATAGAACTTATCAGATACACCTATTAATTTCCAGTTCCCCCTTCTTTGACAGTGAACTCTGTGAATCAGGAACAAGGTTTCCATTGTTATTGCAGCCCCAGAACTATCCACATTGTTGTTGAATAAAACATTCATGAGAAAATAGTCTTAGAGGTGTTTTCCAAGGCCATTTACCTAAAAGAAGCTTCAAGGTCTGCTTAACACTTTCTTAAGTAAAAGACAAACTTATCAACAGAACATAGCATTTTCATAACTGGAATTTCTCCTGGCTATGGTCTTTAAAAAAAAAAAACTAGGATCTGTAAGAAAGCCTTGAAGCTAATCAATTACTGACAGACTGCTTTCCCTACCATGTTTGGTATTAAACAAGGCAGTAAAATGTTGTATTTTATTCTTTGAGCTAGTTATAATGTTAGCCACATATCTGAATTGGCATTTATTTGCAATGACATAAAATATGAAAATACATAGGAAAATATTGTGTGTGAATGAAAAGGTGGCCCTGGACAAGGAAACGTTTTTAAATCTTTATTTAATCACACTAATAACCATAGCTTCTATTTACTGAAAGCTTATTATTTACCATTTCTTTCATATGGTTGATGTTACTTAATCCTCAGAAAAGCACAATGAATTTGAAATTATTAACATCTTCATTTTTAACAATGAGAATACTGAAATTGAGAGAAATAAAATAAAATTCCCAAGGTACTCATGACACAAGTCATGAGTCATGAGTGAGATTTAAACTTGAATCTGATCATTGAACTTTTGCTTTTAATCACATTATCCTACACTTAATTCCAGATAATTAAACAAACTTTTTAATAGATGTTGACATGGAATATACTGTGTCAATTTTTATACAATAAAATCAAAGGTTAACTAATTTTGATAAAATTGCATATGTACTATGGTGTCCTGGAAAATTCCGAGAACTGTATAAGGTAAATAGATGATAAACCTAGTCATCTTTAGCACCAGTTATACAGTTTCTTGTGGAAAATTAATTGTACACCTTTTTTGTTCCCTACAGAGTTTAACTTTTTTTTTTTTTAAATCCATTTGCCAAGCTCTCCTTTGGAGCCTGGAATATTAAACTGTCATCTCACAACCAAAAAAGGACAAGAGTAAAATGAAAATGGACCTCATCCCAAATAACTAAAAGTCTTTTTGGCAGTGTTTAATATTTGGAGGGGAAGAAGTGAGCTGTAATATAACAGAGCAGAAAGCTCCTTTGCTGTCATGGTTTGACTACTGCTTTTAACCTCAGAATTAAACAGAACAGAACAAAACATTTCCTACAGCCCACAGTGAAGTAATATTCAGTCTCATATACCATTTTTGGAGTCAAGTACGTATCTTTAATCTACTTTTTTTTTTTTCAAACCCCTTCAGCAGGAGACCTCATACAGTTTTTTCTCAGAACACTCATTCCATTATTTAAAAAATATGTATTTCTTTGATTTGGCCAGCTCTAGGTGCTTGATCTGTTGAAATTGTAGAGGTGTTCATAAGGTCTATTCCATTTGGGAGAATGTCTTAAAAGTCAGAATTTAGAATAATGTTTTAAAAGATGGATTTTAGAGAGTTGTAGATGAATACCCTCTACTTTGCAACTTGGTATAATGAGATTTTTGCCCACCCTTTTTACAGGTTTTTTATTTTTGTATTTTTTGAGTTTAAAGAAATTGCTGCTAAACAGGAAACTCTCCTGCCTTTCATGTTGTGCTTTCTTAATTTTTTTCTCCTTGGTTTGCATTTCAAGAAACATTTGCATGAGAACAAGTCCTATTCATTTGAAGTTTTATCTGTTCAGAAATGAATTGACCTCCAGTCATAATTAGTGATGGGAGAGCTTCAAAAGGCTGCAACCCCCCATCCTTTATTTTAGGCTTCTTTTCCTTTACTGAATAAATCTCGTGCCCCCAGTCTCCATGGCAGAGTTTGCTTTCACTGACCTTAGAAAAGCTTCAGCTCCCTTTCCCCCTTTTTAGACGTTTGTTCAAAAAATTTATAAGCCCACTGCAATTGTAAGCTTTTCTCCTGCAAGCAGTCACTTTGCCTGATGTTCCCAACTGGTATTGCCTTAATGTTCCTTACTATAAAGCACATGACCCCAGCATGTTCCACATTTCCACTGCAGGATGACACCTGCTAACTCCTAATTATCCTTAAAGAATCAGTTTACCTTTCTTCAGAAAACTTTATCGACCCTCCTAATCTGGGCAGGTGTCCTTGCCTCAAATCTCCATAACATCCTGTGCTTCCATTGTCATCACATTATTGCAATTGCTTATTTAAATATCTATAATCTCCATGAAAGTAAGGACTACATTAATTTTGTCTGTATCCTCAATTCCTAACATAGTGTGTTATACTTAAGTAGGTGCTCAGTAAACATTTATGAAATGAATGAGTGAATGAATATTGGTCAGCTACTCTGTTTACAGCACTTTGTGATGCTTTATTGGGGGAGTCCACCAAAGTCAGAGACTGGAGTGCAACCTTTGGCAATTAGTTATTTGCATTTCTGGAGCTGGTCAGCCTGTGATACTCATTTGCTTTACAAATAATAGAGGAATTGTGGGGGTAGAAGGGTAGGAGTAAGCGTCTCTGAACATTAAGAACAAAGGCACAGAGGTGGGAAAAGAGAAAAAACCTGTGAGGGGGTCTCAGGTGGCTTTGAAGCTACATTAGCCCTAGACCATTTCCATCTTCCCTGCCAGACCCAGGCTTATGGGAACTTCCAAGTTTTATCTTAAATGGCATTTATTTCATAATGCTTTTCATGTTTCCTAGAAAGCTGTATTCTTCAACTCCCTTTAGAGGTTTTTACTTTTTTTTTTCATGGAACTGACTTATTTTGAATTGTAGTAATTGTGTTCATGCCATCATATCTCACGTGCTCAACTTTGAACTCTCTAAGGGAGAGTTCTGTTCCTTACCCATCCTTGCATCTTCTGTCCAACATAGAAACTGAGCATGTGGTAGGTATACATTATTAATTATTGTTATTATTATTATTTTACTTGACTTTAGAGTGAATATATTAATCAGTGATTCAAGGTATGCAATAAACAAAGAAAGCTCTCTTCTTTGGGTTTTATCTGCCTAATGTCTTGCTCTAAATCTGTTTGACTTTATGAACTAACATATCTAGTCACTGGTAATTTATTTCTGGGGCTTCAAAACTTGTACATGAAGTTTAGATACTATAAGAAGCAAAGTAATATTTTCTGTTCTGTTACTTTTAAATCAACAAAAATAGTTAAAATTTTGACTTTTAAGCTAGAGAAGACAACTGTCATTTGAATTAGAAATTAAAAATTGTGACCATAGAAAAAAATTGTGTTTCTTCTCTTTTCTCTATGTGCACCCGCTGGGGAGAGTTGAGGTACTTGTGAAGAAGATTCGAACCTTCTGAAAGCTCCAGTCCCATTAAACAGTGCATATAGCCTGTGCCTTTGGTTCTAAACTAGCAGGTGTCCTACACTGCTTCTAGAAGGTAAAACAGTAGAAAAGCCAGGAGATTTCTGTTCTTCATAGTTTAGCTATGTGGCCTTAAATAACTCGGTTAATTTATGGAGATCTTATTCCAGTAATTTTTTAAACAAACATCAATTAAATGATCTTTAATATCTCTCTTAGCTTCACACTTCTAGGATTTTCTGACATTTTAATGCAAGCAAGGACAGAGATAATGGATGTACAACTTTGCTTTCAGTGTTACACTTGTGGCTGGTCTTCCTGCGGAGGGGCCAATTATGGCTGAGCTTTCCATAAGATAAAAAGAAAGGAAATTCATAGGCATTATTTCTCTTTAAGCTTCCACTTTATTCTACTGGGTAAGATTTTTAGAAGTTCTATAGGTTGCACACATTGTCCAGAAATGGTATATATGCCAAGAGAGGTGAGAGTCGAGAGGCCCAGGTGAGCTCTTTTTTCTTCTAAAAAGCCAATAGATTCAATTGCATTTTTCAGTATATTAAAATAACTCACACTCAATTTGTTAAGCTATTTTGCTAATAGTTACATGTTTTTTACTAGGAGAAGAACATGAATGATTTAAATTTGTTTAAATTCTTAACATCATTCATGTCTTTAATTTTAATGATAGTGAATGATATTAACTTATTTTGGGGAGTGGGGAGGCAATATAAAAAGTTTTTGCTCTGAAATTTTTAAGACATTGCTTCAAATAGCTGAAGACACCAAAGAAGAGTATGAAATGAAAATCAACAATTAGTCTACTATTAGAGAAAAATATTTAAGCACTGAGAGGGGGTGAACCAGCTGAGAAAAGAATATAAAGGAAAGGAGATGGTAAAAGGAACAAGTTTGTTGTTAATTTTTTTCTTCTAAAATTTTGAAAATGTATGATTGAACTTTTATTTTGCAAAGTAGTTCATTTTATTGGGTTATACCATATGATATCACATTTCAAATGATTTTAAATTTTAGGTATTTTGAAAAATTTTAAATTTGAATTATGTTAAATGGAATAAAATTTAAATATATGTTTAACTCCATTTGTAACTGTTAAAACTGGAATAATGTTAATGTTTTCATAACACTAGAGATTAAATAATTAATTCTCATTCATTTAAATTCATATTTAAATCATTTTTCACAGAATTCTTACCTCAACCCATTTGCTCCTTCATTTCCACATGTTAAAAAAAAAATTTCCATCCAGTAACTTTTACCTACTGTTAATTTTTCTCTGAATGAGGTTGCTTATATAATAGAAAGGTAAAATTTTCAGTTAATTGCCAATAAGGTTCTAGTAGCTAATTCTCCAAAAAGTTTATTTAATTCCTTTTTTTGCATAATTATCTTGCTCTGTAAATACTTTAAAAATTAATCAAAGTGGTTATATAATTTGTTGTAAAAATTTACTTCAATATGAGTTGATTGCTCTTAGAGATAGATGATAGATAGATAGATAGATACATACATACATACATACATACATACATACATACATGATAGAGATAGATAGATCATAGATTGATCTATATATATATGGTCAATAAAATAAAATATGTAAAAGAAGCAAAAGAAAAGCTTTGTCACTAATCATGGTTTTTGATTTTGAGCTGAGATGAACTGTCTCCATTATATGCTGTATGGGAACCACTCTGCTCAGTTTACCTTTGTAGGCACTCTGACCTAAAGACCTGATAAATCTTAACTAATCTATGCATCCTGAAATGCCCCAAAGTCTCATCCTCAGATAGTAAATTTTTTGGGGGGAAGCCTTGGGATAAAAGAGAATTTGATATTTTAGCAAGAAGTTACATATGTAAGAAAGCAAGGTAAGATCAAGTAGGAAAACATAGACCAGAACTCGAGTTGTATTAAAACTTCCAGAGAATGTCCTCTTGAGCAGAAATTGTTTTGGGGAAGAAGACTTTAAGGCCTTAAAGACACAGGCTTCAAGTCATTTCTGTCAAGTCAAAAAAGCTGATAATAGTTAGAAAAAGACATTTTCATTTTCAACCACAAAATGGCTCTCCATTACTTCAAAACAATGAGCAAAGTGAACCTGGAAGCAAGCCAGTCATTTCGCTAGTTTTTCTTTGGGTGTGAATTTGTCCACAAAGCTCTCAGTTCAGAACATAACGTTATGTTCTGGAGATGCCATGGTGTATTATTAGGAGATGTAATGTCACACTGAGGAATGTTCATTTCACAAAAGGAATTTTAATTGCTAAAATGCAACCAAATACTATCTATGTGTACTATAAACACATACGCACACTATATATACATATATGTATGTATCTATATAGATACATATATATGTATATATCTATATAAATATATGTATATGTAGATGCCCTCAAGTTTGTAAAAAATATCTGAAGCAGTTTAGAACAGGCCTCCCCCAGATGTGCTACTTTGGCATGTGGATTATTTTGATGTGAAGGCAATCAAGATCCAGCAGTCTCAAGAGAAACTTTAGTCCTTCCTTAAAGAATTTAAATTGGGACCTTGCCCATAATGAGAGTTATCACCAGAAGTAACTTTTTATGACCTGTTTAAATGGCACTGCAAACTTCTAATGACTGAACATCTGCTCTTCTTATCATCCTGCAAATTACTTTCCTCCTCTCTGAAGCCTCAGGGCATCTTACCTCATTTCTTAGCTCAGGATGTCATATATACCTCCTTTTACCTTTATGTCTTTGAACCTCTCATGTATGCAGGATCTCTGGCTCTCATGCAAGCAGGGTTCTCATATATAGGTATGTAACTTAATTTGGTTATCTTCTCTTGTTAATCTGCCTCATGTAGATTTAATTATTAGGCAGACTGAAAGAACCTAGAAGGGTAGAGGACAACTTCTTCCTCCCCAACATATTACCTTAAAAAACCACTAAAACTAGAATGCAAAATGCCTTCACTTTTTATTTGAGGCAGAATTTCTCTGATACTTGATTTACCTCCCTACTGTAACTATTCAAATTAATCATTGTGTGGAATGTCTCTATATTTGCAAGGACTGCATTGCTGAGCTTAGAGCATGACATAGGTTATTTTGTAAAAAGTAGTTGAAACATGAGGCAGTTCCATTTTTATAATCCCTGTTATATTTGTTCATATTTTATCAATGTCTCCAAGTCTTACAGATAAGAGTCTCAGCAGCATACTTAACATGGTTGCCTATGGAGTAGTCTGCCCTCTTTCACTTTCAGAGAGTTGAGGAATGGAAGAAAGAGCTGAGCGCAAAGCAGTGGAGCTTAGCAATGGGACTTAAGAATTGATTGAACTCATTTGTAGCATCCTGATGCCATTTCATGCCTATTGGTTTGTTCCGTTCAGCACAGTTACATATCATTCCTGGGATAGACACTTTTTATGTCTTTCATAATTTTTCACAGCATGCAGGATATCTCTAAACATAGCAGGCATTCAGATATATGCTTAATTATTAAGGGCATCATTTCAGTGTTGAAACAGAATATATCATATTCCAGTCATGGAAGACTTGAAATTCTGTTATCTCCTTGGCTGGGTCCAGCTGAGAAAGTTTCAGCGATTCTTGGGCCTATGACCTGCCATGTGGTGCTGGTGTAAACAGCTTGACTTTACAGTTCTGTGTCATAAAATGGGCTGAACTTACCTTTGGACCACCAACTTTAGAACTCAGCTAGCATCCCGGGCAGTGCCAAATAACCATTTGGTCTTCTTAACCTTTAAAAAATAAATACAAGAATTAAATAACATTTTAATTTTGAAATATATTTCCAACAATACTTTATGGTGAAGTGTCTTGAAGAAAGAAAATCTCATTCCAATTTTGAAAGCCAAGGGACTGCTTGTTGATTTTGATAACTGAATATTTCATTAGCTCCAGGCGTTTCCTCTGGCCAGTTTTCACTCTAGTCTCTCCCCTGTGAAGCAACCTTTCTCTGACCTGAGTTAATAAAAGTTACAAATGCTGTGTGGGAAGTCTGTACCTGGGCTACAGACTGAGTGGAGGAGGAAGGAAAAGACTGTAATTTCTACATGAAAATGTGGAGAGGGGCTCATGAAGACTATGCATAAATCACATTGAGGAAATATTTTTAATGAGTTTTAACAACAATAACTTTGAGAAATACAACAAAAACAAAGACATTTATTTTCTTATTTATTTATTTAAGTTTATTGGGGTAACATTGGTTAATACAATTATATAATTTTCAGGCGTACATTATAATTTGATATCTGTATATTCTATTGTGACATTTATTTTCTTAATGTAAGTTCAGTATATCTATTTCAAGGTGATTTATGAACTTCACCATTTCATAAAATCCTTTTTGATATTTCTTTACATTTGTATTGTTACTAATTTGTAGATTGCCATAAAACACTGACTTTGCAATTCCTCAGCTGGATATTTTGACTGTCTCTTCTTTCAGAATGTAACCTAAAAAAACAACCTACAAAATCTCACTCAGTTGAGTAGTACATTCAAAGCTATTAAGGAAGATAATGAATCAGTTGTTTTTATCTATCAATAAGAACATTTCAACTGGTAGCTATAATCCATTCATTAACCAACCGGTACCGGTGTGTCTGTCTTCTGCACAGCTGGCAGTGTTATTCTGCAAGGCTTTTCAATCTCCCTTTTATTATACATTAATGGAGAGAAAAATCAAAAGAGTGTCATTTTTACAAGGCATTGGGGCTATAGTTTACTAATTTACCACTACCCATTTCAAAAACCCACACCAGCTTTCATTTAAATGGGATTATTTTTTATACCTTGAGAGCACTGTAGTTTAGATATGAAAAGGGAATCTAAAAATGTTTGGGCTCGCACAACTGAGAAATTCCCTGGGGATATTTGGTGGAGTCCTGAAGGTGATGGTTTGCAGAGTTCCCAGGGGAAATTTTGGCATTGTTGTGAGGACCAGGGGTTCTCAAAATTTAGTGTGCTTCAGAATGACCTGAAGGGCTTGTTAAAATGCAAATTACTGGACCTCAGCTCCACGGTTTCTGAATCAGAAATTGAGAAGAATAAATCTGTATTTCTAACACGTTCCCAGGTAATGCTGCTGGTTTTGGGATGGCACAGTGATTATCAATTGTCTAGAATATAACCCAAACCCACAAGAGATACCCCTAGCCTCTTGGTAGGACTGGAAATGCTAAAGGAAAAGAGTAATGCAGTTAAACAGGATGAAGAGAAATAGGAATGCTCTGGTCTGATGGGTCAGGCCGCACACAGAAATAGAGGAAACTACAAAACCTAGAGACCTCTTTCTATGCTACTGGGATTCATCTCTGCTTAGCTCCATAAAAGAAAGTAAAATTGACATTTATACCGTGGAAAACTGTAAGGCACCCGCTGCCAGCATGAGCAGTTCTGACTACCCACTGCTGTTTTTAAATGTTTTAGATATCCTGGGAGTAAGTGCAGAAAAACAGACTCATGATCTAAACAATACGAGGAAAAGGATTCCAGATAGTACACATCACACAAAGACATTTCTTTTTACTAAAGCAGGTTAGAAGACACAGTGTAATGCAGCAGCAATTATTTCAGGGAGAAAAAAATTACATAAAGGGCCTTTTTATGACTATTTCCAGACCTGAATATCCTTACCACTATTTACCAATGCACTTGAAATGTGGGTTATTTCATTTGGGAACATTTCTTACTCATCAGAGAAAGGTAAGAAACCGTATAACATGTGGGTTTCAAAAGGGCACCTTTGTACGATACATCTAAATAATTTGTCCCTGCTCCCCACAGGTCTTTAGCAACCAACGATGATGGTCTCTGTGCCCAAGGTAAGGTGCACATATAAACATTTTAGTTGTATTTTCTGGGTACTATTAGTTTGAAAGGAGAATGCTGATTTACAGTCAACAGTTTCAACAAGTGACCCTTGGCAGAAAGGCTCTGCTTTTTCAGCTGGCTCTGTTGTTGAAGTTCAGAGGAATAGCTCATCTGTCTCTATTTCAGGCATCTGGCAAATGGAGAACTGTTTCAGCATTCTCCATTCCACTAAATGCTTACAGATGACTTCCATATTCTGAAGCATCTGCTGGTTATCTCATTTCTCTCATTTTGGGTTATTTTCCCAGTTGCATTTTGAAAAGACTCCCTCTCTAGCTTTTATTTTGTAACCACACTATTGTTGCTGTCATCATTTTGGGAGAGATCAACAGATGTGTCTGCTGTTACTCCATGAGATAGGCCAATCCTGTGGATAATCTAAAAACAGCAATGGTGATTTTTTAAAAAAAGAAACAGAAATAAATAAATAAATAAGTGAAAAGCCCAGCTGAATCACAATTGTAAAATATGTTCAGGAAATGATTCATGAACTAAAAGTAAACAGTCATCAATAATTTGGGGATCTTTTTTGAGAGTTCTTATAAACAACACAGTATTCAAAGAAATTCGATACACATGTAGTTACTATATGTGATGCATATATAAACATTACAACTTATTATAAATGAGTAGACTCATTCTTATCCATACTGATGTTTTGCCAGGTACATTACTTTGCTCTATACCTTGTAAAATATGAAAACAACCAAATATCTGGGTTTCTCCAGAGAGAATTTTTCTTCATTTTCTTAAAAGACTGACACATGTAACTCATATTTATTCTAACTTTTACATTTGCTTCTTAGAGCTCATGAATGGTGTTTTGCATGTATTAAGCTTTCTTCTAGTTAATCAGATATATGCAGGCACTTACACATGAATCTGAATATTAATATATTTATTTAAAAGCAGGGTGACTAGTGCCATTAAATTGTGATCTTGACTTGATTAATGCTCAACGAAAATTTCTTTGATGAAAACATCTAACTGTACAACAAGGATGGGTATTCTAATTGCAATCATTTCCTCCAAAAAGAGAAAGCACAATGGGCATGTGATTAGCTAATAGTCTTGTTGTCTTAATTTTTTGAGTTCTTAAAATACAGAAAAGATGAAAGAACAAAATAAAAAAATACCCATTGCAATCTACAATATGAAAAACATACCACTAGTTACATTTGCCTCATCATTTTTTAAAGAAACAAAGGTTTACAAATTTAGCTGGTCTCCTATAGCCACTCCCTGCCATTCCATTATTTATTCTCCCTTCCCAAAGACAACTTCTGTCATGAAGCTGATGTACTTGATTTCCAGTCCACTTCCTATACTTTTACATACATGTGCTACATATTCATCCAAGGCAATATTGTTTATCAGCATTGAAAAAAATAATAAAACACTTAAAAAACCCTACTACACAAAATATCTTGTATTTGCTATTTTATAAAGGATTAGACACACATTTTCTATTACTAGAATACAAATAGTCAAAGAAATTCTGTGTTACTAAAGTCATGGAAAGCCCATATCTTTAAGAAGTCATAGATCTATATTGTGTCTCCTCAAAATTTGTGTTGAAATCCTAAACCCCAAAAGTATTGGTATTAGGAAGCAAGGGTTTTGAGAAGTGATTAGGTCACAAGGGTGGAGCCCACATGAATGGGATTAATGTCTTTATAAAGAAGGCCAGAGAGAGATTCCTCACTCCTTCCATCATGTGAAGACACAGTGAGAAATCTGGAACCTAGAAGAGGGTCCTCACATGAAAATGCTAGTACCTTGATCTTGAACTTCTAGACTCCAGAACTGTAAGAAATGAATTTATGGTATTCCTAAGTCCTAGTCTGTGGTATTTTATCATAGCAGCCAGAACGGACTAAGACACACAGCATTTCTTACCTATGTCATCTTTAACAGAACACATGCAGGAATGACCAGAGGAACACCTGTCTCAGCCTTCCCTGTGATTGACCATTAGATACAAAGATTAATTCGAGGGCTTGGACTTTTGCTTGGATACTGATCAGAGGACAAAAGGATGAAGGCTAGCACATTTAAGAATGTTGTCAAGGAAACAAAACCATTGTTCTTTGTGAAAATTAGTCAAAATGGATCTCAGCAGCAGCTTGAGAAAACACCTTTGTCATCTTGAGAAGGGGGTTTGGATTTTCATATTGACATTGACTCCTGCTCAGAGAAATAGTGATTTATGCATTATGTTTCAGAAGATGACACTATTGATGGCAACCTCTGTCTTGTACAATAGTGAAATTGAAAACTCTAAAGTAAACCAAGTGTCCTTGCCATATTCCAGAAAAGTACAGATGGTCTTTTTTTGTTGTTGCCAGATACTGTCCAGGGCTGACACATAGCCTAAAAAAAAGAGCTCCTACATATCTGAATGTTCTGTGTCTTACTCATTACTGTTATTCCTTGAGTATGTTCCAGGATCTGACACTTCTGCTAAATACAACAGACTATGCTTCAGTTCACATAGTGGAACACCTCACAGAGAGGCTTTGAGGTACCTGGAGGTTTCGCAGATCATAATTGCTTGACCAATGGACTTCCAGCCTTCTAATATCTCATTTGGTAGTGATTCTGCCCCTACTATTAAGTTTGGGTTGTATAAGTGAGGCAAGAAAAAATTGAGGGGTTTATAGCAATAAATTAGGAATAAAAAAAACAAATACTAATGGGGGGGGCAACACCATGAACAATGATACACTCCAACAACAAACATAATTATACAATGATCTACTTTGCCATTTTTTGAAAACCAAAAATGAAAAAAAGCACGTCTTTATTACCTTTTCTATTAATAAAACTTATAGTTAAAAGACATCTTTTCAATATGTATTTGTGTAAGTGATAAAGAATAATACCTTAAATTTTATCAGTACATGTTTATAAAACGCCAATACCCCAAACAAGAAAATACCTTGTCAAGAAGTTATAGGTGCACAGCCAATTTAAATTAGAAAAAATATAACATGGGTGTTTGATGACTATTCTAGGTCTGTGATTTATTTGTAAATTCTAAAGATGTATTTATTTTTATCAAGTAGAGAAATACAGAGCCTTGTTTTGAATGGAAGACAAAAAACTTCAAAAAGAGTAGTGAAAAGGGTGACCATGTTGGTATATTTTAAATCTACTTACAAAGAAACTTATCTCTTTATTTATATGATCCTTTTTCTTCAACTCTGATGAATCCAACTTGCTAGGCATGCTTCAAAAAATGACACAGAGGTGTGATGCTACGGAGAAAATATTTTTACAAGGCTTTGAACTTTGATTTCAGACTTTTTTGGATAGTTCACAATTGAGAATTTCAATATACTGCATTTTGTCTTGAGGTTTGATTTATGTTAAGCCTCCCTTTGCTTGGCTTAATGGAAGATCTCCTTTTATCTGACTTGTATTCTCATCATAGCTGTGTGACATGGTAAAGCTAATGCTCACAAACACCTGGAAGACGAACTTCTTGAAAAATTCTTGAGACACCATTGTATTTTCTTTTGTTTGTTTGTTCATTTGTTTGTTTGTTTTTTATTATGGAAAACTGAATAAGAACCCCAAATTTCAGAACTATGGTTGCTGAAAGAATATGCTACCAGTGTAGACTATAGCTTCCTGCTATTTCAATGGCTGAGAAGATCTGATTATGCCATGAGAATCTTCACTGTTCTTGGTGATACTTGGAATTTCAGTTTGTTTTCAAATACAGCCCCTTGAATGTAACATTTTACACAGTCACTCTTATTCTAAATGTAATATATGGCAGAACTTCCCTTAGAGATTTTAGTTGCTTAGGAGCGTGGGTGTTTGGAAAAATTTGGAGATTGAGAGTCCAAGAATAAATATTCACATACTTTGCAGTTTTACCTAGTCCTAGGGTTGGGCTTATAGATTGAGTGGATATTACGAGTGAATTTTCTACCTTCCTCTAATTGTTAGACTATATTTACCCTGTTGCATTTAATTTTGGTAACAGCTATTCTAAGGTATTTTTCTTGTCTTCTGTAGAATTTCTCAGGAGCTAACTCAATTTCAACATATTTTACCTGTGTCTTCCTCATCTTTTAACTAAACCGTTAGGCATGGGAGTGAAGTTGCCTCAAAACTCTTTAAAATTCTTTAAAAATCTTTAGGTGAATGTAAATTCATCTAGGTTTTAGAACTCCTTATTAAATAAGCATTTATGATGTATTATGTTATTTATGTATTTTAATTAACTATTCTACTTTATATATAAGATGAATTTATTATTTGTTTACATATCTGACTACCACTACTGAAAAATAACCTTAAGGACATTGAGTAGAGCTTATTTTGTATTTACCCTAGTGTCTCGATCTTGATAAATATGTGAATGAACAAAGGAATTATAATGCAGACCATATTAACCTATTTACAAGAGAACTTAGGTAATAATCATAAATGTCTTCTGAATGAATGAATAGAAGTGAAAAAGTGCAGATCTTCTCTCTTAATAGCCTTTGGCACAGGCCTTATGGACAATATTATTAATAACACCAGGTAATATTTCCATTGTTTGTATATATACCAATTTGCGTCTATAGTATCTTTAGCATTAGGTTAAATTTTAAGTTTCTTAAAAGAAACAAATTACTCATTGTTTTTCTGAATTTACTGCTTTTTATAATTTCTCAGAATGCCTAGCATCAAGGATTACTGAATACATAATGTTTAACTGATTAAAATAAATAATTGATTGAAATAAATAAATTTGATTTGCCCGTATTTTAAAAAATTTCTGTTTTGATTTACATTTCTTTTTACTTGCAATAATACTCCTTCCCTCCCTCAGCATAAATGAGCAAATCTTGACATGGTAAAAATCTTTTTCTTTACTGTTAAGAGCCTGTCAAGATACCTAGAAGTATCATAGGTACAGGTATTTGGCACAGTTCTTGCTCAACAATTCAAACGTTAACAATTCTAGTTCTCTACCAATTTTATTTCTCCACTTCATGTAGGCGGTAAGACCTTTGAAAGGAAGTTGGGTCTGCTCACTTTGATATCACATGTAACTGGGATTCAAATGGCTATGTAGTGAAAAGCAAATGTTACATCTTGCGCATACAGAGCTTCACTCTTTGAGGAACTCAGAGAGCTTTAAAAGATGATCTTGTTAATCTTCACAATATCCCTTCTAGGAAGTAACATGACATTTTAATGTAAGAAAATCCAGGTGCAGTGTAGAAAATGCCAACTTGCCTTACTGTAGAGATTTTTTTAAAGATTTGAAATCTCTTAAGATTTTTTTTGTTTATATATTTCAGACTTT
Organism: Cynopterus sphinx; assembly: GCA_030015415.1. Classification (NCBI taxonomy): domain Eukaryota; kingdom Metazoa; phylum Chordata; class Mammalia; order Chiroptera; family Pteropodidae; genus Cynopterus; species Cynopterus sphinx. Next base: position 57,230,127 of record CM057379.1, on the reverse strand, counting down.
AGGTTTTTGGGGGCTGTGTTTGGTGACTGGTAAGCTTGAAATGATCCAGCTGGTATTTCCAACCCAAAGGACACTTGTTTTTCTTTGAACAGAGACTTGACTACATGTGTATTCTTTTTATTTTCGTAAAATTATTGCACACAGATTGTTTGACTGTAGGTGAAATGTGACCAGCCTTTGGGATTTTGATTAATTAATTTGAAATGGATGCCCATTTTAAAATGCTTGAATACTTTGAAGGTAGCCCTGCACTCCAGACTCATGATAAAGATCCTCACCATGACATAGCTTCGGGTAGTATTTCTGCCACTCACAAACCTGCACTAATGCATCATGTACCTCAGATAAAGTCACTGATACCTAACTACAGCATCACATCAAATCCTTCCATGCGTTCATGTAAACCATTCCCTCTCCCTTCATCTGGTTAAATTCTCCTAAGTTTTCAAGAAACAATATACTATCTAACATAATAACTGACATATAGTAAAGATACTAAAAATGGTTCTATTAAAAAATAATTTTCTTTTTACAATACATATCCTTAGATAAAGTTCCAATAGATTATTACTAATATTCATCATCTAATTTTCACATCAACAAATTAATACTTAAATAACTGGAGGAAAATATTTATACTTAGTCATACTGTCCATGATGGCAAAATTTTCATATGGTAAAAGTTGATGTTAACTAAGCAATACGGAAGTGTTGAGCTTTTTTCATATTCTAGACCTTCCCAATTGAATACAACTGGCATTTTAGACTACTTATAATTAAAAGATAATGCCTCAGGCCTAAATTGCTAATCTAGAAAAATAAACAATTCTACTTTATATTTTCTTGTAAAATCTTGGTCTTTTTCAGAGGTTGTCCTTCAGCTCATTTCCATTTGAAAGTGGGAGGTTTACTTCTCAAATAGGAATCTTCTAAAATATTATTTTTTATTTTAATTTCTCAATTAGAATTGACATTTAATATTATATTAGTTTCAGGTTCTATAATATTCTTAAAAGAATGTCACCCTTCTCCTCTAGTTAGTATAATATCAAATTATGTTCATCTGCCCTTAATTGGCAACATAAAACGTTATAAAACATTTTAACAGTAAGAAATAACTCCTACGCAGTGCTGCTTGAAAGATTTGAAGCCATCTAATCTTAGTCTAGGTGCTATCTTGGAATCAAGCCACGCCACTGAGATGCAGTGTACACTGTTTTGGCCCCTCATAGATTTGTGATCTGTGCTTTGACACGATGCCTCTGGTTTGCAATGAATGGCAATATAAAAAACTGCTATATAGAACCTGCTGTTTTCATTGCCAAAGGATCACCTGAGGACAGGATGAGTTACATGAGGGCATTTTAAATGTAACTGCTCATGAGAACCACTTGGAGAGCTTGCTAAAGGTTCCTGCATCCTGTTTCAGATGGACTGAATCAAAATCTCTGTAAAAAGTCCTTGAGAGGGGTATTTTTTTTTTTTTGAGAAGAGTATTTTTAAAAAACTTTTTGTTTTGAAATAATTTTAGATTTGTGTACAATTTTCAAAAATAGCAGAGTGAATTTCCATGTTCTAGTCACTCAGCTTCACCCAGTGACAGCAACTTACTTAACTCTAACATCTAATACAGTGATCCAAACCAGGAAACTGAAAATGGGATAACACTATTAACTATAGACCTTAATTTGGATTTCAGTAGCTTTTACATGCATTTGTGGGTGCATTATTTTATAAAATTTGATCACATTTATAGATTTGTATAACCACCACCATGATCAGGACACACACTGTTCTACCAGTCCCCCACAAAACCCCTTACGTTAACCCTTATAACCCACCACACTCTATCCCGAATCCAAGTCTGTTCCTATTTCTATAGTTTTGTCATTTCAAGAAAACTGTATAAATGGTATCATACAGTAAGTATGTAGTCTTTAGGGACTGGCTCTTTTTTTCACAAGGCATATTACCCGTGAGATCCATCCCAGTTGCTCTACCAATACTTTGCGCTTTTTATTGTTGAATAGTTTTCTGTTGTATAGATGTACCATAGTTTATCTATTCAACTGTGAAAGTACATTTGGGATCCAGCTTTAGACTATTACAAATAAAGCAATGATAAATATTCATATATAGGTTTTTGTGTGAATGTTAAATTTTGTTTCTCTAAGGTAAATACAGTTCCTATTCCAATTTTGTCAATTGACCCTATCCTGTTCTTTATAGCACTTCCCTCACATTTACCTTTTTAACAGTAACTTGTTTGTTCAGAAGTTAATAATTGCCTCCTACCTTCAAGCCCTCTCATGTAGAGCTATCTCGTCTGTTTAAATCTGTTGTTGCTTTCAACATTTGTGACACTGCTATTATTCAGGAACTTCTTTTCCTCATGGTCACATGTTGGATTTTTTTTTTTTTGAAATTACATCTCTTCAATTTTGGTAGATGCCCTTTTCTCAGTGTAGTTTCTAAGAATGAATTCTTAATTGTTAAAAATGTGAGTATTTTACATGTCAGAAAATATTCTATACTCCCACTTGATTAATCTTTTAAATTCTAACTCGAAAATAATTTTCCCTCAAAATTTTGAATGTTACTCCATTGTCTTTTAACTTCAAGCTTTGCGGTTCAAGTTTAATGTCATTCTGATTCCTAAATGTTTTATATGCCACTTCTCTCTCTCTCTCCTTTCCTTCTTTCTCTCTCTCTCTGCATTTAAATTCTTCTCCCTATTTTGGTGTCATAAATTTTACAGTTATATTTTTTAATTGAAAACTTTAATTCATTGTGCTAATGTTTAGTGAGACCTATTAATCTGGAGTCTAATGTCTTTATGTTTCAGAAAATTTTCTAAATTTATATGCTCTTATGTTATTTTTGGAAAAAAATTCTTCTCCTGAATTTTTGGTTGTTCATTTTCTCTTCCAGGACCTCCTGTTGGCTGGTTATTGAATCTCCTAAAATGATCCTCTTATTTGCTTGTCTTTTCTCTCTTTATTTCCATCTGATTTCTTGTTTGACTTGCTTGAAAGTATCCTTGATTTTTAGACATCAATTAAAAATTTTAGATACACTATAAACATTTTCAAAGGCTTTCTTGTTCTCTGGTTTTTATTCTTAATAAAATTTGTTCTTATTTAAATGGACCTAATATCTCATCGTAGAATATTAGATAAATTGAAATTTTCTTTCCTACCTCATCTTGGTCTGTTCTTGATTCTCTTTTAAAAAAATTTTTGTCTTTTCTTAGTCTGTGTTGTATGTGGAAGTTTTGGTCACATCTCTGGTAATCCATGTCTCTCTATTCATATTTAAGTGTGAAAAAGCAAATGGCAAGCCTTGAATGTGTGGATGCTTGTCTAAAGTGGGCATCTCTGTAGGAAAAATCAACTTTTTTTCACTGAGGTATCTCCAAATAAATGTATCTATGACTTTCACCAGAACCTGTTTGGTTTTTCCAGTGACTAACAGCACTAGTTTCTTGCATCAGGGTGGTGTCTGCTGCCAGGGTCCTGGTTCTCATGGCATGGGTAGGAACAAGGCAAGGGTCCTATTGTTTGATTACACCTCACTTAATCCCTCACTCTTATTTTTTTAAATTCAGCTCTTCCCTCTCACCCTCTCCTGGGACTCTAGACTTTGGGGAGAGGGATGGTGGTTGAGTGGGTAAGTAGTCCACTAGGAGTAGAGAAAAAAAAATGAAAGTTTAGCTTTTTTTCATTCAGGTTTAAAACTGATTTTTAGGTCTGACCCTTATCCAACATCAGTATATTTGATAGCTCTAGGTCCTGAGACTTCTGAAGTTTAAATCAGCTTATTTACAATGGTATTTCTGTAGCTTTCTTGATTTGCTGTCAGTTTCCTGACCTTCTTCGTCCCTCTAAAAAATTGTTGAATTTCTTGTCTAATATGTTTTCCATTGTTTTGTCCACTTAAAAAAAAATTTATTTATTGTCATTTTAAAGTTGTTTAGGGGGGGAGATAAATGTCTGCAGTCAATCTGCCATGTTAAACTTGATATATAGCTATGTCATTGGCACTATGATGCTTTCCACTATGGTAATTATATTTACCTCTTGGTTCTGTATCTAAGATAGTTAGAGAAACATTTTCCATTCACCTCTAAATGCTTTGTGTGGATAATCCCATGTATTCCTCAAAACAATTAGCCATCAAGTAAGATAAGGCCAGGTTCCTAATTTTTACAGTTTGCTGCCTTTCCCTGTCTTTAGTTCATATTTCTATCCTTATTTTCACTTTCCTTTTTTTCTTTTTCTATTTATTTTCTCCTATAATATTATATAATGTGTCTGTTAAAAACTATCTCAAATAAATTTGGAAAGAGATAAATGAATAAACATTGGCAAATAAAGATAGCTAGATAAACATTTGGTACTGCTTGAAAGAGGTTTAAATTAGGACAAAGACTAATATAGTTTTAACTTTCATCATGAGTTAATGAATATGTTTTCTTTTTTATTCTTCTCCTCTTAACAACTGACATTTTTAATTCTTATGAATCACAGTGAAGTTACTGTTGTGGTTAGAACTCGCAAGAGAGGTGAAAAACACATGGGTTTTATTTTTCTGTACTTATATTGAGATTTGGGGAAGTCTATCCACAGTAGTCTAATTCTCTTATATGGAAAGTAGTCTAATTCTTTTAAATAAGGAGCTAATTATACATTAACAATAGATAGATATTTGTTAAATGTATAGACTTTACTTATTCTAGTCATATGGTTGAATAAATAAGTATTTTTTTAGGGTGAAAGTTATTTCCTTATCTTCTAAAGATTTTGTTACTGTATTGTTTTTTTGTAGTGCTACTATCTAAAACTCATCCCATATTTAAGAAATCCAACAAAATTTTCCCTCAAATTGGAAATATAAATCATTCTTTATCACAATGCTGCTTAAAAACCCTACAATGGCTGTGCCAATTTGTTAAAATAAGACAACAGTGAAATTTGCGTTCTTTTGTGAACAATTTCTTTGTAGCATATGATGCTATTTGATAGCATTTTACCCACAGTAGAACTTTCAAAATTAGAATCAATCCTCTCCAAACTTGCTTTGCTTTATCAACTAAGTTTGTGCAATATTCTAAATCCTTTGTTGTCATTTCAATAATCTTCAAGACATCCTCATCAGTAGTGGATTTTATGCCTTCTTCCACAAGTAATTATTTCTAGCTTATGATTTAAAGTGAGAAACCTGCAACGCTTTCTTTCACTTCAACACTTAGATGTCATTGTAAGGTTACTAATTGGTCTAATTTCAATATCGTTACGTTTTGGTGAGTAGGGAAGCCCGAAGAGAGGAAGAATGATGGACGAATGGTCAGTCAGTGGAGCAGTCATAACACACATAACATTTATTGATTAAATTTATTTTATGTGCTCACCAACCTGGAAGCTGTCTGAATTCCCTCCTTTTGGGTTTTATAGAGGCTTCATTAAATAGGCATGATTGATTAACTGGCCATTGGCGATTGAACTCAACCTATATCTCATTCCTCTTAGAGATCAGGTGGGTAGAACAAAAAGTTCCAACCCTCTAATCAACCAGCCCCAACTTAAGTGATTTCCAAAAGTCACCTAATTAACAAAACAAAAGACACCTTATTGCTCTCATCACTTAGGAAATTCCAAGGCTTTTAGGAGCTCTGTGCTAGAAAGGAGACAAGGTCAAATATATATTTCTTATTATAAATCACAATATCACACTTGAGAACCTGAAACATAAGTTGGCAATAACTGGATGGATGATTCTAATGATTCGGGTTGTGCAGACCTCTCTGAACTCTAGAGCTCCCAGAGGTGGCTTCCCACTCTCTGGAGAACTCTGCAGAAAAGTATGCAAAAACTTCTTGCCAGCAACACAATACATATACCCTCAAAGAGCTGTTCCATTTCAGCTCCTAGCTGCTAGTCTGACAATGAGAAATAATTGTTGATATATCCCACCTGGGGACATGTGGGTCTCATAAAACAGAGAAGTTCACACCAAGATAGAGGCAAGGATTAGTGTGTATATTTGATAGAGTCAGAGTTTTTCAAGACCTGTGAGGATCCCTGAGATTAGGCTTTAAGATTGTTTAATTAAGAGCACCAGAAAACAAACAAACAAACAAACAAACAAACAAACAAACAAAAACAAATAAGAGCAACAGAACACAAGACAGGATAAGCAAAAATTAATTTGTTTGTTGATACTTTTTAAGGATGTATAATCTAATACCATACAGAAACTGCAGAGAATGGGGCAAACTCACTACTAGGGAGTCTGTTAAATGTGTGGAAAAATCAAAGGTCTTCACTGAGCAAAGTGGAAATGCTTGAATTTCCCTGGTATACAATAGAGAAAAGAATAAAGAGTCTCAGGAAGGTGGGCATACTGGAATAGATATATTGTGTAAAGCCAGAAGACCCACCAGATGATAAAGTTCCATCACCATTTGCTAACAAGAACTCATTTTTTCCCCATTTCCTTGAGGAATGTGCCGGTGAGAGGGGGGCGCCAGTATGACTGAGAAGTTCAGAGGTAAATCTTCTCTGTAGGTGGGGCTCATGGCAGGACAGGAACTCACAGACTTGTGTTCTTTAATGTCCAGGTGGATTATAAGGCACCAAAGTAATAGACACCAGGGGGCACTGCTTACATCCAGAAACCAGGTCACAATTACTGTAACAATCAGATCAGAGGAGCCGTCAAGAAGACTTGTTGAAATGGTTAATAGAGAATGGTATTTATACAAACAAAATAGATAGGCAGCCAACAAGCACGCCACCTCATATCTACAACCAGAAAATGGTAAGGATGGAAGAACAGAAGTTGAGTTAGTCACTTCTATAAGCAGTCATGATTCGTTGTGCAGCTTCTGGCTCTGAGCTGATTTTCATACAGAATCTATTAACGGAAGAGGTATTTGGATCCCTAGGAGGAAAGACCTACAACCCCAGAGCAAGTATGTACTAATGATGATTCCCCCAATTTATCCCTCAAAAGCCCAGGATCACTTACTTCAGTGCCTTTAAACTGGGGAAAGAATAACTATTACATGCAGAATTTGAGTTGATATTCATACTAGGAGACTCAAAGTTTATTATGCCCTCATGAAAATAGGGTCCCAAGTAACAAATGGAGTCCTGAGTTAAGTCAAGCTGACAGTTGTTATTGGGTCACTGGGTAGAATCATCTTGTTATTATTTATCTAGTCACTGAGCATATAGTAGGGATTGCCATTCTTGGCAGTTGATTAACTCCCACACTGAATTCTTGATCTATAGAATGAGAGTTATCATAGTGAAGAAGTCCAAGGCCAAGTGGAAACCTCTGAAACTGTTCTACCACGCCCCCTAAAAATTTTTGTAAAAATATCATATCCTGGGGTAATGGTGGAAATTAGAGCTTCCATTATAGACCTAAACACTATTATGGATTATGGTCTCTATAATATAACCATTTAATTTTCAGAAATTTATCCATTTTTGGCAGGGGCCTGTATTGATCCAGTTTTTGCAGGAGACTGACATTCAAATTAAATGGTGAATATTACTTAGTTCAATTTATTGTAGACTACCGCAAGCTCAACCATATAAATGGAATTATACAAGTTATAAATATTGTGTCTTTTACCTCATACAATATTTTCAAGGTTCATTCATGTTGTACAATGTAAAAGCATTTCATTTCTTCTTATTGCCAAGTGATATTCCATTATATGAATGTACCACATTTTTATCCATTGTCTTTGTTTATCCATTCTTTAGGTAATAGATACTAGGGTTTTTTCCCCCCACTTTTTAGCTATTATGAATAATGCTGCTATGGAAATTTATATATATTTTAATGTGAATATATGTTTAAATTATTTTTGGTATATACTTAGTAGTGAAATTGCTGGGTCAAAGGATAAGTCTTTGCTTAACCTTTTGAACAATGACAAATTGTTTTCCAAAGGAGCTGAAACATATTACATTTTCACCAGCAAAGCATGAGGGCTTTCTTCACATTCTTGCCAACACCTGTTATTATCTATTTTATTATAGCCATATAGTAAGTGTGAAATTATATGTCCTTGTGATTTTGATTTGTATTTTTTTAATAACTAATGATGTTGAGCATCTTTTCATATTTTTAATGACCATTTGTATATCTTCAAAAATATCTATTTAAATCCTCTGCTCATTTTAAAATTTGATTCTTTTTATTGTTGACTTGTAAAAGTTTTTTATGTATTGTACCTTAGAGCTTTATCAGACATGTGATTCGCAAATATTTTCTCCCATTTCATGGCTTGTCTTTTTATTTTCTTGATAGTGTCCTTGAAGTGCAAATAAAAATTTTTTGTTTACAAAAGCCTATTTATTTGTTTATTTTTGATTGTTTATGTTTTGAGTGTTTTATCTAAGAAACCACAGAGTAATTACAATCACAAAGATTTACATCTACATTTTCTTCTAGTAGTTCTATAGTATATTAGTTCTTACAGTAGGTCGTTGATAAAGGCTGAATTAATTTTTATGTATGTTGTGAGGTAGGAGGTCAAACTCTATTTTTTCATAGGGATATTCAGTTACTCAGAACCATTTGTTGAAAATGACTAATTTTTCCTCATTGACTCGCCTTGGTACCCTTGTCAACTCGCTATGATTATTATTGAAGAGTATGGTATACTTGACTTAATCATGTATCCCTCCCTGATTACTGTTAGTCATATCAAAGTTTGTTGCTCTTACTAAATTTTTTATTCTGTTAAAAAAAATTAAATAGTTTTTAGTCTTAGTTCTATGTTTAAATATATTCAAACTGCTCACAAAATCTTTTACCCTAGTTTCTTCAATTCTAGAGTCCTCTGTTTTGCATTTTTTATAAAAATACAGATAGTAAATATTTTCAGCTTTTCAAGATTTATGTCAGTTGCACCTACTCAGCTCTGATGTTGTAGTGTAAAAGCCACTATAGACAACTACCTACCAAAATAGGTGATGGCCGGATTTGGCCTTTGGGTTATAGTAGACTTACCCACATATTATTGAATCAGAGTCTTCTTCATAGCTTTGTGGACTTGTTTGTTCAGTGAATATTTATTGAGTACATAACATACTATGTACTAACTCCTCTAAATGCTCAGGGCACATTACTGGATAAGGCAAAAAAGGCCTCTGCCCCAACAAACAAACAAAGTATATACGAGAAAGAAAGAGAGAGAAGAAGGAAATGGAAGGGAGGGAGGATGATATAGAAAAATCAGATATATGAAAAATCAGCCTATCAAATGGGCAACATTTGATAGGCTGGCCAGCAAATACCTTGCAGAGGTGATGATGAGAAGCTTTCAACTATATGAAGATTTGAGGAAAATATTATAGTAATGAAACAAAGCAAGGCCAAAATCCCTGTAGTGTGATTGAGAAAAGAGAGAATTACAGTGTTATTAAACAAATTGATTGAAGCAAAGAGTGTTAAAACTTGAGGTAGGAGAGGGAAATTGAGAATTGTAAAGCATTTGGATTTCATTCTAAAGGCAATAGGAAGCCACTTGAGAGTTTTAAGTAGGGCAATTACATTATCTGATTTATTTTTTAAAGAGATCACTCTGGTGCCATTTGGAAAGATTGTAGCAGGAAAAAATATTAGAAGGAAGTATTTAGACAGCTAGTGCTGTAATTCAGGAAAGAATTGATGTGGTTCAGATAATGCACATGGCAGAGGCTTTGGCAAAATGCACTGGCAAAAAAGATGTATTCAGAAGTAGAACCAGTAGGCCCTACTGGAATGAACACTGGGCCATCCCAGCATTTATGGCAAAGTAAGGTAAGAAGATGGTATCAGAACTGCTAGAGATGGAGGAAGCAGAGTGAAAGAAAGAGAACTAATTAGAAAAGAAAAATAAGAAGGCATTTTGGTGAGGTATGAGGCAGACAAGGAAAGTATAGTATCAAAGAAGGTAAGAAAAGAGAATTTCAAGGAGTAAATAGGTAAGTAAAGGAAGAATTGGTAATAGTTTCTTGTTAGCTCATTTGAATGAAATTAACTATCAGATCATCTCTACTATGGTACTCTCTAAGTATACTGTTTCCCCAGCTAGTAGAGGAAAGGAGGCTAGTCTTGCCAGTGAGATCACATGGAATTAAGAAATGCAACAGTAAGTTTCTCACACAAAATTTGGGAATATTAAAACCTGAGGAGCCAACAGAGCTAACAACTAGTGCCAGAAACTAGAGTCTGAGAAGTCAGAAGGGGAAATTTGGATGCTTACCAGAGAGAAAATGCCAGAATAAGAAATCAAAGCTAGATCGTGGAACCAAGAAGGCAGAAACTACAAAGACTAGAACAAGCACAGGCAAGTTGGGAATAGATGGGAGGTGTTGCAGATCAGATTTTTTTTTTTTTTTAATGTTACAGCCTAGGTGTAGCAGTAGTGCTGGGTCAGGCCCAGATGAGAAACAGATTCCAGCCTCATAACCTACAGGCTCTCTTCTCCAGCTGGAGCAGGGTTAAGGCTTCTTGTGGATTGCTGAGTGGAAAGTCCTGACATGTTCAGGTGAATTTTTGCTGAAGAGTTGGTATTTTGGGAGATAAGACTATGATTCTTCACAACCAGGACTAACTTCATGTTTGTGTAACCTATGCAGCTGCACAGGACCCCATGCTTAGAAGGGCCCATGTTTTGTTTAATGCTCTGCTGTCACCATTTTGAAATTCTTTTCGTTTTTTCTTTTTTTTCTCACCAGCAGGCCCACATTATTAGCTTGCACTTGTGCCTGGCAATTGTATATCCAGTCTTGCCTATAATTGTTTTTCTGACTACATATTTTACATTTTCTTCTGAATGTGAGGTCAGTTTGAGTAGTTATTCTTTCTGCCACATAGTGGATTAATATACTGCATCTGGCTACAGGTTTGTATCTAAGGCTTAGCAGACAGGAGAATATGAAAGCCAAAGAATTTGAACAATGCTTTTCAGAATAGGTCCTAAACTGGGAGCCATAGTCATAGCTCGGGTATCTAAATGGCACATGGAATGAGACTTTGTTGGCAAACAGTGTAGTGGTGGCTAGCATAGATAGGAGACAAGGTGCAAGATGAAGGCAGCATTTCGATGAGTGGTCCACAACCACTCAAATGACAGGAAGTTATGGAAGAGAGGCAAATCTCTGTCAAAGCTGATTACGGTGATGTTCTTGGAGCAAGCATGACAGCAAAAGTTTTATTAGCCATTTTGCCTTTATTCCTGTCCTTGACCAGGTTGACAGGCAGCCATAGTATTTGGTAGGTATTATATTGGAAAAATGGGGAATATAGAGCAATTTCTTCTACTCTTTCTTTTGCTGCTTGGAAAGCTAAGCTTTCTCTAGGTGGTTTATGAAGTCTGACCTATAAATGATTTGAGAGTTGAAGCACTTAAAAAACATTCTTATCTTACCCATCAGGGACTCAGTCTGCCTTTGCCCTGGTAGTCAAGGCTGCCTATATGTTTCCTATAGCAGCACCTGATCTTCATGTCTCTAATGACCAGAAACCCCTGCTTCTCCATGAGGCAGCTGTCCATGACTTGGACAAAGGTCCTGAAGATGTAGGCTGGGGAATACTTTTAGGGTCATGGAGGCCTCCACTCTGATGTTAAGATTATTTCATCTATAATGTTCTGAGTTGAATCAGAGTGGACAAAAATCAAGGTGAAGCAGACAAGGATGCCAATTGCTAAAATGTTTTGTTTGGGGATATATATATCTAATAAATTCCTTTCCTTTCTAAAGAATCTGTGAGTGACATGGGAAACTGAGCACTCAAGGTGCTCACTTAAGCAAAATCCAGAAACCACTGGACATCTTTGAGTGTTTGGGTTTATAAATTCAGAACTACTGGTGTCTTCTCTGGAGATGGCATCCTTCAGGGGCTGCCAGCAGTGCTGATGGCAATGCTTAGGGAAGAAGTGTAGCCCTTGGGTGATGATAGCATGACTCTCTAGTAGAGAGAGATATTGAGGACCAGTAAAATGTGTAAAACCCTTGATGGACAGGTATCATGGTCTCAGAGTCCTGCTTCATGGCAGGGCAGCTGTTTTGGGCACAGGTGCTTCTGAAGGTAGGTGCTATCAACAGAGGCCTGAATTCATTGTGGTTTGTCATGGGAGATATTCTGTGGAGTCACCAGGGGATTCTCCTTACTCCTAATGACTAAGGCACAGTGTGCTTTGGGATTCAGGACAAGACCCTACCAGATTCTGTTGAGCATTAAACCACAATAATTTTCTTCAGTTTATGTAGTGGTGTTTGCACTGGGCACCCACACTTAACATGCCTGCCCTGCCACAGGATAGGTATAGCAGCCATGCCTGCAGGTGGGCCCTCTGTGTCACAAGCTAGATGGTGTAGGCAGCTAGAGGCACTATGTGCAACTTCATGTTGAGTTTCTAGACTCTTTTTTTCCTACTGAGCCCTGAGTCCTTTACTAGGTTGGAGTTATCAGAGTCAAGCCACTGAAACCCAGTTATGAGCTGGAAATGCCCTCTGTCTACCAGCCTCACATCCCCCAAGGCTGTCACATACTTTCAGTCTGAAAATTTTCTGAGGTTCCTTTGGAGACCTCTCCAGTTTTTGTGAGAAGGGAATCTGTCTACCATTCATCTTCAATGAACAAGTGGATCTCTAAATGTCATACTAAAATGTCTATGTCTCCAAAAAAAAAAAAAATTAAGCCCACAGTGTCTAAGAAATTGTTTAAATTTTGTCTCATAAATTAGTTCTGATTCTTTGAGACTGAATAAAGTGCATTTGGGAGATGTATACATATTTTGTGAAATAGTGACTTTCACATTCCAACTCACTCTCTCTAGCATGAATTCTAAGAACCTTGTTTGAAATTTCATTTCATTATCAATTCAACATGCAATGGCTAGTTTAGGGATGGACTGAGGTGAGGTGCATAACTTGGGCCATGGGAGATGTGGGTGTGTTTTGTACTCCTTAATTTATACCTACTTGTAGAGATGGGTGAAAACCTCTCACTCTCGTCAGGGACAGAGTCACTGTATAATCTGCCAGAATCCATGAATTGCTATAGATACAGCAGTGACTGACTGTGTCCCCCGGATTCTGCACACTGGGAATTCCAGGTTGGTTTTTGAAAGGGCCTTTCCCACTTTTGTCCCTTGATGGAGAATCTGTGCCAGAGCTCCCAGCCACACCTCCACCTGGAGGAGGTACAGGTTGCAGTGAGGAAAATCTCCCCTAGTTTAGGCCTTTAATAATGTAGAAGTGTTGTCTTTCTCTGCATTAGAAGAATTGGGCTATGTGTTTATTAAAAAACCCGCAAGATATGCAATCCATCATGAAATACTTGTAGAAATGCTGAGAAACTTCTTACTATTTCTTTTAGAAGTGTATTTGTTTCCTATCACAGCTGTAATGAATTACTATAAATTATTTAGAGGCTTAAAACAACACAAATTTATTCTCTTACAATCTCAGGGGCCAGAATTTCAAAATCAATTTTACTGGACAAAATCAAGGTATTAGTGGGACTCGTTTCTTCCAGAGATTCTATGGGAGAATCCATTTACTCGACTTCTCCAGTTTCTGAAGATTGCCTGTATTCCTTGGTTTGTGGCCACTATTTTCTGACTTCAAAGCCAGCAATGTAGTAGCTTCAGATCTTTCTTTCTATTTCTTGCTTCTTTCATCATGTCATTGTCAGTCTCACTCTGACAACTCTATCTCTTTTATAAGGACCCTGTGATTACATTGGGCCCATTCGAATAATCTAGAATAATCTTCCCATCTTAAGATCCTTAATTTTATCATATCTGCAAAGCCCACTTTACCATGTACAGTAATAGGTTCCAGGGATCAGGATGTTACATCTTGGTGGGAGGCATTACTTAGTGTACCACAATAGAGCATAGCTGTCAAAACACAAAGTCGGTTGCCTTGTTTCTGGTCCGACTTTATTCAAAACCTTTTACAAATTATTTCAAGGGAAGTCATTACTTTTGGTAAAAATATTTTGTAAAAACATCTCTGTATAAAATTATCCTATTTTGCCATTGCTAAGCTAATGTGTATTTATAGCTTAATCACAGATTGTTTTTGCAAATGTGATTTTACACAGCCAATTACTTTGGATATATTTGGCATTTTGCTGTTTAGTGTTATGGCAATAAATTAATTTAATACTCACATACCTGTCATGTGCCATTTCTTAAGAGTTCTCCTTTAGCACACAACTCATTAGACTTTCTTAATGAACACTATAAAATGACTACCCTGCAATATTGTCATATTATAATGGGGAAATCATATACACACAAAATCCATGGCATAGGAGTCCTGAACACTCACCTTTCTCTTTCTTTTCCTCTGTGTGTGTGTGTGTGTGTGTGTGTGTGTGTGTGTGTGTGTGTGTGTTTATTGAAGCCTTCACTCTGAGGAAGACCTGCTACCTTGTTGTGAGAAACCCTATGGAAAGACCTATTTGATGAGAAACTGATATCTTTCAGCCAAGAATCAGCAAGGACCCGAGGCCAGACAACAGTCATGTAAATGAGCTTGGAAGGAAATCCTTCTCCAGTTGACCTTGAGATAACTGTAGCCCTGGCAACACCTTGATTTCAGCCTCAGGAAAGACTGAAACAGACTCATCTAGCTAAGCTGTTTTTGTTCATTAATTTTGGAATAATTTATTACACAGCAATAGATAGCCAATACACTAGACTTGAGGATCTTATATTCTTACTAAAAAAGAAGCATAATAAATTAATTAACATGATGCTTTCAATTAAGTGTTGGATTTTGAGTACTTCATGGAGGTCAGTAAAGGCAGAGGTGGGGGAAGGGGAGATCTGAAGTAAGGGGGAGATCTGAAGTAAGACGAAGCTCTGTTTACCCTAAGAATTCAAAAAGCCTGAGTATGCCTATCTTACTGATAAGGTGGACAGGCTGAGAATGTATTTGCAGCTCAATATGTATGGTAACTCAATAGCCTCTTGGGAATGAACTCTTCCTAAGGACACTTGTTCTATTAGACAAGCCCTGATGTCAGAAAAAGAGTGAACACAGCTTCATGCTTCATTTAACTGGACTTCTTGGCCTGGAAAAATGGGAATCTGGAGAAAGTTTTTGTCACAATTTCTGGGGTTTGATATACTGACCACAAAGCACCATGGCCTCAGGGTGCACTCTCCAATGTGACTGCCAAGTGGAAGAGCCAGGTGGAGCACTTAGAGTACCTTGGGCTCTAACAGTCACTGGTTTAAACTGCTACTGCCTCCCCTCTCAGAGGGGAGGGGCACAGAGGTGGCCTCACCGACATAAGCCACCTGGGCCACTGTAGATGTCAGGACCCGTGCAGGAAAGGTTGGACTAGCAGAGGCGACGTGAGAGCTGAGATGTCTCTTTGTTCATGAGGACCTATGAAGAAGGGTTCTGGAAATGCCACTGTTATAAGAGGAAGCCACAGTGGAGAAATACATCACCATTGTGACTAAAACATTTCAGGTGGGTGTGGCCTATAAAACAGGGGTTATATTTGGGCTTCCCTCAGTAATTAGTGATTCTACTACAGCATCTGTTTTTAGCATGGATTAATTACTACTCAAAGATTAGAACTAACTGCCTTGTGGTTAATGACCGGGCCATAAAGAGTGCTGTGCACTGTCAGAGATTATTCATAAAGCACCAAGACCAGGCATGGCACTAGAAAACTGGGTTAAAATGTTTCAGGTAGTAGGAAAGACTGTCCAGTCTCTGGGGGAAAAGTGATAGTCTTCTCGGAGAGCTCAGAGAGGCCCTGCCAGCTTTAAGGGAAGTCTTTTGACCCCAGATGGAACTTTCCTCTAAGACATTGTAATAGGAGGTAGGAACCAGAAATAGAAAGAGAAGGGTATTGATGGAAGCCAGCAGGGCCCATAGAAAAATGACATCTATTCTCTCAGGGCAGAGAATGCTTACAATTGTTGGCAGTACTTAATGATGTGTAAATAACCATGGGAAGTCACATGATCATAGGACTAAATTTCTTAAGATATGTAGAATGCAGAAAAGTTTTGATAGTGTGTCGTAGGGATAAAACTTTTCACACGATCATAAAAGCAGAAGTGAGACAGGGAATAGCCTATTTTGTGGCCTGAAAAATTACCTCCAGGCTAGACTTTAGTTCATTATGAGTCCCTAGGTTATGACAGAGAATTTTCCAAAATGCCAAGAAGCTTTGTTAAGGGTCAGCATCAATAATGATTATGATGATAATGATCACAGCTGATGTTCTTTAGCACTTATTTGTCAGGCACAGACCTCCAATCATCTTATGTAATTCTTATGATAATCATACAATAACAGATGAGGAAAATTAGACTTAGTAACTTGACCAAGTCTCTTATACTGCCATGTGGACAAACTGGGCTTTTAATATCAGTCTGTCTGACTTTAAACTACATCATTAGTTTCTCTGCCTCTCTAAATGGTACTGTGAAGAAATGGAGGCTATTCTACAAAAGATTAACTTTTCACAGGAGAGGTTTGCAAAGACTGACTGAATCAAGGTTGATTACACTACATCTGTCATTGGAACTTCTGAAAATTTTTTACACAAGTGTTTTCTGAGTATGTACTGTGTAAATCTCCTCATCCCTCAGAATCAAGCCTAGTGAAGGCTCAGTTTACATAAAAAGAATGCCCATTTCTGGGAATAGAGACCTTTTAAGGATATTACTAGAAAATACATAGCAGCAGCCCTAGTTGAGACTAAATTGAATGCACTTTAGGATTCTCGTAGAGGTCTACCAAAGGCAGATTTTTAGAGAAAGCAAACCTTCTGGGAAATAACCATTACAAGACAAAAAGCAATCTGGCACACATCTGTGTCCAATAATATTATCAGTACTGAAGAGTCATTTTTAATATAGAATGGTACCTATCATTCAGTTCATCTTTTAGCCCCAAAGGTCTTGGGTTGAGTGCTAGGCAGAACCAGATAACATTTGAAAGAGCTATTTCATTAAAAAGTCTGAAAGCACTGAGAGCTACGTACTCATGCAATGGAGTGTGACACATAGACTTATTGGGGATTCTTCCCTACCTATGCAAAAAACATACAACACCACATTGCTGTCACCCTGAAAGCATCCAGCACACAGGTGGCCTCTACGGGTCGGCAGCATTGGATACCACAACGTGTTTGGCACAGTGGAGAGGTTTTAGCCCAGCAGGGCACCTCTATAGTGCATATTCAGTCACGTTCTCAGAATTTGTGCCAGACATGGAAGAAAAAGGCCTTCGTGTGAAGCCTGAAGTCCATGAAGCAGATCTCATCACTGAAAGCCAGGACTGAAATGAATAAGAAAAAAAAAATGGCAATGATTGCATAATACCTAAGAGAACTCTGCTTGAATCTGTGTGAGGCATTTTCAGAAAATATTAGGGGAGATTTTAAGCAACTCCAGGGATTCTAAATAGTTGGTAGAAGTACTACCTAAAAACGTTGTTTATTACTATTGATACTGTGGTATCTAAAATCTCAGATGCCTCTTAATTCTCCTTGGCTCCTGACATTCATGCCCTTGTTTTAAACTCCTACATAATAAATCAGTGCTGGCCCATATCACCAGTAGAAGTGATGGTGTGTGACTTTTAATCTAGATTATAACAGGCACTGTAGTTTCTGGGATTGTCACTCCAAGAGATACCAGCTTCCATGTTTGAAGGAGATCCCCTGTGGAGAGACCCACAGGAGGGTAACCGAGGCCTCCCATTAAAAGGCAGCATTTGCCAGCCATGGTGAGCAAGTCTTTCTGCCTCAGTCAAAACTTCAGATGACTACAGCCTAGACAACATCTGACTGCAACCTCTGAGAGACTGAGCCAGAGCTAATTATACAACCCCCTTCCAAATTCCTAACCCACAGAAACAGAAGAAATAGTAATAGTATTGTTATTTTAAGTCACTAAATTATAGAGAAATATACAATGCAGAAAAGAGAGCTAATGTAAATATGATCTCCATTTTCACTCCTATGCCAGAAAATCATAGAGAGAGTTTGGGTGAGACTTGAATTACTCCATAAATAAAGGGTAGGATTTGATAGATGCTGAAACCTTTTTTGAAAGAGGGATAGAAATTAACAAAGGCAGAGAGGCAGATTCATCTATGTTCATAGGGACAGATTTGTATACAAAGTTGAGTGCATGAGCAGAACTAAGGAATTAGATGGGCTAGATCAGCTAGGTCCAGGTTCAGTAGATATTTATGGCCAATTTTAAGACTAGATATGAGCCTCAAGGTACTGGAAATATGAGGCAGAAGAGTAATAGAATAAAAAATTGATTTTCCAGAATATCTCATCTAGTGATTGGAAGTCGAATGAAGTATAGGCCTACCTTGGAGACATTGTATTTTGTTTCCAGCCCACCACAATAATGCTAGTATCACAATAGAGCAAGTCGTAATTTTGTTTCCTGGTGGAGGGTCTTGCCTTCAGTTTGTAAAAAAAAAATCAATATCTGTGAAGCACAACAAAGCAAAGCACAATAAAAGGAGGTAGGCCTGTAGAGGCAAGAAGACATTGGAATGAAGAAAGTTATTTGAATAATTTAATAATCATACCTAATAAATCTGAATGAAATAGTAAATACACATAAAAAATGACCAATTTTTTCAAATATGATTGTGATATTAAAAATTACTTGCAAATCTTTGACTTAGAAGATTTTCATTTATTTATTCATTAACAAAATATTTACTGAGTGTTTATTATAGAAGTTAGGCGCACATCAACTGATAAGTTTAATTCAATAAACATTACCACAATAATTTTTTCTCTACATAATGTTAGTAACATAAGGGCAATTATTAAAATAAATAGTTTATTTATTTTCCCCTGAATTTATAGGTAAAAATTTTAAAAAAATAAAGGAAAGTATTGCTCCTTTATAATCTTTTAGTGATTTTCTTGTTTGTTAATTTCTGCTTTGAAAGTGCAAGCAGATATTATCTATAAAGGAATTTCATTTTTTTCCATAAAGATGGGAACTGAATTAAATTATAGGCCTGGCTGGATGATCCCATTTACTGGGATTGGAGGAAAAAAGATTAGTTTTACTCATACCTTTGTTCAGCTGCACCTCAGTCTCACTTCTTATCTTTGTCTCCTAAGTTACTATTTATCTCAACAACTCATCTCTGTGGGGGAAAAAAATCCCAATACTTGTATCTGTAACTAATAGGTGCCTGATTATATAATTTTGAATTAAAGCTAATATACTACCCACCCCAAATGTAAAATAACTGTACCCCCTTTCATTTACATACATGGCATTCACCTTTATTGACATAAACCCCTACTAAAGTCTGAAGTAGCAATTTTTGGAAAAGTAAAGAATTTCTGGAGAGAAAGATAAATCTAAGGACTGGTCAGGTCTAAATAATGTCACCATTCCAGTGTTAATAGCATTAAAAAAAACTCTAATGGCCATGACCCAATTAAAGGCTGTGAAATCAATTTAGAGTATTATGACAAGCATTTTTTAAAAATAAAATAGAATAGTATTTAATAGTAAATATCCTGAATGTGTTGTACATCATAAGGATAATTACTACATTGTAAAATTTGGTTCCTGTTTAACATGTTTGTGTGAACATGAGTCAGTATGTAAAATTACCTCTTATTATTTTAACATTTTTGACAGCTACTGATATTTGGGAATACAAAATTTGAAGTTTAAGAAGTTTTCCTAGTGTAATAATATTTTGCTGGATAATTTGTTTTTTATTTTTCCAAACTAGTAATAGTATGCAATGGAAAATGGAAATAGAGGTTATACAAGTAGTTGCAGATGATTTTTTCACACTACTTTAAATTGTCTCTCTTAGCAGTTAAATAGTCTTTGGGGAGCAGGGGAGGGGATGGAGCTTATCAATTATTTACACATTGACATTCTTAATTTTCAGGTGCTATAACACATTTAAGGTGTGGCTATCCAAAAATCCTCTTCCTTTTGTAAATTGTGATGAATTTATATGTGCTTCACAGAGAATAAGCAGTACTGGATTTCACCTTAGCAAGCTGTTAGACCTATGAAGTTGCCAACTGATTTATTTACCTTTCTTTCATGCAGAGTCGAGCAAAGGTAATGCTCAAATTTCTAAATGACTTGTCATCGAACCCTGTTTGAATTCTATGAAAGAAAATAAATTTGCTTAATAAATCTTTGCATGGATCAACTTAGGAAAAATCTCAAAGACATTCCATTATTTATTATAATAATTCCAAAATTTCTGGTGTCTCGATCAATGACTTTCTTTGCACATTTTCAGATTATTCGATATATGATTAGACAAATATTTATATTTTTCCATTTGAAGGCCAAAGGTCATGTTCTGAACAAAAATAAGAAGATATACAAAAGATTATATGGTTGTGTTTTAACCACGTGATTAGATCGCACTGATGGAAAGCATTATACTGTGGTACAAGGGAGAGTACTAGGACTCAGGATGGAGGCTGTTCCAGATTTGCTACTTTTTAGTTGCATGACTTTAGATAATTATCTTAATTTCTATTAACCTCAATGTTCTCATATGGGAAATAAAGTAGATGTATCTTACAAACCCTGAAGCTGTTAGCTTTCTAATTATATAGATCTAATATGCTATGACCAAAAACGTAAATTAACTGGAGAGTTGAACTGGATAATTTAGATAAAAATAAATATCCAGCACATCTTAAAGAAAAAGACAAGGTGGAGAACTTGTTTTATTTATTTATCAAATATATATTGAGCATTTACTATGTCAATGGCACATGTGTGCGTGTACGTGTTTGTGCTGAATGTGGTAGAAATCCTCAAAAAGGTTTAGAGTCTAGTTGAGAGGGATTGGGTGTGTGCATGAGTAACTCTCAATGACAAGGGCTCTCCATTTTTAGAAAATTAAGTAGGCAATTGAGGCATAATTCATTTTCTCTTTTAAGACAGCATTTGATGTTCTGAGATGAATGACTCAATCTAAAGTTACTTCAGAGAGAAATAATTTTACTGCATATCAGAACATCACAATTTGTAGGCAAGATGTTTGCCAAGTTCATAAGAATGTGTGGGTGTAGCTGTTTAAAAAACACGTTAGGCCAGAAAACTCTGCTTCTTAGATCTGGATTACCTGAAGACAAATAAACCAATTCCAATCCCTGGTGGTAATAATAATTTGTAAAATAGGTGGTAGGGCTGAGCAGAGAGATTAGAGAAAGGTGTTCATCAAATTCACAGTAGCATGCTTTTATAAGAAACACCAAGGAAATTGATGGTTGATGTCTGGGACTGTTGGGTTCTGTTGGGCAATTTTTAAGCTTTATTTAATGATGCTACCAGATAACATTCTTTAATACCACATAGCACTTTAGAAATCCATACCTTGAAACAGACTCCTACAGTTCAGATTACAAAATGTTTGCAGTGTCCTAATTTCTGAGATAGTCAGAAACATAAATGGATTTTCTCAGTTAAAATTTTAATTTTTCTTAAATGTTCAGTAGTAGATTAAAAATATCTTTTTAAATACAACTGTCTTTGATTCAGTAAAGCAGCAATAAGTGAATTTGTCACAGAAATAAGCAGAAAATGCTTCTGAATAGATATGGATATTTGTTATATAGTTTATATACTAAGGCAGAGGGATATAAAGAGAGGTACAGGTTTTGTCCTTTTAGGTATATGTAGAAAACTGAATTTTTTTTTTCCCCCAGAAAAAAAGGGACATGATTAGATTTATTTTAGGAAGGCAATCTAGGATGAGAAAGAAGAATGGGAAGATAATATTAATAATCCAGGTGAGTGACCATCACAATTCCTGTGAGGGTAAAGAAAGTGGGAATCAGTCACCAGAATTTGGGGACTTGTTGAATATGAGGAGAGATGAACTAACCCCAAATGCTAACCTGGGTGCTGGGAAGATGGTAGTTTCAGTGACCAAACCTAGAAAAACTAATGAAGAATCCATTTTTTGAGCTATTTGTGTTTAGAGAAGAAAGAAAAGATGTAAGTTTAGTATTTTCCTATCTTCTTCTTATTGAACATTTCAAAACTACAGAAAAGCTGCAAGAATAGTAAAATAAATACCCACAGACTACGCTTTACTGAGTTCACTGATGTTGACATTTTGCCCGGGTGATAGATACCCTTCTCTCTCTCTCTCTCTCTCTCTCTCTCTCTCTCTAACACTTTACTCCTCAATATTTTAGCATATATCCCCTAATAGTCAGTTCATGTATTTCTCCTACATACCTAAAATAGAATCACTGCTCTCAAGAAATTGAAAGCTATTATGTTATTATTATCCAATAAACAACCCATATACATATTATGATAGTCCCAATAATGTCTTTTATAACTTTTGTTTTCCTGGAAGTACATTCATATTGAGATTCTGGTTTGGAGCTACAGCACTAAGTTATTGTTATAAATGTAGATTTGAGAGTCACTCATTAGCATAGAAATAATATTATTAAACCAATTGTATACACAAGATCACTTTACAAAAAGATAGTAAAAAGTGAGGTTAATCAAAGACAGAACCTTGAGATAATTTTACATTAGCTTTTTTTTATTTTCAAAATTATTGTGCAATCAATATTTTCTGTATTTTAGTCAAGAAAAATTCATTAATTAAAATACTTGCTTATAAAGTAATGAAATTATTAAAAAGTGAAACTAGGACTTGGTTTTCTGACTCCTAAGCATGTGGACCTTCTACCATAACATAATTATAGCCCACTATAGTGTCAGTTATGGAAAGCATTTTAATGTAGCTTATTGGTTTTCCAATGATGGTTGTTAAGCATAATTCCCACCACAAGTTCTTTGAATTGTGACTGACCATTTTCTCATCAAGGGGTGGAGTACGCATATTGCCCAGTGAGGTGGTACCATGGAGACATGAAGGGCATGCTTCCCTTTTGACTGAAGATGCATAATGTAATTAATAAGAGCTGGTAAATAAAAGCTTGTTTATTTGCATCTTCACATTATTTCAAGGAAGATTTAAGGCAGTTAGGGATAGTTTATGCTATTCCTGCTTGAAGACCTTAGAAAGCAGACTGAGATCATTGAGCCTGTTTTCCTATGCAAGTATAAGGCTTTCTTTCCATATAATTTTTTCTTACTGTTCAGCTGCTCCCTTTTAGAAATGCCTTTTTTCAAGAGTTATAACTGCCATCTTGGAGACAAAGTGGCTAGCACAGTTAGTCTCATGAGCTGACTCAAATGTGCATATCAAACCATATGTATAATAATGTTCCTAGGTCCACTAATCAGTTTATGCAAGAAATGATAGAATATATTTTCAAAACAGAAAATAAGTGACAAGGGGGAAAAAAGTACTTTTTGGTTTGGTGTCTCTGAGAATTAGTGGGTAGACCTTGAGGGGAAATGGGTAGAAGAGAGGAGGGTGAAAGTAACCCCTCTCTGGAACTCCTTGGTTTGCATATGGTTTTGTGATTTATTGGCTACTTGATATCAAGCACTATGCTTTGAGCTAGAGTGCATAGTTTAAATCAATCTATAACCTCTAATACATTCTCCTTTAATTTTATTTTGTTGGTTTGTGACTATAGATGTTCAAAAATTCAGGTAAAACTATAAGAATTTCTTTTGTGGTGATAATGAGATTCCACTAGTTTATTTCCATTTTTCTTTTTTAGAAAATTATCTATGTATCTAACGAGAATTTCAAACATTGCCAAGGGGGATATATCAAAACAGACACCTGCTTCTTATCTCTAGTCTTATTAGTTTCCTCTCCAAAGTCAACTGGTTTTGAATTCTTATGTATAAGTATTTGGAGATAGTCAAGTCTTGTCAAGCCAAGTTTATACCTACCTATACCTCTTTTTTGCCTCTTCAGTAGTGTATAAATCTTAGTCCTATGCACTTTTTTAAAAATTAACTTTTAGAATAAAGTTTGGTCCTTATCAGTATACTTCATGTAACAGTTGTAAAATATTTCATTATGTACCTGCACCATGATTCATTTAACTGGCTTCTTACTGATAAATACCTTGGAGTACATATCAACTAGTAAACAATGCTTTAAATATTAAAGTTAGAAAATGCAACATAACTTTAAAAGTCTTTAAGTGAATTATAGAAAACACCACAAGATTGGAGATATCAGATCTGTAGTTTGGGGCTACTCTCTGTGTCCCTTCACAATCGTTTAACTTTCTATTTACACGTGCACATTTCTGCTCATTAACCCCTTCATTGTATCTCATTATGTAGTTATACTTTAGATTTAAAGTGTGGAATAGTAGAAAACATGGCAGTTGGAACAAAGACAGACTTCCAGTTCTGCCACTAACCAAATCTCTTTATATTTTTTCTTTGAACATTTAAAGGGATCAGTTTTTCCAATTATTGAGCAAAATAATCTAGTTTTCTATCATCGTGTGTACTCATTCTTTTATATCTGTTTATTCAGTCATCATCTAATAAAGTGTATTGAGTTTTTACTACTTACCAAGTATGGTGGGGAGCACTAGCAGGAATTGTGGGGGATTATAAAGATAAATGAAATGTTTCCTAGTTTTGACTCAATCTAGAGGAGAACACAGACAGAAACAAAAAATTACATTGTGAAGAGTAGTAGAATATCTTCTTTGGCATAAGGATACTTGAGATGATTATTTTGAGAAAAACAGACACATGATAAGGTCTGAAAACACAGTATAAATTAGCCTTTTGTAAGGAAAATTTGTATTATAAAGAAAATCTCCACTTTCAAGGGAGGCAAATCTCCATTTGCCTCTTTGTACCAAGAAGAGAATTACAAGAAACTCATGGGTAGAAAAGGCACAGACTTAACTTTGCATAGCAAACTTTACCCTTCTTTACCCATACTTTTCCTGGTAACCTCTCATAACTGGCCTACCATCCCATTCCTCCCTGCACATCAAACACACATCACTTTCTTTGTCTTTAGGCAAAGATAATATTTAAGCTGGTGTCTTAGGCCACCTTAGTGAGTTACCCATCTTCCCCTGAGTATCTCCCATATATATAGAATGTATACATGTTAATAAACTCCTCTTGTTTTTTTTCTGTTAATCTATCTGGCTGTGTATGTGGGCAGGGGCCAGGGGCAGGATAATCTCAGTCAAGAACTCAGCAGTGTAGACGGAATCGCATATAATTACAGTTAGCATTTAATGGAATTTTAAGCTTTTGTTTCCCGATTTAAAAAGTAGAGCAGTGAAATATTTATATGCTTTTTTAAAAAATGTTTTTCTTATAATTAAATTAATACTTTCTGAGGACTATTTGCCCTCAAGAGAAAAAACAAACAAGTTAATTTCTAATCGGGGAAAGGGCCAGCCAGATGCCTGCCTGGAGACTCCCCATCTTGATACCGGGAATCCAGACCTTCTGAATAGGGCCCACCCTAAAGCCCTAGGCGCCACCATCCTAATCTGAAGGCTCAATTAGCATTTGATTAACGGTCCCCACCCTATACCCCTATCCCCACATAACCTCATAAAAGCCCGCCTTCCCACCCCAGGGCTCACCCTCCCACCCCAGGGCTCGACTTCTCTGGCCCCTTTCCTCTCTGGACCAGAAAATCTGGTCCAGGAGAACTCTCCCAATAAATGCTTGCTTTTAAAACTTCTCTCAGCGTGTCACACGGTTACCTTACACTCTGCACTTTGCATACCAGACAGTTTAATATTTTAAATGATTCCTTTTTTTAAAAAATTCAACTATTGTAATTCATATACTTGGGAATTTGGAGCAGCAGATGCATTGCTCATCCTGATTAGCAAGGGATAGATGGGTTGAATCACAGACTGGCCTGGAGGGAGAAACTTGGTTTGTCATTGGCAAACAAAGGCAGGGTGAGAAAGAGATCTGGAGCTCACTTAAGTTCTTAACTATGTAGGAACACGGGATGGGAAGCAGGAACTAAAAAGAAAAACACCATCTTTATGGAAACAGTAAAATGTCTTGGAGTCCTGCTCTATTTCAGAGTAAATACGGAGAATCTGTTCAGAGTGACAAAAGCATATGCGTGCTTTTGAAGGGGTGCAGAATAGGCCGTCCCAAAATGTGTCATTTTGGCATGTGCTTTACTTTGAGCTGAAGACAATCAAAGCCCAAAAGATTCAAAAAGAGTTTTTCACCTTCTCCTTAACTGCATAAAAATAATTAAATAGAGGATGGCTCAGGAAGAGAACTATCATCATAGATAACTACAAAGACCATGGGCTAGGCATAGTACCCTGTGGGGAGATCAGCAGGGCTTGTCTTTCTGAGTCCCTTAGTCTCTGCATGGCATGGCAAACATTTGTTTACCAAATATTTGTTCTTCCTGTCTTCCTATGAATTTGCTTCCTCTCCTTTGTATCCCCAGATGCTTACCCCTTCCTCCTTAGCTCACGATGGCATGTAAGCCTCAGTTGCCTTACTGTTAGAGAGCCTCTCATGTCCATGTGAAACTCCTAGACATGTGAAACTTAATTTGTTTTTCCACTGTTATCTGTTTTATGTCAATTTAATTATTAGATCAGCCAAAAGGACCTAGAAGGAAGTGTGGAGGACACCTTTTCCTTTCTTACACTTCTCTTCCATCAATCTCGTGCATACTAACCTATATCAGATTCCTTAAAAAATATTTTAAAAGGTAAACATTTCAATGAAAAATTAACATTTGCAGATGAGAGACAACGTTACCCAATTAATGAGGAGGTGGTGATAATTAAAATGGGTGGATTGACACTTAACAGTCCATTGACTGAAATATTATTAATATTTTAATTCACATAGTTTTTGTTATTTAGTTTTGTTTTTATTCTCCCATGAAAAAGGAAGCACTCATAAAAATGATCAGTGAAGTTTCAAGGTAATATTCATTTCTGTGGGCAAGATGACTAATCAAGTTGTAAGTGGAATTACATCAATTCATGTATCCAGTTGAAAGAACAGAAGTGAAATTTGCATTTTACAATCTTTAATACTTAAATTATAACATTTACTTTACAAAGCTGAGTCATGTAAGCTTTCTGAGCTTTAGTTTTCTAATATGTAAAGTGGAAATAATGGGTAATATAAATACATAATAGGATCATTATTAGAAAAAAACAAAATGAGTTTTAAATACTTAACGTTGTACTTGATACAAATTTAGGGCTCAATTCTTATTTGATATTGTTAGTTGACCTTTAAAGCCTATAGGATCTGAAAAATATAACTAATTCGAGGCATAGAAATAAAGATAAATAATAAATAATAAGTAGTTGTAACTTTCAGGACTTGCATAAATTAGAATTTAGATGCATTACTCTGTTGAGAACAGCCGAAGGAATTCCTCCTGTGGTTTATTTCTGAGGAATTAATAACCTATTATTAATTCCTCTGCTAAAAGGAACATGGGGTAATTTGGAGAATACTGGAAAATATCTACACTTTCTTTTTAAAATAAATTACATATATTTGATGAAAATTAGGAAATATTTTTGTATGTATTATATTGCATAGATGGCTTTCAGCATCAATTTTTAATATAATTCCACAAAAATCAAGCCTCAATTGTATACACCATTTTACCAAATAGCTTTGGATCTTTCTCATCTCAACAAATGAAAGGATTAAGGTGCTTTTTACAGACTGACAGACTAAGAGAACAACCTCAGAGCTCCCTCAAGGCTAGTACAAAAATCTAAACACAAAAAATCTTCTGGAAGTTGCTCCCACCTATTTTTAATGTTTATTAATTTAACTCACCTTTGCCTGAATTCTGAACTTTGCCCAGTAGTGTTCCTTCTTTCCGTCTCACTAGTCTCAGCCTTCTCCCCTCCTTTCTTGTTTTCTCTACTTTTCTCCCTCCTACAGTGAAAGGAGCAGTATGAAATATCCCTCTAGAGACCCTCCACCTCAAATGGCCATATGGGTTTAATGTATAATGCATGAGAAGCAGCCGCGAGTTGCAGATGATTTTAAAAAGAAGCCTTAGAGGCTGGGCTCAGGAGGCTTTCTTCAATAATAATTAGAAAATCAAACAGCATCTTACTGTTGTTCTAGTCATTTCATTGCAATGTAATTACCCATGCTCAAATAGTGCCAGAGAATAATATATCGCCATAATACGACCTTCTCAACACAATAATTGTGCAAATGCACCTACTCATTAGCAATAGGTTCATTGTCCTCAGAATTTCCTGCATAGATTTGATTGGAAATGTCACTTTTCTGTGAATACCTCTTTAACTTGAGCTGTATCACTAAGGTCTCTGGCAGAGACAAAATAATGTGACGTTTAATTTGGATGTTAATTTTCAGTATCTGAAAATTAAGGAACACTTGGGAGAGGCAGTACAAGGCAAGACTTTGGCATGATTTTGAGGCCAGTGACATCAACTTTTCAGAGATTCCTTTTCTTTTTCTTCTGGCACAGGAATAATATTTGAAATTAAGACTTGACCTTTTACTCTACCGCTGTATACAAAATTTTTGCATGTAGTCAACTAAAAAGTAGCAGAATGTAGAAATATTAATTGGGTACTTGATGTGTATGACAGATACCAGAATATACCACCTCAAAATACGCCTCTTTGGCATATGGATTATTTTGAGATGAAGACCATTGAGAACCAACAGATGTAGGAAAAGCTCTAAAAATAGGGCACATAGTTTCCTTCTGTAAAGGAAATTTCCATTTGTAAAGATGTCTCCTCCACAGCACCAGGAAGACGTGCACTCTTTAACAAGAACTTCAATCTATATAACGAATTTTATTAAACAATCTTTGCTTATCATACTTTTCCTGGTCACATTCTCATAACTTGCCTCCTCCTCATGAGAAGCCCCAGGTGGTATATAAATCCAAGTTCTAACCATTCCTTTGGGTTATTCAACATGGGTGCTCCCATCTGTACATGTGTGATGCACATATTAATAAAGTTCTGTTTGTTTTTTTCTTTTTAATCTGTCTTTGGTCAATCTACTTTTTCAGGGTCCTAATTAGAAAAACCAAGATGGGTAGAAGACAAAATTATTTTCCTCTCCTACATGTGTGAAAGAACCCTTAGTAAGTTTGGAAGACAGGATGAGAGGATGTAAGAGAGGGAGAGAGGGAGGAAGGAAGGAAGGAAGGAAGGAAGGAAGGAAGGAAGGAAGGAAGGAAGGAAGGAAAAGAAGCTGTTTCCCTAATGAATCAGTGTGCTTCACTTTTTGTTTGCCAGCACAGTTCTGTAATTCTTAGGAAAACTTTGCAAGAGATGCACTATTTATTTGAAGAAATAAGTCAAGGAGTTTGCAAAGGTGAACAAAGGTACACTGATGCACAACAAATACAGGGAATCCATCTCATTTACATAGGAGTTGCAGTAAGACTCTGAGTATTTTATATATGAAGACATATGCATAATTACTTCATAAGATTCCAGGGCAAAGGCATGTGGTACAATTATAGAAATATTCTATAAAAGAGAGAAGACAACATTTAAAAAAGGTCACAGTTTCTTTAAGTTAGAAGAAAATTTAGATGGTGCAGCATTACAGAATCATTGAACTTAATCTCATGAAAGACCCTAGATAGTAGACAGTCAGATCCTCTCATTTGGCATATGAAAGAACTGAGAACCAGCTTATCAGCCACACACTTATTATTTGGGCTCCACTAGGTGAACATTCAACCTCTGTTTAAACAATCTGTAGTGACAGAGAGCTCACTTTACTTGTAGCTACTGTCTATATATTTGAATATCTAATTGTGATACAAATTTTCCTTTTACGGAGTAAAAATTCCTTTCTTTCTTGTCAGAATCAAATCATACAATATTATTTTATCTGAAATGTAATAGACATCTTTGGCATTTAATTTTTGTACATTTTAGTATTTTATTAGTGCAGTGAAATTTTGATGTCACAGCACAAATCAGTGAGAAAGAATAGACTGTTTACTGATAATGATAAGAAAACTGGTTTTGTACAGATTGTTGTTGGGTATGATATAGACCTAATTAAATATCTACATGTAGAAAAAAGGGATGTACAAGTGATGGAAGAGAATGCAGAATATTTTTCTGATTTAAGGACAAGAATCTTTTGAACAAAACTTTTAAGCTGTAGAGCATAAGAAAATTGATCGTATATTTATCAGAATAAATAAATGATCTGTTCAATGAACTACCTCATAGACAGATTATGCACAGATAACAATAGCAGAAGAGAAAAAACGTGTGTAATATCTCTAAGTGACAAAGGGTTCATATCTAGAATATAAAAGAAATTTTTGTAAATTAACAAGAGGATGGAAACCTCAATAAAAAGATGGCATAGACTTAAAAAGTAATTTTCAAAGTGGAAGCTCAAGAAGTTAACAGAGATGCTCAGTTCATTTGTAGTGCTGAAATGCACATCAAAAGTATAATGAACTATCATTTTATACCTATACTCTGGGCAATAATTAGAAAGCCAGGTAATGCCCCTATTGATGGGGATGTAGGGATAGAACAGTCCATTTTTATTGCTGGTATGAGATAAAATGAATGCCATCATTCAAAAGAGTAATCTCAGCTGACTTACTCAAAATAAATTTTTTCACATCTTATGTCTAAACTATTTCTTTACTCTATATCCCAAGGAAAGTCTGTTACAGATTCATTAAGGGATACATTTAAGGATGTTCATTGTTGCATTATTTGTTTTGGTAGGAGTTGAACCAACCTGGGTGTCTACCACTAGGAAAACAGATAACTGAATGTGGTGGGTGTCTACCACGGAAGACTATGTAATAGAAACTGCATTTTGCTCATGTATCAAATATAAATGAATCTTAAAAACATAGTGCTTAGTGAAATAAATAAGAATCTGAGTAACTCAAAATTATTTGCCTAAACAAATCTATATTTTTGAATTTATTTTTAAAAGGCATTCATTTAAAACAAATTTTAAAAAATCACATTTTTATAACAAGACGTACACACAAAAAGAAATGCATTGAGCAGAATGGAATGGCTGCTTAGAGAGGGAGTAGTGAATGTGAGGCAAGTAAAAGAAGAAAAGGAACTAAATAAATAAAACGAAAGAGGCCCTTTTTATATTCCAATGTTAACAACATGTCATGAACTATGGAGCCTGATTAATTCAATTCTTTGTACCTATGGGTCAAGAGAAAAAGATATCTCATAACAATGACCTTGAGAGCCTGAAAGGTCTTTTGAATCAGACAAGAAATCATAAATGTGTTTGGTATCAATGACATTTTATTACACTCTAAATATTTGTCAGTAGAGTAATGCATGTGACAATAGGGAACTTATTTTAAATTATTTGAAAATGTTTAAGCTAATCAAATATTCTGGTGAACAGTGAAGTTTTCTTAAATTAGGTAGATTCAGGAAGAAAAAATCTACATAATAATATTGAACATTTATTCTTACCACCTCACTGCAATTTTCACTGTTTTGCATTCCTTAACCTTTCTTGGGGACTTTTTTTGCTCTTTATTATGTGTAAGTAACAGACCCAAAACTACTGCTTTTGTCTTTTTTGTATCCTTGTCTTGTTTTTTTTTTTTTAATTATGAAATAGAGTTTTTTCTAAATTCCTTTTCAGTAGCAGAATCTGAAATGGCAAGCTAATTAGCTTTTGCTTTTTAACTAAACAGTGATTTGAAAACAGAACAACTGGGTCCAGTTTCACTGGATTTACATTGCTTTGTTAATGTCTTCAGTCCATTTCATTTTCAGTTCCTAATTTCTGAATTTTTTCTTCCATGATCCATAAATTAATCTTATAGTCTTTTCTTTGCATGCAAAATCTAATTTGTAGTTTTGATCTTCAAGAGCTTAAAAACTTTTTCAGTTCTTCCAGTGAATTTGCTACACTGTTAACCTCTTAGTCCACAATTAACCCCATTTGCATTTCATTAAGCAATCTAACTAAAGATTAACTAGAATTTGCATGGGGATTGCAGAATGCCTTAGCTGTTCTCTAATTCTTTTCCAGTAGCTCAATTCTACTAGGATTTGAAAACCTCTCCAAGATGGGATGTATTTCATCTATAGTACAGCTAGAAGTAATAATCATTTCAAACCACATATTTCTTCTTGACATAGAAGTAATGATTTTGCTTTGAGAAGCAATGAATCAAAGAAAGCTTAGAATCTGTTCTGAGGTTCAACCTCATTGGGTTATTCTGGTACAAAAGTGTGGACATACTTCTATCTCACTCCTTTACTTTTTGCTATTCTTTTAATTGGTACTATGATGTTAGATTAGTTCAATTTAAAAAGAATTTTAAAAAAATGATTGAGGTGTAATTTACCAATAATAAATGTTTCCAGTGATCTGTTTTTGTTGCTGAAAGTGCAAGTTCCCTCTGGCATCATTTCTTTTAACTTTGTTGAGCATTTCTAATAGGTCTGGTAAAGATATATTTTCTTAGTTTTCTTCTCTGAAAAATGTCTTTATCTCACCTTCATTCTTGAAGAATATTTTCACTCAATGCAGAATCCTGAGTTGTCAGTTTTGTTCTTTCAGTACATTAAAAATGTCCTTCCTTATCTTTCAGGCTCCCTGCTTTCTGATGAGAAAGCTTGTTACTATTCAAGTCTTTATTCCCCTGTTATGTATTATCGTTTTTTATTCGCTGCTGCTTTCGAAACTCCCCCTTCATCTTTAGTTTTCAACAACATGACTTCAGTGTATCTAGACATGGCTTTCTCCATATTTATGCTGTCTGGGAATTTGAACTTTTTTGAATTTATAAAGTTATATCTACCTAATTTAGAAAAACTTTAGACAATGTTTCTTTGAATTTTCTTTGACTTCAGCTCTTTTCCTTCCGGGACTTGTTTTTCTGATATTGCCCCACAGACACCTGAGGCTCTTTTATTTTTTACACTATTTTTTTCTTTCTATCTATGTATTAGAATAGATTTCTTTTGATTATTCTCATATCCACAGATTCTTTTTCTATCATCTTCATTCTGCTATAAGTTTCTTCCAATGAATTTACGTTTCTATTGAGTTTTTTAGTTTGAAAATTTCCATCTTCTTATTTTTTCTTCCATTTCCCTATTTCTCATTCTTAATTTCATTTTGTGAATATTTTCTTTTATCTCATTGAATATAATTATAATAGTTGCTTTAAGTCTTTCTTTGTGTGATAATTCCAACATCTGGGTTATCTCAAAGTTGGGCCCTTTGAGACTTGGTCTCAAAAGGTTCTTTGTATGTTGAATTATTTTGGATTGTATCTTGGGCATTGTGAATATTACACTGTACAAACTCTGCAATCTGTTATATATTCTGAAGAGTATTGATGTTTATTAATCAGTACATGCCTATGAAGAAACAGAACAGGACAGGGAAAAGAACCACTGGAAAAGATGAGAGGGAGCGGTGCCCAATGCCTATGCAGGGCTTAAAAGTGCTTTTTTTCCTATCAGTCAGGATGAAAAATCTCATTATTCCTAAAACAATGAATGCATTAAGGTCTTGCCTCAGTAATAAGAAGTGATTACTCCTAGACTGAATACTGCTATAAAAATTTAAAAGCAAAATGCATAAAAATCAAGCTGTTTTCAAGTTACCTAACTTTGCCCTAAGACGGCCCATAATATTTGTAGAAATACAAACTATTCAATTCAATAAGATAAAATAACAATTCAATAAGATAAAATTACCAGTCACACAAAGAGGTACAAAAATATGACCCAAAATGAGGAGAAAAGCTTCAATCAAAACCATCCTAGAACTGACACAGCAGGTAAGAACATCAAGACAGTTTTTATCATTGTAATTCATGTTAAAAAATTTAAGTAGAAGTATGGAATATATAAAAAATACTGAAATTAAACTTTATGAAACAAGAACTGCAATGCTTGATGAAAAATATAGGAACAGCAGATGAGACACTGCAGAAGAGATGATCAGTGAGTTTAAAGACATAGCAACAGAAATTATCCAAAACGAAACATAAACACAAGTTTCTGGAGCTCCCTCAATGTTTCCCTATCTTCTTGAATATTCTGTCTTACAGACTCTAGCCTACTTGGTCTCCCTAGATTCTCAGCACACATCAGTTCAGGAAATCTTTCAGGCATCACCTTAGCTAGCCGTCTCTGTGCCAAGGCCTGGAGACTCTCCCAAGGCAAGGATTTGGAGCAATCACAGTGAGTGCCTTGTTGGTTTTCCATGTCTCAGAGATTAATATCTTCCACCACCTAATGTCCAGTGTCTTAAAACCATTGTTTCATGTCACTTGCTTAGTTTCCTTATTGTTTTAAGTGACAGGGTAAATCTCATCCCTGTTGTCACATCTTGACCAGAACTGGAAGTAAATTCCATGGCATTAATTTCTTTCCTGTCCCGTGGAAATATCTGTAATTGTGAGTTCAGTGACCTAAGTTTAGTATATCTTCAATATCACAAGAGTGACAATAACCCTGTTACACGAACATCCTCAGATGACACAATTTTGGTGAGACAGAACCTGGTTAGGCAAGAAGAACTAGGTCCTTTTATCTTTAAATGAAGACTACATGTCACCCTGGATCACTTCTTCATTTTGTAGGGAATCACTTCAGTACTAGGGAGCTTCTGTTAAGTCAACCTCATGGTTCAATTGATGTCTTTCCTGAATAATTGTTGGATTGTACATGTAAATCAAAGAGCTATAAACTTGGGTTTCCCAGGGACATTAATGTGGCCTCTCCAGGAATCTATACCATCAGGGACATCTTTGCCGCACTAAGCAAGGCAATGTATATTAGGTAGGTGGGTCCGATATTGAAAAGCAAACAGTGACAGTGACAGAAGAAATGGCAGCAAAAATTAGGACCCACCAGTGACTGGATCTTAATCTCTGGTTTATTCTCTCCAGAATTTATAAACAAAAAGGATAATTGGATTATCATTCTTTAAATGGGTGAGAATTTCTTTTCTATTATTTAAAAGAATGTTTTCATTTCTTTTAAAAATGAAAAAATGAGTTTTCTAGTGAAATATAAGTATGTAATACTATGTATATATTCTAATTTATTTTGTGCAGTTTTGTAGAGCTACTAAAAAAATGAACTCTAGCCTAAAAGAAATGGTGAATGTATTCTTGAGAAAATTATTGGAATAATTTTCTTTAGGTTGCACTATTGGGTTGTTTCAGGTTTTAAGATAGGAAATACACTTATGCTCTCTTAAGTTGCAGGATGTATTTTAAGGACATATGAGGAAATAAAGAAGTAAGGGGAGGTCTTCTAAAGAGCATCTCCAGCAAGAGTAGCTCTCACTTTTTGACCCATGGTAAGTTGATCATGCTCTATTGCTCTCCTGACCACTTTCTTGTAATGTGTCTAATTGAAGCACCATTGTTATTATCCAGTACTGGGCATGGTTACTGCTCAGAATTTTCTTGCCATTGACTTACCCACAGATTGCTCCCATTGACACAGCCACCAACTGTGGTTTACTTAGTTGAGATCATAGGTCAGGATGTTGAATTCCAAGTTATAAAGCATGGTCACTTAAAGAAAAGGAAGTCATGTGACTGACGTTTTTGGGTGCAAATTGGGGCCTGGAGGGCATTCAAACTTTCTGAAATATTAGGGTATGTTGTCTACCTTAGTTACTGATTTAGTAAGAAAAGGGAAACTAATAAAACTTTAGAGGTTTCTGGACATTTGAGGCATAGTATTTTATAAGGCAAGTTTACCTATGAGACAATCTTTCTGCCTGGGTTTGAATTCTGACTGCGATTTATTAAATATACGCCTTTGGTCAAATTATACTACCTCATTCAATTATAAAATAGGTCTAATGTATTTGCCTTAGGGAGTTGTTGTGAAGATTAAGTGAGTTAACTGTTCACATTTAATAAGTATTTTCTATTATTATTATTATTATTATTATTATTATTATTTATTTATTATCACCAGGTAAATTTGAGAAATATGTTTTAAGCTTCCTATAACCAACCTTAAATTGGTGGGTTTTCTACAAGTTTGTAATATTTATAAAAATAAACCTCTCTATTTGATATGTATGTATATATTTCACACACATTTTGATATTTATATCTACATCAATACTTATATCTATTTCTTCCATATTTTCCTCTTCTCAGAATTATTTTGAAGGTTTTGAAAGAAGAGACCGTGTTTCATTAATATATTGTTAATGCGCAATGGTGTTTGAAATATAGCAGGTGTTTGATGCCCAGTTATTGAAGTAAAATGAATTTTATTGAAGAGGAGAAGAGAGAATGTTTTGAGTCATTTCCTTTTTCCTGCAGTATGGAGCTTTGATATGAACTTAGAAACAGAATTTCTGCTTCTGAGCCTTTAGCTTACCAGGTCTATGTCCCTGAGCCATTTAATCTCTCTGAACCCCAGTTCCCTCTTCTTTACAGTGGAACACTAACACCCTACAGAGTCATATCATAGCAGGGATTAAAATGAAATTAAATGTATATAGAGCTACCCACATATTAGGTATGATTATTGTTATTTTGTTATCAACTATTGCCCTTTTTTTTGAATTCCAGTTTCCTAGAAGATGTGAAGAAATGTGAGCTTCTAAATATTATTTCTCAAATTTCCAAGTTCAAGTAATCCCTCAGTCAGATTGCTTTTTTACCTTCTCTGGTCTGCCTGATCCTATGGCCCATCACTTCCTGGACTTAACCCTTCAAATATGACTGACTTAACGCAGCTGAGATCAGCTATTTCTAAATCTTATATCTCTCCTCTCTCCCATCTCACACCTAATTTTATACCATCCTCTTTGAAAACAACAAAGATTCAAAGAGACATGCCCAATCATATGATCATTAGTTTATGTAGATCCTGCCTTAATTCTTACTTAGTCATTCTTTCTCTAGCCTGGGGCAGACAAACCTCATTTCATTTCAATCTGGGTACTGCATGTGGAATGAAAGATGCATCCTGAGTGACATCTGGTCCCATTACAAAGAGAACAAATAAACTATATCTAGCCAGTGATGAATGCCACACAAAAGAACAGGATCTTTCTCAGGCAATGCTCTTTTTGTCACTCTGCAATGTGGTTTTTATTGCACATTATTCTTCTCAGTTATAATTCATCTGAGCCTTTTGTACTATGAAAAGATCAACTCTCATGGCACACATTTTTAAATACTGCTGTGTGAGGAGAAAAGTAGGGAATGCTAGACTTCTGCATTGAAACTTGGAACAACGAAAACAAAAGAAACTATTTTACTTTTCTTATATATTCTAAATCACTTCTCCGTTTCAGAACCCTGTACTTTTTTATGATTCACTTTGGAAACTATTGCTGCCTGATAAATTTTCTACCCATGGCTTTAAAAATGTTTTCATCTTTCCTGTAGACTGATCTGGAAGTTTGCAGGACAGAAGAATTGAATGAAAATGGTCACTTAAGCAGTAGACATAATGGGGCTTCTAAAGGCAGTGGTTTTGACAAAGACAGAATGCTTATTCTTTCTTGAGTAACCTGAGACTGTTTGCAATTTCTAGACCTAAGTGCACATTGAATTTATGGCTACCCAGGGTTCATCCTGAAGGTCCAACATCCTCTCTAGAAGCTCAGGGGAAATGATTTTCTTTTCTTTGTTTTAGAAATAATTCAATTTAGACGTCTCAGGTAAGGCTCACACTAATTACAGTATAAGAATGGAATCCTATCCTGGATGTAAGACAAGTGAGTCTATTAATATTATTCCCTGATTAATTTTTAGAAATTAAATGAATAATTTATTTGTCATCGTGTAAAAATAGCAATGAATTGTGTATTTTTACATATTGGGGTCAGCATTAAGCAGAATTTTGCATTATTAACTTTTTAATAAAAAATTTTTAAAAAAAGATGGCAAATTTTTGATGGCTTTATATGATTCATTTTAACACAGTAAATCTGGTATGAGGTTATATAAAATTTAGTAGGTTTTCTCCAGATTTCATCAACAAATATAAGGGTATAATACTTACTCTGTGGACCTGAATATTCAAATTAGATTTTTAAATTGAAATATGTCCTATGAGGAAGTAGTTAATCACTTTTATTAATTCTTTTCAAGTGGCAACTTAGAGAAAATATTTTAAACAATTATTCATAGATATCCTCAGGATATTCATATATCACATTTTAATAAACATCTCAGAAATATGACTCTTTCTCTTGATAAGGATGTCATAGAGAAATGTCCTTTTTTTTTTCATATGGTTTATGGAACATCAAAATATATGTGTCCCTTAATGGATCTGTATGAGACTTTCAGTGAAGAATTTAAGTGCTGTTGGGGGGAGGACATTTAACTTTGATTGACTCTAGATTCAATCTCAACTACCTGATTAGTCTGTGTAACTTTCTGCCTTTCAGACCTCCTCACTGCTGTCACTACTGTCAGAAATCTACCTCAGAATGCCCTCCCATCTTCTAAAGGCAAAGTAAGGCATTATCCGGGATGTTATCTTGTGAATTGCATATTGTTCTTTTGCAAAAGAAAGAGAAGTTTTAAAGACAGGCTTGGTAAAAAGCACTTAATTATTTTTAGTAGTTTTAAAGATAGTTTAGAAATTATGGAACATGGTAGAATTCAGATTCAGATATGTGAGATTTGTAGATCAGTTCTTAATGATATATTATTTCATTGATTTCTGAGATCAGAGCTGGGTATATGGCCAGATTCTACGGTTGAAACTGTGAAGTAAATCAACATCTAGTGCCTGAGGGATTGGCAATTACGTTTCAGCCATGCACTCTTGGATAATTACAAAGTAAATAGATCACCTGGTACCCCATATGCTCAGGGTCCCCAAGCTCAGAACTAATGCCATTCCATCTAATAAAGCTTGGGCTTTTTACCAATTAATTGTCTAGCAATCTTTTTAGGATACTAAAGACGTGAACATCTTTTTGAAATCTTATGTGAGAGAAATAGGTATTTTATTAGGGGACAACAGCACTCATATTGCTCCTGATTCTTAGGAAGACATATGTGACAGCCTTTGCTAAATATAAAGTAGTATAAGGATGTAAAAATCTATTGTTATGATTTGATAGCACTATGGTTAATATGTAATTTCAATCACTTATGAAAGCATAAAAGTCACCTGCGTGGTCTGGAATCCACAAGCTATTATCTGTCTGGAGTTGTCCCAGAGTAGGCTCCAATTCAAGAAGAGGCCTGCTGGGCAGTAAGAGATGAGGGACTAGAAGCTGCTCTGGCTGAAGAATAGCAGTGCAACTCCTTTTTCCGCCCACCATGTGCAGGTGCTGCCACATAGGGCCACTCAGATGTATTGTGCTACATGTTTATTTACTAGTTGATTGATTGGTAAATTAAATAATCCTTTTCTAAAATTATTTTTTTAATTTTTTATACTTTCCAGTTCTCTGCCAAGATTCTCCATTCTGTCATCTTTTCCTACAAATCCTTTAACATATTTGCAGCAGATGTTTTAAAGTTCTTGCCTGCTAATTCAAAAAGCTGGGCCATTTATAGAGTAGCTTCTATTTATGTGCCTTTTCACTTGATTATTTTTTTGCATGTCCCATATTATTTGACTAAAATTATTAGATTTTAGTATGGATGTATTATAGAGAGTCTAGATTTTGTTATCTTTCACTAAAGGTGTTGAGTTTTGTTCTGTTAGGCAATTAAATTATTGCCTAATCATCTTGATCTGTGGATGACTGGTTTTAGGCTGTGTTAGTGAGCATTTCTTTTAGTTTTGTCCTTAGTCCTAATGCATGATCCTTAATCCTCACTTTATTCCTAAACTGTGACACTTCTGGGATTTTAATGGAAAGCCTGAGGTTTTCACCAAGCCCCTCTAACTTCATAGGACTTGAGAACCAAAACCAAACTGGGTGGCTGATGAAATACTGCATTTTAGCTGTTGCTTTCTTTTAGGTTCTGCGTCATATCTTATTCGTAAGTAGCTCAACAATCAGCTAATAATTTGAAAAACATTTTCAAGCAGATTTTGTTCTCTTCTGTGGTTTCCTCCTTTCCTGAATTTTCCTGACAGCCCAACATATTTCATCTCAGCCTATTTCAGACACTACCTTCTGTCTGAGCTCTATTCCCATGGACTCCATGGCCCTGGGAAAGGTACTAAGGGGAACTGTGGTTAAATATGATGCTCATTTAATGTGCTTCCAGCATCACCTCCAGGACAGGCCTTCTTTTATCTTTCCTTCAGTGTATTCAAACCTTAAAAAATATATTTTGCTAAGAGTTTCTGTTAATTATCAGTGAGAGAGTTAGTCTGATACAAGCTATTCTGCTATTACCAGAAGAGCATTATAAACCTTTAAAAGTTATATTATATGCATCAAAGTGAACAAATTTATGTAAATGACACGGAGTACTTTTTTTTGAGGAGAGATTTTATTAGCTAACATTTATTAAGTGATTACTCAATGCTAACTAGAGTGCCTGGAGTTTTACATAGATTGGATGATGTTTAGAAAATGATTTATTGAATAATGTTATACATATATTTACTGATATATTAATTATACTTAAAAAATATAAAGCATCTCTATGTACACATCAGACAACTTCAATAATTAGTAACACATAGCTAATCTTGTTTCTCTTATACCTCCACTTACTTCTTCTGCCCTCTTGCATTATTTTAAAGTAAATTTAAAACTGTGTATAATAGTATTTGCAAATACTTTAGTATCAGTCCCTAAAATACAAGGGCTTTTGTTTTATTTATTTTTAACATATGCAAAATGTCATCAGACTTAAAAATAACAATAATTCCTTAATGTTATCGAGTGTTCAATTATTCCCATTTTCCTCAGTTCTTTTTACAGCACCTTTATATTCCATTTTTTAATCCATAGGTTACCTTTTAAAAAATTTTCCCTGCAAGTTGTTTATTGAAGAAATTTGCCTGTGGCCATTTAATACATTCCTCTGTCCTCATTTATCTTGTAAACTTATAAAAATATCTAGAGAGCTGAGCAGATTAAGATTGCATTTTTGGCAGAATACTTCACAGAAATTATTATGTGCTTTCTTTTCATCATATTGAGAGGCCTATACTATCTAGTTGTTTCTCCCTTTGTGGTATTAAGATTGATAAAAAGAATTAAGTGTCGTCAGCCTGATTCATAGAGTAGTCTCTCCTCATTCATGGGTGATACCTTTTGAGACCCTTTTCTTATACATATATACATACTTACGATAAAGTTTATTAATTAGGCACAGTAAGAGAATTATAACAATAATTAATAATATAAAATAGAACAGTTATAACAACATACTGTGATAAAAGTTTTGTGAATGCAGTCTATCTCTCTTAAAACATCTTGTACTGTACAGTCACTGTTCTACTTGTGATCATGTGAGATGCTACAATGTCTATGTGATGAGATGAAAGTGAGGTGAGTGACATAGGTATTGTAGCATTAGGCTACTAAAAGGGCGACCAAAAAACAAGCACTGTGATACTGTGACAGTCGATCTGATAAACAAGATGACTACTAAGTGACTAATAGCCAGATAGTGTATTCAATGTGGATACCCTGGACAAAGGAACGATTCATGTCCCAAGTGGGATGAAGAGAGATGGCATGAGATTTTATCATGCTACTCAGAACGGCATGCAATTTGAAACTTACAAATTGTTTATTTCTTGAAATTTCCATTTAATATTTTCATACTTGAATTAACTGTGGGGAACTGAAACCACAGAAAGCAAAATCACAGATAAGGGGACAACACTATATATTGTAGAGTCTCAACAGTCTTTGACCCAATTATTCAGGAACCATGAATAATCATTGCTTAAAAGTTACTTAATTTAATCTTGTCTAATTTATTCTTTATTCATGTATTGAACATATGTATATTCCAAACACTGTGATAAGCATGGGGGTAAAAAATAAATAGTTTTTGCATATGAGAAACTTATGGTTGTTTATTGGCCATGCTATAGCCATGTCCTCAAGTATAGCTGAATTCCCTCTATGGCAACAAAATTTGGAGGGATAAGAAATAATCAATAATATTTTGGTCATTAGAAATGAGAAATCAGGGTTGAAGTCACATGAAGATGTCATTATGTAATGTAGATGAAATGAGTTCAATTTCTGTCTAAAGCACTCTAAATCATTCTTGCTGTAAAGCAGAACTGCAAGCAATGGTTTTGCCTGAATTATTTTGCAACAAAATGTTGCAGTATACAAACCCTATCTGGTACATCATATTACACTTTCCACTACAACAAATCTGTTCTCAATTTGGCATGAGTTTGGTTCATAGAGTTTTTCTTTTAATTGTTTTTACATCAATTAATTACTTATTGGATATATTTTCTTCATTATTTATTTCAAAATACTTTCAAAATTTACTGAATGCTATTTATGCATTTTAAATATGAACATTTGTTTAGTTAATATGATAAGAAGTTTACAAAATTATGTTTTTGAAATTTATCTTGATTTTCTGAGATTTAATATTTATAACCAATATTGAATCAAAGGAAACAAAGAAAAACGACAATGCCACAATTGTGTACCCCTTGTAGATTTGCATGTGTTCATTTCCACAAATGTATGGAGCATCTACGACTTACCTAGTGTGTCCTTGGCACACTGATGAATGAGACAAAGTTCTGTCTCTTCATGGAACTTACATTCCAGTGCCTCAGTCTCAGTCATTATGTTTATTACAGTTTGAAAATCAATAGGTAAATGTCCTTCCCCTACTAATATTCTGGGGGTCAACTGACATTATGGTATACCAATAATATATAGTTTTTATAATACACTTTATACATATTTCATTATATACTGACATGGCTAACCCTCAGGGCAATGCAAGATGACCCTTATTATTATCCCTAATACAGATGTTCCTCCACTTATGATAGGATTACGTCTTAATAAACACATCATGAGTTAAAAATATCATAACTCAAAAATGCATTTAATAAACCTAAACTACCAAATATCATAGCTTAGTCTAGCCTACCTTAAAGATGCTCAGCACACAATATCCAA
Source organism: Cynopterus sphinx (assembly GCA_030015415.1). Classification (NCBI taxonomy): domain Eukaryota; kingdom Metazoa; phylum Chordata; class Mammalia; order Chiroptera; family Pteropodidae; genus Cynopterus; species Cynopterus sphinx. Next base: position 57,187,109 of record CM057379.1, on the reverse strand, counting down.
AAAATGCTGGCAACACAGCACACTGTAGAGTGTCAGTTGTTTACCCTCATGACCATGTGCCTGATGGGGAGTTGCAGCTCCCTCCTGCTGCCCAGCATCACAAGAGTGTCATACCACATATCACTAGCCTGAGAAAATAATCAAAATTTAAAATTTGAAGTATAGTTTCTATTGAATGCAAATCACTTTTGCACTATCATAAAGTTGAAAAATCATATGTTGGACCATAGTAAGTTGGGGACTATTTGTATAAAGATGAGTACAGGGCATATGTCTTGCTCCTGACATAAAATGGGTCTTTGAATATTAAACAGTGAATCTTATTATCAATATTAATTTATCATTCTTGTTTTCTTTGGTCTGTGCACCCCTGAATATACAAAAGAGGATTAAAATTTGTTGTGTTTTATCTCCATTAACAATTTATTGTATTTGTCCAGAACTAGAAAGGTAACCTCTATATCATTTATTATAGTAAAAGCTCTATAGGATTTTATCATACTGTCTCCATAAGCTTCTAATTCTAAATCTTAGAAATTATATTAGGCTTTTTAATTCACCTCACTCTCAATATCCAATCTACCTTTCAATTCTTTTTCATCTCATTTGCTTATTTGACCCCTTCTCCTTTCCCCTTGTTGTGCTATTTTAATTTTATCTCTTATTATCTTTTACTATTATTATCATGACAAACTAATTGGGCTCTCTCTCTCAATGTGCACATGATTTTCAATGTGCAAAGTGTATCATATTATGTCACTGCTTAAAACCATTCAACAGATTCTCAGTGTTTAAAGGATAAAATCTCAAGTCATTTTAGGAATAAAGTCTTCTTGCCATTATGCCAAATATTCTGTGCAGTCTAGATATACTGAACAGCATAACAGCATATAGTTTCCAAATACATTATGTTGGTTCATGTTTCTTTAATTCCGTGCAGACTTATTTCACCTTTCTCTCTTTATCATCCCTTGTTCAAAGTTTTGCTAACTACTTAAGAAGATCTAGCCACTTCTTTCTCTCATCTCTCACTGTACCATTTAAGTTTGTGCGTGTGTGCATGTGCGTGTGTGAAGTTGTCACTCTACTACAACTATTTGTTTACAGGCCTGTCTCTTACTGGGATATACTTTTATGTCAGGTGGCTGGAGCATAGTAGAAACAAAAAACATGTTTGATGAAATAATGAAGGAATGAAAAGAAAAATATTAAAGAGGTAAAAATATCATCCCTATCCTTATCCCTTTCATTCTCTTTTTCTCTGTTTTTCTCAAGAATTCAGGGATTGCCTAGCTAGAATCCTAGAACAGAGAAGGACTCTTGGACTGCTCTTTCTCTTTAGTGTCTGGATCTCACCCCTTTTACTTTATTGTCTTATCAAAATAGACTTGTATTACATGATATTCATTTAAGATCTTGTTTAGGAGTTCTCAACTTTGATGAACAGCTTTCTGTGTGTGGGTGGATCCAAGGTTATAATGAAGCACTGTAAAAGTACGGTTAAGCACACCGATTCAACCTTGGAGTTCAACTTGCTTCGGCAACCTAGGAACTGTGTTAACCCAGGGCTAGATGTTTATCCCCTTTAAGCCGCACTTACTTCATCAGTAAAACTGGAATAACACAGCCCTATCTCATTGGGTTGTTGTGAGGATTAGAGATAAAGTATGTAAACCACTTGCCTAAGGTGGATGTCTGGATGTCCTAGACTTGCTCTCTCCTGTGAAAGCTTTGACTATGGTGAGAAAACAGTAAGGAGGGAAAAGGACTCAGAGAAATATGAAAAGCATTTTAATTTGTAATTTGGGCTCCCAGACAAAGCCTCAGAAATATTTCTTCAATTGTTTAGAGCATCCATTAATGCCATTACCTCTGCAAACTTCTCAATCTCTCATCTTCCACTCACAACCAGATGAATCATACATAATTGTTACAGTCTGACTTTAAATTTAAGCTAAGTATTTCAAATTTTTATGAAAATTTTACATTGTTGATGCTTTTAGTTTTTTTTAACTTATAGTTCTTCCAAAGTATCAAAATAGTTACAAATGTTCTATAAGTAGATATTCATTAACATTAGCTCCAAGTCTCTTCATATCTTCAAAAATTAATATGTTTAATGAAACTACTTTTTTTGGTGAGTGAAATTCAAATTCATGATAAGTTAGGGCCATAAGCCTGAATACACAATACATAGTCAAATAGTACAATCTAACAACAGGATTATTACATTTCGTGACTTTTTATTTGTTTGTTAATGATGTAATTATTTAACTCTTTCTTAAAGATAAACATAAAATTAATTATTGGAATCATTATTTAAGGCATCAGTTATTACCTTTTCCTCAATTGTCATCATCAGGGCATTGTCTGACCTGAAAATATGGAGATTGAACTGATGGAGGAACACTGTGGTTCCTACTTTACTTGATGAGAATATCTCTGCAACAGATTTGAGGTGGAAGGCATGGCTTATAGGCATGTGAACCATTGATCTAACTCTTGAACCATGGGCCCCAGACTTAGCTGCAGGATAAAAAGTAAACCCAATTTATTCAATAAAATGTAATAACTAATTCTTGAAAGTTTTCATAGAATTGCAATATAACTTTCTACAAATATATTAAATGTAAGCCTCCAGTTTAATTTTTGTTATTCTACTTATTGCAAAAATGTCATCACCTTGGTCATAGGCATAAATCTCCAATCTCCTTTACAACTTAGCTCTTGAAGTTCCACAAATGGAGTTCACTTTCTGCCATCCTCTTAGACTCTGATGGTTGGTGCTGGAGACAAGCTTCATTTTTCTCACAATACGTTCACTATTTGGTTTTCACACTGATCTCTAGAATTCATAATGAATGCTTGTAATTTCTTACTGGTTATTGACCTGGAACACCATGATGAATTATGCCATGAATGTGTGGTATTCCTACACACATTCAATGATAAACAGTAGGGAGATTTACAGGTATTCTATCTCATAATAAAACTAGAGTAAGATCACTATATCATGGTAGAGATTTGAAAGGGACAGGACCAGCCCCCTTATGGCAAAGAAAACCCTACAAGTATATGAACCTGTAAGTCATAAAAGGAAATCTAACCAGATAGGTAGAATACAGTATCCAGAGAATTCAGTGTTGCAATCAGTTGGTAACCAGGTAAAATGTGAGAACAGAGGAAATAACTGAATGGATATTTACTTTTTTGGTTTATTTGTTTGCTTAATGAGAGTCCCTTCTATTGGTAACAGCATTCCTTTCTGGAACCATCTTTTCCACACTCCTAATCCAAGGAGTTGCAGGGGGATGGCCTTTATCTAACTTCTAAATGGGCTTGAGACCCGGCCTTGGACAATAAAAGTGCTACACATACCTATGTAATTTTTTTTTTGCTTTATTTGCTATATTGGTAGATTATAAGCCCTTAGCTCTTTGTGGAGAAAGTCTACCTTAGAATAAAACCAACAGAGAAAAAGACAAAGCCAAGGGCCCAAAAAGAAAGGCAGTATATGGATACAATCCTTTAAGTTCCTGGCACTAACTAATCAAATGTAAAATTCATCCCTTCACTTTAGCCAATAAATTCTTTTTTTAAATTTAAGCCCAGTGCAACCAAGAATTTTTATTCACCAGTTTTCAAACAAGTGCACAGGCAGAAAGATCAGGATTCAGACACTAGCTGGAGACCTGGTCAGGCATATATGGGAATAATGGAATTCTACCAGTCGCGGTCATGGGCCCAGGGACAGGAGACTTGAGTTGGTTAACAGAGAGGGAACAGAAAAAGCAAAGCAGGTTCCCGTCTGGAAAGACTGGAGATATGGTTCTTTGAAACATCCAGTAATTATAATAGAGTCATAACTAGGCTAAAGATCAGAGAATCTTCTAAGGAATATGAAAAAATCCTAATTTCCAGGAATGGAACTAGTACTGTAGTGAATGAGACAAGAGGCAAAAACACCTGATTGTTGAGCTAGGGTACTTTTTAGACAGGATTGCATTGTTCCTAGAACAAAGCTAAAAATCAAGTACATAGCTGGGAATAAAATATGTCCTGCTAGGTGAAAGTAGAAACTTTGGTCAGAGTAAGCAATTGGGTTGATAGGAAAGGAGAAGGAGAAAGAGACTGATGAATAGGGGACATACGTGTAAAAGCTACATTAGGTAAAGTGGGTTTATGACCACGAGTGCTATTAGGAGCCATAAAAAATTTTAATTTCTTTTAAAATCAAGAAAGAAAGTAGATTTTTAGGTTGAAATTATTCTTATCATATTAATTCTTGCCATATTAATAGTAATATATTTATTTTCATACCAATGTAGCCACAAAATATAATTTTGTGTGTGTATATATATATGTGTGTGTATGTGTGTGTGTGTATACATAATTTTATTTTATTTTTTAATAAAAGAGACCCAGAAAAGCAAAAGTATTGAGGGCCCATGAAAGTCATAACACTGTCCTGCCTTGAGTATGATAACACATAGTGATCGGTAGCACCAAATTCCTTCCCAGCCACCTTTCCCCTGATTTCCTTTAATAGAAGTGCTGAGAGACTAGAAGATTCACTTTCCCTGATTCTCTTGGAGTTAGGAATGGCATGTGTTGGGTTACAGCTAATGGGGTACTTTAAAAAAGCAATTGGGGTGGATCATTTTATGAACTATATAGATGTTTAACCAAGGTACTATATACTTGAAACTAATTTAAATAAATAAATTTTTTAAAAAAGAATTCATCACTCAAAAAAAAATGTCACTAGGTAGTCTGTCTGAAAAAACATTTTTAAAAGAAAAAAGGTAGTTCTGGTTCTCTTTGCTTAGGAAAATAGCTGACTCAGTTAGCACTCAGTAAATGATAGCTAATAATAATAACAACAATTTGGCTATTAAAAAGATCGCAGAATATAGGACAAAGTGATGATTGCAAATATTAATTTCTCATCCTCCACTAGTCCTTTGGATTCAAAAGCTATTGGCTACAATGGAAACCATCATAGTCAGAGAGATTTTTCCCTAATAATAGCATATTCTAGAAACTAGCAAGCAGGTGGTGCCAATTGTGACCAATCACACTGTAAGCCCTAAAAGACTGGCCGGCTCAGAAGAAGATAGTTTATGGTAAGGCCTAACGCCATAGCATGTTATAGGGTTTGTGGATAATGATGAAACCCTGCAGACTGAATTACACAGCAGAATATAGATTTTGCAAACTGTTGCTATTCAGATTTATGTGAATCTTTGTGATACATACTCTCCAGTCTTTCTCAACTTGGTATGGTGAGAGGGCTTGATAAACAATGCTGATAAAGAGGACTGAGTTGATAGTGGAATATATTATCTAGTTTTATTCTATGAAATCTAAAATTTCTTTAAATATTCATCAATGATTGTGCAGTGCCTACATTATCACATCTCCCTCCAATTTGTGCTCTGACTTTCCAATTCTCTTTTTTCCTTATCTAGACCATACATTTTTTATGTTGTTTCATTGCTTAAAAGCATTTATGATTCTCATTACTTACATAAGAAACTCCTATATCCTCATTGTAAAATTCAGATCGTTCCACAGTAAGTGCCAATCTAATCTTATCTTTCGTTTTTGCCTCTGTCTACATTTTCCTCTCTGACCATTTGGTTCTCTTGAAAGTACCTTGAATGCACCATGTGATGCTGAGCTGTTCGAAATCTACTTCCCAATTTTAATTCCCATTTATGTTTTACTGACTATTCTAGGCCTTATTCAATTTCTTTTTACATTCCTGAAGTCATCTCAGGCCAGAGTGATCATTTTCTTCTCTGAACTATTCTGAGTTTACCCTTAATTTTATGGTATAAAGTCTCATTTAAGAAGATAATATATATAAACTCTTTAACATAGTACACTACGGGAAAGAAGAAATGGTTTAAAATGTTACTTGCTTTCAATATGTATATTTTGAGTCTCCTTAGCAAGGATATAAGTAATCTGAAGAAGTTTTGTATGTCTCATTTTTTCTTTTATGCCCAGCTGTGTACAGCACTGCATAGTAAATGCCTGGGAGATAACAAATTCTCAAGGACTGAGGTTTTTAAAGTGGAGTTGAGGGAGTTTGGGAGATACCTAAAACACTTTCAGGTGATCTGTGAGTTTAACATAATTTTCATAACAATACGAAGATATTATTTGCCGTTTCATAGTCACACAATTGTACTGTAAAGTTTTCCACAGGCTATTTAACTATTAATGTTGTAGCAGAGTATAAACAGATGTGAGAATCCAGCTGTCTTCTTTCCATTAGCTAGACATTTAACAGATCAGTAAAAATGTAAAATAATACTTTTCTAGTGATTTTTTGGGGGACAATTATTTTTAATAAAAATATGTCATGTATAGTTATATGTAATGTGTTTATTATGGTTATCTTTAAATAAATGGATACATATTTATACTTTCTCAATTTTAATTTAAAGTACATATCAATAGATATAATCCATATCAACAAAAGGTCTTTGAAGTCCCTGATAATTTCTAAGAGTATAAAAAGACTTAATTCCAAAAAGTGAGAGAATTGCTGCTCAAGCAGAGTTTCTACCTAGCTGTGGAAGTTCACTTCAGGAAGGTGAGAAGACAGGTCAAGGCAGGGTGAAAAGGGAAGATGGAGATACCACCGACTCCTATTTATTGTTTAAAAAGTGGACAGAAAACTCAGCAGCTTTCCTTTAAATGAGAAGATAATATGGAAGTCAAAATATCTTACATACATAGAAATAAGTTTAGATATTTGCAAAATGCTGCCTTCCTCATCAATAACATTTCTGCCATTTGTTAAATCCCATTCTGTCAATTGTAACATTTCTATAATTTCTAAACTCGAAAGATCCTGATTTCCATCTTTAACTTATTGATACTGATGAGTTACGCCATTCCTTTCATTTATCAGCTCCTTATATTATTTTTCCATTGTGCTTCCAAAAGCTGACACAGAAACACAGATACTACCTAATATTTGTTGAGTATGTAGTATGAACTCAATATTCTTCTAAGTTCTCCATATGTATTAACTCATTCAACTCTCCCTAGAAAACTTGCATCATAAACACTCTTATTATTCCCATTTTATAGATGAGAAATCCAAAGAAAGTACAGATTTAATAGTTGAGGTTCCTCAGGTAATAAATGATAGAGACAGGATTCGCACATGACAATATAATAACCTAGCAGAGAATGCTACCCTGGAGATTTCACACATATTTTAGCTTCTCCCTTAAAAGAGTCTGGCTGGAGTCCCTGATGAAATTAACTAAGTTTGAATATAAACCCTTTAAATTAATATAACTTTGAAAGTCATTTTAATTGTAATAATATCTAATATTGCAGGTCTAGAATTAAGATATCATTATTAAGAGTTGTACATTTTGCCTAATTCAACCTCAAAAAAGGCACTCTCAAATTTGGTGGACTTGTTACTTGTCTAAAATAAGTATAAATTCCATGACCTTGTCTATTGAATTGTCATAATTATTCCTAACATTCCAAATTATGTGTTAGGCTGTTAAATGTGAGAAGCTGTTGCATGAAGATGACATAATTGGCAAATAAAGTTGGTGTGGAAGGAAGTGAGAAGGCTGAGAAGTGCTGGGTCAGAGATGATCGCATTACAGATGAGCAAACCTGGTTGTAAAACTGTAACCAGAATTCAGGGTCCCGAAAGGTTAAAAGTAAATATCCATTCTTTTCACAGCTGCTATAAAGGTAAATCCAAGCTCTGGTACTGCTAGGATTTTGTTTAGGGCAGGTCAGTGATGAAGTCTCTTTACCACCCTAAAAATAGACAATAGGTAGAACCCCACAGCCTGTAGGATGTGACTTGCTTTTCTAATCAAATGCTTGTTCGGGTAATTCAGCCTCACATGTGCAATTAATTAATTTAAGATATTATATGTCAGAATCTTTACTAATCAGTCCTATTCATCTTTTCACAAAGTTCATTCAATGAAGATGTTGCTTCTAATTTGTGAGTTATTATTTAATGCCTCAGACATTTAGTGACTAATGCCACCAGATGTGCTGTACTGGCTTCAGTAGTGTTGTTCTCCTTGTCCTTCCTTTGTGGAGTCCTCTAGGTCAAAATCTTTTGAGTGAGCAAGCAAGCTGTCTGTTGCCTCAAGGAGTGTGAGGGGAGCCAGAGAAGGGCTCAAGGTTTTGGGTGGGGGAAGGGTTGTGATTGTGTCTTGTTCACTTCCTTCCTGTTCCATGTACAAATCTTGTTTGGATAAAGTCAGAGCTCCTAATGAGTTTTCAAGAGTTATACTTCATTTTCTATCAAGGTCTTTGGAATTAAGGGGAAATTAAAAGAATGGTGTGTAGCATGGGGCGGGGGGGGGGGGGAACAGAAGGACAGATGAAAACCAGAAGAGAAGGAAGCCCAAGATAGCGACAGAACTCAGATGGAGAAGCACAGAGATAAGAATTGCCTTTGCTGTAATCCAGAATTAGCACCAGCACTTGAACCAGTCAACAGGTTCATCAACTCCAGGGCAAGGTTTCCAGTTTCAAGACTGGGTCTTCCAGGGCAAGAAATGGAAGAAAAAATATACAGTCAAATGCAGCTCAAATGCATGTGAGAGGTAGCTACCTAGCCTAGCATGTCTAGAACACTTTCTGGTTACAGTTTTGACAAGAATGTCATCTCTCTGCCAGTCAGTTCAATGCCTATCACTCCATTCATCATGTATTACTTTTACATTGTTAACCAACATAAAAAATCTTTATAATCTTGATAATATAGACCCTTTTAAAAATCCTACTTATTTTGGAAAAGTTTAGTTCAATTTTGTAGAGAGCAACATTTCAAGAATAGAATTTTCTTTATAAATAAACATATTTACAATAGTAGCTATTTTATAAATCAGATTTCTTAAATTTCAGAAATTTAGTAAACATACTTAATCTAGTTTTCTTTTGGAAACAAAATTTGTATTTCCAAATAAACTGAAAAAGCTAATTTATCAGTAAGCTCCTTAGGGTATTACTCTGTTTTGTGACAGCATTGGTATATTTGTTATAGTTTAGGCATGAGGAAATATCACAATTGATACCCATAAAGATGAAATGCAAAAATTTCTTCTTCTGTTGAGAACTGTCCTTACAGTTGTAAATATACTAGCTTTTTTAACATTATCGTTAACAGGATTTTTAAGTAAGCTGCTAATAGTCTGGATGTGAAACTCAATTGTACTTCTAGAATAAGTTTATAAAAATACCTTAATTAATTAATTATTCTAATTTAAAATTGCCTCTACTATACATTTGATGTATTCTTTGAAGTTTTAACAAACATGCAGGAATTAGAAAAATGCCCCAATGTCCCTATTTATTACTTAAATATTTTATTAAACACCTTTGCATTGATGAATTCTAATTACATTAAATATCCATTCTACCTTTTTTCCCCAAGTATTTCTGTCACTTTAAAATTCTCAAAAAAATATGTATGACATACTTTCATAATCTGGAGGAAGATGATTATATTTACACATATTTAAAATTGAGTCCTTAGACTACTGTCCATGAAATATGGATGTTGTACTTTTAAATCACTTAGTATAACAATTTATCAGTAAAAAAGACCTCTCCAGAAAGAAATGGAAATTGAGAGTTTTTTAAAAGTTAAAATGCACACATATTTGTTAATAACATTTTTGCTCTGTAAAGTGTTACTTATACTTTCCAATATTTGGCTGAAACTGTAGACAGACCCTTGGACCTTAGCTTTCTGGAAGAGTATGGAAGATGGGGCAGAGCTGTCAACCCAAGCAAGCAGGGATTGAAAATTTCTGTTCTGAAAATTAGCTGAGGCTAGAGACGCCTCTCTGTTTAGAAACAAAGTTCAGCAGAAGGTCTACTGAAGGCACAAACTTTGAAACAGAAAGAGACAGAAGCCTGCCACTAGTATTTCCAAGGTCTATGAAAGCCTGGCATCATGGATGAGGCATGACGCACCAAATACATGTATGGGGTAGTCCCAAACTCTTACTTAAAGCAGAGGTTAAGAGCCAGTATAAGACAAGAACTATTCATGGAATAAATATGTCCTCAGCAACTTATGACACTACATAACCTTAGCAACTGTATGAAGTCACCCTGCTATATTTTAGGACTATGTGCTTAATACTTACACTTCCCATTTATTTCCAAAATGGCTTTTTCTTTTCCTGAATGTCTCAGTTAGATCTTACTTTTTCAGTTAAGTTCCTCTTGGACACCTAATTTAAAGTAAATCTCTGTTATTCTCCCTTATAGGATCTCTTTCTTATCTTCCATTGTACCTAATTTGTAATAAGATTTAATATATTTTTCTTATTAGGCTCCATTAGTACAGACACTTTGCTTTTTGGTTCACTATAATGTGCTCCAAGCCTATCAGAGTGCCTGGCATAGAAACAACTCTCAATAAAAACTGCATTTGTTAAGTAAACAAATCTTAAATGGGCAAATATACCTCTTTAATAACTGGTTAGTGAATCAAGTAAACTGAATGGGATCGAGTACCCTGCACCATGGATAAAGCTAGGATTTTCAGGAGACCACTGACCATTGGAAAGGACAAAGAAAGTGACTTCAAAATCAAGGTAGGGTCAGCAATGAACAAGTGGAATTTGAAATTAAAAACACAATACCATTTATACTATACTATACCCCAAAGTGAAATAAATCTAACAAAATATGTACAGGATCTATGTGAAGAAAAATACAAAACTCTGATGAATGAAATGAAAGAACTAAATAAATAGATATATTCTACACTAATCGATAAGAAGTCTCGATGTTATCAAGATATTAGTTCTTCTCAACTTGATCCACAGATTCAATACAACCTCAATGAAAATCTCAGCAAATTATTTTGTGGATTTCAACAAAATGAATCTAAAGCTTATACGAAGAGGCAAAAGATCCAGGATAGCCAACACAATATTGAAGGAAAAGGACAAAGTTGGAAAACTAACATTGCCCAACTTCAAGACTTCCTATAAGGCTAGAGTAATCAAGACAGTGTGGTATTGGCCAAAAAACAGACATATAAATCAACAGAACAAAATAAAGAGTTCAGAAATGGACCCACATGAATATAGTCAACTGATATTTGACAAACTAAGGCAATATAATGGAGCAAAGATTGTTTTTTCAATAAATGGTGCTAGTGCGGGAACAACTGGACATCCATGTCAAAAAAAAAAAAATGAATTTAGAAACATACCTTAAAACCTTCACAAAAATTAACTCAAAATAAATTATAGAACTAAACATAAAATACAAAACTATAAAACTTTCAGAAGATAACATAGGAGAAAATCTAGATAAATTTGAATATAGAGATAAGTTTTTAGATATAACACCAAAGGCATGATTCATGAAATAAATATCTGATAAGCCAGACTTCTTTAAATTAAAAACTTCTTCTCTGAGCAGGACAATGTGAATAGAATCAGAAGACAAACCACAGACTGGAAGAAAATATTTGCAAAAGATAAATTTGATAAAGGAGTGTTATTTGAAATGTAAAGAGAATTCTTAAAACTCAACAATAAGAAAAATAAAATACTTGTGTAAAAAAATGGGCCAATGACTTTAGCAGATACCTCACCAAAGAAAACATACAGATATCAACTAATCATATGAAAAAATGCTCCATACCATACGTCATCAGGAAAATGCAAATTAAAACATTGAGATATTACTACACACTTACTAGAATGTCCCAAATCTGGTCATTGTCAAAACCAAATGCTGGCAAGGATATGAAGCTACAAGAACTCTCATTCATTGCTGATGGGAATACAAAATAGTGTAGCCACTTTGGAAAACAGTTTGGCAGTTTCTTACAAAGCTAAACATACTCTTGCTGTGTGATCCAGCAATCATACTCCTTAACATTTATTCAAAGGAGTTTAAAACTTATGTTCATACAAAGATGTGCACACAGATGTTTATTACAGCTCCATTCATCATTGCCAAAACTTGGAAGCAACCAAGATGTCCTTCATTAGGTGAATGGATAAACTGTGGTTCATTAAGAAAGTGGAATATTATTCAGGTAAAAAAGAAATGAGCTATCAAGCCATGAAAAGACATGAAGGAAACTTAAGTGCATATTACCAAGTGAAATAAGCCAATCTGTAAAAACTACATATTGTATGACTCCAATTTTATGACATTCTGGAAAAGGCAAAACTATGGAGACAGTGAAAACAGCAGTGACTGCCAGAGGTGAGAAGTGGGAGAAGGGAAGAGATAAATAGGCAGAGCAAAGAGGATTTTTAGGGCTTTGAAAATACTATGTATGATCCCGTAACAATGGATACGTGTCTTTCTATGTTTGTCCAAACCCATAGTATGTACTACACCAAGAGTAAACGATAGCATAAACTATAGGCTTGGGTGATTATGAGGTGTCAGTGTAGGTTCATCAATTATAACAAATGAACCATTCTGTTGGAGGATGTTGATAATGTGAAAGGCTATGAATGTGTGGGGTAGGGGTTTGTGGGAAATCTCTGTATCTTTCCCTGTTTTACCTTGAAACTAAAACTGTTAAGTCTTAATGAAAAAAATAAAGCAGGAATCCTAGATGATTAAGAGAAAATTGCTTCTTTCCCTTAAGAACTCAGCCTCTTAAGACAGGCAGAGTATCAAAGAGCTGACAGAATAGACATTAAACATAGCCAAGTTAGAGGAGCTTTCCTTGGACTAAGATGCAAATAATTAGGGAAAAGAGACTGGAATGTTTTAATTCAACTCAGTGCCTTGAGCCTGTTCCCATTTCAGCAAGCTGGGTTAACATCTGATGGAAAGAATGAAGGAAGGAATGAAGGAAGGAATGAAGGAAGGAAGGAAGGAATGAAGGAAGGAAGGAAGGAAGGAAGGAAGGAAGGAAGGAAGGAAGGAAGGAATAAAGGAAAGAAGGAAGGAAGGAAATGGTAAGAAAGGTGGTAAATGTATCTGCAGATGAGCCCACCTTGCGCATTCACATTTACATAGCAGCCAGGGACCAGTCTTAGCAGGATTGTAAAGATTTGTTATAACTCCTACTTTACTTATTGCTTTATTTTTGTTGTCTTTGGACTTTTAGGAAAGGGCTTCAGGTATATAAGGCAAAGAAAGTAGGTGAGAAAATTGGTATATAATAGCCTCTCTCTAGAAAGAGTGAGGGTTATTGGATAGAGAGAACACTAGAGAAGAATAAGGTGAACACTGGTGTTAAGCAGACCACATTGGCAGGCTCTGCACAATATAAACAAGAAAGGTAATGGGGACCTCAACTATTCGCAGGAGGGCCTTCACTGCAATAAATTCTTTAAAAAGAATAATTCTAGTTGATCAAATGTAGGGTGGGAAAGACAGGTGCCAACAAGAATATTCTGTGAAGTTACAGCATTTTTGTTTGAAATATTTTCCTTCACTCTGAGTTTATGTCACTTAGAATTTAGTTTTGAGATAATTAAAAACAATTTCCTGATAGCTATTTTAAACTCAGTAATCCTATTTTCCTTGCCTAAATGATTTATTTCCAGCTCATTTTAGTAGTTCAAAAGAGTCACGTATTTGATGACACGTTTTTAGAGTTGTGTGGAAGAAAGTTTTATATTGTTCTTGACATACTTTTGTCTTTTTAAAAAAGTATCTAACTAATCTTTTTTCAAATTGATGCAGAGCCCCTTTTTTATTAAGCAAGTTGCAGAACCCATCCTCTCCCATAGCTATCTAGCTGAGGGCTAACCATACCCCCACCCCCGCCCCCAACTTGCTGTTGACCAGCCAAGGGACCCTATTCATGCTCTGGCTGCCCAACACTTACCCCACGGTCTTCTTTTGTGGAAGATACTCAGGTTATATTTACAACACTGCTACCACAAAATTCTGCTATTTTCCTGCCTGTTTTAGTTGCAATTAGGCTGGTCTCTTGATCTCCAAAGCTTTTTAAAATTCTTTTTGATCCTCTTGGAAAGGATCAGGAATGGTTGTAAAATATTATATGGGCCACCTGTATATCTTGTCACTTGGGGAGAAGGGGTCCCTACTTTTGATACTACACTGAAAGAGACATATGTGGGATAAGGCAGACTGAATGTTGGTGTTAAAAGGAAATTTAATAATAATTTAATCTAAATTCCATATTTTTAAGATAAAAAAGTAGACATTCTAGTTATGTAAATAGCCTCAAGTTCCTTAGCAAGTTCCAGATAGAATGAGCTTTTGAAGAAAGTTTTTCAACACACAGTCCAATGTTATTTTGTGTTTAAATTAATATTTTTTTTAGCTCTTTCTCTAGCAGAGAGAAAATACTTTGCAAAGCACTTTCAACTTACCATGTTTCCTGTCATAAAAAGTTTGAGAGGACTGGGGGAGCATGGAAGTGTTGTGAGGTTTAATAAGAGGAAGAATGCAAAAAATGAAAGGGATGAATAGCAAGAGTCACTCTGATGCTTGGCTTAGGAGTAGTTTTTAGAGAATGAATCTATGTTTACTGCCACAAGTTGATCGAATACTTTCATTCAGCACATGAAACTAACATAGCTGCCCAAGTGAAAAAAGTGTTGACGATTCATAATCATTTTGCTGGGTAAAATTATGTTTGATAAGTAAGGCTGTATCTGTAGCATCTACATATGCAATTGTCTGAAATATTCATGTAAACAACCTTCCATGCCTTTGGATTTTATTGATGGTGTAGGTTGGTAAAATACTTTCAGGCCTACTGAATATTAAAAGTAAAAAATCACACAATTAAGTATTAGCATAATCTGTACAATTTGTGGTTATAATTTTCTCGTGCCTAAAGATATTTTCCCATAAGTAAATGACATATATTTTTTATCTTATCTCTGCCATTTAAAAATTTCCAAAAGAATACTGGCTGATCTCTTTAAAGTTTTAGTCTAGCTGTGGTAGAGTATAAATAAGAAACTGATAACCCAAAATGATTAGTTTAATCCATATATACAAAACACCTACTCTTATGCCCCAGAGGCCTTCTATATTCTAGTAGGAAAAGGATATACGTGATATAAACTGTAATCTTGAGGTTAGAAATTGCTTTCTAAAAGAGACAAATCCTTTTGGACCCTAAAGTGACAGTTTGTATAAAATTCTATTTGTTGAAAATACAGTTTGTCTAAGGCTGGCATTAAGTAAGAGAAATAACAGGGAAAAGATGCATTATTCTGGCTACCATCGGATACTTTCTTTAGATCAACTATAAAAAAATAGTTTTTCCTGCATAAATGACAGCCCTGAAGAGCACTGGGTATGAGAAAAGAACACAATAGAGTTTATCCTGTTGAAATGTCTGAGTTGTTAAATGGTTTAATGGAAGGAATTGTGAAGAAATGTGTAATAAGGTTATGGATTTTAATGGCTCACATACTTATATGGCCTATCCCTTTTCCTTTTTCTTTTCTTTTTGTTTCCTTTCTCTCTCTCTCTCTCTCTCTTTCCCCATCTGCCTTTCTCAATCTCTCTCCCCCGAGCCCCCTTTTCTTTTTCTCCACTTCTTCAAACTGCATTCTCTGATCTGTTTTACTGCCCTTGTTTTTTTTCTGGGGTTCTGAGTTTGGAAGGCAGTATTGAGACTGATACTGTATCCCCAACCCACTCTCATTAAAAAAGAAAATGCTGGGCTCTTTTTGTTCCCAAGTGTGAGGGGAAAAAAAAGAAGGCAGAATTATGAGGCACAGCTGAAAAGATGATTCATTAGAATGTGAGAATTTCAACCAGGTATTTAATTTTATTTTTAAATTAGTTTTATACAGGTATGCCTTAAGGAAAAAAAATTATCATCTTTTTCAGTATATAGTTGTGTGACTAACACCAGAATCAATATATAGGATTTTTTCATCACACCAATAAGTTATTTCATGTCCATTTGCAGTCAATTCCTTCCCACTACCCATAGCTTCTGATCTGTTTTCTGTCTCTATGGCTATGTCTTTTGTAGAATGTCAATGACTTCATCAAAATCAAAAACTTCTGCTCTAAAAAAGACACTATAAATTAAATAAAATGATAAGTCACAGAATGAGAAAAATATTGCAAAACACATTCGATAAAAGTCTTATATCCAAAAAATATATAAAAAACTCTTACAACTCTTTAATAAAAAGACAACTAAATTAAAATTATAAATTTGAAAAAGATTTGAATATACTCTTTAGTAAAGGACCTGCTTGGCTAATAAACATATAGAAAGAGGCATCTTTAGTCATTAGAGAAATTCAAATTTTACAAAACAAAATACCATTACATATTTACTAAAATGTCTAAAATGAAAAATATTAATATTAAAAAGTCTGGTGAGAATATGGAGCAATTTGAACTCTCATACCTTGCTAGTGGGAATATAAACAGTAACATAAACTTATTTAGTATGCATGTGTCTTTTAACCTCAACGAAAAATCAAGTACATGACTGTGTCCACAAATAGAAGAAAAATGTCTTTAAAAACATGTTTATATTCAGCCATTTGAATTTAAGACAAGAGCCTTCTGAGAGCTGAAAGACTGATCAAAATTTGGGATCTTCTTTTTTCTCAATGGCAAATATAAACAATTCCATCGCTCCAGAATAAATTTCACTAAATCTATAAAAAAAGTCTTTAAATTTATGATGGAAGACTTCATATTTAGAACATAATTGTGAGATGAAGAATCGAGCAATTTTATTTCCACTTTAGTTCCCAGTTTTCTTTGGAATGTCAATTAAGAACTGGATAAACTCAATAGTATCACACAAAATGTGTTTCTCCTGTTTTCAGAAATAACATTAATAGATCAGGGAAGGGAAGCCACCCTCATGTCTATAACCTATTTCAACCTATTTTCACTTCTTCCTTAAAGACCTATAGATCTAATCCTTTCTGTACTGAGAGGAAAGGCCCATGTTTTAATAACAAGGAAGGTGGCAAAAATTGGCTCTGAAAACACAGAAAGTAAGACAAAAATAGGAAACTGGGGAGTTAGTTATGAATTTGCATTTGGAGCATTTTTGGATTCTTGTCCTCATAGTTATACTTTTTCCTTGGAATATTCTCTTTTCTTCACATTTCAATGATCTCTTTATATTTGTAGTACTCAAGGGTGTTTATGATGTAATTAAAAGCATTTTTACACGTTAATTTGTTTTAGTTACTAGTGAGGAGCTTATATAAAATAAAATAAAAACTTGAGCAGGTAAAGTTTTTACCTTTTGTTTATAGTTAAGAAGCACAGGAGATGTTTTTAAGGTAGTGATACTGACTTGTAAGGAAATATAGTGGTGCCTACGTGCCACTATGTGCTTGTCACAATTCTTAGAAATTTGTAGCATCCAAGAATAAATCTTAATGTATAAAAAAAAAAACCCAGGAGATCCAGGACCCTAAAATGAAATGCAGACTGTATTACATGCTTATAGCATAGTCTCACTGAAGACAAAGAAAAAAGATCTGATCTAGGTAACTTTGAAAAATTGTGTTTTGACTAGAAACTGTAAGGCTAAATACAAAAGAAAATGTACACAAACACTGTAGTCTAGCTGATGAAGTTTTTTTCTCTAGTGAGTATATGTTAATTATTAAATTGCTACACACATATAATGGGACTGAACAAATAAGTAAAAGAATGGTGATGGTGGGAGCTGGGTTTCTCACCATTGGAGTGAGAATAAGTAAGGTAGTAAGGCTAAAATAAACTATGTGGTATGGATTACAGTTGGAGACATCAGTAAAAACTCATGTTTAACTTAATATAGATACAAATGATAAAGAAATAACTGTAGATAGGCTTATCCATTTGGCTGAGCACATGTTTCTGTATTTCTTAATTTATGTATTCTGTTGAAAGAATTTTGAAGCAGTGACACTCAAGTAACATTGAGCTCACCCTGGCCCAAGATCTTAGTTTCTAACACCATTCCCCAATAGTAAGAACCAGGGCTCCTTAGAGAAATGGCTAATTCGGAGCTAAGTGGAAACAATTTTTAGAATACCATCAACTTTGCTGCCTTTTTGCATCAGATTAGAACTTGATGCTAAATTGGTTAAATAATGTTGCCTATAATTTATCTAGAAAGCAAATTATAGTAAGAGAAAGAAAAATATTTAAGAAGGACTTTTCTTTCATTCTACACCATTGCAGGTCCACAGAACCTAAACAATCTGACTTGGTTCATTGGTTTTGTTACTTTAATTCACCTAGAGACAACATTTCCATCCAAGGTATTCCTGCCTCACTCAAAGGATGGAGGAAATCATTGGATTCCCAACTTTCATGTAGAGTAACAAATCTTATTTTTATGAAATAAAATAAAAACTTTCAAGGACATGAAAATATAGCCTACATATGCATATATATTTTAGATAGCTAACTTTTCTTAAAGGAGAGAATTTAAGCTTCACTGACGGCTGAAGATAACCTTTATGAGTTACAGAGTCCCTGGGAATCTTCCAAGAAATAATGAGTCTTCTGAGAGGACAGGAAGAATGAAATAATATGCCACTGTCCTAAAAAATCCCATTGCTTTTACTTTCATAAACTACCAGAGAAACTCAAATCAGTCTGGAGCTACAAAACATTGTGTACTACAAATATCCTGGAAGTGAATTTCTAATACATATTTTGGGACGTTTAAGAACTCAAGTAAAATTGAAGTCAACTTTCAGCAAAATGCAAACTTTGGGGAGTGGTGATTCATGACATTCTCTTCTTGGGAATCATGGGAACAGATGTTCTCAGTACCACACACGATGGTTATGTCAATTTCAAAATGGAGTGGAGAACTGAGGCAGCTTTCCAGATAATGCTGATCATGAAGCAACCCAGGCCTCAATTATCATGATGTCTCATGGGGCCTCCAATCTTTCAGCCTTCTCCTCATTACAAGTAAAATATTCACTTTTAGAGAATTTTCTTAGAGAAAAGATAGGGATATAAACAGATGTATGGACATAGATATAGTTCAGATATTTTAATATACTTAAAACAATACTGAGTTAATTAAAAGCTTTGATAATAGAGCTTCTCATTTAAGCTAGACAGCTGCAGTAGAACATTAAGAGAGAAAAACATATGGCTAAAAGGACAAATGGTGGAGAATTCCTAGAATCTCTGGTTGGAAATTCTCATATAAATGCAGGGTCCAATAGATCCTATTTCCTGGAATATCCTTGGGGTACATCATTTGTCCCAGTGCCATTATTAACTGTCCCACCTCCCACTCCCTTAATTTTCAAAATGTTTTCTGGTTTGAATTAACTGGTCATTCCATTTAGAAGTCATTGAGTCAAGCACCAGTTCATATTATTCTCTCAGTGTGATGGTCTGAAGTGCAGCATAACAAATCTAGAACTAACCAAACACCCAAATTTCTTATTCAGCATTTTTATACAGTTTTTATAAAGGTTTAACTCTTTAGATTCCTGGGTTTCAATAAAACATCTTCTTCCTTAACAGGGCAAGGAATCAGGCAGATAGGAAATCTAAGTATCACCTATTTAATTGATAAAGGTAAGTTGTAATATCTAACTCTACGTGAAAAATGAGTGAATTTTTAAATATTGGATCCCTGGACATGACTGCTTTAACTAGTCACAGAAGTGCTGGACACATTTTATGTGCCTGACCCTGAAGGCACCTCAGAGAATTCCTGTTGCCTATAGGAAAGCTGGTGAGGTGGGGGATGGAACCTTCTTTTGTTCAGGTTAGTCCTTTGCACTTAGAAGCTCTGCCTCAGATAAAAGTATGAGCAGGGGCACTAACAGAAAGCGTCAGCCCTCTGCACTCTGCAGGCTACTCAGCCTCAGCAAAGAGGAGGAGCTGAACCTGCATCTAGCTTAATCTTTTCAGCTGTACCAGTCAACGTGTCTCAAAGGAATGAAGAGGGTTCAGGCTTGTCACACCAATGGAGCTCCATGGGAGAAAGCATCAGCGCTAGGGAGAAGAGTTCCTCAGAAGAAACGTCATTTGTTAAGGAGAAGAGAGAGAATGTAAAAAGTCTTTAGTGTTTTGAGTCTCGTGATACCACGGTAAAGCAACATTTTAGATAAGCGGTTATGTAAAGTTTGCAGAGGTAAATGCATTTCTTAGCATTGTTGTGAAGAGGGGCAGAGAAGTTGCTCCTTGAATTGCAGATTTTGTTCCTAAACACCTAGTAATCCCACAAAACTTCCACACTAAAAATGTAGCCTCTTCCTGGGCCTACTTCTTTATTTCGATCACTATGATGCCATCAACAAACGAACAGCATAATTTGAGCTGGTTACCCATAATTAGAGTTGTTTGTGCATGAGCTGTTTTCTGTATGCTGTTGACGAATAGTACTGGACCTGGAGACATTTTATTTTGCAGATTGATTGTTCACATTGCTTGTGATCTCACATCACACTGTTGGAACCAATTGCATTATCTGACACAAATCATCATGCCTGCAGGGTGTTCATTCTCAGTCAAAATTACAGACTTCTTATCTATTTGTGGGGAAAGTGAAAACAGGGGTGTGCTGATGAGTTTCAAAGCTGAACACACTGATTCATTTCCAGGGAAGGGAAAGGTAAGAAGATGACATGTTTCCCCTCAGTGGACTGAATGAAGCTTGGCCATCAGGAGTACAGTTCTGTTTTGCATTTAGATTAAATGCTCTTTTCCCAGCAGCTGCCTGGTGATTACTACAGAGGGGATTTGATCAGCTTGGTGAGAGGGGTGATTGCATTTCCTCCTCATTCACTCCCCTTTGGCTTCTGAGCTGTTCAGGGGGCTGGAAGGCAAGTGTTGATAGCTTGCCTTTTCAGTACTGCTTTGCTTTAGAGGGAATTAGGACTTTAGGAGTGAGATGCTTCTCGTTGAGAAGGTGTCTTCTCAAGGGCAAGGGCAAATCCAGGGCATTTACCAAGGCAGCTCTATCAATAGCAAAATCAGTGCTCTAGATCTGAACGGATTATTTTTACTTTAGCTCAAAATTTAAATTCTTTTCAGTTTTTTTTTTTTTTTTTTAATGTATTGACCAGCCCCCAATTATGGAGCTTCTACAATTTTACTATTTTGGTATCATATGAGTCATTTCTTCTCTTAACTTCTTTCATTTGTCAATGATTGCTCATTTTAATTTATTTTTAGTTTTTGTTAATTGAACTGATAAAACAGATGATCAGAATTTCCTGCTGCAGTCCAGACTGTTTAGACAGTTACCTAGAAACCAGGATGTAACACTTTCTGAATTATTTGGAGTAGTTTTTCTTGTATACTAGATTAAATTATTCCGCTTGTTCCAGCAAACATGAGGGGAGAAAAAGTCAACGGTTAGAGCAGAGTAATTCTATTGTTCTTTCTCCGTGATTTCTAGAGACATCTGGTCTCATTAATCTCTAGTGCCTTGTTACGTGTGATAGACATATCCTGAACTCCATTCATCTCAAACATGGTCCATTGAAAACTGCTGTTGCATAGTAACGTGGGCAGATGACTTGAAAGAGTGTAGTTTTCAAAGTGTTTAAAAGGAACAACATTATCCAGCAGGGTGAGAGTGGGGCTCAGCATGTTCTACCTTCTGGTCACTGGTATGATATGGCCCAGGTTATAAACAGCTGAAGCATCGGTCCCACAACTGGGTGGTCTTAGCTTAATTTTTTGCAGATTGCCAATGTGGAGTAAATGTTGACAACAGCAGGATGAATTATGTTTGAGCTTCCATAATGTGGTTTCTGAGAGTCTGTGGCTTAGGACTGGCATATGGTGCAGATGTATTAGGAAATTCTCCATTAGGAACTTTGGTAATTAAATTACTTTAAAATTCAAAATGGGGCTCAGCTTATAAAACGTTCTGGAATAAAGCTGGGATGCTGTGGCAGGCTGACTTTGATAGAATTATTGACTTTGCTTGGAATTTTATAGTGAAAAGAAATGGGTCTTAAAATCAGACAGGTATAGGTTTGAATTTCACTTAGGGCAAGCAATTTAACCAACTCTAACCTTAGGGAAAGTAATTTAACCTCACCCAACCTCAATGTCATCATATATAAAACTGGGATAAAATTGTTCACCCTCAGGAACTGTGAGGATTAAGTTAGAGAAAACGTGACATATCTAAAATAGAGCAGTTATATATTTTACTCTCTTTCACAAAACAAATGAGTGTGTGAAATTTTACTACATATTCTGACTTGATTCTTTTAAGAGGCCATGGGAAAAAAAATTGCTTCTTTTGGAGATCCTTTGGGGAGTAGAAAGAAGGGATTAGAGCAATGTTAAGAACTACACAGGTAGTGAAGTCAGGTGATGTTGGGGGCTGCACTGTAGGCATCAGTAAAGTTAGCAATTTAGGGTAGGTCTTGAAATAGGAGGAATGTAGTTCAGTAGGCAATTTTAGCACAGTGCTTTTGGCTATAGGCACATTTACACCTGACTGAGTTTTTGCTATTCAATAAATTGTTTCTCAGTTTATGAGAAGCTGTTTTATTGTTTATTAATCCGCCCTCATATTAACTAATTGTTTTGTCCCCATTATGGCAGCTTATCCTTGAGAATGTGAGACTTTTGAAAAGAAAGTCCTTCTAAAAAGTTCTTACAGTGGTCACAAGGTGTACCTTATTCTAATTATTTATACAAACGGCTCTTCTTTCTACAGGGTTTAAAATTTTCAGGGCCCAACTCAATGTTTTACCTTTTTCATGAAGTTTCTTTTGATTTCTCCCTTCTTTGACATCTCTTTGCAGATGTGATTCTCTCTTCTCCCACCTAGATTTCTAATGCTTTGTTGTTTAGCAATGCTACTTGTCAGAACTCCCAGTGTAGCACTGTTACATAAAATGTGATAAGAAAGTACTTACGGATTGATTGACTCATGTTTTAGTGTAATTTATCCTGGTATACAAAAAGATGATGTGGAGATAATTTCAGTATAGATCCTCATTTGGTTCTCCTCTTCTTCCCGGGCACAGGGAAGCACACATTTCTCAGGACTCTTGCCGAGACATGGGACTAATTCTGGCCTATGAGCTATGAGTAGAGGTAAATGCGTCACTTTCAGACTGGGCCAGTGAAAAGCCCCTGCATTGCCATGGTGGCCACACATGGAAATGGTAAAGATGCAAGAAGGAACAGCTTGGATCACTAAATCACTGCTCAGAGGACAGCTGCCCAGGGGAGTTTCCTGATGTTCACTGGTTAGGTCCTGTGAGCAAGAAATAATGCTGTGTTGTGTTAAGCCAATGGCAGTTTGAGCATGATTTGTTTTCAATTGCACAACTTAGCCTCCCTTGCCTAGTTGTAGTAGAGGTTTTGAGGCATCACCTAGATCTCCACTTCTGAAAAACTCCCTCACTTCTCAAGTAACTGGCTGCTGACTGCTCACAGTTAAATACCTCTCTGGCAATTACACTAGCTAATGGAATTTTCTTGGCTCAAGGCTGACCACCTCTACAGAGCACCCTACATTTTCTGAATAGTCAATGAGGCAGCATAAAGACCCAACCCCAATGCCTCAACAGGGGACAGCTTTGAAGAAGGAGGATCAAAACTTCCTGTAGCAACTACATTTAAATTTAACTTCTCCCTCTGCCAATTTCTGTTTCCCTTGGTCCCTTACAGATGTTGTTCCCAAGGGCTCGACTCATGGAACCTTTAAATGTATATCTTTTTCAGGGTATGTTTCCCAGAAAACTAGAGCTAAGATACTAATACACAGTTGTTTCAAATTCCAGTAATAACTTAAAACTTATAGAGAAGGCAAGAGGGTGAAGTCTGAGTCCTGAGTGAATCCTTTATCCATCTAACTTGAAAAGCATACAGACTAAGACTCAGGAGACCGAGCCTCTATTGCAGTAGTTACTCTGCAAATAACTTGCTGTGAACTGCTTTCTTCATTTGCTAAATTGAGATCATACGATATGCTCTAATGAGAGCAAGGAGCTATTGTGCAGCTCAAACATTAAAGTGTCCAAAATATTATAATGCTTTCCAACTAAACTATGATTTCTCTGGATTTAATCTCACTTCACTTGCACCCAGACTGCCTGTGTAATGTCACTGTTGACTTATTTTTCTCAGACTTCCTAGCAGATTGGAGCTCTCTCAGGACAGGAGTCATTTTAATACCTTTTGGTATTCACTTGAGCATCTAGCATAATGCCTCACATCAAGTAGGAGCCCAATACATATTTATTAAATATTCCCTTTGGGGCCTGCAACCTGGAAATATGTATAGGAACTGCTATTTCAGAAAAGCTTTTAGATTCATATTAGTGAAAAAAAATGAGACAGAAGGGACATTAAGAAGACTCAGTGGGCCAACATCGGTCCTATCTCCCATTTTCACTTTAATTTGGAGACAGATTAAACCTCCTCATGAAGATGTATCAACTTTGTGTTTTAATGAATTGTGTTTGGAAAGATAGAAAAAGTGAATCAATTTTAAGCCCAAAAGACACAAAAGTACTTTTGGAGTTAGGAGTAAAACTTAAGAAATACAGTAAATGAAGAGATAATGAAACAAACAGGAAGCTTCAGGCTCCAGGTAGTAGGTGGCAAAATTATGAATGAAGGATGCAATTAGAAGTTGATCTCATTTAGAGCAGTGTTACCACTCCACCAATCATAACATGTATATACATTTATGTTAGAGAGAAGTTTCAGGCTTAGAAACTTTTGAAGTAGTTAAAACCCAGCTGTTTTGTATGCAAAATAGAATTATACCTTTGTGTTTGATATTTTGCTTTTGTCATAGTCCTGCTACATCTGCTGGAGGAGATGGAGAGAGGTCACCCTGATCCTGAGTATGTCATTATTAACTAGAAGTGTGTTAAGTAGTCAAAAGCTGTGGAAAGAAATAGACACACATGCCCCCTCCAATAGAGGGGAGTCCTGCACCTCAGCATTTCCAGCACTGTGTCCTTGTGAAGCACGATATCATGGAATATTTAAATAATTTTTATCCCCAATCAGAACAGACAATGCTGAGGAGAAAAGGAGAAATGTGTTATTGTCTTTTAGTCAATTAAAGACTCATGTAATTGTTGGCAATGACAACAAATATAAGTGGTCACCACTGTAACACATTTCAATGAAATTGCTTCATCACTATTACTATTCCAGGGATTATCTCACCAGATTGATTGTGATAAATCTTCACCAGAGACAGGAAATAGGATGCCATTACAAGATGCAGTTGGAGACCTTAATTTAGGCAGTTAGGACAAAAAGAGCATAATTTGCTTTCCTCATATACCTTACAATTCAACTCTTCTAAATAATTTGCAGTCAGTGAATTACAGTCTAAACCACGTTGCAAGTGATTTTACTTTACATATGCCATTTTAATGACCTGGCATAAGTCATGCACTCAGAAAAGTGGCCGTTTTAGATATGAGGTCTCCTCAACGTTAGCCCTCAGTTTAGGCCAAGAATTGTACAGTGGAGTGTTTTGTTTTCCTTCCCTCCTTCTTTCCTTCTTCCCCCCTACCTTCCTTTCTTCCTTCCTTCCTTCCTTCCTTCTTTCCTTCCTTCCTTCTTGACTTCCTTTCTATTTTTTCCCCCCACAATATGATCTAGAGCACATGCAAAGATTCAATGAAGTATATTTTGTTAATGGTTGCTAGGTATAGTTATGGTATGCTGAGAAACGGGCAGCAGAAAATGTCCAATTGATGGGGATATAATTGGAAATAAAATAGCTAATTCTAATGAAATGTTTAGTCTGACTAAGTGGCAATTTCAGAATTACATTTAGTCATATTGCTTCATTACAAATCCTCCCTCTTTTGTTGCATATGGACTACTCATTGTTTATATGCAACTTTTTAATAGATTAAAACATATAACATGGTGACATGTATTCAGAGTTATTCAGAGTTCGGTGGGATCTTAAGACTTGCCAACTCAATATCAACAAAATTAAGTTTTAGGTCCCTATGTATTCTCAGTTAATGGCAACTCCATCCTTATACTTGCTCAGGTTAAAAATCTTGGCATCATCATTGAACTTTCTCTAGTTCTCATCTTTTACACTGAATTCGTCAGCAGTGCTTTCAAAATATGTCTGGAATAATTCAATCACTTCTCATCACCTCCACTGCCATCCTCCCGATCCAAGTATCATTATCCTGCTCATGAGTCATTACTGTATCTGCTAACTAGTATTCCACCATCTTGTACTCCGTTAGTCTATTTTCAATAGAGCAGCTGGAGTGATTCTGTGGAAAGATAAGCTAGATTATGTCTTTCCTCCATTCAAAAGTGCCCAGTGGCTTATCTCACTTTGTGTAAAAGCAAACATTCATACCCTGACTTATAAAACCTTTCATGATCCTACCACACTCCCTTACTTCCTGTGCTCCAGCCACACAGGCCTGTCTCATGGCCTTCACACAGTCTTCTGCATGTTTTAACAACTCTTCCCGTAGATATCCATAGGGTTACCTCCTTCACTTATTCAGTCTTCACTCAAAAGTCACTCTTTGGGTGAGATCTATCTTGGCCAGCCTAATTAAAATTTGGCATTCCCTAAACATGAACATACATACACACACACATACACACACACACACACACACACATCCTCTTTCTCTGCTTTATAGTCTTTTTTCTAGCACTTATTACTGTATAACACATACTAAATTTAAAAAATTATCTCGTGTATTTTCTTACTCCTCCCCTCCCACCACTCTAAAATCCAGGCCCATCGAGGGAATGATTTTTGTCTGTTGTGTTCATAGATGTAGAAGAGTTCCTGGTGGCAAGATAGACACTCTAAAAATATTTACAGAGTGAATGGTCCTATTCTGAGTCCAAAATGTGATTTCATAGCTTCTTTTATAAAATCATGCTTCTATTTTAAATGATGCCTTATTTTCACTTTTACAGCTAGTCATGTCACCATTAACTTTGACAAAGTATAGAATAAGAAAACTGTGTGAAAAAAAGGTTGCACCTTTCAACAAACAGACAATGGAGGTTAAGACCTACTTCTAGATAGTAAAAGTTTTACGGAAGTGCTGAATTGTCATTTAATTAATTGGGGGCTTCTTAGAGTATTTAACTTGGATTTGAATCAAACAAAAACACATGATTACTCGATTCTATTTATGGTATTGAATATTTAATAAACTAAGACCTATTTCTAAAGGAATATAAAACATTTCTTGAAGGAATAATATATATTATCACTTCACAAGTGAGTACAATATTAATTTGTGAACCAAGAAATAAGCAATTTCAGGGCTCTAGTTTAGGCATTGCTAATTCCAATGTAAAATGTAGTAAAGTGAGCTAAGCCTACAGCAGTAAGAAAGGGTAGATCTTGTGAAATTATAGCTAGAATTAGAGTATTTCACATTTAGAAAATATCACAAATTGCGCTTCTGATAAGAAATCTTTGCGATTCTGAAATTTCTTCTTCAACATATCTTCTGATGGTCACCCAGCATATAGCTAAATACATTCGATGATGGGAAATTTACTATATTTGAGGTAGGTAAATAGATGTGATAATACTACTGTTTTAAATGTTACAAAGAGGAATTATTAGAAGCATGAATTTAATTTTAAGTATAAAGATATTCAAAGATATGAACAAAGAAAAATACCTCTATTTCCTGAAGTCACTGTATGATATTGTCAAGGCCAGTGCCTATGGTGAATTAAATGGAACTGGACTAAACTTTTGAAATTCTGCCTGTGTATTTCAGTGGCACCTACTGACATGTTATCTATGCTTCTGACCACTCTAACTTTGGTAAATATCTATTATCTCACAATATATTTATTTATTTGTCTATATCTACCTTCCTACCTTCCTACCTACCTACCTACCTACCTATCATCTATCTATCTAATCATACACATACATACACAAACTTCACACATTATAAAAAAGCCTAAAGTGTATTTGCCATTTAGAGATATTTTCCTTTCAAATGAAAACATTTCTCACTGAATTGCAGGTTAGGAGGTCTGGTTTCTTGTCTCAGATCTGGCATTGTATAATGTACAAGCATTTAATTTCTTCATATTTTGGGTTTTTTACTGACTAAATAATTGATAACTAAGATCTCAGTCAGTTTTAATAGTTTATAATATCATTATGAGTATTTTGAATTGGGAACA
This sequence comes from Cynopterus sphinx, assembly GCA_030015415.1. Classification (NCBI taxonomy): domain Eukaryota; kingdom Metazoa; phylum Chordata; class Mammalia; order Chiroptera; family Pteropodidae; genus Cynopterus; species Cynopterus sphinx. The sequence goes on along the minus strand of CM057379.1, from coordinate 57,158,996 downwards.
TCCATCTGTGAGATGTGAATTGATCAAAGATAATGAGAGTGAAATGCTTCAACAATATATACTGAATATCTTTCATTTACTGCTCACAGTCCATCCTTGTCTGACTGCTGCGCTCCAGGGGCTGCAGTCTCTGTGGACTATATAAATGAGCTTCGTTGATCTTAGAGCAAAGACAGGAGGAAGGGAGGGATAAAGAGTGAGGGCTATATATTCTCCCTGCTTCCTCCCTGTAGTCATTACCACAGCCTGGCTTTGTGACTAAAGACTATAGCCTCTATCAGTTAGCCCTCTTCAAAATACAGTAACTGCAGTCACCTCTTCCTCCTTCAGGCCCATGTTATCAGCCATTTGTTACTACACTCCTCTTTGTGATTCCCTCACTCTCTGACCACATGTTAGCAAATTTTTCCTTTATAGGAGTCATTGCAAATTGTTCCAGGCTATGTGGCTTCAGTTTCCTGCTGGGATTCTAACTCAGTGTTAATACAAACCCCTGGGTTGTTATAGCAGAGAAGGATGGGTATTTCGTTGCACTGGATGGATACTAGAGTTACTGTCATTAACAAGGAGCCTCCTCTTTCTGACTAGAAGGCATAGGGCATGAGGCCCCTCACATTGCCATGAGACAGGAGGATAGACAACAGTGACACCCATGATAGAGCGCTGAAAGCAGAGTGAGAGAATTTCTTTTAATATCACAGAGAGAGAAAGAAAAGCCAGTTTCAGGGAGGAAGCAGGATTTTGTAATGAGCACGTATAGAGTGAATAAACCCAGAAAGATTGCCAACCCCTACAGTGAACTAGTCACAGATGAAGGGGCTGAGGATTTTTCACAAATAGTTATAAATCCCTTAATACAAAGAGGAAATAGTTCACATCAGGTTGTGCTGCAGGTAGCAAGATTCAGAGTGTCTCAGCAGACTGAGCAGTCAAGGAGGAAGAGAAACTTGGGCCTGAAGAAAGACCAAACATGGTAACAGGTGATTGAGAGTTCTCATCAGTTTTCAGTGGAAAAAAACAAAAATCAAAAAAATCTTGAACCTAATACCAGAATCTTATTGTGTTGCACTGGATAGATATCCAAGTCCGTGAGCCATTTTGGTTTGCTATATGCACATCTACTTTAGTTAAATAGATATAGAGATAGATAGATGGTAGTGGATACATACTTAGAGAGATACATAGCTGGATGGCTAAAGAATTCTTTAAGAATTCCATATCATGTGTTAAGACATTTTCATACAATCCCAAATTAAAGAAGTCTGAATTGAGTAAAGGCCTATCTTGCAGTTAGGATACTTATGTTGGAATAGGTAATTTAAAAAGTCTGCATTCATTGAAAAAAATATACTAAACACTGAGTATATTCTGGGCAGTGTGTAGATAACCAAAATGAACCACTTTGTCTCTCCTTATGTGTGTAAAGGAAGAAACACAGTGCAGCCTTCCGGTTATATATGTGCTTCCTACAGGCTGGAATGTTTTTCTGTCAGATCACTGTGTGACTCACCCCACACCTCTTCTCTGTCTTCTCAGAAGAATGCCTCTCTGTGAGACCCCTATGATTCTCTACAAAGTTTCAATTATCTCACTTTTTATTTTATTTTTTTTAAATTTATCATTATTGTAATTACCATCCTCCACCTTAATTATAGAATAATTAAGAATTTTTTCATCTGTTTTATTTACTATTATAACTACAACTTAGAAGAGTTCTTGGTAAATAGCAGTTTATTAATTTAAAAAAAAATAAGTGAAAAAAAAAAGGAGGAAATGAGGGAAGAATACGGTAGGAAGAAAGAGAGATGCATGGGAGAGAAGGGTTACTTTTACATTTGAGGAAGGGTCAGGAAGGGCTTCATAAAGATTCTACTTTTACCTGGGTCTTGAAAGAAGAGTAGTTTGTTTCTAGGTGGAAGTAGAGGATGTTGAATAAACAAGGGCAGTGATCCAAACAATATGTCTGTCACCTTGATTTGAATGCAGCTCAAAGTTACAAATGCTTAATTACAATGTTCGCGTTATAACAATTTCCCTATCACTAGATGTATTCAAGCAGATTCTGGTTTAAAAGTGCTGTGGAAGGTTTAGAGCAATATTTCTCAACTTAGGGGATTTCGCCCTACAGAGTATAGGCTGCAATGTCTTGAGATATTTTTGGTCGTCACACTGTTGGAGGATGCTACTGTCATTAAGTGGGTGGAGGCCAGTGATGCTGCTAAACATCATACAGTGTACAGGACATCTCCCCACAACATGCAGTGATGTGGCTCAAAATGTCAACAGTGCCATGGATGAGAAACTCTGGTTAGGAGGGAACTAACTGCTGAGATTTAGACTAACCCCTGACATTTGTGCCAACACCAAGAGTCTGAGATTTTTTTTTCACGACTGGGATTTTTAAAAAACTAAATTTGTTTAGGATGTAAAGAGGAATTAAGTGTGCCCTGGATATGATTGAAAAAATTCCAAGTGTCCTGTAAAGTATGGGTTAATCTTTTTGGATATGATTGTTACAGAGTACGTTAGGCCTAGTATTTTTCTGTAGCATCTATTTCTGGATTGATTCTGGAATTTTTATTAAAAAAAGAGCTAACCTAAAATCACAATTCTATCAAAGAACTTGTCATGAATAATATTAATAGAATAGTTCATGTGAGGAATAACAGTACCATAAATGAGACTCATTTGTGCTAACTTGAAATTCAACATAAGATTATACTAATAAAGATGTAATGTTTCCTCTTGTTCCATTAAAACTCCTTTATTGAAAAATATTTTATACGAAACTATATATACAATAATGTTAATAAGGGTGGAAAACCAAAACTACAGGAAACGGGGATATTTGTAAATGCATAATTCTTTGCAAATTGACTACAGTCATTATATTAATAAGTAAACAATATAGCTTTAAGGGATTACGTCTTGAACAACTTAGAATAACTGGGCAATCTTCCATAATAGATTCAGTCATTTTTTTGTGATGTGCTTATAAAATAAAGTCATGAACTGAAACTGAAGTATACCTAAGATTGTTATTTATCTGGCATGTAAAGTGTGTATGTGATTGTATGTATACACATAAACATAAACATATAAAACAAAATATATCATTACTACTTTTGATGTTTTAAAGGTTTTCTTTGTTACCACTACCATAAATCCATTTAAAAGATGGTTATGTATTTTTTTAATTATACTATCTTCTGGGACTAGAATAAAAAGTAACTAAATTAAAGCATTGACTATTGTAATGTTTTCTAATTTGTAACAATTTAATATATATAGTGTGTACATGATATTTATGTACAATTATAAATAATAAATAACATATTTTAATTAATAAAATTATGTTCTATAAACTATATATACATACATATATATAAATATACTAATTGGAGGACTATAGAAAAGTTATGATAATAAATATTGGAAAAAATAAATATTTTGAGCTCTGTAGAATCCCAAATAAATTAGTGCATATATAATTTAAAAAAAATTACAACTCAATGGAGAGTTTCCTCAAGTTAATGGACAGAAATAGGAATACCTTTGCTATTATAATGAAGACAATATTTGGTCATCTTAATTCTCATTCCCTATAAGTACAGTGTCCCAAATGCTGTGATAGTACAATTCTAACATTTTTAAAGCCATTTTATATTTTAAAATAAGCTTAGATAAGAGAGTAAAATACTATAGAAGTTATATTAAAAATTGATTTTTGGCAAAAAAATAGTTTTCTTTTTTAATTAAAATTATATATATATATATATACACACATACATACATACAGACATATATGTATGTATGTATGTATATATATATATATATATATATATATATATATATATATATATATATATATGTACACAGGTAATGCTACAAAGATAAAAGCCTGTGGAATATAGTATATTACCATTTAGAATCTGTGTGAATGTGAAAATCTATTTTTAAAACCAGCCATGCCTTTTGAGCTCAGCTGCTTGCAGGAATGTATGGGAAGAAGATTCTCCTCATTATTTCTGAGTGGTTTAGAGCAGGGGACATTTTGGAGAACATACATCTCAGTACTGCATAGACTCAATCCCCAGCTTGACAGCTCTCTGAAATGAAATGTAACCTATGCTGTACTTCATCTCCTGGTATCTTATCCCTGGCTCACATCTACTGTGATGTTTATTTATATAAAGATGCATTCTGAGATTCCAATTCCTTTTCCTGACACCAGTTCAGATGTGCCTGAGACCAGTCGTTACCATCCAGATTTCAGCACTCACCCTTGAGAGGCAAAGAGATTGCCAATACGCAATCTGCCTGAGTGTTCTGGCTGCATCTAGTAGATTTTAAACTGGACAACCAAGTTTAGAATTTATAATATAAATGGAACACAGGTTATGCCAATAAATTTGAAGACCATAAAATGAGAAACAACCTTCTAAGCACAGCCCAAAGCATTCTCTTCAAAGGCACAATCTCTTCCCTGTTCCTGTCCCTTCATATTTTCCCAAACCTTAGTCAATTTTGTAAATTGATTCAGACAAAATTATTTTCTGCATTACTTTGTTTTAAAATAGCACCAGAAAGGGAATTTAATAAATTACTATAGAGGTTGGTAGAAAACAGGTCATCAGTCCATTCAAGTGGTGAATCCTAAATATAGTTATGAATTTATCACAAATTCTAGTGAACAAATGTGCTTGAGGGAATGCATCATTTCACCTTTAAATTATTTTTATTTTTTTTTGCATTTTTAGATTAATAAAATTTAATTTTCAGAGCAGTTTTAGATATACAGAAAAATTGGCAAAAGCACATAGTTCCTATATTACCTCCCTCTATGACGATCCCCCACCCCACATACACTCTCTTGAGCAGTTCCCCTTACTATTAACATTTTGCATCAGTGTGGTACATTTGTTACAAATGAAGAGCTAGTATTTATAGATTGTTATTAACTAAAGTTCATAGTTTATTGGAGTTCACTCTTTGAGTTATATGTTCTATGTGTTTTGACAAACCCATAATGTCCTATATCCACAATTACAGTATCATAAAGAACTGTTCCACTGCCCTAAAAATCTCATGTGTATCATTTATTAATCCTTCCTTTCATCCCAGCACTCGTGGCAACCACTGATCTTTTCACTGTCTCTATGGTTTTCCCTTTTCCGGAATGTTATACAGTTGGAATCATATAGTATACAGCCTTTTCCGATTGGCTTCTTTCCCTTAGTAACATGCATTCTTATGACTTGGCAGCTCATTTCTCTTAATCATTAAATAATATTTCGTTTTGTGAATATACCATAGTTTGTCTCTTTTAATTAACAATATAAGATTTTTAAATAAAAGTTAAAATAAGATTTTTATACTTGCAAATGTTTATAATTTTTAGATATTTAAAAAAATCATGAGATAGCATTGAATGAAACAATTTGCTATAGCGACTTCAACAATGTCTGCCTTATAAGGTTTAGTGAAGGAGAAAATACTAGATAATTTAAAGCACGTCTTTCTTAGAATAATATTTAACATAATCCGTTGTAAAAACTTTTGTCAAAATCACACAAAATAGGTACATTTGTTGTATATGGGAATCAGTTATGTGAACAGAGGATTTTTTAGGGATCTGGCAGGTACTGCTACTCGGCAAACCCACTGGACTCTAAGACATACTTGGGTTCTGCTTACTTCTGTAATGCTGGGTGTATCCTCCTGTACTCAAATCTTCCTACATTCTTTCGACTTGGAAACAGAAAGCTAAATGCCTGAAGCACTGTGGTAAGTAATTAGAAGTTCACATCTGTACCAGTTGTTTGAAAATTCAGTTATTTCTGGTGCTCTGTGTAGAAGCTGGAACCAGGGAGCAGCAGGATGAAATGAATGGAAGTATCTGCAGGTGGTCCGGAGTCGGTGGCATGAGACTCTATAAGCTCTTTTGTCCATGTGGACTGTCACTGGATGTATGTGAGGACAACAGGACTCGATGTGGGTTGTCCCTTAAAAACTGAAAATAAAATAAAAATTGGCTAAGAGTTTTATTAACTCACACGGCTGTAACTTACTCCCTATAATTTTCCCTTTCTTTCTTTAGCACTGAGTAGTTGCATATTCTACCTGATTATTACAGGAAACTCTTGGGAGTCATACTTTTAAAAATTCATGGGGCTGATAGTCAATGCTGTAGACATACCACCTAATCTTTTCTATACAATTTTCATTTTCGAGTCTCTAAGCTGCCTTTCCCATTTCTGATAAAATCATGAGACAGCCTTTTGTATATACTAATATCTCTTATTAACATATCTGATCTATGTAAAGGAAAATTATAATTAATAGTCATAAAATAAAAATGTAGTTAATAGAGAAGTCTACCAATCTGAATGGAACATTAAAGTATATCAATTCATTCTCATATGATATAGCATTTTAAAAATTGATTTTGAACTAATCTACAGGGTGTGGTTGTGGTGGTGGTGTGTGTGTATGAGTGTGAGTGTGTGTGTGTGTGTGTGTGTGTGTTTGGAAGGTAGGACCTTGAGATGTGGAATAGAGATTGATTTCAAAAGTGGAATATAATGGTAAGGCACTTTTCCTAGCAAATGTTTCTCATTCTCCAAAACCCACTGTAGCAAGTAATTTGAAATAAAGTAGATTTAGATGCCTAACTCATTATACACATAGAACAAATTAACTGATGCATAATAGACCCAAACCTTAAAAAAAAAGTACAGAAAATAGAGAGGAAAATTTTAAACTCTTTTATTAAGGAAGGTTTTCCTAAATAAGATATAAAACCACAAACTCAGAAAATTTATATGCTTAAAGACATTGAATTAAATTTTTTCTGAATGGTAAAATATACCTTAAATAGATTTAAAAGACAAAGAACAGACTCTGAAAATATTTACATCTTTAGCAAGAAAAGAGTTATGGCTCATAACATATAAATAACACCTATAAAACAATAGAAAGACAGATGTAAGTAGAATGCAAATGCAACAATAAAATCAAGATGCAAAATTTGAACAGGCAATTCACAGGAAAAAATATAAAAGGCTACTCAACATATGACTAAATGTTAAATGTCATTGAGTTAAAGGAAAAGCTATTCAAACAAAACAAGACAAAACTCTTTCTCCTCTATATAGTATAACAATTTATAGTTATACTATAAATTGTAAAGAGTGGTATATCTAGTTATAAGCATGGAGTAAAAGAAGGTAGGTACCCTCACACACTCCTGCTGGCAGTGATTGAGGACAATTAGGAAGCTCCATGAAAATCTAAAAGTCACAAACCCTTTGACACAGCAATTTTTTGGTGTTGTTCTTGGATTTTATCCTAGAGTAATATGCAACTATGCACAAAGATTATCTGTCCCAAAACACACATTTGTAATTGCAAAATCTGGCACCAAGTAAGCAGTATAACGTGTAAAATCATTATATGATATAGCTGTTAAATGAGGTAAATGTACATATCTTTAGGATATTTTGTTAATGAATTTAAAGTGCAAATTTCAGATATAGTATGGTCAGATCTGTAAAGTGTATATGAGTATGCTATTTATTAATGTGTGTGTACACTTGTATATGCATGCATGCACATATCCTTATAAGCCAGAAATAAAAGTCTGGAAAGCTAAGAACCAAATGTTAATAATCATAACCTTGGGGGTGGAATCGAGGTAGGGGTGGAGCTTTCCCTCCTATATTGTATTCATACAAAAGGAGGGTTATCTGTGAATTTTATTTTTATTTTGTTTTCTGTTTTGTTTTCATTTCATTTTCCTACATTTTTCAAAAAGCTAGAAATATGTATTTGAAATGTAAAAATAACAAAAATAAAACACAAACGAGCAGCATAATTTTGGAAATACTCTAGATTTTACATTTGAGAATGAAAGAAAATGCAGGTGCACAATTTAATCTTAGTGTTTGAATTACTTTTATAGGTCTCTAAATAGCTCCTTTTAGAAGTTACTCAAATGCTCATTCTAGGGAAATTGCTGAGCTTATTTGTATGGAAGGACCGCAGTACTGTTCATTGTAGCCAAGGGATGGTCCAGAAGGGGCCCACATGCAAGTCTCAGCAGGCTCTCCCTCTCTCTCTATCAATATTCTAAAGCTTTTCTTGCTTACTTAAGAAATAAGATTCCTAATGATCAAATACAAAATTATGTTAATATTTTGGTCATTTAAGGAGAGCAGGGTGAATACAAAATTGCTGAGAATGTGCAGCACTAAGCTTGGCCTGGACATTTGTGAGTCTGGCCTCCATTCTGTCTGATACAAAGAAGGTCTGTGGAAGTGCTCAGTTGGAACAACAGGAATGTGGTGTGTCTCTGTGGTTTCCTGTCTTCCCCCGCCCCCTTTTTTTCCACAGAGATAGGTCCTTTGGTGAAAAGACATCTGTGCTTTCTTCTTTCTTTTCAAGACTGAATGTCATGATTTAGGACACACAAATGTAATTTCAACTTTGACTGCCTGCTGGTTTATTTCATGCACCTGCTTTTGGAGGAAGGAGAGGCAGGATTTTAAGAGGAGTTTTGAGGCCAGAGTTGACATTTGACCTGATATATCCCACAGGAACAGAGAAAACAAAAGCACTCATTCAACATGGGTGATTTAAACAATAGAGAAACACATTTGTAATTAGATTTACATATCAACACATAGACTTGTTTCTTGTTATTTTTTTGCTTTTACTTAAATCGTGAAATGAAAAGATAAAGATTTCTCTTTTTATATTTTATCGCTTTATCAAATCCCATATTGGTTTATAAATTAAACTTTATTTTTTGGTTTCAGATTTTTTAATGTACCTATATAATATTTTAGTTTTTAAGCTCAGGTATAAACTGCCTATGAAAATCTGCATATATAATTTCTAGTATATGTGAATTTAATTGTTTCTAACTAAAATGTCTTCTGTTAAAAAATGTTCTTTTATATCTAAGTATTAAGCAATTCCAAAGATGAAATTGTTATGAAGAGCCATCCTAAATAGTTTTGTAAAAATGACAGCTAATAAATTGAGGATTGATTTAACAAACAATTTTTGGTCCTAAAATTGCTTTCTGTAATGAATGATTATGCAGTCCACATTAATGGCCAAATGCTTAATTGTTTTTTAGGAAAATAAATATCAGGTTAAAAAAAACAAAAACCAAAAAAGCAGACGAAGTAGTGTTTAATACAAATCCTTTGGCTTCTTTTGCTCATTAAAGGCCATGGATTTCTCCATATTTGATGCCTTGAATTAAGGGATCTCTACTACCTCAGAATAAAAGCTGCCTAGAATAACTAATTCCTTGAGGAGTATAAGTTACAGAAGCAAAGTACAAAAACAAGTAGGAAACTTCCAGATTGTAAGTATAAGAGTAATTACTTTGGCTTTATAGGGACACTGTGTATTCGCTGAAATCGATGAACAGCAGATGTCTTGAGACTTGTGAAAACATCTGTGACAATCACTTGAAGGTGAGAAAATAATCTGATTAATTTCCTTGGGGGGGGGTTGTTCTATACTTTCCTTATAAATTATTTTTCAGCCAAGTAACCTTTATTTCCATCATTCCTGTATGCAGTTTGGTAAAATATAAAGTTTCACAGTTTCAGAATACTGTTACAGGTGGATAGGCCAGGTGACTTGCATTTTTCCTCTTGTCAATAGTGCCTTCCGCTGCCACCATAGATATTAAATCTGACTATTAACTTCTAAATATTTTCTATGCTTCTTTGCTAAGTTGGTAAGACTAGTGACATAAAAGCAAAGATGAGTTACTGGCATAACTTTTTTTTTTATAAAATGTTGTTTTCATGGGATGGGGTCATGTATGGTAGCAATTGGACTAGGTGAAGCAGAAGCCTATTTCCAGTGTGTTCCTCCTGTGGCCTTCTATCGAGGAGCAATCAACTTGCATTGGCTGAGAGTGAGTACACAGCAACCTCCCTGGAGGGTCCTTTTCACTTTTCTCCATTGTAAAGCTCAGGGCACTTCTGTTTCTCAGGAAAGTTAATGTGCTGGGTTGAGTTATAGATTTTCTGGGAATCTGTAAAATAGAAGCATTTACCCTGAGAGGAAATGACCATATTATGGTGTACATAGCTCTAACTGAGGGAAGTAAATAAAGGTACTCATCCTAAAGAAGGATTGTTTTGTCTTATGCTGAGATGGAAGAGTAAATCGAGAACGCATAGAATTACATAGAATTAAGTCCTGTCCTCTTTTATTTTACTTTTCCTAGGCAGGCATTATTTATTTGTGTATGGTCACAGTAAAAAGTGACCTCAGGATGGTAACCTTAGGGACAAAGGGCTTCCATTTTCTTTGATTTTAGACCACTCTTTTACTTTCATTTGGTCTACACTATTTGTCTGTGGTCTGAAAGAGAATTTGCTAGCCCTGTACCCAAGCTTCTTCTTTTTTTTTCTTTCTATAAATTCAGTCTCTCCTACTTCGCTCTGCTGATTTATCCACTTAACTCTACAATGACAATTACTAAACTTAGTTTAAAAGAAGATGAGAGAGGTCAACTTTGTAAGGCAAACACACACACACACACACACACACACACACACACACACACACACACAAATTACCATCTGCTTAGTGAGTGCAGCTGCTTTGAGGGTCTTTATCTGATACCCTCAGGGGTTTAGTTAACTAGAATCTCTAGGTCTCCACAGCCTAGAAACAGCTGGAGTTGTGCTGCACATCTCTTCAAGGTTCGCCTGAGTAACAGCTGGTTTAGCTACAGAACTGAAATCTGATCACCTAAAATCTCTCACACAAGAAGGAAAAGGAAAGAAATACTCTCATAGACTATTAAAATCCAAAGAAGCAGCTCAGGGTGAGTCTACTATAGAGAACGAAGTTTGCTAAGGCTTCCGTGCAGAAGTTCACAGTGAACAGTAGACAGAAATAAATACAAAATCACTTTATTTTAGACAAAATCCAACCCATGGGCAATGAATGGAAAAGACTTCTTCAGAAGAGAAGAAAGAGAAGCTGAGGCTTTCTCTGAGGAAAACTCAGGAGGAGGTGAGCTGGAGGTGATAAACCGGAAACTTCTACCTGCTCAAAATGAGATTAACACTGATTTGTTTTTTCACTAAAGCGCTGTTTCATCTATCAGCCCTTGCCTTTCCTACCATGTCCCAAACAGTTATTCTGGAACTGTCACCAAAACATTCAAGTGCTGAGCAAAGATACTTAGAAGAAGCTGAGGAAGAGAAGAAATAGATGCTTAGGGATTTCCTGAATTCGAAAGAGGCCAGGCATACAAGCAAATCTGAAGCATTAACAAAGTCTAAATAAAATCAAAATGCCAATTAGTTACGATACAATATAATTACTTATGTATCTGTTATTTGCAAGACCCTGGGATAGGGCTATATAGGAACCAGTGTGAAAAAGATTTCTGATTCAGAGAACCAAATGTCTAGGGAAGGAAACAGATATAACACACAGAGACAGAAAATTTTGGAGGATGGAGCCATGAATCAGAAAGCAATAAGGCACAGCTCAAGGTCTACAAATCACCTGTCATGAAAGATTTTTTTCTTTTTCTTCTCCCCACCTAGGCAGTTTTATTGTGATATTTACGCTAAGGTTTCCGTGCCTCTTCACCATCTCTTATCACTGGACACTAGATTTTAGTCCTCCTTTCCATTACACCTAAGATAACTTCTACATAATTGCATAATTTATTTGTTAATCTCTTGATTTGCCTTTGCACCTTTGGCAAATTTATTTTACTGTATTAGAATGAATGTATTTCTGTGTTTATTGTTTCACTTGATCTATTTATCCTTTAATTGATTCCACATCTTGAATACTGTAGCATTTAGTAAATCTTTGGAACAGGTAGTATGCGTCCTCCAGCGTTGTTCATTTGCTTCAAAATCACATGTGTTAGTTCCTTTGCCTTTCACAGAAATTTTAGAAGAAGCTTGTGAATATCCACAAAAAAATATTGTTGGGATTTTAATTTGTTACTTTGTTGAGTACATTGATAGATTTTCAAACACTGAACTAGTTTACCTTTCTGGGATGAATCATACTTGGTCAAGATTGATTATTCTTTTCATATGTTGCTCTATTCAAATAGTTAATGTTTTGTTGAGGATTCTTGTGTCTACGTTCATGAGATATTTATTCAGTACTTTCCTTATAAAATTTTTGTCTGATTTTGGTACTAAAATAATGTTGGCCATATAACATGAGCAAAGCAGTATATTATTTTCTATTTTCTGGAAGGTAACTGCATAAATTTGGTATTATTTTCCCCATATATTTGGTAAAATTCACCAATAAAATCACTTGGGCATGAAGTTCTTTTTAAAGAGGACTCAATTTCTTTAATTGGTAAGGGACTATTTCAGCTAGTTATCTATTTCTTCTTGAGTAAGTTTTGGTAGTCTGTGTCTTTTGAGGAATTGATCTATTTTATATATTTTTGAACTTATGGACATAGAATTGTTCCTGGTACTCCTGATATTAGTAGGTTGCATTTTCTCTGATTTTTTTTCTCCCTCCCGTATTAGTCTTGCCAGAAACTTACCAATTTAAGTTTTCAAAAAAACAGTTTTTGGTTTTACTGATTTTCACTTATTACTTTTCTGTTTTCAAATTCATCTACTTCTGCTCTTTATCATTTCTTTTCTTCTGCTTGCTTTAGATTTAGTTTGCTTTTCTTCCCCTAGTTTCCTAAGGCAGAAACTGAGATTACTGCTTTAAGTCCTTTCCTCTTTTCAATACGAACATTTAATGCTAAAAATTTTCCTCTAAGCTCTTTTTGCTGCAAAACTCATATTTTGACATGTTGAATATTCATTCATTTCACATTATTTTTATATTTTCTTTGAGATTTCTTCTTTGATCTATTTTGTCCAATTTTCAAATATTTGAAGATTTTAAATAAAATCTTTGTTAATTTCTATGTTAATTTTATTATAATCTGAAAATATACTTCATATGTTGCTTCTATTTGAGTTAATCCAGTTAGAAGTTGTGATGTGTTTGTTGCTACTGTGTGTATCCTCAGTGGACCATCAGCTTCAAATTCCTACAGTCACACTTTGTGCTTGGCATGGGAATTTGTATGCCATAGTAATATCCTGTCTGTGTGCTGCTCTTTAGGTTGCTGCTTAAAGCTTTTTCTCAGAAAAGATCTCTTTGCACGCTTGCGTTCTGCTTCTGTCCTCTCCCTGTAATAGTCTCCTTTTACTTGTAATTTGATGTGTGCTAGTCTGCTAGCAGAAGACATTGTGACAGGGCATTCTCTGATGTTCATTAAGCCTCAGTCTTAGACATTGACTCTTGAGTTGCAGGGTTGTAGTCTTTTCTTCTCCTCCTTCTTCTCAGTGCACAATCCTCTTCCTTGCCCAGTTTTTCTTTTTTTCTCTGTTTTCATCCTCAAGCTGACCTAAGGGTGAGACTTTTTCCCTTCTCTCAAGGTTGGTTGCTGCTCCCTTCCTCCAAGTCAGTTCTACAGTGAACACACTCTGAAACATTTCTGGATTTTTCCATGAGCGCCTGTTGGAATTCATGGAAGAAAGCCTACAAGAGCATGCCATCTTCTCTAGTTTTTTTTCTCTGGGCTTCACACTGTCCCACCAGCCCATAACTCAACCTTCACCAGCTCTCCTCACCAGCATCTGGTTTGGGGTTGTATCTAATCTATGGACGCAAATGCTCATGTTTCCTCTATCCTTGAAGACAACGATCTGTTTTCAGATTGGGCTATTGATTTACTCTGTGAACTCAGGTTTCTGATGGGTCCAAAAATCATGAATTTTAAGTTAATCTGACACAGCACTTCTTCCAGCTCACTAAATCTTGAAAATCTTCACTTAGTTGTTTGTTAAAGTTTCTAAGAAGAGAGAGAGAGAGAGAGAGAACTCCCCCCATTGTGAAATAGTTATTGGTTTCTCTTAGTACATAAGACACACTTGTCAAAAACAGGGACAGTCAAAAGAAGGCAAGGAGGGTGGACTTCAAGAAGAGACAAGTAATATAGCTTTGCACCTTCTTCCTTCATCTAATAGAAAACTCTACATTTAATACGAGGCTCAATATTACCCTGGTTCTTGAATCTCCAGATTAGCCTTGATTTTAGAGATATAATGAGAGACACAGGAAAAGAGAGTTCTTCTAGAGGCCAACATGTCAGGTTAACCATTATTTAATAAATATTCTTTATCTGTTTTTAAAATTTTAAAATAGACATATAATTTTTTTTTACTATAAACTTCCCTTAATTTTATTATGGCAGACAACAGATTATAGCATTGATTTAGGAGACTAAGAACACTGGAATTCTCATTTTGTCCTCTTCAGACTTTTGATAATCCCTTTGAATCTCAATTTTTTAAGATATGCAAATGAAAATAATACTACAATCTCAACTATGCATTGGAATGAGGAAAATCTTATAATGCAATGATTTTGAAAGCCATTCAACAAATAAATACCTATTCAGATGAGTAATGCAATTTTGTTCTATTATCATAGATTATTAAAACAAAACTGGGGAAAATACTTAACCTTCAAGGCCTGTGCAGAATCAGAGCATTCTTTCTTCTGCATAGTTTTGGATAAACACTGAAAATTGCATACACTTTTCCATTTTTCTCAACTGTTTGCTTATTACCAGCAAGCTGTTACAACTAATCAACAGTTACCTCAGAAAATTACCACACAAATGTTTTCTGCTTTGATTGTTCTCCAGCTACACGCGTTTTACTTGATTTGATATTTGTGTTGCCAAGTCTTCACCATCCATAAGTTTTTCAGTTATCTCTATAGAGAATTTCCTCAGCTCATAGATTTATTCATTTTGTACTATTTTCCATTTCAGAGGTGACATTTTTTGTTTTTCAAGTCGTTAACAACCTAAAGTCTTGACTACAGCAAATGAAACCTATTTATGCAAGCTGAAGCTCAAGTAAATCATATGAGTAACCAATATGAGAAAAGAAGACACACATGTAGAATTCTCAGGGTTGGAAGAAAATTCAGGAACTTAGGTTGCTCTTTCTTTTCTTCCTAGGAGTGTTGACTTTCTCTAAGATTTTGTTGTCTTTAAGTTGGCTCCTCTCCTCTTATGTCCATCAGTGTCCACAGAAGGGTCTAGTTTTTATTCCCTCAAAATTTTGGGCTATACTCAGTTCTGATTTGCATAGTGCTGACTGTGACCCAATTGCTATAATTTTAGAATTTGAAGAAAGAATTCCAAGTATCCATTTAAAAGGATGAATTAGTGATATGGAGGCTGACAAAATATTCACAGAAATCTGAGAGACCCTGTATACTGATTACAAAGAAGAGCCCTGCTTCAACTTGTTTTCATTCGCCCCTACTCATACATTCCATTTTGCTCCCTTGATGTGTTGGACAAAGCTCAAATCCCATGTTCCCCTTGAAAAATGACAATTACATTTTCTATTGTGCTGGGTTTTATGTACAAAAGACTTTAGTAAAAAGTATATTTCACATACAAAAATATATTAATGAGGTATAAGAACTACAAAAATAGAATTCTGCACTAGTTTTCTTCAGTCTTTCAAATAAAGATTATGCATACACTTGATTTAGTAAATATAAATTTAAGCTTCATATGAACTAAGACTTTATTAATCACTGACTTCTATTTATTATTATTCTTTTGGTGAATCAGCATTATTTAATTTTTAGTTAATTATTATTATTATTTTTAATGTAAGTAGGAACCTAAGCTCAAGCAGATGATAACGATCACCTAGACTTTCATCTTAGGCGCAAATTGTTTGAGAGGGGAAACAGAATTTCCTACCATTTTCTTAGAAAGAGAATAACTAATTATACAGAACAAATCTTAATAGTAACCACTTATATATTTGCTTAACTCTTAAATACCTTTCCAGTATTTCATTTAGCCCTCGTATTTAATTTGTGAAATATACTGTCCTTATAATTATTCCTATTAAAGGGAAGTATACAGATAAGAACAATAAAAAGCCTTGCTCAAATCTAGGGTTGGACTCACAGATCTTTTTGCGTGTTTTCCACAATATAGTGCTGCCTCCCTGTAGTTATCAGTTTCCATATATTGGTATATATTATGAGATTTATCGCTACACAAAGATTTCTATATAGCAGTATTTATGTTTGTTTTCTTATGTGATATAAATATTTGTTTCTTAATGAAGAGAGACATAATGGTATAAAAATTGTGACTTATTTTAATTTTTTTACTTGATTTCCCCCTTTAGAAAGCCTCATGATCATGCACGTTATCATTCAAAGTATCTTCCATCTTCATTTAAAGCCATTGGTAATTCTTGTGTGCCAAAATCCTTCCCCAAAGTCTGATTAGACCTGTAGTATTAATCATAATTATCACCTCCAACAGTCAACATAAGGCTTTAAAAATATATTCCGTAACTCCAATTTTGCATAATAGTGAGTTGGAGTTTGCAAAAGAGGTATCATGGAAGGATAATTTCTAGCTAGTTAATTTGAATTCTTTCTCTCCCAGAACTCATAACCAGCGTCAAAGGAGCAGTATTTATAAATACTGTTTTTTGTCGTCTGCTATGAATAGTAGTGAGGCCTAGGCATCACTTTTTGAAGTTTCTAAAGATAAGAATAATTTTGATGCACAATAAACCAAAGATCTTGCAGTCCTATCCTTAGTAATAAGACTTACTATCTACAATACCATCACTTTGTTATTCTAGGAAATTCCTGCTTAGGAAAATAAAGATGCAAATACCATATTGTTTATTTCACAAAAAAATTCCTGAAAATCCATATATCTAATAAGACAAATCAGTACTTTGCTGAGCTGGGATTATTAAACTGCTTCTTACTCTTCAGGTTTCCTTTCAAACTCTCATATCTTCATGTTCACTAACCTTAAACTATCATATCACAACCTTAACTCATTTCCTATTAGGTCCTCAACATCAAAAGACCTTTAAACTAATTTCTTCAAATCTACAGTTCTCCCAATTTTGTCCTCTTCTTTCAATATGCTCCTAAGACAAAATAGTGGTTTCTCTTATTGTAGTAAATAATAATCATGGCTTTACTCAATGAACAAGGTATTTTTGTGGTCTCCTTGTGTTACTTACCCTTCCTCACTATTATATCTGAAGTGCTGTTATAATTGTGCAACAGCTATTAATCACATCTTATTTTTTCTATTAAGGTTTACTCTATCTGGAATATGGAGGCTGCATTTTTTTAACTTCCTTTAAAAGGAAGTAAAAATCTAAGACATATCTATGGAGCATAAGTTTCTGGGCCAATGAAATATATATTTTTTGATTTTATTTTAATATAAATTACTACTACTTCCACAGTACACTCTTGTTGGAGTAAAAAATGTGCTTTGGAATCCATTTTACTGTTTTACTAGCAAAGAAATTTTTTAAATCTATAAAAGAATGCTTAGTAAGTGATAATAAGATTCATAATTTTTTGATAAGAAATTTATAGTACTCTGACTTGTGATAATAGCTATTGCCCTAGAGACTCTAGAGTGGGAGGTACAAGAACCCATGAAAATAACAGTATTAGCCTTAATATCATACTTACCCTATTTAGCTGATATTAGGTGAAATGTATTTCATTGTGATAGCAAATCAGGAAGTTATTTTGCTCTCTCCCTTGCAACTTGATAACCCTGAAACAATTGACTAACAAAAATATATTCTCATTTTAAATTTTGTAACAATCTTCTTCCCTCCCTCCCTGTCTTTCTCCTTCTCGCTCTCTGTATCTCTCTCTGTTACACACACACACGCACCCCTCTCTCACACATAGGCATGCGTGCACACACACACACACATACATTCACATACACATATTAGTATTTCTTTTCCCAACATGTTCCTCTTTTCCAAGCTTCTTTAAGCTATAATGGTAGTTTGTTTATTTTGTTTTGAGTTATTCTGGTTAATGCCAGCAATGGCAAGTAATTCCTTTGATCTTGAAATTGTGCTGTATGTTATTTGCCTGAATCTTTTCACTTCAACAAAAGCAAAATCTGAAAGGCCTTCATTCTTATTCACCTACATTTATGGTAAAGATGTCTTAGGAAATAAGAGTTGTAGTTTCATATAGGTTCTTTGTGGAGTGTGCACGTGTGTTTATGTGTGTGTGTGTGTGTGTGCGCGCGTGCACACGTGCTTTGGATGCTGACCCTGACAAAGTTTCTCTTCTTGACTAAATTTTATTCAAGTTCTTCTGAGCCCTTTTCTTGGGCTTGCTCCTTGAGTCACAACTTCAACAGATGATTATTAACACGTGTGTCATGGGAGTGCTCAATGATGAGTAATTCAAAGGGGCAGTTAGAACTTAAGCTTACATCGCATCTTAGCGAAGAACAATAACATTGTAAGGAAGTGGCGAGATATAGAAAAAGAACTTTGAGCTTCTAGGAAGGTAAACTGTGAGAAGGTAAATGTGAGAAGGTAAATGATGTATGGAGGAGTTAATACAAGATAAGGGCGAGTTAGTAAAATTTGTTATACAGGTTCCTCTGAGGCCATCTCTGGGGTGATGTAAGTCTAGGGTTAAGACCGTGATTGATTTCTGTCCCTCCTGAAAGAGAGGAGAGAGAGGATACCTTAACAAATTTATATCTTGCTTTTAGAAAAACAGAGGAAGACCATAGAGAGCTTTTCTTTTCTCTGCTCCTTTTCAATTGCCTTCAGCTCAAAATAATCCTTCTGAAATATTTGGGGGTGGCATATTCTGTTACCCTTCACCTGCAGAGCCCAGTTTAGCAAGAATACTGCTAAGTCAATTGAGAGAAAATTCTCCTCTTGATATACGATCAAATTTCTCCTCCCACCATTCTTGATACCTGATTACCCTGACCTGTCATTAGCAAGAATACCCCTAATCTTGATGCCTCCTCTTAGTAATTTTCCATCCATTGACACCTTCATTCTGCTCATTGCTCAAATTTTCAGCTGTCTTTGCTGTATTTGGAATTAACCTGATCTCTTCTCCCTATTGGAATAGTCTCAACATCTACCACAATAGATCTGAATAAAGTTTTCCTCCCTACTTTATCCAGTGTCAGAATAAATTTTTCTTTAACATCTTTATTATCAACTCTTCAGCCTAGTTCTGAACCCCACAGTAACTAGTAAAATGGACTGGAATTTTCTCATTCAGAATTTCCAGGGTGTAAATGTCTTCTGACTGCAATTGCATCTTTCCTTTGGAGTTTGTACAATGCTGTTGGGACAGAGGCTCTGCATGCACATTCAAGACATTCAGAGCTACAGTAAATATAACTGCAGATGGGGACTAGATGCAATGGTTTTCCAACTTCCTTACCTAAAGGTTTAAGCAGGACTCCTATCACTCCTTTTTGAGAAGTCTCAGAGGTGATACACAATAGGAGAATGTTAGAATAACAGAAAAAGAACAACAAAAAAATATTCCAAAGTGAGAGCAGAAAAGGGTTGATAAAAAAGCAAAAATGCAATCTAGGGTGGAGAGACTAAAATTCATGAGTGAAAGATGAAAAGTAGTCTCACTGATTTTCAAAACATAATCTTTTATTATTTCTTTACTCTTTCCTTTTCCTTCTCCTTTCTTTTCCTTCCATTTTTTATTTTCTCTCCCTCAGAGATAATCAAACATTGTATCATTTATATGTGCTATCATTTACAGGTCCTTTATAACTCTGATCAACATTTTATATGTATTATTTCAACAATCTTCAACATAATGCTTAAATGTTGATATTATTATATCTCTTTCACAGATGAAGAATTTCAAGTATGCAGAGATTAAGTGACCTGCTTATGGTCACACAGCCAATAAGTGGCAAAGTGAAAATTTAAACTTAGTCCTAACTAAAACTTGTTCTTTGTTATGTTACCAGAACTTTTCAAGTTTTAATGTGCATACCTAAACGACCTGGAAATCTTGTTAAAATGCAGATCCCAGCTCAGGAGCCCTGGATTGGGACCTGAGGTTCTGCATTTGTGGGGGATGCTGACACTGTATTTATTTTGTCAGACTAAGTAGCATTTGATGGCCATTAATTTGAAGTTGGGAAGTGTTCATTGATAATGTGCTTACTCATACTTTTCTCATTTCTTTAGTATATGTTTTAAATACTACAGGTTAATTTACCTCAAAGTTTAATTTATCCAAAGATTAGAACTTTCCAGTATCAGAAGAATTGCCCCAAAGACATTCTCCTTCAAAATTTTTGCTTAGTAGCACTTTTTGTCTTCAGTTCATCAATCCAATTTTTTATTTCACTAATTGCTTTTTCTTCCTCTCCTCTGAAGTCTCTTTAATTTATATATATCTTTTGGGCACCTACAAGCACAAAATTGAATGCTTTATTCCAGGTGCAGGCCCATCATTCATATGAAAAATACCACATCACGTCTCTCTGTTCTATGACACAAATGATACAATCTCTCCTAGTATTGAGTCTAAAAGAACCCTGCATGATTTTAGGACTAAACTATATTGAAGATGTCTATCTAATTTGACATTGTAATTTATAGCTTCAACTATCTGTGTTTCTTCAAAAGAACTAATTTATTTCTTTGAAGTTGGATGGCATGTTTTTTCTTATACCATGCATGTTTTATCTTTTTTTTTTTTTTTTTTTTGGTTACTAATGTTAGCACACAGCCATCTCCACTTTCTAATTTGGGTTGCTTGTTGGTGGGGAGCATCTTTCATATCCTTTATAGCTTGTAGACTGCTATCAAGGCAGAAACATATTCTTCATTTTTCAAATGCCACTGGGTTGAAATGATAGAGCTCTGAGGCTAAAATTTTCAATTGGTTAAGAGTGGAACATCAAAATTTTCATTTTTTCCTCCCTCTATCACTGTGCTTGTGATATCCTTAGCTACCTAGAAATGTTTCATTTGAAAGTTCCAATTTGATCTTAGGTGTAACAGGAGGAAAAGGCCAGAAGAGTTAAGTGGAGAGACTATACTGAGCACAGGATCTTTCAATTATATTTACAGATATTTAAAGATTAATGTATCTGCATATAAGGAGCTTGTGTTCAGTTTATAGTTCAGGCTTGGTGAATTGTTTTTTGCAATGATAACTCCACTAGAAGGATAATAAAATTATTTAATAAAGACAGTTGGGAAAGCTTGGAAAAAATCTCATTGTGTGTGTGTGTGTGTGTGTGTGTGTGTGTGTGTGTGTGAGAGAGAGAGAGAGAGAGAGAGAGAGAGAGAGAGAGAGAGAGAGAGAGGGGGAAATTAGAGGAAAATAAAAAAAATGTTTTTCCTGATTTTTCCTAATTAGAATTTTCTATCACAAAACCTTCTTTGATTCTATAGTTGCTATCATTTTTTTTAATTCAGCAAATACATATTGAGGACTTCCTATGAGTCAATGATACGTTAAGGCACTCAGAATTATTAGGTGGGGTAAATTTCTACAGACAATTAGTTCTTATCTTTATTGTAGTCCTAGATTTATTTTGTACCAGGGAAGCTTCATAGGAGAGAATTAGAGGAAGTTGCAGAAAGATTTACTGTGGAGAGGTATTTGGGTAGGACCTTGAAGACCAGGCTGGGATTTTTATTGGGTAATGATAGGTGAAACAAAATGACATGGATTTTGCAGGGAAGTATTCCTGTGTAGCAAATCCCAAAACAGGGCTTAGTTGCTTGTATCATTAGAATAATAAATTTAAAGTTCCATATATTGTAAAACTTTTACAAAGCTTTTATATAATAAAGCAATATTTCCCTGGAGAAAGTACAGTTAGGATGGACATGTATACATGTACATTTTTTCCTCCCAAATACAGTGGTTTTAGGGGTCTAAACTAAACTCTATTCAGTTGCCCAAGTTATATTTGTTTAAATACTGTTTTATACAAAATGGAAAAAAGGAAATGCTTGCCAATAACAGCGCTGGACTGGGTTGAGGTGAACTGTATGTCAATTGCATGCTTCATTGTAGAACATACTGTTGGTTGCCATATACAGTTTCCATCAGCATAAACTTAACTGCTTAAAATTCTATGTCACATATACAGATTTGGTTATCTATGACACCTACAGAGATCTTCAAACTCTATCAAATACCTGTGATATTTATATTTGACTCAATATTTGATTTTGATTTTTGGTTTTACAGTGATTAATTTAATAGCAACCATGTGAAATTATAAAAATGATTAATAATAATAATAATAATAATAATTACAGTTAATATTTATTGGGCATTTACTATGTAAAATACTATGCAAAGTGTTTTACATAGCATTATGTCATGTAATCCTCACAAAGCCTTATGAATCAGATATAATTATGAATTCATTTTATTGATATGGAAACTTTTGCTAAGAAAGATTAAATAAATTGTCCAAGATTATTTATTGTGGGGCTAAACGAAGATTCCAATTTCCATTTTTCTTAATCAAAAACGATATATATATATATATATATATATCATTCACACACTATATTTTTATGTATGTTCAAATTCCCATGTCATATGAACAGTTACCTCAATGTAGCAATAAGTTGACAATTAAAAAACTTATACAATGTAAATTCTATAAAAGAAACAAAAGGGAACTATGTGTAATCCTTATAACCCAAGAGCATGTGTTAGTAAGTTAACACTTTATATCTATTATTCAAATACAATACTATGCTAAATGGTATAATATAGGAAGAAATCCATATTTGTGAAGAATATAGAAAAAAGACTGATTTTTTAACTAGAAGACTCTGAGAAAATTTTCAAAGAAGGTATGAGCTGAAATGAAATTTAGGGACTATTTAAAACTCCAGCAGTTGCTCATAGACTTGCAGGGGAGGGAGCAACTGGCAAACATCCAAGCAGAGACAGAGGGTCCGGAAATAGAGGATATGTTTAGGAAAGAGCAGGTGCATTGAGACATGCAAACCATAGAAAAGGGGAGGGGGGATCACTGATATATAGAAAATAAAACTGGAAAATTGGGGAGAAGTTGCATTCTAAGCTGAATCAACTAGACTTTACTAGTAGGGAACTGGAGCCATCAAAAGTTTTTGAACTGTCATATGACAATATCAGATCTAGGTTTTACAGGGATATGTAAACACTAAATATGAATAGTGGTTTCTACAGAAACAAGGAGTCCTGTTAAATTGTAGGAGGACGTGAGCTGCTGAACTACTGTTTTGGCTACGGCCTGGAAAGACAGCATTTATACTCATTTGTGGTTACTGTGAAGTTAAGCTATAGTGTATATTATAAATTTCAAATATAAATGTCTTATTGATACTTAAACAGAATTTGAGTGATATATTTATTATCTGAAGCAATCTTTACTTAGGTCACTTGCTACTAATTCTTTTATTTGGGATGTATGAGATGTTTCACAACATCAGCTGATTTAAAGTTTCTAAGTATTATATAACAGAATATTTATTCTTAATTTATATGTTATTCTAAACATTTTCATAGAAAATTACCATTCTAACTCCTGGAATTTTGAAAGTACTCTTATGCCAAGTAAATTTTAATATAACTAGGGTAGTTAGTTTAAAAGGAGAACGATAGTCCAGAAGGAAGTTTTAAAAAATTGATGGAATAAGGTTCTTTCTTTTAAAATCCTGAGGAAGTAATTCTTTTTTGACAAAGAGAGGGATCAGATGACTTACTGGGCCATTTTCAAACTTCAGTTTTCATAAGTCTGTGATTCATACATAAGAGAAATTGTTTTATCTCCTGACTGATGGTCCTCTCAATCTCGGTTCCTCACCCCCTGCCACCAAAAATAAGATTCCTCAAGTATAAAAATATTTCAAGCAGACTTTTTGGCTCTGTAAGTCTCCAAGTGATAAATACAACCCTCAACATTGCTGTTTGAGATATTAAATCACCTGAGGTTGAATTCATAGAATTCTAAAGATAGATTTTGTTCAACCAACCCCTATTTTATACCCAAGTCCAGATTTCTCTGACATTTTATTAGAAACAAAGTTCAGAAAATTAATAAAAAATAATTAAATGCAGTGAAAGGACCCTTTAAAGCATAGTTTTTCAGTTACCATAAAATTATATTTTATTTCCATGACTACCCAATTATGTTAATTATCTTTATAATTTCATTAAGAAAATCTTCAGCACTAGAAATGTGCTCGGGGCAATATGTCAGACCAGATAGCGCAAGGGACTTTCTTACTACAAAATGTTTAGATATTGCATGAAATGTGTATGTGTGTATATTCACAAGGAATAAAAGCAACCTCATGCAGCCACAGTAAAAAGTACAATTATCTGAAGTAAGGTACCAGTATCAACTCAGTATTCCCCAAATTAGGTTCTGAGCTAGTAACACAAAGTAGGGATAGATAAATATGAGACTTGAAGGCTACCTGACAAGAAAGTGGGTAGAAATGTACTTGGTTTAGTAACACTGCCTTGTTCCCAGCAGAAGCGAATGCAAATCCTGCCAAGGAAAAACCACTGTCAATTTTTGCCAGCCCAATACCCATATAATAAAATTAATCAAATATGAGCTCGCAGTTAAAGATCATCCTATACACAGGGAACCAAATCACCATGTAATAGAGTCAACAAAACAATAAACAACATATTTGAATTTTCTAAGATCAAAAAATTTCAAATATCAGATACAATTCTAAATTTCCATATGGGAATTGTTTACCAAAGTAAGAATAAGACAAAAATAATAATTAATAATAAACTATAGAAATGTTCAGATATTTTATAACTATATCATTTAGGGTTCTCTGAAGAAATAGAACCAATACAATCTATCTAACTGTACACACAAATAATCTTATATATCTATATAGATATATATCTGTATATATCTATATATCTTATATACATATCTACACATATATAAAGATCTATCTGTCCATCTATCTATTCACCTATCATCAACTGCATAATCTACCTATCTACATTTATTTTAAGAAATTGGAAGCTTGTGAGTTTGTAAATTATAGAACAAGTAGGCAGGCTGGAAACTCAGGCAGGATTTCTATATTACAATCTTTAGGTAGAATTCCTTCTTCTTCAAGAAACCTGGTTTTACTCTTAAGACCTTCAACTAACTGGATGAGGCCCAACCAATTATCAAGGGTAATCTGCTTTACAAACAATCAACTGCTAATCAAATGCTGATCATATAACAAAATGCTTTTATAGCAACATCTAGATGACTTTTTGACCAAAAGACAGAACCATAGCTTATCCAAGTTGACATATAAAATTAAACATCATGATAACAAATAAAATTAACTTTTATTTTATACATAAAATAAAAATATATAACCTTTAAAATTTTAAAAATTGATGAATTTAGCAGCAGATTAGACAGAATTAAATTGAAAATATCATAGTGGAAGATATATATGAAAAAGTTATCTAAATGTACAAGAAAATAGAAATTGAAAGAGTAGCTAAGAGATAAGAACAGAATAAAAAGTTCTAACATATCTAACTGGAGATCCAGAAAGAGATAATAAGATGAAAAGAAGAGGGGTGATATTTGAAAAAATAATGACAAAAAATTTTCATTAAGTAATAAAAGGTATAAATTCCCAGATAGTAGAAGCACATTATATAAGCATGAATCAAACCAAACCAAACTAACACTACACATAGTCTTCTAGTACCAGCAAATATTGAGAAAGCCCACTACAGCATATCTAAATTAGTTACACTAATTAAAACTAAAATATATAGACATAATACCAAAAGCAACTATATGAGTACTCAGAAAAACCAAGGCGCAGATAATTTTTATGGGGGGAATTCTATCAATTCTATAAAATCTTTTATATTTCTCATTTCACCTAATTCTCCTGATATTAAAATAGATCTTATAAGGAAAGAAACTACATGTGAATAGCTCCCATAAACATAAATGCAAATGTCTTGGAATAAAATATTAATAAATCAAATATAGCCATATATATATGTATATGGCTAGATATATATGTGTGTGTGTGTATACATATACATATACATACATACATACATACATATATATGTGTGTGTGTGTGTGTGTATATATATATATATATATATATATATATATATATATATATATATATTCACCATGACCAAGTGTGGTTTTTACTGGGAATGCAAGATTAGTTCAATACTCAGAAAGCTATCAGTGTAATTCACCATTTAAAGGTTAAAAAGGAAACAATGTAACTATATTACTAGATAAAGAAATACATTTTAATAATGAACATGATAAAAACTCTCAGAAATCTAGAATTCAACCAAACTTTAACCTGATAAGGGTTATTTTATTAGTTTATATGACTGCTGTAACAAATTACCACAGTTAGTGGCTTAAAAAACAATACATTTGTATTATCTTACAGTTCAGGCAATTCAGAAGTCCAAATGAGTATCACTGGGCTAAAATCAAGCCTGGACTCTAGAGTAGAATCCGTTTCTTGACTTTTCTAGGATTTAGAGACTGCCCACAGTTCTTGCACATAGCCTCCTTTTAACTTCGAAGTCATCAACAGCCAGTTGAGTCTCGCTCATGTTATTATCATTCTAACTGACTTTTTTGTCTCCCTATTCCAAACTTAAAGAACTTTTGTGATTACATTGGACCCACCTGGATAATTCAGATAATTTTTTCATTATTATTAAGATCAGTTGCTTAACAATACTAATTCCATCAGCATCCCTAATGTCATGTAACATAAATTATTCACAGAGATTAGGGTGTGGACAGATTTGTGGGGCATTATTCTACTAACCACAAGCATATACAAAATCCTTACAGCCAACATCTTATTAACAGTCTAAGATTTTTTCTTCTAACTCTTTCAGTTAGAGAAAAGTTACCTCTTCACTGTGTTTCCTTAGCATTTATATCCCAGCACTCATCCTACTTTAATATGTAATTGTTTGTTTGTCCTTCTAGATATGGTGCATTATTTTATAACGTATGCCAGATTAGTGCCTGGTAAATAAAAAGTTCTTAATAAGTATAAGCTGCAGAAAATGGCATCTCCAAGTGACAGAAGAAAAGCACAGGAAGGGCTGTTACTTGAGTCCTTTTTATTCCTCAGCAGACTTGGTAACTGTGTCCTTCTACATCCTAAATGAAAGCTTCATTTCTGGTGATCCCCGAACCACTTAGGCACAAAGAACCTACTTATTTGGGCAGAAAATCCATAGGAAAGGTTTTGCTATGGTGCTTTCTTTCTAATAGCCCCTTTCACATGGCCCTAAGAATAGGTAGCAAGTTTAGAAATTCTTCCTAGACCAAGATAGAAGAGGAAAAAAATAATAGGTTGAGAGATCCAATGTGATTAATTGAGAAAAGCTATATAAGAGTATCCACATTCTTTATGTATGAAATAGTTTATATATAAGTTATTTCAGTAGCTTATTTTTACTTAGCAATTGTGTTTTTAAGAGAACTAAGTGTTGGAAAAGACATCATTAAAATTGACTTGTATGCATAAGCCCAAATTTTGATCACATCACATAAATGGATGTTTTATGGAGATCATTTTAGAAAAATTCTTTTAAACACTAATTTGTTGTTGAAATAAAAGTTCATGCTTTGTATGTTTAGATTATTTTGTAATGTTTTATATACAAATGTATTCAGTATATATGTCAGAAATGATGCAAAACCACACACACACACACACACACACACACACACACACACACACACACACACACGAAAGAAAAAACCCACCAGTCAACCTACGAACCAAAATCCTAACAAAACAACTGAATACACCTCTGTGTTCCTTCCCTTTTCCATTTCTCTATTTTCCTCTAGTAACATTTTTTTTTTAATACTAACTACATCAATCTTATTTTTCTCTCCAATGTTTATGTCTTTTATTTCTTGTTCTTGAATAACTTCTTTGGCTGGTATATCTAAAATAAAGCTTAATAGAAACTTGTGTTTTTCTAGATTTTAATGAGACTGCTTCCAAAGTTTCAATATTCAGACTAATGTTTTTAAAATATTTTTAATATATTTCTCTTATTAGATTAATTTTTTTCTATTTTATCAAGAATAATTTTAATAAAAAATAAAGTTGAATTATTAAATAATTTTGTCCATTTATAGCAATTTTATCTATTTGTAGCAATCATGAGATTTTAAAAAATATATTATTGAGTGGGTTATATTTATAGTTTTTTTCATGTTAAATATGTTTGGCAATACTTTGACAAACTTATTTTGGGCTTTCTTTATAGTATTCTTTCTTCTTTCTCAACCCTTCATAACAGGGAAATTAGAATAAGATAGATCTTTACAATTTATTTGAAACTGTTTGATGTCTTACTTAACTAAATGATCTAATATTGATGTTCTTTTTTAAAAAATGTGAAAAAAACTATCAACCTAAAGAATGTATTAAAGATTAAAACCTCATAAATCATTAATTAATCTCCTGTCTTCATTTCTCATTCCCCAGGATTCCTTAAGGCTCATCTTCAAATGCCACATGCTCCATACACTTTTTCCTGACACTTCCAAATTGGTATAATTCATTTTTGAACCTTAATATTTTGCATATTTTATTTTTTTGTACTAATATTTTCACTAACATTATTATGTTTATTGATTTATCTCACTGCTAGAGTGTACGCTCTGGTCACTGAAACCAGGGACTGTCTTATCTTTACACCCTTTGAATAGCTGCTGGTATGGTGTTATGGACTAAACTGTGTCCCTAAAAATTCATATGTGGAAGTACCTAACCCTAGTACTTCAGAATATAACTCTAAATAGATGTAATTAGGTTAAAATGAGATTTTTTTGTTTGTTTAAGGTTGACCCTAATTCAATATGCCCAGTATCCTTATAAAAAGAGGAAACCAAGACACACAGAGAGGCACCAGGAATGTGTGTGCACAGAAGAAGGACCATGTTTGGTCAGCCAAAAGACAGTTACCCGTAAGGCAGGGAAGAGAGGCCTCAGAGGGAACCAACCCTATCAGCTCTTTGACCTTGGACTTCCAGCTTACAGACTGTGAGAAAATAAATTTCTTTGGTTTAAGTCAGTAGTCCCCAACCTTTTTGGCACCAGTGACCAGTGCTCTATGAGAATCTAATGCCTGATGGTCTGAGGTGGAGTTGAGGTGGTGATGCTAGTGCTGGGCAGTAGATGAAAATACGGATGAAACTTCACTTGCTCAACTGCTGCTCACCTTCTGCTATGCAGCCCGGTTCCTATCAGGCCACAGACTGAGACCAGTCTGCGACCTGGGGGTTGGGGACCCCTGGTTTGTCATCTAGTCAGTAGTATTTTGTTATGGTAGTTCTAAAAACTGATATATAAGGTTTATAATAAATATATATGTTTAATTGTGTAAAATTCTTCTATGATAAAAAAAGAGCATGAGTTTACCAACATGGTCCTTACCCTATCCAAACTGTGTGCCTAAGTTTACTGACTATTTTACATTGTGGAAAGGTTAGGGGGAGGTGAGATGAAGGACAGAGAAAGCACATAAGAAGATTCTCCCTATTATAAAGCTAAGTGTTGTTGCTAAATGTTAGAGCCTCTCTTTATGGAGAAAGAGTAACTGTTTCATCTCTTTCAATAATTACTAATTAAGAAATTTTATAATGGATTCTGGCCAAGAAAGCATAAAAGGTGGCTTAATGAATAAGAAAACAAAACACATATGCTGTGTACAAGAGACTCACTTCAGATCAAAAGACACACAGAGACTGAAAGTAAAGGGATAGAAAAAGATATTTCATGAAAATGAAAATAAAAAAATAATCTGGGATAGCAATACTTATATCAAAAAATATAGACTTTAAAACAAAGGTTATATAACAAGAGACAAAGAAGGACCCACTTTTGGGTATTTATACCCTCCAAAACAAAATACTACTTCAAAGGGACTTGTGCATCCATATGTTCACAGCAGCATTATTTACAATAGCTAAGATATGGCGGTAACCTGAGTATCCACCAATAGATGAATAGATAAAGAAGAGGCAGTACATAGACACAGTGAAATATCACTCAGCCATAAAAATAAATACATACATACATACATACATACATACATAAAATGGAATCTACATATGCAACATGTATCAAGCTAGAGGGTTTGTGCTGAGTGGAGTAAGCCAAAATAGAAAAAGACGAATGCCATATGATTTCAGTTACATGTGAAACCCATAGAACAAAATAATCAAATAGAACAAAAATAAATCATAGATACAGAGAGTGTTTTGAGGGTTACCAGATGGGAGTAGGGCTGGTGAAGTGGGTAAAAAAGGGGGAATGGATTAAGGAGTACAAATTGGTAGTTATGAAATAGTCATGGAGATGTAAAGTATAGCATAAGGAATATAGTTGATAATATTGTAATAACTATGTACAGTGGGTACTAGATTTGTTGGGGTGATCACATCATAAGTTATATAAATGTCTAATTACTATGCTGTACACCTGAAACTAATAGAATATTGTATGCCACCTATAATTTAGAAATAAAAAATATTAAGAAAGATCTTATCTTTATTGAACTGATATTTATTAGACAGAAAATTGACAATCAGAAAAAATTGATGTCTAAATTTGACTTTTCTAATAAAAGAAGTTAGGTATAAAAAACGTGTGGAAACTTGAAGACCAAGTTAATGAGAAATCATTTTACATTTATAGTGAGCAGTTCATCATAACAGTCACTATTGAGGAGTATGCGTGTGTGCGCGTGTGCACGTGTTTGGGATATGGCAGTGGGATATAAAGGAATTATATTACATTGGATAATTCTTATTTTTGAGAAATTTACAATGTAATTTGAAGAGGAAAACAACAAAAATTAAAACCTTGCCCATATCAAATGGTTGGAGCAAAAACCCTAAATATTTGGTTCCTTATCTCAGAACATAGTGCAAAACCCAGTAGTTAACACACTTAGAGCTGAAAGTTCTGGGTTAGGGAATGATCCAGAAAGTTTTCCTGATAGGTTCTTTGAGAGTCAGAATTTTGCATATATTTCCTTTTGCTTAACATAACACCGTTAGTGATACTCAACACATCATTGCTGAAATAAATTATAACAAAGTAATATGGAGTATTCCAATGCCTACTCTGATAATTTTGCTGTCGTGTCTCTTCCCACAGTGGAAACACATTTTCTCAGGTATCTCAACCCCAGAACAGACTTGTTAGAGATAAATGTCAACACTATTTTTCAAAGTGGCCAAATAAGCCATTGTCAAAGTGTATACTATAGTAAAAACTCAAGCTGTGAGGCTGCTGATCAATCTAGAGTAAATGTAAATAAAGCTCAAGTGGCTCTTAGGTTTTTGGCACATTCTGTCAAGACCAGCATTTCTCATGCTATAATTCAAATTTCCACATGCACTCAAGTGGGTGAAAGATCCAAACTGATATTTGGTAGAGAGGGGTAAAAAGAAAGAATATGGAATTTCTCATTAACTTAAATATCTAATAAATTGATTTTTAAATTTAATTAGTTTAGATAAATTTCTATGAATTTTTTTCTGATCCTAGAGAGATGATTCTGTTTTTCCCCTTAACCCTTTTTGATATTATCTGAATGTAAAATGTCCTCTTGTTGGTGTGGCCCTGATAAACATAGTACCTACCAAGAAGGTCATTAAACTGTTTGTAAAACCTTGTTTTCTTTCTCTTATTGTCTAAGTTTCATTGACAGCAAAATCAACATGCCAAGTCTTAAAACTGACAAATATTTAAACTGGAGTTTACTTAAAGAATAACAGTCCATTATAAAAAGAGGAATCGTAATTTTTCCAAGGATAAAAACATTTTTTTTCTTCATTGCTACCTCAGCTTCCAGCTCAGAATTAACTTAAGTTCATCATTCTCATTTATCTAGTGGAGATCATAACTTTAATAAAATAAGCAAATGTCTAGAACCAAAACTTGCAGGACATTAATTACTGATTTTATTGGAATGAATGGCTCTGAATAATAGGAACACACAGTTATGTTGTGGCAGACTAAAATTTTTTTATTTAAGAAATATAACTACATTATGTTGTGTGGGTTTAGTTTGTTACTACCAAAAATTTTTTTTCCCCATATAATTTGTTGGAATAAAAAACATAACTTTTCTCTTGAAGCATTTTTGTACCCAGGAGTATGACTTATTAGCATCTTCCTCTTTGCCTGCATAATTACCCTACAGGTCAAAGCACCCTCATCATGACTACAGTCACACTCAGCAGAGCCTTTTCCTTTCATTGGCCTTCCCTAAGTTCATACATGGTCAGATGTGGAAATTAAACAATAGTTTTAATTCATTGATATTGCTATAAAGCATTACATAATATGGATGTATAATAATTTAATTAATTCTTAGATTTTTGATAGCTATATAGAATTTTTCTAATATCTACTAGAAAGAAATAACAGTCTATTCTGCTTTTATATTTCTGTAAGATAGATTTCTAAAAGTTTTCTGTGTTAAAGAGTATTGTGTGTGGTTATGTGAAACAACTTACAAATTAGAGAGAAGTTACAAGTACAGAAAAAATAACAGTTACTGAAATGATGTCCCTGTAGCCCCAGATAGGAACTATTTAGCCTATATTTCCTACAAACATGGGTATCAAAAAATTAACACTATATCATACTATCTATTCCTGATTCAAGTTTTGTCAGGTGTCACAATAATGTTCTATATGGCAAAAGGATTCAGTTCAGAATCATGTCCTCAATTTAGTTGTTTCTTTACTCTTCAATTTTGAACAATTCCTAAGTTATTGCTTCTTATTTGTGGATTTCAATTCCATCAGCCAGCCAACATTTCTTCACAAGCTCAGCAATATTGAATGCTATCATTTAAAAAACTTTTTTTTATAGCAAATTAATATAAAGTGGTGTATCTTTGTTATTTTATTTGCATTTGAAGAGGTTCAACATTAAGTTTGGAGTGATTTGCATTTTCTTATATATTTTTTCTATCAGACTGCTGTTATTTTCCTATTTGCAGTTAGAAAATTAATCATATACTTTGCAAAAAATTATGTTTTTATATTTTTCTCTGGACTTTGTTTATGCCGTTATAATTATAAATATTTTAGTAGTTGAATCTATCAGTCTTTCCTTTTGGATTTAGTATCATGTTAAAGGACTCTTTTCATTCAAAGGTTTTCAAATATTCTCTTAAATTTAACATTTTTTTTTATTATTTTACATTTAGATTTAATCTATGGAGGAATTACTTTTATATTATATAAAACAGAGTACATACGTTTTTGGTTATTTTAGGTGAATCACTAATTATACCAGTATTTGTTTAAAAAGAAAATTTTCCCTCTAAATTGAGATGGTGCTTCTATCATATATTATATTTTCCAGATCTAGTACATCTATTTATGGACTCTGGTTTTATTTCATTGACCTGCTTGTCAATACTATATTTATATTTTTATTATGTTAACTTTATGATAGATTTCAATTATCTTATATGGCAAGTCATCCTTTATGATCCTTTTCTTCCCAAATGTTTTTGATAATTTTTATTAATTAAGCTTTTCAGACTAATTTTAATATATTATTAAAAGTAGTAACAGAAACTGTATCAATATTTGGTTTCTAATTAAAATTACATTAAATCTATATATTATTTTTGGAAAGATTACATTTTAAAGATATCGTCTATGTTTTCATTTTCACTCTTGGCTTTGGATATCCTTTTATCTGATATTAATTTACTCACATATTCTTTTATGTTACATATTGGCACAGAAATTTATTTTCCACTCGCCTTTTAACTTCATTTAAATATACTTCTTAAGAGTAGCTGGATTTTGATTTATAAGCTAGCCTATCATAAAGCAATTGCCATTAGTCATGTTAAACATTATTTTGGGGTTTAATTAAAAACATCCCAGTAATTCCAAATTTTACATCCAGATGGCAGAAATATTAAATTATCATTATCATAATTATATAAGATTAAATTTTATTTTCTTCCTGTTGATGCTGAAATTAGAAATTGTAGTACCCTCAAAAAGTTCAACAGGAGTGCCATAACGAGGCAGCTGATTTTTCTGTCTGATTTTGTCACCAGTGGAATATATGTGTGCTTTTTGGGATCTCAGGTTTAAACCTTTTTCAATTTGTATCTTTCAAGTTTGTAAATATCAAGGAATTTTTTATAGTCTTAGCTTCTGAGAAGTCCCTCTTCATCTATTGTGGGCTCTCCATTCTGTCTTTTGTACCCTAATGCCCAATAAAATTCAAACTAGTGCTAATATTCAGAATTCATTAAAGAGCTTTAAAGATTGAATTATTTCTGCTAAAGGGTATTCAGTAGACTTGATAATTGCATAATGACAAATACTGTTGGGAGATTAATGCTCTGATTATTAGGTATAATTGATGATGGACTTCATTCAGGAAAAGAAAAAGTTCATTCAGATTAAATACATATTTAATGGTCAGATTAAATACATATTTAAGAAGAGAAATAACGTCATCTTTTTAATGAGTGTCTATACAAAGCCTTCCATACAGAATACTCCTACAAAGAAATAAAGTGCTCATGAACTAAGCAAGGTTTATAATCCTCCTCCAGAAAAATATTTTTTAAAACAATAATTGCTTGTAGTAATAATTAAAAATTTTGCATGTGGATAGAAGTTATTATCTCATTGTTTTGGGGTTTACAAGAACTAAGCACTATGAAATAAAGATGGGTAACTATGAAATATATAAGATTCCAATTGGCACAAATCTTGTGTGAAAATTATGGGAAAAGACTTGGAAATGTTTCTTGTCTGTTGTTTCCTAAAGTAGCTTTTTCTGAAATACCCTATATAACTGGAAAAAAAAATTCTCCCCATTAATTCGACTGTATCATTACACTTTTGCTTTGTATCCTGAAAAAGATTAAGGCTACAGAGCTTTCCCAGCAAGACTGTTAGGACATCTGCCAGATCATCAGCCCTTTGGAAGAAGTGGTCCAGGGTAGATAGGTCTAATTTGTACAGATTGTCAGGAGTTGCTCTGGGTTGCATTAATCTGTAGGCTTTCTTCATTTATAAGATAAATATTTAAAGCCATTGAACATTGCACTGATTTGGCTGCATTCCACAAGCTTTGATATTTAATTTAGCTAAAATAGTTTTTAATATCAAGTGTGATTTCTTTTTTAGCTTCATAATATTCTTTAAAAGTTCATTACTTCGATTCCAATAGCTATGATTTTTCTATATATTTACATGTTTGTTATTTGATTTCTAGTTTAATCAGTAAGTACTTGAAGGAAAAGCAGTGTCCCTAAATTTGGGCTAAATGTAACCATCTTTCCCTCTCTCCAGGGTCTGTAGAGTTCTAAAATCCTTAGCTCCTGTGATGCCTATGAACAGGCTTTTGTTTCTTTGTTTGTTTAATTTGCCTTTCTAGTTGCTCTTGATAGAAAGTGTTGTTCTGACATACGTTATTCCACTTCAAATTGGAAATGGAAGGCTTAGTGGATGTATTTATAAGAATTCTTTTATTGTTAAATTTAATACAAATACAGAAACCACCTAAACATATATATAGCTTAATCAATTACCATAATTTGACTACCCTTTAACCACCTCCCTTACCCATGCAAAGGATAGACCTTTATAGCCACCAGACACCTTCCAGGTGCTCCCTTCCCAACACAGTCTCCTCCCTCCCTCTGAGAGTAGCCACTATGGCAACTTTATGGTGAATGCTTATTTGCTTTTCTTTGTAATTTTATCAGCAAGTGTATATCCCTAAAGATCAGTTTATGCTCCCTCTCATTTTCTTTTTTCCCTTGTAATTTATTCGTTGAAAAAACTAACATTTGTCTTATAGTATTTCCCATTGTCTAGATTTTGTTGATTATGCTCAGATGGTATAGTTTAAAATGTTCCTCTGTATTTTCTGTAAATCGAGTTGGACTTAGGGGCTTATTTTTTGACAAGACGATAGAATAGTCTGTTTTGTCTGTCTTTTTTGTAATGTTAGCAACTATTGACGCTCATTACTTAAATCATTAATTCACTAAGAGTTGCAAAATGGTGATATTCCAATTTCACCATTTTATTGATTTATTTGTTGGAATTCTGTCTGAAGAGAAATGCCACTTTAGCTATTATTTTGTCTTATAGAGATATAGTTTGTATAGAAAAGACATGATAAATACTTTGTTTTATATTTATTTTCTAGTTTTTAAATAGTTATTCTCTAATATCATTTACAAGCAATTGATTAGGTTAGGTTTGTTTGTATGTTTGTTTGTTTTGTTTTGGTGTCATGTGCTCAAGGATTTAAACAAATTATGTTTCAATGCGCTGTGCTTATCCTGCTTATTGATGTTTGCATTGTCTCATCTTGGCCATTGGAAGCATCGTTAACTTGGCTTTTTAGTTCTTTTAACATCCTACTTGTATCTGATAGCTTCCTTGCCATCTGACGTATGAAAAGTTGTTAGAGATTAATCATGCACATTTTCTGACTCAATCTTGAAAGCAGCCACAAAATATGTATCAATTTAACTGAGACCAGAAACAGTGCCCAGCTGATCCACAGGCTTTGGAACAGTGATAAGTAATTATTGTTTTAAGTCACTGAGTTAGGGGGATTAGTTGCACAGCATTAGCTACTAACATAGCAGATTAAAAAAAAGAGAAAATAAGAACTAAAAAGCAAAGGCATCTGTAGAATGAATAAAGAAAAATCAAATTTTATTTAGAATGAAGTTTAAGAGAAGAGTAATAATAAAAGGACGGAAGTCATCTAGACCTCATAGAACACATTTTCCTGGGCTAAAATATACATTTTCAAATGGAAAAGCTAATATAAGCCTTCATCTAATGACTAACATCTAATGAACAGGTGTACAGAGAAAATTTTGTAATATTTTCAGGGAGGAAATAAAGGGTTAACTGCCCAGGAATAAATATGAGAGTGGCATCAGATATCTCATAGGCAGTAACGGCTGTTAGAATACAATGAAGTAAATTTTTAAATGGGGGGTGTGTATGCTTGTGTGTGTGCATGTGTGCATGCATACATATGTTCATGTGTATGTAAAGAGGTTGAGAGATATACAGTGAGGGAGGGAAGGAGAGAGAGAGGGAGGGAGAGGGTGAGTGAGGGAGAGGGAGGGGAAGAGAGAGAGAGAAGAGAGAGAATGTTAAGAATATTAAAGTGGTAGGTCTCAATCCCTTGCTGAGGCACACAGGAAAAAGTTGCCGGTAACCTCCTTGCTTTAGAAGCTGAGGCGACTATCTTTTTAGCTTTTTGGCCTCTTAAGAGCCAAGAAGAACTAGCACACTTATAGGAAGCTGGTGGTCTTCTCCCAGGAATCCAGGTCTCTGAAGTCCAAGCTCTTCCCAGAATTTGATATTAATCTGCCATTGTCAGAGAAATCATCATACCAGTTCTCTTTGCTGAAACCCTAATGAAGGCCCTGGCCTCAGTGGCACCCATTTATATACACAAAAAGCTGTTTAACACAGAAAAGGCAGATATATTAAACGTCATATTGGAAGGGAAGAGGAAGGTAACTGGCAGCCATATTCCAGAATCTTTCACAGAAACCTGTTATGAGGAGAAATTTCTACATAAGTGTTTTGGGGTTTTGTTTATTTTGTTTTAAAGTTTATTTGTTTTTGTTTCTCAGTTCATAAAATTATATTGATTATACTACCTAATTTTTTGAGTTAGACACCGCAAAGCGGTCTGTGTGACTTCCTATTGACATTCTGACATCCCTCTTTCTATTAATGAAGAACATGATAGAATAAGACACACAGGTAGCTGGCCTTGATCAGTCATACTCTGTCCTTCAGGCTAGGACTCAGAAGTGTGTGCTGGCCCTATGTCTTCTCTATCCAACTCAACAGGAACAAATGTTTCTGCCTTCTTCCTTGAAACATTCTCCTCTCTTGATTTCCACTATTTCTGTCTTTTCTTCTATTCTTCTATTTTCTGCTTCTCATCTTCTTTCATGGTTCATGTGGTCTATCCAAATATTACATGTTTGAGCTTTACAGAGATTGACCTAGGACTCTGATCTTTTTTTTTTCACTTAGACTCACAGGTGATCTTGACCTCCACATGTCAATTAATAAATTTTAATTTTTGTCTCAAAAAATTCTTACCCATATCAGCAGAGAATATCACCATCCAACCAATTAATTACTCAGGCCAGAAAGATAGCATTATTTCCTTTTCTTCACATCCCCAATATAATCCTGTAACAAATTCTTTTATTTCTGTATCCCTTTGCCCTATTTACTACTGTCCCTTTAGTTCAGCTCATCACAATATTTTTTCCAGGATTATTACATCACTATCAAAATTGGTCTTCCTGTATTCCATTCTTCATATGTCCACAAAAGTTATCTTAATATAAGTTAGCTCACCTTGTATCCCCTCTTCTTATATTTCAATGGCTTCCCACATATTCCCACACATTCATTAATAACACAAATTTCTTATAAAGTTTACAAATTGATACATAATCTGATCTTTACTGTGCCTTCAAACTTTCTACTTTTCCTTAGCTCACCTTGCTACACTCACACTGATTATCTTCAAGTTCCTTAAATACACCAAACTTATAATTGCTTCAGGTTCTTTAAACATACTTCCTCTATCTGTCTGCCATGTTTTTTCTTCCTTTGTATGTCTTGCTTTTTCTTTTTCTCATAAGAAATCTTCATTTCCCACCCTCATTTAGTAATTCCGTACTCTTTTTATTTCTCCTATGATAGTTATATGATACCTCTTTGTGTTTTATTTTCTCACTTGGAAGAACATTAGGAATTAAATATTATTTAATAATATTAACTACTTCAAGGGTAAATTGTAAAGATGAAATGAGTAAATACATGTAAAAGATTTAAAACAGGAGTCAGTAAACCTTTCTGTAGAGGACTAGATAATTAATATTTTAGGCTTAGCAAATCATATATGATCTGTCTTTCATATTGTTTGCTCTTTCTTTTCTTTCTTTCTTTTTTTTTAACAGTCCTTCAAAATGTAAATTCAGTCTTTGCTTACTGGCTGTGCTGAAATGGGATGCTAATTGGATTTGGCCATGGCAGTAGGTTGACAACCCCTGAAACAGAGTCAAGTACATAGTAAATTCTCAATACATTTTAGTTATTATTATAAATCACATATTACAATATTTTATTTATTGTCTGTTTACTTTTTTCCTAATGTTCACCATTAAAATTTGAACTCCAGGGAAAGATAGTGTCTGTGTTCATCATTGTCTTATCATCATGCTGTACATTCAGATACTCAAATATGTTTGTAATATTAATATAAAATTGCTGAGGACAAGATAGATTATTCAGTGGGACAATTAATTAGTTCTTTGGGGAGGAAGAAAAAAATTGAGACCACTCCCTATTAAAAAATAAAAGCCAGTTGAATCAATGGATTAAAGTTAAAAATAAAATTACAAAAGAGCTAGAAGAAAACTAGATTAAGAAAAACTCTTGTAGTAACAAATGTGTTAAAAGAATATATAATTTATAATTTATAAAGGAAATTTATGAAGGAAAATATGATGAAACTTCTGTATGATAAAAACACTAGCTAATTCAAGTACCAAATGACAAACCAGAGAGAGTAAATTATATTGTCAAATGTGTGATAATATAGAGTCAGAGTACTTGTTGGTAAGCTTATGGTTAGACAGGTTCACTCATAAAAATAGTGGGATTTTAAATTGTTAAAATTCTTTTAAATAGCCATTACTATTAACTGCCAAATTAAACACAGACATTGAAACAGAAATTCTATATAGGATTATACTCTAATGCTTTATACTTATAAAAGTATGGCAAGATAGATGCAAGAATGTTCACTATAATACTGTTTATTAAAGCAAGAAACAAGAAACAACTCAATTAATTGCCCTTTTGTAGGTAAATAAATTGTGATAGCTCTGTATAATATATGAAAGTATGTTAAATGTTTTACAATTATTAAAAAGAATGTAGTAAATCTAGATGTATTATGTAGAAGGACACTGAGTTAAATTTTAGAAAGCACTTAGCAGCATGGTATACACAGACTGTTTCCAATTTTCAAAGGTTATACATGATTTTATGAGTTTTAAAATGGTTATTGGCTCCTGGGAAAGAGGACTGGGGAAAACAGTGGTGTGAAAGGGAGACTAACATTTATGATTTTTAATTTTTTTACCATGCTCATGTATTATTTTTCAAATAAAAATACAAAAAAAACTTAAAACAGTATTTTTTCCTAAAGAATATATATACATTGGAAGAACATACTAAGATTTTTTTAAACTCTGGCATGACAAGTTCTTATAAAAACTTTCTTGATCACTGAATAACTTGAAATTCTCAGCATAGTTCTTCTCATTTTGCCACTTGCTAATTTGCTATTTCCTAAGTGTTTCTAGCAGATGATTTCTTTCCAAAAGGTTTTTTTTTCTTTCTTGATATTTGCCTTTAAATGTCTTTTTATCTCTATAATTTGATTTTCATCCATATTAAAGACATATTACCATTTAAAAGTTTAGTGAAAATAAAAGATATGGTAAATGAAAGTAATTCATATAGAAACAACTTGGATTTGAGTTTCTCTTATTTCACCAGTTTACTTAATTATCTCTTCATTTCTCTCAAATTGCCTGAAAGTAGGCAATGCTGTGCAGAATCTTAGTTTCATGTAATAAATCCAATTTAGGTTTTTCCTTTCATTCTGGTTAACCGAAAACTGAAAGGAGTGTTACAAAAAGTGAAATTTGAATCAAGAAACTTCTTCAGTTCTTCTTTATCCTATACAATTAATGGTCAAGACCAATTTTCCTCGACTGTTGAAAACCAAACTGACCTACATTAGATTTAAGGTATCTTCAAAAAATCTTTTTCTCTATTCAAGACAATAAATATTTGTTGGGTAGGTAGCTTATGCAAGGAATCAGCAAAGATTATGAAGGCAATACAAAAGATGAACATTTTTCTCCCTAATAATTTTTAAGATTTTTGAGATAAAACTTAAAGTAAGCAAATAACCAAAAACTATTGGGGTAGTGTTCTGGTAGATATCATGCATCTCCATGACTTTAATTTTACAGATGAAAAAAAAAAAAAGAAGTGAGAGAGATGCAAATAACTTAACCCAAATCATCCAGCTACTAAGTGGCTGTATTTGGATTCAAAGTCATTAGATTTATCTGGAGACAGATCCAGTTTCCAAAGCACAGAAGCTAACCATTTATTCTATACTGTCTCCAACAATAATTGCTAGACTGTATTGAGCATTGACTATGCAATAAAGATGATTTAAAGCATTTTAATGTATCAATTTATTTAATCCTAATAATGGTCTTATGAGGTTGTTATTACCACTGTGGTCACTTTTCAGATGACAAAAACAAGGTGCTCAAGATGAACCTGATGACTTGGATGCATCTGGGTTGGAAGTTCTGAAATGGCTTTCTCAGGGGAGTGGCGTATGAAAAATCTGGGATAGGATTTGGGCAGGATTTGGAAAATGTACATGAGAGAGTATACTAAAGTGCATGGAGGAAAGAGATCCAATAGAACTATCCAGGAAGAAAAATATTCAAAGGAGCTAAGCATGATTGAATATGTAGACAGAGTATATGAGATACCAATAGCTATTTTGCAGTTTGGGGCTTAAATATGAGGAGGGTTGTATAGTTAATGAATTTATGGTCTCATAAGAACTCTTTTTGAAAATGTACTGGCACATGTTCTAGTAAATAGCATGCTTTCCTATGGTTTTAATGACCAGGAATATGTTTATTCTTTAATATTTTTTTTTCCACTTTTTTTTTTGAACACTGACCTGATTTTACATTTGCCTTCTGGATCCTTCCATTTGAGCTGCTGTAGGTAACTGACCTATGCATTTCCAAAACTAATGCAGTTATTTTTTCCCAAAACTTTTTTTCCATCACCTATCTACCTACCAAAACTAGAGTATATTGAGTTTTTTAATTCTACCTTAATCCTCTCCCTTAATGTCTAGTTTATTTACCAAATTTTTCTAATTTTACCTGTATCTTTCATGAACCCATCTGCTCTTCCCCACATTTTCTGTCATTGTTTTAGCATAACCCCCCATCTTTTCTACTACATAGACCTGAGAATGGCCTTCTTCCTATTCTCCAGCTTTGACTCATTCTTCAAATGCCAATCACATTTCATCTTTCCTGTGACAATGTCACTGATCTTCCCACGTGTAGTCAGTCCCTCCTTTCTTTACATTATAGTTTATATGTTTCGAGTGTTTTTGTTTATGTCTTTCTGCTCTAATAGACAGTGTGCTTCTCATAAAGAAACAATGCATTATTCATTTCCCACAGAGTAGAGTCATAGTGTTTGACAAATGGTAAAGACTCAATAAACCGAAAGAATTAATGGTGGAATGGAAGAGAAACACGTTAGTTAGATGTATAGTTGAAGAGCTCAGGAAAGAAGGCCCACATCTAATTCATCAGCCAATCTTATTGGCTCTGCCTTAAAAATGTATCCAGAATCCAAACATTTCTCAGTACCTACCCCATTCAGTCACTATCACTTCTTGCCTGTTCATGCAGTAGCTTCCCAATTACTCGCACTGATTCACATTTCCCCTTGAAGTCTATTCTCACTGCAGGAGCTGGAGTGATCCTCATAAGACTTAAGTCATGTCACTTTTCAACACAGATTGTCTAATGTTTTCATCTCACACAATTTAAAAATGATAGTATTTACAATGGCCTGCAAGTATTGGCTTAGTCTGGTAGACTGTTACCTTATCCCTAACAAGCCCAGAATATTCCTTGGGGCTCTCAAATGCTGTTTGCTCTGCCTGGATGCACCATCCCAGTTATCTGCATGGTTTGATCCCTTTTACTACCTTTTGATCTTGACTTAAATATTAAACTCCCCCATCCTGCATAATAGACTATATCTTTATCTACATTACATCTGTTTGTCTACTGTCTATCATCTATCTATCTATCTATCTATCATCTATCTATCTAATCTATCTGTCATCTATCATCATCATCATCATCATCATCATCATCATCATCTATTATCTATCATCTAATCTGTCATCTACATGTAGTTAAATATAATTTTACTATGTTAAGTGATTATTAATAACATGTTAAATGATTATTTATAGAGTCAGATTTTTGTTTGTTGTCTCTACACCCCCTAGACTGTACTGTGGAAACAGACTTTTGATTTTTTTTTTTAGGCCAAAGTTATGATCTTGCTTGACACACAATAAGTACTCATAAGACATTTGTTCTAAGAACAAGAATAAATTGTTTAAAAATTAAGACAATTTAGAAATAGAAATGACATTAGAATAGGATATATATATTTAACAAAGTGATTATGGAGAAGACTGATCAGTTTGATTAAAGAAAATGAAATGGTGCCTGATTGTTTATTTTGTAGATGGCTATAAAAACAAGAGTGTGAATATTTTATTTGTCTGAGGGGGAAAGGGATGAGCCGTGAGGGTAAGGAGGGAATTGCTTTTTTTCAGAATTAAGGATGAGACAGGAATGCCAGGAGTGTGGTAATGTTGGGGTTTTGAGAGAGGACACACGTACTATCTGTCACTGGCAGAGGCAGCCAGAGCTGGAGCATGTGTGTGCACATCTGTGCTGCAGGTAGAAGTGACAGCAGTGGTAGTAGTATTGGAAACCAGCTTCCTTTGAATAAATCTCATCACTTAGCCATGCAGGAAATGTGATCCTTAGGGCATGGAGGAAAAAATGTCCTTCCTCAGGTCCCAGGGAAGGCTGGTTCTGCACAGCAGGAGGTGGCTAGCAACACCGCTGCTATAACTTGACTACCCTGAACACCATAAATGAATTTTTGAAACAGCTTCTTATATATGCCTGTGTATATGTGCAGGGACAATGTAAATGGTTTTGCAGACTGTTCATTGCATTAGGGTACCTGATTAGTGGGGGAAGAAATCCAGCTTGTTTTCTCTCGCCTGTCTCATGCCCAGGAAGAACACCTTTTTCTAATTTCACTGGGGCTATGGTAGGCTAGTGACAATTAGACATGTGTATGCAGGTAATATGCGTATAGATGTATATAAGAGGGGAGAGAAATTAATTTCTTTAAAGTAATGATGTAATCAACTGTAATTGAACAAAACACTGGAAAAGAGAAGATTTCTTCTCTGCTCCCTCGTACACCTACTTCCATCCCTCTGGATAAATT
Organism: Cynopterus sphinx; assembly: GCA_030015415.1. NCBI lineage: Eukaryota > Metazoa > Chordata > Mammalia > Chiroptera > Pteropodidae > Cynopterus > Cynopterus sphinx. Next base: position 57,114,760 of record CM057379.1, on the reverse strand, counting down.
ACTGTAGACTAGTAACAGTGGTGCATGCCTTAGTTATGACAGATGACAGGTCTGCCTGTTGTGATTGCCTGAGGGGGCAATGGCAGTAACAGTGGAAGGGCACAGACTTCTATATGCCTGACAGACTTTCTAGATTTTTTTCCCCTTGCAAGTAATAATAAATAGGACTGAAACATTAAATAGAGAATATTGTCACAGAATTGAGACTCTCCAGGAAGAATTACAATTCAACTCTTGAGACAGGCAGGATGAAACCTCTTTGCAATTTAAAATTAATATTAAATGGAAAATGACCTCATTTTGCACTCAAGCTGTTAAAACAAGACAGATCAGAAACAGAAATAACTAAAGGCAAAAAAAAAAAAAATGGATGGAAAGTTTTTATTTAATAAAGACAGAGCAGGAATTGACAAATTACATTCAAACAAATAGAAACTTTCATTGAATTGGCATGTAAGTTCTGTTGTTGTTGTTGTTATTTTGTGTGTTTGTGTGGTAGAAGAATAATCAAATAGATGAATCACTGGCTAAACTCAACAAGAAGAAAAAGATTCATAAATGCACAAAAAACACTTATTAGTGTACTTATGGCCAAGATCTTATCATTAGAAATAGAAAATAATAGATTAAAAAGTATTTAAATTAGAAAATCATTTAGTTGGAAAGCCAGTTGAAAGAAATATCTTAAAATAAAATATCAATTACCAAAATTGAATATGAAGAAGGAATAGAAAACCCAACCAAATGAAAACAAAGAAAGAAATTTAAAAGTTATTTAAAAGATATTGGAAGCTTTCATGGATAGGCAACCACATTTCCTAAGACTTTGTACATAGGCAATATAACATTGATTTCTCATTCTAACAAGAGAGAGTATCCCAAATCAATCCTGATAACAATTGTTCATATTTCTTGAGTGCATGTTTTTTTATAGAGCCTGTTATTAGTGCTTTATATACATAAATTAACTCAATTTTTGTTATCCATGAGTTCAGTACTATTGTTATCCTCCATTTACAGATAGAGGAAAATGAAAATCAGGCTATGAAATGACATGGCTAGAGTTAGTCAGATGCTAATGATGTCTTGGCTAAAGCTTAACACAACATTGTCAAGTGTGTTTCAGTACAGAAGATTTAATAATAACACACATATATAACAAAATTATTAGGTAAGAGATCAAGGCAGAAAAATTATTTAGTATTTTGATTGATGTCAAATGTATATTTAATAAAATTCAACATTTATTCTTGATAAAATCACTCATAGCATCAAAAGTCATAGGTTCACACATTTTGTTTTTAATATGTACTGCTATGCTGCCCTTCACAGTAGATGTATCGATTTAATATCCCTTTTGTGAGGTAGAGGAAGGAGAGAGAGAATGAAAGACAATGTATGCTTACCATATGCTTGAGATTGTGCTGTATACATTCTTCCTTATTAATCTTCCTATGAAAACTGGGTGATAGGTATTTTGAAGGGTGGCAATTGAGGTTGTGCAAGGTTCATTAATATACTGAGATTTTTATAGTTAATAAGTAAAAAAAAGATTTGAACCCAAATTACCTGGCTCAAAAGCAATATTAATTCAATTTTACTTTTCATTTTGGGATACACACACACATACACACACACACACACACACACACACACACACGTATATTTGAAACCAAATTAGAGAGACTAATAATCAAGAATTTAAAAATTATTATTAATTTTACTCAGTAAATCACTCTAGAATAACAAATGTCAAATCAGAAAATTTGACCCTGATTATAGTAATTTTTTTGAAGGTTCAGAGAAGAGAAATTGTTATTGACCAAAGGTGATTGTTGTAAAAACGAATCAGTCAGTCAGTGAAAAAACACATGAACAAACAAACACACACAGTAATTTGTAAGCATTCGAAACAAAATTATTTGACATTTTTCAGTCAAACTCACTTCAGGAAGAGAAAATATATCAAATACCAAATATCTTACTCATTCCAACTGAAAACAAAACTCAGGTAAACATTAGCATTAATTAGATTACTGTTATTTCAATAAGGTGATGTGAGGCGATGTAGGTTTTTAATTCAATGTCTCTAATATTAATTCATAATAGAGCAAGGCATTTAGATATTGCTATATAATAAACAGCACTCTAAGAAACCAGTCTGTAGATCACCTGGAGAAACCTCTGTGGATTACCAGTAGTACTAAAATCACATTTTAAGGCCAAGTGATGTAAGAGTAATCATTTTCACTTGGAGGTCCCATGGGCACATGTAAAAGACTATAGTTCCACAGTGTGTCTCTGAATGTCACAAATTACACATATTAGATGTTTACTCTGTGACATCTATATTTTGGTGGGATGATTATCTTCAAATCTGTGATCTTTTAATAAAACATAGATAACTATATAAAATTTTTTTAAATGATGACACTAAATCATATGTATATTATAAGAAATAAAATCTTAGGGAAAGGAAAATCATTAGCATTGGCAAAGCTTTTCCAATGGTTATTTGGTATCCTCAGACTGAAATGCCAAAGGGAAGAATAGAAGAGATATCAGAGAAGATACAAATTATTCTGAAAAGTTTATTTATTCAAGAGTATTTTTAAAACTCTACAGATTTGGTACATAAATATGTAAAATTATGAACAGGTTAACTTCTTGGGAGGTCAAAACTATTGATACTGAATCCTCTCAGTGTAATTACAGCCAAGGTCTTATAACTGACTAGAATGACATTGCGTCTCTTACACACGATTAAAATCGGGCTGACTGTAGGCACAGCGGCCTTCAATATCTATAATGATGGTCCATGTGGTGATGGTAGAATGGATACACATAACGGTAATTTCACTCCGACAGTATAAGTGTTGGGGAGACCAGGTGGGGAATAGAGAATTAGGGCTAAAATAATCAGCTAAATATTCAAGGATATAAAAATTCCTCTCTACACTTAGTGAAGTTTTCTGATTTAGTTCTTGTTGTATGTGGTTTGTTTCTCAACAAGTCAGAAGACATAATCCATCATGAAAAAGTTGCAGACAATTATGCTGCGGGGAAAAGAAATCCAAGGCAGTTTGTACTTCCATAATGCACTGTTCTTCTTTAATGTGAGTTTTGAGATGCCTAGATGCTACAGTGATTTCTATAACACAGGGATATTTCTGTTTTTATAGAATGAACAATCAGACAGACACATAAGTTTTGTTTTCAATTTGGACCTATTTTGAGATTACTCACGTGGTATTTCTAAAAGATATATTATAAATATTTTAATCAAATAACTTTCCTTAAAAAATGACTCACTCATTTTGCAGTTTTTATAGCTGCCCCTACATTTGATCAAGCCCAGCTAAATAGCCATCTAAAAAATATTTAATTATCATAAAATTTATATTTGAGGAAATGAAATACTCCTACACAAAAAGACCAGGCATGAAAACAAAATTAAATTAAGCTCATAAACTATTACGGGATTGGTGCAAGAGCATTTCAACCTTTGCAACATCCCAAAAATATCACTTTACTGCATAATTCTCTTGTAAATGAAAATAAAGCGCTAACGATCTTTTAAAAATATATGATTGCTTTATTTCATTCAAAATGCATATTTCTAAAGTAGGAACAAGGTCAATTTTTTGTATCTTTTCATGTTTTCTTCTCTTTATAAAAATAACATTTGGATATCTTTTGGAGTTCATTTTTAAACAATGATAGAAATTAAGATTGTTAATCTTCGCCAACTAGGTTTACTTTTTTAGCTCAGTAACTTCTTTCATCCCTAGCCCACAACTGCCTAAGATTTAAGCTGTACTTTAGTTAATATTATAATTTATGACCTGGCATTGATTTTAAGGTTAACCCAAATGGTTGAATATGCAAATGTTAACTATTTACATATCAAGGTTTTATTGTAAATGTATCTAATATTTTCTTAGATCAAAAAAATTCTTGGAAAGCTGTGAAATACTCTAATATGTAGTTCATGAAACAAAGAACATATTTATTATTACCTTCTTTCATGTTAAATTCATTTTCTTCATATATGAATTAATTGCCTTTTACATTATTAGACTTCATGGCATTTACATATTAAAATAATAAAATATTTATAAGTTTTGGAAATATTTAATATAAAAATATAGGAATAAAGAAAAAAATCTGTGGCATCTGTTCTGCACATTAGTAAGCTATATTGATGAATTTGGAAAAAGAAATTTGTCATTGTACTTAATATAGAAAAACTTTCTGAATATTTATGAATGTTTATAGGTTTTGCTATAATATCTAAGAAGAGAAAAAAGTAAGTATAAAACTTAGAATCTGTTGCAGTGACAAAAAACTGCTTTTTTGATTAGAAAAAAATTTTGCTAAATGGTTGGTTGTCTTAAAAAACAAAATATCTCATGTTTTGAATATATAAGAAGCCTAATTTAGAAAACTTGTAAGATCAATTATTTCCATTGAGCATGTCCTAATTAATCTGGCTCCCCAGAAAGAGAAAATGTTAAAATAACATTATGTACCAAGACATTTAATGACAATACACTTATTTAAAAGAGAATAATAACAGTAAAAAATAAAAATCACAGGGCACTGCAAAGCAAACTTTGGATAGACCCAGCTGCAGATTTACTATATAAGCTCTTCCTCTTGATATTTGCATCTGCTTTGGTTGCCAAGATGAAAGTCATTTAATATCTCAGTGTTGGCAAGAGACTAGAAACAAAACAGTGGCTAGATTTTGCTAGAAAAATGTAATTGCATTTAATTTTAATCAAAAAAAGTAGAAACAATTATATAGCATTTTATAAAGTAAAATTTTGATATTACCATGAATATAACACTTTTCACTTCTGACTCACCATTTTCCTCTATGTTATCATTAATTAGTTGACTATATGAGTAAAAAGGTTATAGTTGAATTTAAAATAAAAAGGAGAAACAGAATAAAAAATGAACCTACATAATTTTAATTTGAAATAATTTATATTTATAAAGTTTTAAAAAATACATAATCTTCATATATTCTGCATTTAACTTCCCTAAATGTTAATATCTTATGTAACCATAGGACAATTATTGAAACTAGAAAATTAACATCGATGGCTTCTATTAACTAACAACAGCTTTTATTCCAATTTCACAAATTGTCTCAATATATGTATATATTTAATCCAGGATTTAACCAGGATCTCACATTTTTACTAATTACCATGTTTCAGTCTCCTGCAGTCTGGGACAATTTTTTGATCTTTGTCTTTTAAGATCGTGATAGTTTTGAAGAGTACTAACTATTTTGTAGAATGTCTCTCCTTTGGGGTTTGTACTGATATTTTCTCATGGTTAGAATTAGGTGATGCATTCCTGACAGGACTACCACAGATTAGATATGTGTCTTTTTCAGGGTATCATATCAGGAGGTACATAATATCAATATCTCATTACCGGTAATGTTATTTGATTAAGAAGTCTGTTTTCCCTACCTTAATTTATAAATTTAATGCAATCTCAATAAAAATAGCAACAAGCTTTTAATAGAAATAGAAAATTTGATTTTAAAATTCAAACGAAATAACAAACACGTAGAGAATATCCAAGAAAGGACTAGAAAAGAAAATCTATGAGGAGAGACTACATTTACCAAATATTAAAGTATATTATAAAGTTTTTCTAACTAAAACAGTGTACTACTGGCATTTTGATACATAGATAGAATAAAGGAATAGAATTGAAAAAGGCAGAAATAGATGGAAGTATATGTGACAATTTAGCATATGATAAAATGTCATCTCAAGTTACTGAAGCAAAGAGGCAAGTTTTAATAAATGGATCAGAGTTATAAAGGTAAAAATACAAAATCATAGCTATATTAGAAAAAACAAAATTCTTTTTCACTTTAGGAAAAGGATTTTAACTATAAGTAAAAATGTAGAAGCAATAAAAGATTGATAAATTTGACAATTTTAAAAGTCAAAATACTGTATAGAAGTCAAAAGAAAACTGACAGAATGGGAAAAATGTGAAATGTATATCAGACACAAAGTAATAGTATCCCTAAAATATAAAGCACTCTTAAAAAAATGAATGGCAAAGTTTGAAAAAACCCAACAAAAAATTTTTTAAAAAGACATGAACAATTGGCAAGATATCTAACATATGAAAACATATTTAAATAAATGAGAATATGGTTAAACTCATAATTAGAGAAATACAAATTATAATAAAACTGAGATACCACTTCTCACCTATTAGATTGATGAAAATTTTAAAGTATGATAATGCACTCATTTATTGCTATGGAAAACTAAAGTGGCTCAATCATTCTGCATGGGAATTTGGCAATACTTAACAAAACTACCTGCTCAGTTACCCTTTAAACCAAAAAATGCCTCTTCTAGATATTTAACCTGAAGATATCCTCCAACAATGTAAAAATAAATATGGATAAAATCCTTAAAAATAGCACTTATTGTAGTTTCAAAATATTGGAAATAGCCTAAATGCTTACACATAAGATAGGTTGGTGAATCCACATAATGGAGTAATACGCAGCTGTAAAAAGAATAAAGCAGATCCTTATGAACCCATATGAGGTAATTTCCAGGATGTATTGCTTAGTATAAAAGACACAGTGGTCAAAGAAGAATCTGTTTTATGCTACTTTTCAAATAAATTCAAGAGGAAGATATAAGAAAATCTATGTGTATCTGTTCATTTGCATAAAAATAAATACAAGAAGAATAAACCAGATTCTAACAAGATTTGTTATCCATTTTTAGTTTTTTAAATGCACTTCTGGGTATTTTTCTAAAAAAAACCAAAATAATAATTTTTAAAGATCTATGCACCCCTATGTTCATGGCTGCACAATTTTCAATAGCCAAGATATGGAAGCAACCTAAATGCCCATCAACAGGTGAATGGATGAAGAAGTTATGGATCATATACACAATGGAATATTATTTAGTCATTAAAAAATGAAATCCTACCATATGCAGTGACATGCATGGACCTAGAGGTTATTGTGCTGAGTGAAATAAGTCAGACAGAAAGATAAATACTATATGATTTCACTTATATTCGAAATCTAAGAAACAAAAAGAACAAACTAATCAAAACAGACTCGCGACCATAGAGGACAATCTGGTGACAGGGTTGGGGGGCTGGGAGAACAGGGTGAAGGGTTAAAGAAGTACAAATTAGTACTTAATAGATAGTCACCAGGATGGGGAGCATGGCTTAGAGAATGCAGTTAGCATTAATGTAATGACTAGGTGGAGAGCCAGAGTAAAGAGCAATTAAGAGGATTGTTTTATAAATTATTTATATATATGTATATATATGTATACACACACACACACACACACACACACACACACATATATCTAACCAATGTACTGCATACTTGAAACTAATAACAAAATAAAATAAAAAAATAGATTTGTTATCTACATGATAGGTGAAAATGGGTGGAAATAATTGGAGAATACAAATAGAGTAGAAAAGAGAAAATGGTTTCTGAGTATAACTTTTTGTATATTTCACTCTTAGAGCCATGATTCACATTCCAAAACAACACCAATAATGAGTAAAAATCATAAACGTTGAGGGAGAAATCCAAAATGTAATGTAAACAGTAACAAATAAACTTACCTAGATATATATTAAAAAGGATAACATAACCACTCTGACCAGGATAGAGAAGAAATCAACTAAACAAAACAAATTTGGAAACAGTATTTTGGCTATATACTGTAAGAATTGTATGTTTTGTATTCCATGTAGTAAATTTATTTTTCCATAGAGTTATAGGTTAATAATTCTGAAGCTACTTTATGTGAATTTTATGACTGAGTGAATATGTAAATATATTGTAGATGATGAGACCTAGGTTTCTGTCAGAAAAAGGAGTTAGTAATTAGGAGAAAGTTGTTGGATTAGTATCACTAATTACTGAAGTTTTTTCTTTTTTCTTGGGATGTGACTTTAAATACTATGCTCTAGAACAAACCCTCAGCTTCTGCTACATTATCCTATTGTTCTGTTAATGTGCCAGGAACCACTGCTTATCTTAGCACATCCACCTGACTATTGGGAGCCAGCTCAACACCCATGAAAGGAAATTTTTAGGCATCTCCAAATATTGATATCTGGGTCCAATTATTCCCTTGATCCAGAGAAAGAAAAAAAATAAACTTTCTTTTCTCAAATCCATGACAACCTATATCCTTTAATGCCAGCATTATAATGTCACTGGCTAATATAGTTGGTTATTTGAGTTAGAAGTGAATATATCACTAAAAGTGAGCAAATTGTGGTTTAAGTTATTAAAATAGAAACAAAAGTGGTTTTCTCATAGCATTGGAATTGATTCCTATTACCTATATCGATTCATAAAATCTATGTACACTGAAGTGAAATATTGTGAACATACTCAGAGGCGTAAAAACAATTTTACAAAGCAAAACCTTCATAAACTAATTAATGGATGCATCTTATGCTTCATATCACATTGGATGTGTAAGGAAATAATAATTAAAACTGATCATTAAGCTTTGAGTTGCAATGTGATATTCTACTAGGACCAAAGTTCTGCCCTCAAAGAACTTTCAATGATTAATCTTCTTTTATGTTTTTCTTTCTTTTCTTTTTCCATTAAAGCAAAACCAAACAACCAATGATGCCAGTGCTCTGGATTAAAACCCTAGTGTGAGAATCAGATTATACAAAAATAATTTCATCACATTGTGATCAAATTTCAGGCCCAAGTGGTATAAAATAAAACTGTGTAGGACCCTTTATTTTTTACTCAATTTTCAACTTGTATTTAAGTAATTTAATGCTACATTTCTATGAATTTAAAGCATGCCCTCCTGCCAGAACCAATAGGATATAACTCTTTTTCTATGACATAATTTTACTATTGGCAACCAGAAATAGCTTTACAAAGCAAATGATACTGTTCAGAAAGAACAGCTTTATATTAATTATACTAAAATCAACACCAGTTTTTGGCAGATATTCTCAATATAACCAATGACACCAAATAAACCAATTTAGAAAGCCAATTCATTCAATTATCTGAGAATAACTTTTCAGTTACCTCTTCTTGATGGGGCCTCCTTGAGGTAGTTCTAACCTAAACTGTATGTTCTTTAGCTGCTTAGCAATGATTTTCTAATCATGAAAGTTGATAATAATTTTTCTTAATTTTTTTTAGGATAAAATAATCTCTTTTATGTGCTAAACACTGAATCACTGGTTATTTTCAGTGGAGGCAGGCACAAGAAGTAAACAGAGGAATGGTTTGAATACTTAGAAGAAAAATGTTTTTTGAAGAGAATTTTGTCTTGCAGGCACTTAACTAGATTTATTTCTGCTTCTGTGTTATATATTATTGTTGGTTCATAAAAATTTATCTTCTAAATGAAGTCATATTTAAGTCAGGTTATAAAAACTCCTTATCAGAGTTGTACCATTAGGTTTCATAGAAATGTCTTCTGGGAAAGTAAATCAAGTACCTTAATTTTGAACTTTTTAGTTAGCAAAATAGAATATATGTATCTCAAGCTTTCACCATCAACAGTAAACTTGAACCATTACATACTTTCTTTCAAAAGACCAGATGAAACAATTGATACCTGGGGAAAATAGATATAGTTCCCCCTAATTCCTAAATTGTCTAGCAAGGTTTTGAAGACAGAAGCTTTTTAGCTTGTACTTCTAATTCATGTCTTGATCATCATATGTCTCAGCATGTCATGTAAAATTATATTAAAGACCATTCAACGTTAATGCTTTAAATTCTCCTTATACGTTTCTTCAAAAAATCATTTATTTGGTGTAGGCTATGATGTTAGATTAGATTTTGATGTGTTTATCTCCTCTAATTTTTTCCACTGAATTTACATTACATGTGCATGGTTGTGTGCATCTGTGTATGTAGCAACAGCTAAATTATTTTGGGAATTAAATGGGGTATTCAGTATAAATATATTAATAAAAATAAAGATTTAAATGCTTGCTGCTTTATTTTGTAGTTCTGTAGATGTTAAATAAAACCTGTTTTTTAACATAATTTATATAAGAATTATATTTGGTCATAATTTCTTTAATTGTTTAAATTTCTTTCATTATTTAATAATTTAAACTTAAATTTTTATTTTTATTGTTGATATTTGATTACACTAGAATGTTATAACATGGTATAAAAAACTATCATAATAAGTAATCAAATCCTTTCAAATAGAAATTTCTGTTTCTGCTATCCAGGCCACAATCCAATATTATATCATTCTTCCTGATTCAGAAGATAACTCCATCTCAATTAAAACAGAAAAAAAAAGCATATTGTGAAAAACTTCTAATACCAGCTGTGACATGATTTTTAGAAGAGAGAAAAATATTGTAACAATTTTTATTTCAAAATCTAAAAATTCTCTAGGCTATTAGGTTTTAAAGTGATTTAAACAATAATCTATAAAAACTAAGAAATTTGAATATTTGTGAAATATTAAATACTCTGACAATCATAAGTAGAATATTTTAATATTTGATCAGATAATATTTAATCATTTTGAGTCTTGATTAGCTTTTTATCTAAGATTAGCAAATGGGTAAACTGGCAATGTTTCTAAAGTTTTATAAGACAGTTCTTTAAATCTTTATTGCTACGCTTTGTAAAATATTTTGGTCAATATATAAATTAATTTCTTAAGTTTAAATTGGGTAATGCATTTTAATTTTTTAAAAACACAATAGATGCCATCACAGTGTGTAGTCTAAAAATTGCTTTAAAGATTTTGAAGTATTTTCTTATTTTCATGTAAGAGACGAGAAACTTATATGTGGCCAAGAGTTGGTTGAGTAATGCCAGAATTTTAGTTAGGTTTTCTCACTCCGGGTGTATTGGTCCTAAAACTGCTACCATGAAACTTTATCAGGAACCTGTATCCTACTTGGCAAAAAAAATTGCACATTTTTCTATGAGCATATGGATTTTAGAAATGTCAGGAAGTAGGCCCTGCTTCTGTCAAGAATCTCTCTCTTAAAATGAAAAAGCATCTGAGCATATTAATTATAACACTACTCTTCTTTGCATTTAATGCCCGAGTATGTATGTTACAGCCTGAACAATTATTTGCCATTTGTTTCAAAACTGTTGTCCACTTTTTATATCAAAAAGTTATGAGTCATTAATAATCATTGACATTTAGATTAAATATTAACAGATAGAAAATACTGATACTAGAGCAAAAGTCATATTAGAAACATTAAGAAGAATGTAAAAAATAATAATAATGTGAACAAACTTAATGAAAGACCAGAAGGTATGCTTTCCATTTATTTCTTTCTCAGCTTTTTGAGATATAACATTGGGTAAGTTTAAGGTGTGGAACGTGATAATTTAATATATGGATCTAATGCAAAATGATTGCCACACTAGGGTTAGTTATCATCTCCATCGCCTCACAGTTACTTTTTTAGTAACTTCTAAGTATATAATACAATATCATTAACTATAGTCGCCATGCTGCACATTAGATTCCCAGTATTAGTTTATCTTATAACCAAAAGCTCACATCCTTTGACTAACATTCACCCATTTCTCTTAACCCCCAGTTCTTGGTAACCCATTCTGTTTCTAAAATATTGGCTTGTTTAGTCCACATATACCTGAAATCATATACTATTTGTGTTTCTCTAACTTATCTCGCTCTGTGTAATTCCATTCGTGTTGTCATAAATGGTAGAATTCCCTTTTTTATGGCAAGATAACATTCGTGTGTGTGTGTGTGTGTGTGTGTGTGTGTGTGCGTGTGCGCGTGTGTGCGTATCTCACATCTTTGTCCATTAATCTGCACATAGGTTGCTTTCATACCTTGGCTGCAGTGAATAAGAGAATAATGCTGCAATGAATATGGGGGTACAGCTATCTCTTCAAGATCATGATTTTTATTTCTTTGGATATATGCCCAGAAGTGAGATTGCTGTACAATATGGTACTTCTAACATTTGAGAAACCTCCATACTGTTTTCCTCTATGAATTTACAATTTCACCAATAGCACCTAGGGCTCCCTACATCTACATCCTTGACAACTTGTTGTCTCTTGTCTTTTTCAAAATAGCCATTCTAATAGGTATAAAATTTTATCTCGTTGTGGTTTTTATTTGCATTGTCCTGATGATAGTGATGTTGAGCATCTTTTCACGTAACTATTTGCCATTTGTATGTCTTCTTTGGAAAATGTCTATTCAGGTCCTCTGAACATTTTTTATTATATTGTTTGTTTTTCTGCTACTGAGTTATATGTTTCTTATGTATTTTGGATATTACTCCTTATCAAATATGTGGCTTGCAAGTATTCTCCATTTCCATATGTGACCTTTTCATTTCGTTGATTTTTTTTTTTTTTTTTTGGTGTGCAGAAACTTTTCACTTTGATGTAGCCTACTTACTTAATTTTGCTTTTATTACGTGTACTTTTGGCATCATATCCAAAAAATAATTGCCAGGACCAACATCAATAAGATTTTTTTGTATGTTTTCTTCTAAAAGTTTGATAATTTCAGGTTTTACATTTAAGTCTTTCATCTATTTTGAGTTAATTTTTGTTAGTGGTATAAGATAGGGTTTATTTTCATTCTTCTGCACATGATTTTCCACCTTCCCCAGCAAAATATACTGAAGAAAATATCCTTTTTCCATTGAATATGTTTGGCTTCCTTGTCAAATATTAGTTGACTACATATGCATGAGTTTATTTCCAGGCTCTTAAATCTGTTCCAATGGTCTGTGTCTATTTTTATGCCAGTACCATACTATTTTTATTACTATAGTTTGAAATCAAGAAGCATGATCCCTCCAGCGTTCTTTTCCTTTCTTAAGATTGCTTTGGCTGTGGGTCTTCTGTGGTTCCACATGAACTTTCTGATTTTTTATTTTTTAATTTCTGTGAAAAAAAATGCTATTGGTATTTCGATAGGGATTGTATTGAATATAAAGATATATTGATAACTTTGGGTAGTACGGGCATTTTAACAATATTAATTATTCTGATCCATCAACATAAGATATCTTCATTTTCTTTCATCAAAGTCTTATAGTTTTCAGTGTTGAAAACATTAACCTCCTTGGTTCAATTTATCTCTAAATATTTTATTGTCTTTGATGCTATTGTAAATGGAATTGTTTTTATGGTTTTTAGAAGACAATCCATTTTTTAAAATAGTTGTGTATGTGGTAGGCATTGCTTTTCAAAGTGGGGTCCTTGGACCAGTATGACCATCACCTGGGATGAAATTGTGAATCTGTTTTTTTTACCAAGGTAATTAGATGTTTCTTATACATGTTAATAAGTTTGAGAAACCTGCTGTAGGGCAGGATAGTAGAAATAATTTTATTTTAAAATTATTGGAGCTTTGGGAAATAATCTACATTTAGGCTTTAGATCTTCTCTCTTTTTTTCTATCACATTCTTTTTTCCTGTCTGACCTCAAAAAGAAAAGGTGACACCATTTAATTTAACTTAATTTTATTCATTTTCTTTTCAAGCCATAGATTGGTATGGGGAAGAGGGCTAATTTTTTTTTGGGGGGGGGAGTTTGCCTTTTTTAATACACCTTGGATTTATGAGAGCTAGATCATTACTGCTTCAGACTGTAAGCTATGTCATTCCCTGTTTTACAGACAGAATAAACTCAGTTTTCTTTATAGGCAGGTGCTTTGTACTCATAATAATCAATAACTTTGATGTCAAGAACATACAGAGAGAACACAAAATCTCAGAGTCTCACTTTGTAAAACTTATTTTCACAGAAATTTTTCAGTTTTGCTGACTATATGGGGGAATCCTTGAGGTTATATTTGTGGTGCTGACAATTTTCTCTTTTTAAACTATAGATTATATATTCTCTCTCCTCTCCCCTCTCTCCTCTTTCCTTCTCTCTCTTTTTCTTTTTCCTCATGTGTGGATTCCAAAAAAATGAGATAATACTTTAATCAGTAAATTGGACTGTTTGTTTTAAGCTTAGGAAAAATTTTATAGGCTCAATCTATTGTGTAAAATGAGGCTTCCATTTCTTCCTGAATTTCAGATTTTTTTGTTTTATGGATAATTGAGAACAGCACATTTATGAATTGTTAATTTTAATAAGCAGCACTATTCCCACCCATGTCACTATGGTACAATTCTTGGACATATATTCATTAAATTGAGTATGGTTATAGGAAATGATTTTTAAAATTAGTGCCAAATGTAACAAAGCTGTACAGGGGAAAAAAAGTTTGCTTCCTTAGTAATTTTTTCAAAATATTTAGCTAATATTTCCAGAACAAACACAATTTCAAAATTTAGTATGTTGGCCTCTTTAAAATCACATCATATTAAATTTGATTTGATCCATTTGGTCATTTGAGACTTTACCTCCAAAAGCTACAATTATGACATAATTTCAGAGGTTTTTGGCCAAGTGCAATAGAAAAAGAAAATCTAAAAGAAAAGTGAAAGGTAAAAAAGCTACATAATTTTAGAGGCTAATATTTTTAAGTGAACAAAGTGGACAGATATACATTAGCTGAACATTACAGTTCAATTTACTTAATATAAATTTAAAAAATTGCTTTTCAACAAATTTATTTTATTAGGTTTATAGAGATTTGACTATAATACATTTTTGTAAATCCTAATCCCTTATGATTGATAGATTTATTCAATATTTTGTCAGAAATATTTAGACTCTATATAGTTATATAGGTTACTGTGTTGCTGCCTATAATCTTCTGTGCTTTTGGTTTATTAAATAAATGAGAATGAATATATGTATAGCAGAAATACAGATCCTACAAAGTGGGACAAAATAATGGGAGGAAGTTTTCATTTTCACTCTAAGGCTCACATCAGAATCATATGCCCTTTATTTCACTAAAATCTTCAGTCATGGGTTTGGGTACATTAAAGTTTTTAAAAGAACATTAGCTTACTTTTTTTTCATGAATATAAAAATAATACAAGTTATGGCTAGTTTACTATAATCAATTAGGAACATTTACAAAAGTATAAAGTAAGAGGAAATAAAAGTCATTTATTATCTCGCTACCAAGGGGTAATAAATACTAACATTTGGTATATATTTTACTAATCCTTTTTCCCTTAAGAATGATACTACTCTTTTGTACCAGCTTATCTCTAAATATTCTTCATTAAAATCATGCTGCAGGGAATATACATGCACATATATTTCATAAACTTAAAGGACACTTTGAGCATTTATATAGAAAGTTCTAGACATGAAATTTCTTAATAGGTAAGAATATTTTATGTTTTAATAAGTAGTTCTGTGTTTTAATAAATTTGTTTCTGGAGATTTCATTTGTACATCATGTTTGAGAGCATTTGATCCCTTGCTAATGCTGGATATAGATTTTTTTTTTATTTTTTTGCCAACAACATATAAAATTTCATTTTTGTTTTAATTTTAGGGTCATTTTTATGATTTATTAGTGAATTTTACCATCTTTCATATGCTTCTTTAAAAATCACATTTTAAAAATTCTTTTGGGAACTACTTATTCATTTAACTCAATTTTCTTCCATAATTTTGGTTTCTTACTGATTTATTCTTTATATGTTACTTATGTTGCAAATATTTCCTCTTTGTTCACAGTTTCTGTTTTAAGGTTATTTATGGCAACATTAACAGATATACATTTAATTATGTTGTAATATGTTAAGAATCTATTTTTATAAATACTAGTAATAGCTTATATCTATATAATACCATGTACTAGACAATATTCTGAATACTTTACAAGTATTGATAAATTTAGCATTCATTATCACCAAATGAAGTTCTATTGTTATGATTTTATCATTGTGGTCATAAGAAATGAGAAAAGTGATGCACAGTGGAGTTAATGCCTTAACTGAATACCTAAATATACATGACTAAGAAATAGCAAAAGTAGACATGAACCTGCTGTTGGCTGCAGAACTTTGTCCTTTAGTCTCATCTGTTACATCATTTCTCTCTCTCTCTCTCTCTCTCTCTCTCTCTCTCTCTCTCACACACACACACACACACACACACACACACACATACACACAAAGACTTAGTCCCTACTTATTCTATGAGTGGAGGGATTTCAGAGAATATATCATAAAAGCTATGGTTATGCTAAGTCTGGCTTTATGTGGAGATAGACTATTAACTATACTGTAGGGATATTCGTGGGAGGCTATCTCCCCAGCCATTCTCCTGGAGTCTCCATTCCTTCACCTGCTGAATGAGATCTTAAAATCAACACTTTCTTCAGACTTCCATGCTTCTTAAGATTATCAAAAAGTTAATTAATTAAACACATATTAATTAGGATAAGGCTCTAAATATTTGTTCATGTTGGAGAAGCAACATTAGCAAAATGGCAGAATAGACAGTCCCAGCCCTTGTTCCCCCATAGAAATGCTGGTTTTACAAAGTCACATGGACAAGTTAAGTAGTTGCAATACCACAGATGAGCACAAAACTGGGAATAGCTGCATTGAAATAGATAAGAAAAGTGATTTTATTTTACCTACATCACCCCTCTCCTAAGCCTGCACCACTTAGTGATGGAAGAGAACATTCCAGACTACAACTACTCCCTTGGGGTGAAAGTGAAGAGTGCAATATGCTTCCAATATTCCAGCTTCTCAGAAGACTGCCCAGGGAAATTTTTTTTTTGTCTGGACTCACTCAGAGTACTGACAGACCAGAATAGTTTGGATACCTGCGGACAACTGAGAACAAAGAAAAGTAGCAGTGAGTGGCTACTTGAATAGATGAATGGATAAAGATGAACAGATTATCTTTCAACAGATGAATGGATGAAGAAAATGTGATATATACATCATATGCATATACATGTAATAGAATATTATTCAGCCATAGAAAAGGAGATTCTGTCATGTTGTACAACATGGATGAAACTTGAGAACATTATGCTGAGTGAAATAAACCAGTCACAGAAGTACAAATGCTGCATGAGTTCACTTATATGGGGTATATAAAAGAGTTGAACTCTTAGAAACAGTAAGTAGAATGATGATTACCAGAAGCTTGGGAGAGGAGGAAATGGGAAAATTGCTGTTCAATGAGTTTAGATTTTCACCCATGAAAGATGGAAAAATTCTAGAGGTCTGCTTATACAAATTGTTATAATAGTTAACAATCTATACACAAAAATTTGTGAAGAGGGTAGAACTCATGTCATATATATATATATTTTTTTTGCCACAATAAAAAAAGTTTTTATTTTTATGTTTACACTTTTGGTGACTACATTTCAGAGATAACTTTTGTGAAATAATCCATTTATGGACTATATAGGGAAAACGTGAGGAAACAGATCTTTTGGGACTTGGGAAGCTTGCTCTGCATGGAATTAAAGGTAAAACCTGGAGCATCCAATGGAAAGTGCTAGAGATCACAGCCACTTATGCCACATTTTGCCTAGCAGGACTTCTCTCCTAATTCCCACAAAATGGAATGAGGTTGATGGACTCGCCACTTAAGCAGATCAATGTCGACACCCTCAACAATTCAAGGTTACACATCAATTTATTCCCATCACTTTGCATGTCTTATTGATCAAATTAAACATCTAACCACCAAATTTCCTCTTCATTTTATAATATATATACATGCCATCTGCATATGTCTATTTCAGTTATGCTAATGGCTTTATAGACATTTTGAAGTAAGCTATTAATCTGGTTAAATTAATATTTATCAGCAATTTAAATAATAGTATAATTTATATACCTATGTAAGCATATATTTTATATAAATATAAAACCTTGCTTGCTTTTAACAATAAATATGTAAAGTACAATCTTCCCTCATTCTATTACAACTTTTGGTCTTTTGTTCCAAATATTTCTGTTGGTACAGGGTAGTGTATAGATCTGATACATTTTTTCAAAAGAACCATTAAGTATTTTCATCATATTTTATGTAGTCCTAGAAATTTTTGCTTACAAAGTTAGTTTCTTGAAAGATTTGTTATATTTTTAAATGCCATCTATTATAAGAAGTTGGAAAGGAAAAATAACAACTGCTTTAAAAATAGTTTTTTCAACCTTATTCTATCATGTTTTCAGTATGGGTAAAGCAGATTCAAACTGTATTTAATCAGACAGTTAAAGAAATATAGGTTTTACTAAGACACTATAACATCTGATTCATTTTATAAAGTCACCAGATAGTTAACAATTCATTTTGAAATGGTGAGAAATCTACTTAGCAAAATTTATCTGATAATATCAGATTATAGTTTCTCATCTTTATTGTTGCTAAAAGAACCTTGAAAATAATACAAATGTAAAAAATATTAAAACAAAATGTACTAAAAACCATTATTAAGTTTAAACCAAATTTTGTAGAAACTTTATAAATTTATTATACTATTATATTGTTAATGTATACATTATTTTGCTACTTATATTTAAAAAGAAAACAAGAATAGCAATTTAAGCCATAACATTCCCTTAGAATCTTGCAAAAAGGATGCATTTTCTTTATCCCTACATTTTTATAAACTTTTATGTCTTTTGCACATGGACAGTGTATAGTTTCGTGCAGTTATTTTAGTCTGGTAGTATTTTGATAGTATTTAGGTTTCTTCTTTTTAGTGCTGTTCTTAAAAACAGGCTCAGTTTTTAAAAGTTGAAAAGGGTTGAGAAGGAGTAGACAGTTGGACCATGCCCATCTTCATCTGCAATTAAAACTCATATATGAGAACATTTTGCATAATAATTAGACATGAACACACACACATATAGAATTTAAGGCTGGAAAGGACTTTAAGTGGCCATTCGATCCAGTATGTGAATATATATTTATAAACATAAAATACATATGTGCTCTCTGCAGGCTTTAGCCTGGGTATTTTGGCTTTGGAATGCACACTCAACTAGGATTAAAGTTGAGCTGGACCACCCACAAAAGCAAGGCCACCCAAGGGAAAATTCAAGACCCGGGCAAGCAGAGCTGCCAGGCTTGCCTCGGGAGAACAGCTGGCCATACTAGCACCTGCTGTTCAGTTCCAGACAGCTGGAGCTAAGGTTTGCGTGGGCCAGCTGCTTTTAGGATAGGCACACACAAAGACCACTGCTGCTTGGGCATCTGTCAACTTTTGCTATATTTGGTGGAGAAAGTTTGGCAGGGAGTTGTGTGGTCTACCAACTAAAATTTAGGCTGATTAGTCACAAACCAGAATTGTAAAATCATAGGTTTGGAAGGAATCTCCAGTGAAGGAGGTCTCAGACTTTGGTGTGAATTAGAATAACATTGGGAGCTTCCTGAAAAGGCTAATTCTAGACCCTGTCCTTCGAGACTGACTCGGTGGGTCTGTGAAGCTATTTGCAATTTGTATTTTTTAGTAAGCTCCTGAGGTAAATATAGATAATATATTTATTTAACATAGATGAACCAAGGCTTTTGTTCTAAGAATTCAAAGAAATACCAGCTTATTGAGATTCTTGTTAGAAATAAATATTAGCTGGTCTTACTATTGACTCAAAGACTAGGATGTGTGTGAATCTACCTGAAACTGAGAATTCATTAATTGCTAAATAGATAAATATACGAGGATCATCAAAAATGTTTGGTTTTCTATTTCTTGCTGGTTAAATGAAGGATATGTGTCTGGCCATAAAGGAAAAATTTATTTACACATACAGAATCCTGTATTTTTTCCCTTTGAAATGTAAACTAATAGCCTGATGAAACTGTAGAAATAAAGATGTCAACTTGATGTACGCCTCTTTATATTCCTTTTTCTCCTGGCACTAAGTAAAGTTTTAAGAATTTGAAATGAGAACATATTGTCATAATATAATTTAAAATGTGGCAAATTAGACTATTATGTTTAAAAAATGGATATTTCTCTGTGGCCCAAAGAGCAACATGTACGTCTTGTATTAGGTTTCTTTGGTGAGGAAAGGAGAGCAGCTATGATGTCCGGTGTCATACTCAGAAGGTGTTCTGTTCATGTATCAATAGTTCTGGGAAACTGCGTTGGTGTTCTCTTCCCTTGTGTCTGAGGATTTACCCAGGCCGATAAGGTATCTGTGAACCACTTAAAATTATATTTACAGGAATTTTATTTCTGCAGAAAACGTTCACAACTTTCATTAGAATCTTAAAAGATGAAGAGATAAAACCTACTTTATCAAATGAGATGGTAATTGAGCTTTGTAATCACCTACTACCATATTTTTTCAAGTAGAAATAAGGAAAAGCTACATATAACTTCCATCTTTGTAAATTTAAATGAATCCAGAAAAGACCAGAAGAAAATCTTCGAGCTTTAACAGTTTTTTTTTCTTTCTGTCAGGTAACTAAAAATATCTCAGTCAACTTAAATATACTTCTTAGTTTATTAACTATTTTAAATACAGCATGATGCCTTGGATTTGAATCCTTGTGCAACTAGTTGGTAAATTCCTTCTCATAAATTTCATCATAATGATATCCTATACATTTGCCTCTTTTACTATTTTGATGTAGTTAAAACCCATTTACTCTTTCATTTAATATTTGCCCCGCACACATACCTACACAAAACACATATGTATACAAATACACACACACACATACATGCACACACACAGGCATGGGCATGCGTATACATTTTGAAGATTCTGTTTCCTTTTACCCTCCTTTTCTTGTTGCTCTGATAGAATTTTTTTCTGCTTCTTGCTATAGAGAGAATGGCAGAATGGAAGCACTGGAATCAGCCAAATCTGAATTGAATTTTATAATGCTCTTTCCGTGTAGAGAAGTAAAATAATTGACCTTCATGTTTCTGTAGCTCTTGAGTGATGTTTGTGCTATTTCAGGAAAGAGCAATGGTGTTGGAGAGAGGGAGGATGGAAGGAGGAAAGGATGGAGGAAAGGAGAGGGGGAGAGAGAGAGAGAGAGAGAGAGAGAGAGAGAGAGAGAGAGAGAGAATGAATTTCTCCAGAATTGAAGCCAATTTATAAATGTTATACCTTTGCTAAATATTCCAGAATATTCATATGTAGGATTCACTAGTGAGAATTATTTTGAAATTCTTGACATTCTTTTTGATCCTGAAATCAGTACCTGAATATTTGCATGTTGCTTTCAAGACATTTTTCAGTTTATAAAAAGAAAATTTAAACTACAGGTCATTTTCTTTTATTGAACTCACATTCTTGAATATTTGGCAAATTTTGAAGATAAGGTATGTCATTTTCATTTTTGTCAAAGTTCTTCAACATGAGGCATGAGCAGCAAAGTTGGTATGGCTATGGCTTCCAGTCAACTTTTCCTCCTAATTCTACCATATAGTATAGATAACATATATTTGGTCTTTGTCCCTATTCCCAGCACAGAGCCCCTAAAATGGTCAGAATTTTCTGAATGAGAGGAGTGCCTTTTTGTTATTCACAATGAGCTCACCACACAATTAAAGGGTTGAAATTCTTAGCCCCAACTTCTGACAGCCTTTGGGGAGGAGAGAGGGTGTAGAGATGGAATTCAATCTCATGGTCAATAATTTAATCCATCAGGCATATGTAATGAAAGCCCAAATAAA
Source organism: Cynopterus sphinx (assembly GCA_030015415.1). Taxonomy (NCBI): domain Eukaryota; kingdom Metazoa; phylum Chordata; class Mammalia; order Chiroptera; family Pteropodidae; genus Cynopterus; species Cynopterus sphinx. The sequence goes on along the minus strand of CM057379.1, from coordinate 57,093,145 downwards.
ACCCCTGAAATGATAAGGCTCCAGGGGCTTCAGGCTGGTGAACACAGTTGTGTTGGCAGAGTGTATGCCAGGAGAAGGCAAGGAAAGCCTTGCACTTGCCTGCCCTACCCCCACAACTTTGCTTTAAGCATTTCTTCCATTTGGCTGCTCCTGAGTTATATTCTTTATAATGAAACTGTAATCATAAATAGAGTACTTTCTTGAGTTCTGTTAGTTGATTAAGTGAATAAGCAGATATGAAGGGCAGTTATGAGAACCCCCAAATTTATAGCCAGTTGGTCAGAAGTAAGGGTGGTCCCTGGCATCTGAAGTAAGGGCAGGCTTGTGGGATTAAGTCCTTAAGCCTGTGGAGTCTAAAGGTAACTCTGGGCTTCAGTGTCAGAATTGAATTGAATTATAGAACACCCAGGAGGTGTTGGAGAATTGGTGTTGAAATGCATACACCATGACACATAAAATGCTGTTTGAAAATAGAAGCAAGTAACATTGACCCTCCCCACAGATAACTTTGCAGCTATTGGCTTTCTATTAACCTGAATTTCTTGCGCTCTGTGTGCATATTACCCTCCTAGGGCTAGAGGGGCCAGAAAGGTAAACTAGACATAGGTTCTGCAATGTATGATCCTCAGTTACTAGTAAAAGAAATTCCGGTTTAAGAGCTATACCATAAAACAGAAGTATGTGGCAAAATGAAGTTATCATCAAAGTACATAGAAGTAAATAATTCCTTTATGGTGGATGAAAGCAATAAGTAATAACAATAATTTTAAAAACGCCATGAAGAATGCTTATTTGGATTGGTCTTTGAAGGAAAGAGGCAATTAAAGACATGAAAGGAGATTTGGAAAAGCTCTTCTACACCAATATGTTGAAAAATTTCTCATCTACATAAGACTGAGTCAAATAATTGGCAGAAGAAATACATCAAGAATGACAGTTACTTTATGTAAAACCAGATCCATCTAAGATACTATTTGTTTTCCATTCTCTCATTTCAGTATGGTACATTGTACTACTCTACACTGTTTGTTAAATAAAATAAAAAAAATAATCTTTGTTTAAAATGACTTTTGTGGCCAGCACTGTACTGGGAAATGAATACGAAAAAAAAACCCCAGCAACTTCCATTTAAGTTGGAGGAGTCCCATAACAGAAACATTCTTCTTATATTCTAAGTTATGAGACTTCTGTTAGCTAGACCTCAGGTGATTCTCAATAATGGTTGTTCCATAGTTTTTTTGTTATTCTGAGGTGGTCATGAAGGAGCAAGCCCAGAGTTTACCTAATCCTCCAGGTGATATGATAAGTTGTGTGTTTTGAAAAGACACTTGAATTTATGATCTTGGGCTAGTCATCTAATCTTTCTGAGAATCATTTATTTTAATCTTTATAATGAAAATATAAATATTATTTAGTTGCACTGTTGGAGGCATGTAGGTATAATAGATGTACATGATGTCTGAGATATAATAGGCTCAGAATAAACTGGTTTCTTATTATTGGTTAATACTGAGGTATCATGAGGATATGAGGATTAAATGGAATAACACATGTAATGTTCCTGAAAACTGTAAATTTTAAACATATACATATAGGCATGTGTATATATATATTTATATATATTTATTTATATTCATTTATATTTATATTTATATTTATATATTCTTCCTCCCTCCTCTTCCTGCATAGCATATTGGAAAGAGTATAAGACTTTGAGTCAAACAAGTAAAACTTGAGTGAGAGCTCTGATTATGACTCTTACCTTAGAAAATGCCTTTCCTAAGGTTCAGTTTCTTTTCTGTAAAATTAGAATAATAATACCTATCATAACTGCTTTAGAATCCACGAGAGTCTCAAGTAAGATAGTAGATCTTAAAATTCTCATAACTTGGGAGACTTTATAGAAATATACGGCGATTTTATAATTTTGACTTCCTCTTGATATTGGAAACTATTTCAGCCTAACTCTGACATTGAGGCCATCAGCTTTTGTAAAAAATTTCCACTTTAATTGCTTAAAAATTCATCAATGAAAAGATTTTCAACACCTGGTCAAAGGTTCCTATACCTGGGTAAACCTATCAAAGTGTCACCTTCCCATATCACCTCTGAACATTTCTAGCTGGTAGCAAAAAGAAATCATTTCTTTGATGCTTAAATGTCCACCTGGAGAGGCTGTAAATTTTATTTTGTCAGTTCCTGTGCTTAACTGAATCATACCTAAATCCTTATTTTTTTCTCTTTTCTTGGATTTCTGACCTCTTCTCTGAGTTTATTTAATCCCTTCCTTAGCTAAGTATAGAAGATTAATCCTTTCACTTTGGAACCTAACCCCTCTCTAGTTTGATTTTCTGCACTATTTTTCAGATGTTCTTTTTTAATTCTTATTTTAGGTAAAAACTTTACATGGCTGTTTTATATCTCATTTACTTGAGGAATGATTTATGTTTTAGGCTTATTAATCCCTTGGTTTTTACTTTATCTTCATAGCTTTTTTCAATAAAACAATTTTAAGACAACATATAGATACATCAAAGTTTTATAATTATCTGTTCAAATGATCTTGCAGAAAAGGAAAGATGTCAACATGTTGAAAACATGATGAAGCTATGTCCTCTCAATACTCCATAAAGTAGAAGGTGTCATGCTGTGTAGTTTCGCAAATGTAAAAAATGAAGTACAGTACAGTAGAGTTGTGATTTACTTTGTATTGTCTTTCTTTGAAGTTCTGTTACACAAATTGAAAATTTTGGTTAAGCATTATACAACCTTAAAAATATAAAAGTGTATAGAAACCTATTATATTTGAGGTTGCAATATGAATAGAAGAAACAGAGCCCTGGGTATACTTTCTTTCTTCTTCTTCTTCTTCTTCTTCTTCTTCTTCTTCTTCTTCTTCTTCTTCTTCTTCTTCTTCTTCTTTTTTTCTTTTTTTTTTTTTTGGCAGGAAAAGGTTAGCATAGAAAATTATTGTCATTTGCATTGTTAGTAAACAGCAGGCTTCTGTATACATTCATTAAACACTTTAAGTAGAAGAGAGAATATGTCCTGAAACCATTATTTAGAGAGCCAGAAATTGTCTTCAGTAAAGACAATTAAATAAGATGAGTGAAATACACGAGTTACCTAAAAATTCATGACAACTATGAAAAGCTACTACCCATTGACACCTTTTTATGCTAAGTTTTGTTATTTCAGGAATGTGTAGCTCAGACAGTAGCATTTGTGTTTATAATATTATAGAGTCAATAGGCATTAAACGCAGAGTGGTATTGACCTTTTTGATTGCCATGCATAATTTTTTTTTTCATATTGTATTGATTGGAGACAACTAACTAGGAATCTTTGAATCCCTCTTTTCACTGGAATAGAAAATAAGGTTTTCACTGGTCATAGAAGTCAAAATTGAGTTGGCCCCTTTTTTCCTTTTAGCTTCCTGTTCTGCACTGTTGCAATTGCTTCCAATTGTACAAACAATAAAAAAAAATCCTAACATTTAAAAATTTTACTTTGTACCAGACACCTTGATATATGTTTTATATTAGCACTAATAATAGCTTGGTAAGACTGGTACTATTAGTTTCATTCATATTAACAGGGACCCTGAAATTATTCAGTTCAAATAAATACATTTCTGAGAATCACATAGCCTGGAAATGGTGGAGCTGGAAATCAAACCCAGGTCTTGGGTGCCAGGAAAATTAAATTGAGGCAAGAATGACATAATGGGTCAAAGGAAGCCATCAATAACTAAAATAGCAAATAAGAAAGAGACTTAGAGGCTGACTATTCTGGAAAACAAAATAAAGTAAAAGAAAATAATAAAACCTTGAGTCTTTAATGTGGTATAGGAATTTCATTTCTATAATAGGTCTACTTATTTTCTATAATAGTAGAGTCGATGAAGAGCAATGAAAGGATATTTGAGAAACACAGAATCATATATTTAGAAATAATATGCCACACAGCAATTCCTGATCATGGAAGGCAATAGAATCTACTGCATTAAAGTTTATAAAGGAAATAGAAGACAAGTCTCTGGGTTTGAAATCATGGAGGTTCATGTAGAGTTACTCTGCTATGATTCTTTCATCGAAAGACAGTCTTAGGAAGGGTCAAAAGCCTTGCAAAGTCAGCTGCACGGACTAGAATTTTTGGTCTTCATTATGAAGCTGTGAATATGGTAAAATGGATCAAGAGGATTTATCTAAGGCCAAAATAATGACATGTAGAGGCAAAAGAAAGGCACCAGTAATTAAAATAGGAGCTTAGAGGCTAACCACATGGTCTGAATATCAGTGAGAACTTGAGAACCCTCCAAAATACAATAAAGAGCAGCCCCACCATAGTGCTGTATAAGCTGTTCCATGGATGAAAGCCATGTTTCATGAACTCTGTTCCACATATGGAAATTGGGCCTTGGACTGGCTCCCCTGTTTCCCATTAGACAGTTGGAATATTTGAACTCTTGATCCAAGGTAGAGATATACTTAAGAAATATCATCCTTAAGAAATGGAAATTAATAAGACTAGTAAACAATTTCAAAGGAATGCATTCAATTAATAGAACTATTTCTGGAGAAATTTGAGGCAAGCTTTTGAGAAACTTAAATGCTAGTCAGTTTATTTTAATAGCTAACTTAGATTGATCTAAGTTTCATCTACAGAAATCTAAGAGCTCTTAGAAATAAATTTATGTTTTCATCAAAGTTTTTAAATGGCCTTTAGGTTTACAGAAATGTTTGATTCCAGCAACTAATGACTTTTTACTTATAGTATTTGGAAATCTCTGAGAGAAGGTGTTCAATTACATAAGGAATAGTGGACTGAGAAACAGAAGGTATTCATTCAGGTGGGGCTTTGTCTCCTAATTTGAATGCATGGTAACAGTCGAATTATGTCATCTGTTGGAAATAATATCCTCATCTATGAAAAACTGAGAGTGTATTATTAGATGATCTCTGAGATGTGTTATATCTCAAAGATTTTATAAAATTCTCAAGTGTCATTCACTGGTTGAAAATTAATGACTTCCCTAGGTAACTTTTCTGTTTGATAAAAAGAGTATTGTTATCACTAAGAATATCAAAATTATTTTGAAATTCTTTTATAGTAGATCTGAGTAGTCGAAGCTCATTATTAATTGTTCTCCCTGGCTCACAGTGAGTTCCGAAGGGCTGAACTGGCAACCATCGCAAATAGATAGCACTGACATGTTTAACCAGCAGCTCTTTTAATATTTGTCTTTGCAAATACACATTAATGGAGGCACCTGTTCAGAATATCAGATACCTCTGTGTAACCCTGTAGAAAGAAATAACAGAAAGAAAATCATTGCTAATGTTTAATTGGAATGAGTGTTACTAGCTACATAAATACTCTGCGGTCAATAATTTCAGTCCCAGCTGGAAGATAAATAGAGAGAGAGCACTGAGCAGGTGATTGTGCATACTGTACTCATGTAAACATGCATCAATTGATTTTTCCTATTCCTTCCACACCACTAGCTATCAAACATGGCTGTACATTATACTACCTGGGAAATTTTTAAAAAATCGTCCAGGTTGTGCTCCATACAAATTAAATCTAAATTTCTAGATGTAGGGTCTAAGCATTACTGTTTTTAAAAATTCCACACATGATAGCTAAAACTTACTGGATTTTGTTAACCAATATCATAATAAAAATAAATAAAATTTAAAAATAAATAAAAATTCCATACATGATTCCAATGTTCAGAGTTGTTTGAAAACCGCTTTTCTTTGTAATTAAATTGCTTCATAGACCAAGGTAGCATTATTTCTGGGAAGATTTTACTTTTTAAATAATGCTTATTTCTCCAGCTGTTCATTATTTTTAAACTGAGAATTCACAAATATACTTTATGTCTACAAGTATGTGAAACATAAAAAAAGAAAGAACAAATATTTGATATTCAGAGTATGTTGTAGTTAGACTTGAGTACCCTTAAAAACTAAAAGATAAAAAAATAGCCCCCAAGGAAGAAAAGATAACCTGAAGTAGCATACATACATACATACATACATACATACATACATACATTAACAAACAAACAAATAAATAAATCTGAGTTAGGAGAGAGTACTCCATTCAGAGGTGTACTGAACTGGCAAAAAGAAGTATCTCAGAATCTTCAAAGGCTTTTATTAGAGAAACTATTCAGAAAGAATCATTGGAAGAATAAATCAAACATTTTGAGAATCAAACAAAAGGCAAGAAAATATAATAGAAATAGTTGGCAACCATAAAATTAAATTATTGATTATTCAAATGAAAAAGACTATAAGATGGCAACAATGACCTCAGAAAGTCAGTAGTATTTTAAAACCATGTTGGTGAACTCAGCAGTCATATACTATTCCTTTTATCTATAAGTAATATACTGTAACAATGTAAAACATAACCAACATCCACTTTCTTTATTAACAAACATTTCCTTGGCCGCTGTATGGTCAGGGGGATTTGGCACATTGAATTGTATAGCCTTCAAGGGTGAGAATCATCTTTCCTATGTCTTACATGTCTTTATGGAATTTGGTACATCAGAGGCTTCATAAACACTGTTTCTATTTACTGCTTACTGGTTTACCCCATTAGAAGTTATTCTGTTCCTGTTCCAAGCAGTGGGTCTTTTCCCTTCAAGATAGCATGTTTTCCATAGTCCATTAAATTTTTTCCAGAAAGGAAGCTCAAAAGCATGAAGCAACTTCTATACTGCATGTGTACTGCATGTTTCCCTCCTGGCCGGTCAGTGGAGTCATGCACCGGCAGGGAAGCAAGAATAGAGGAGAAAAATATTCTCCCTCTCTTACTTGCCTCCATCAAGTGTCTTCCTAGTATGTATGTAACAATCACCAGAGAGGAAGATTACAAAATCATGTAAATGCAAGAGAACTAAGAGATGAGATTTTTCACAGTGGACCACCCAATCTGGGAAAGCCCCAGGAAGTATCAGGATCTACAAAAATAAAAATTGTTCACTTCTGTAACATTTGGCTCTTAATAAAGTGTTTTAAAATAAATTATGTTCTAAGATTCATATGCCAGCCTCTTGATATATAGGACCAGTTTGATTATGTTCATTTGGTAGATTTGAAACTGGAGCTTAGAAAGGTTAAGAAAACTTTTAAAGCAGCAGCTGTGGAGGAAGGCCTCACTTTCCAGTTTCAGATTCTCATTGTCTACTTCCTTCACTGTGTCACGCTATGCAGCAGTCTGTGCACACCATCAGAATAGCCAGCAGGAATTAAAGTAACCTGCTAGACTCTATGTTTATTAATCTATAAGTGTGCTTAGAACTCAACTGTGACTAGATACTATAAAAACTTTACAAATAAGAATAACTAAATTTTTAGAGATTATAGAACTCTGTGAAGCCAGGATAAGAAATCATGATTTAAAGTATATTCTGAGAAATAGATCTTTCTGTGGTAGCACTGCATTCCAAATGTGTGAAAAAGACAGAGAAAAACATGAAATGTAATAAATTATGGCTAAAGTGAGTTAGCTTATTAACTTCCTTTCTTTGTTTCCTGGCAACTGGCAGCTTGCAGTCCTTAAAAGCCTCCCAAACCTGGGAATGATAGGCATCCTCAAGTTCAAAGACTCCCTTGAACCTTTTGGACCTACAACTACAGCTAGAAGTCCTGTTGAAACAGGCTTCCCTGGGTAATTTCCAACACAGTTGGATACACAGCACTGTTCGAACTAGCTCCATCAAGGTTGTACATCACTCATATTTTGTTCTCAGCTAGATTTGGGAGAACAGAGGCTGCCTGGGAGACTGGCCTGGGGCATGTACATCTGGCATTTCTTATCCTGGTCACTACTGCAGCACTAATGGGCTTTCCCCTACTGACACAGGTGTCAGATGCTGCTGGGTGTGTCTCACACATATTTAGAAAACACATCTTCTGGGCAAGCAGTTTGGAGGGGATTTTTCCTTACAAAAGGAAACCTTTGCTACCTTTATTAAAAATCCAAATCTAAAGGAATTGCTTTTACATGAGTTAGTTCCCTAGGGATAGACTGTTATCATTGATATTGTCATATATATTAAAAATCTGTATGCTCACCATCATTGGCTAAGTAGATATTCAGGAAGAGAGAAGAACTCTGCTTGGTAATAAAAGATATCAATATTTTCTTGATTGGTTCTAGTGGAAACTGTTAGAGTTAGCACAACTTAAATGGGTATTACTTTCTTTGATTTTAGAGAGGAAGGTAGGTATGCTGAGCAGGAATGATCATGTCTGAATGATAACATATTTCTAAAAAAATTCACCTTTTTGTTCTTGGTTCTTTGAAAAATAGCTAGTAATTCTGTAAGCAAGTCTTAGTGATACTCTTAAAATTAGAAAATCAGTGATTTAGCAACTTGCTAAGAAAACTCATCTACACTCTCCAGGATTCAGGTTTTAGAAGCCAGTTCAGAATACTTCATTGGATTTCATACAGATCACTCCTTGCAAGAGGTGGTGACCTCAAGACTGGGATCTGACAGACATTATATCACAGAAACACTTGCTCTTGCTGAAAACAGGTCCAAGGAAAGGATATAAGAGAGAGCAGTCTTTGGTCCCATGAGGATGTTCATCCCAATGAATCTCAAGTCAAGGACCCTTTTGGGAAGAGATTGCTGAAAAAGGGACTGATTGCTCCAATGTCTGATTCCTCTTTAATTAGATTCAGTATCCAGGTTATAGTCTTTCCCTTTATATCCACATGTAATCCCAAATGATGATAGTCCTAATTTGTGCTCAAAAGGGATCCTTCTCCTTATTTGATAGTAGAAGTAAGCAAATGGTTTAAAGAGTATAATGGGTAGAGTGGCTTAAACGTAGATTTAGAAGATTTACAAATTCCTCTACTGTGGAAATGGTAGAGGAATATGAGATATCTTACAGGAATTATAAAATGCCTTATCTTCTTCCTAAAAACTAGATGACTTCACCATGCTATGCCAACATTTCTTCAAAGGCAGGAACATGAATTTCCAGTGTCTCACTGTGAGAAATTCTATTTTTTTAGTAGATTTGGCATAATTACTATGATAGTTTTCTTTCAGTCAAAATTACTTATTAAAATTTTATTTAAAAATAATGCAAGGTACTTGTTGGAGGTACAAAAATATGCAATATTATTTTACGATTCCTATATTAAGATACTTAGATTTCATTTGCCAAATAGTATGAAAGATCACTTGTTCTTGTGTGTTTTATAATCCACTCTAACACACGTGAACTGAAGTTTGGAGCCAAAATATTTTTTATTCCTTACTGTTAATTCATTTGCAATTCTAGACCTCCAACTTAGGTGAAACAACTTACTTGTTTCTCAGAATCTCCCAGTTTTATAAAAGATCATGGAAAAGACAGACCAAAGTAACCTACACATATCAATGCACATTGTAATAAATATTTATTTTCTGTATATTATACTAGATTCAAATGTGCTTCTTTAATGCCATGCTTCTGACAACTTTTCATGATAATTCATTGACTGAAAATTCATTCATTTTGATTCTTCAATAAAATGGTATGTTTCTCTTAGGGCATAAACTGAAATAGCTCAATGCATTTTCCAAATTATTTGGAAACAGTTTTTCCCTGGACAACTTATATAAAATCAATCTCTCCACCCCACCTTAGACACACACACACACACACACCACACACGTTTCTATTCTTATGCTTTTGTTTCTTCTTAGGAATTTTATATATAACATACTAAATATTGAATATTTTCTTTTGTTATATGTTTTATTTTCCATTAATATAAAAACGCCATGAGGGCAGGGATTTTGTTTATCTTTAAAATTGTTGTATCCAGTACTTAGCATATGTCTGAAATATTATAAATGCTCAATGAACATTTGTTGAATAAATATATGACCATTCCCGGAACTTGAATTCACTAGTCAATGGCACAAACTGTTTCTTAATTTTGGGTTATATATCTGGATGGAGTCATTGTAGCTCTTATAAAAATGGCAGAAAAAAATTGGTTTACTCTATTAAGAAATCAATAAAATGTAATGATTGGTGTTTCTCAGGACAGGAAATATGTAGACTGGAAGTTGAGCCTTCCTTTAAAGGAAAAAAATAAGTCATATCTACCATGTATCCAGATTTAAAATGAGGTGGATATTATAGCAACTTTCTTCTTTCTAATGTAAACTTCATGGTTAAAAGTCACAATAAAAGAGATCTTTTTTCCACTTACATTTGATATCTGACTTTTTTTCCTATTTAGACATACCCAAATTATGTTTGGGTAATTAAAAAATATATATATATATACATATACACACACACACATATATATAGAGAGAGAGTTTAAATATTTCGAGTACAATAACTCTGTTTAAAAAAATTAAGGTAAACTTATATTTAAATATCAAAGGATAAAATCTTTGGGATGCACCTATTCAAAGTCAACTTCAAAGACAAGTCTGTGCAACAGATTGCTTAAAACAAAGAAAAAAACGTAAATGAAAGATTAAAACACTAAATTATACAGAATTGGGTCTTGCTCCATTAAAAAAAAAAACTTGGTAATTGAATCAAAATCACAGTAGAAAGCAAATAAAGCTAGAATATGTGCTGAAATCAGATTTAGAGTCAAAATGTTCCTCAGTTGCAATATGTTTTAGCAAGTAGAATTTAGAAAACTAAGAAAATAATAGCACTATTTACTGTAAACTTGCTTGACATTTCTATGGTCTTCATATCCACTCGCAGTGATTTTGTCATAATTTGGAATTTCTCAAATGAACACATAGCCAATATTTTGAAAGACTTTCTATGCCGAAAGGGCAAGTTTTACTGAATGGTGGTGGTGTAGCGAGTTTGCAACTGCTTTCTCTATAAAGATTCTGTGATTACTGAATTTGGGAAAAACCAAAAACTATCCATAAATAAGGTAATGGCCTTAGTATGCATTCACCAATAAGCTGAGAGCAATTTTTATTCCCCTTGTGGATCTACTTTCCATAAATGTGGGTTGTATGGCTTGGTAATAATTCAAGAAGAAGGCAGAGTATATACCAGATTCAAGTAGGAACTAGGTAAAGAAGTTCCTCCCAGAGGTGATAGATAAATCTATACTTGCTTCAACAATCAAAATAGCTCTCCTGTTACGTGGCAGTAAAAAAATAAAACAACTATGACTAACTAATTTACAAACTGATTTTGAAAACAGGAGAGTCTCTTTATCTTAGAACAAAGTTTTCTTGATGAAAAATTATACCAAAAAGTAAATATACGGGTCACATGTACTTTTTTACATGTTAAGATGCTACTCCTTAAAGTGTGATACCATTAAATATTTATAGGATAAATCATAAAATGACAATATTTACTTTTATCTTTTTAGTCCCAATGTAAACTGCTTTATTTTGATGCCATTTAAAGTAATATTATTAAATAGAGGAATTTGAATACAAATATAACTGCCTGATTACAATTAATATTAAAATATTGTACATATATATGAATGATTTTTAACTCTTTTTTCCTTATGTGGCACATCACAGGACTACTGTTCTGAGTACACACTCAGTGCCCTAAGGGAAAGATTTTTTTTTCTGCCTCCATTTGCATTATATAAAATAATGTCATCACTTTTTCTGGGGTTCTTTCATGCTTTTAACTTTCTGTTTTTTTTTTCTTCTGGTTATATTTCTTAGTATTACAAAGTTCAGAATGGAATAATTTCCATGAAGATTGCCCTAAGAAGACTGCCCGGGCATTGTTTTATATTCTCGCAATTTTAGGCTAGGACATTATAATAATCAATGTGTGACAAATACTTCGGGGGAAACATTAATTTTTATAGCTAGCTTTGTCAGTTTTACATAATTCTTTATGGCACATAATTATTATTTAGGACAATATTGTACTAAACCTTTTCTGCCTCTAGGCTTGGGAATCTTTCAGTCACACTAATTACATAGCCTGGTTTTAATGTGCTCATGGTGCATATTACATGTAAACTTTGTAAGATAATGGACAGGTTTTCAAATTTATTATTTGCTTGTGTTGGCATTAAACATTTTCTAATTACATTTTCCTCTGATTGAAAAGAAAACAGTATTTGTTTTAATATAAATAAATTATTTCTAAGTTGACAGCTCAGGAAAATACATGAGACACATGGTTGTTCTCATTCACCATTTTTAAATAAAGACTCACAAAAACTCTTGCTATTGAAGTATTCAAATTGTTGTCTAAAACACCTATATTTTCTCTACATGCCAAGTTGTCCCATATTGTCTTTCTTACTCCCCCCTCCCAGAATCCCAGTATCTAAGAAAAAAAAAATTATGTGCAAACTAAGTTCCCAAAATAAATAACAATCAATTAATGAATTAAAAACTAACACTTTCTGACTTCAATTGATCAGTATTTCTCAGGCACGTGATTTAAAAAAATATTTTTACTGTTAAGTTGCAATACCACAGGAAGTCCTATAAAATATCAGCATGAACAAAGGAACGAACAAATATGCATTTGAGGTTAGAAAATCTACAGATTTCTAATTTTTAAAATACTTTTGATTAAAAGCTTTGACATGGTGGAAATAATGTTTTTTCTTCAAGTGCTCTCATAAACTCATATTTTCTTTGTCTTCGATAAACTATTTGGGGATCATTATTTTGCAGCTGCAGAGGAAAGTGGTTTCAGCAATATTCAATTTTGTATGCTGTCCAGGGACTTAGTCAGTGGGGAATTCCACATGCTCTAATATCAGAGATCTGATCTGAGGACAAAGAGGAGAGACCTTAGAGAGGAAAGGATCTAGTACTTGCTTATGCATTATTTAAAACCTTTGTTAGTGCTTTAGATGTCAGGAAACTGAGGGGGGAAGCGGGGATGGTGGAAATACCTTCATCTCTGGTATATAATGAATTTACCCTTTAATAGACTAGATATGTACAATGAAACACAATTGTGGTTGACTTACACAAGTCAGCTGACTCTTCCTCAGGCAGCTTTGTGTGCAAGGAATGAGATGGGCTCTGGGGAATTACAGATGCACTCATAAGTTAGAGAGTTTACAAACTGTCCCAACTGCATGGAACTTTACATCAGTGTATATTGGGTTCTAATAAAAGTATTCCTACTGGGCCCACTTCTATACTGTTTCCTGCCATAAAACTACATATGTCACAGGAAACTCCAAAAGAAGCCCCTAGAGAAGAAGGAATCAATTTAATAATACATCTATATCTCAGTATTGAGAAGACATGCACCTGCACTTCCACAGCTGCTAAAACCACAGCTGCAACACAATGTCACAGTTCTGTGCCCTGGACATGGAGAGCAGAGCATGCATTGATGGATAATTTCCACTGCCCTACGTTTTTACCGTTCTTGTCTTTAGTACTTTAGGCAAGACCAGCATTAGAGAAGCAGAGCCAGCAAACATCTATGTGGTATGATTAGAAGGAGATAAAGAGATGGACACTTACCTTACACTGTTCTTTAAAGTTGTTTGGAATTTCCAATATTAAATTCTTTCTAAAGTACCTTTGTAAAAGTGTGACCATTTAAACCGAGATTGGTAAAATTTTAGGATATCATCACATTAGTTCACCCCCACGCTTGGCAGCAACATTCAGTGTTTTGTAAAATGGAGATAGAGCATAATGAAGCAGTGGTTTTAGCAAGCAGTGGGTTCTCCTAGACAAGAGAGACTGCATGGTGGGCTGCTCCTGCCATGAAGGTTGTCCCCATAACTGGTTCCTAGATTTTAGAGGAGGAACTAAATAGGTGTTGGGACCAAACTTCATCACCACTCCGTCATTGACCAGAATAGGTCCTGGCTGTAAGGGTTTATTAGCAGCAAGCTTTGAAATGAATATTTAGAGTCCATACTTAATCTAGCCAACAATGTCGTTTCTACAGATTAATAAAAATATTAAAGGCTTTTATTCCTATAAAACTCTACTAAAACTATTTTTAGAAGTTATTCATGGTGCAATAACTGACATTTAATCACTTGTTGTTTTTTATTCATTATTTTCTTTGACCTATATTTTTTGATACTCTCTAATTCCTTAAATTTCCCTGAAAAGTGACAGAGAAGGTCAAGACTCCAAAGTACTGATTAAAGGGAGTAAAAGCCAAAGGTCACTGCTGTGCTAGGAGTCCAAGGCGGTTGCCTGAGGGCTTACTGCTAAGAAAACAATAAGGCAATCAAGAGAACAAAGAAAAGGTAAAAGAACTTTCTGCAATATTTCTCAGAGCATATTTCTGCCCAAGACTTGATAAACCTCAGAAGAGTTTTCTCATTCTATGTACAATACAAAGTTAAAAAAAAAAAAGCATGTAGAGTTCCTCAAGGTTCAAATTCTTAATTTGGTGGGTATTATTTCTTCCATGAAGAATCATATCATAGAAAATGCAAGGTAAATTATTTAAAATCTTTATTTTCTGACATTTATAAACAGTGTTCCTGATGTTTTCAATAGGGATTAGTCTTCTCCTTCATGAGGTTTGGTTTTGAATTCAAAATAGGGGGATTTATATGATTCTGGAATATCTCCAAATTCACAAATTCTTCATTGCAGAGTTAAGGGCGTGAAGGGAAGTGTAAATATTTGGGGAGTAGCCTGAGTCATTCCAATGGAAATATTCCCCTTTTGGTATTTTGGCATGAACTGAAAATGCCCCAGGCCTGGGCCTTGACTTTTGATTCAAATGTAAATGATTGAAAATAAAGGTAACATATAGAAACATCTTAATCATCCCCCTGAGCCCCATATTTTCCATAAATACCCATTATAAAATGGGAATTTCCTGATGCATATTGAATCAAGAGGGTATAGTATGGGCTTAAAGTCTGAGAGTGTGCTAGGGTGGGGCAGAAAGCTAGGTAGAAACATCTCACTACCACCACTTCCTAACTTAAACAGGTAGGGAGCAAGGAGTGTTTCTCAGGTTAAGTGAGTTACCTCCTATAGCTGAGTCTCTGAGCTAGTAGTATAAAATTCTAAAACTGGAAGACAGAACCAGGTTCTGCCTTTACTAATTGGATTTTCATTTCTTAAATTCTCTGTTAATGGCATCATGAAAACCATACTTCACAAGTACGTAATCTCTTTACTTTTTATTGTATTTTAGTGTAACTTAAATTTTTTTTGAAGGTATAACACAAAAACCAAAAAGCGACAAAATTTTACATATATATTCATCCACTTCACCATAACCTAAATCAGAGGACATTAAGCATACCAAAAGAGCTATTCTCATGCTGCCTCTAGTCAATACCACCCCACCAAAGGTAACCTTTATCATCATTAATTTTACTTGTTTCTAAACCTCATTTAAGTAAAATTATATAGTACTTATTTATTTATTTATTTATTTTGCCCAACATTATGTAAGATTCGACTATGATGTTGCATGCAGCAGAAGTTCTTTATAATAACTACACAGTGTTTTAGTACGAACATGTCAAAATTCACTGGGCCATTCTACTATTGAAGAACATGTTGATTGTTTCTAGATTGTTTATATTAGCGATAAAGCTGCAATGAATTTTCTTATACATTCCTTTTGCTGCACATATGTTCTCATTTTTCTTTGGTACATATTGATGAGTAAGATTTCTGGGTCAGGATAAGTGACAAGAGTTGATAGTATAAAATGTTTTTTAGTTGGAACATTTTAAAATCCCATAGCAATGCAAGAGAATCTGGTTGTTCTGCAGTCTTATCAAAATCTATAATTCAACTGTTGTGTTGCATGTGGCAGCAGTTTTCTTTTCTTTTTAGTTGCTATGCAATGTTCTACTATGAATATTACACAATTCATATATCCGTTCTACTACTGAAAGGCACGTGCGTTCTTAGCCATTATATTAGGGTGTGATGGTATCTCTCTGTGGCTTTTAATTTCATTTCCCTGAGAATATACAATGTTGACTATCCTTCTCACATCCTTTTGCAAGTAGGAGTAATTTCTTTAAAATACATAGCAATATAAATTGCATTGTTTCCCCAAAGTTCATATGTTGAAGTTCTAGCCCCCAGTACTTCAGAATGAGATTTTACTTGGATATAAGAGTTATTGAGGATAAAGTTAATTAAAATGAAGTTATACTGGAGTAGGGTATGCTCCTAATTCAATGTGACTGGTGTCCTTATAAAAAAGTGAACATTTTTATATAGTAACATATACAAGGAGAATGCCATGTGAACAGATGCAGAGAGAAAATGGCTATCCAAAAGTCAAAGAGAGAGGCCTGGTACAGATCATTTCCTCACAGTTCTCAGAAGAAACCAACCCTGCTAACACCTCGACTTCAGACCTCTAGCATCCAGAACTATGAGACAATAAGTTTCTGTTGTTCTAAGCACAACAGACTTTATTACAGCAGCTCTAGGAAACTAATAAAATCAGCAACTGGCTGCTTACCACTTGTCCTTGGTTGATAATCCTACTGACGTGCTGTTACTCGTTTCTAATGGGAAAAGTGTCACTCATATTGCATTCTAAATGGCAGCAATTCATCCTCAGAATACATTTTGAAACCTGCTATTACAGAAGGGAGTTGGCATGTGGATAAAAGAGGGTGAAGCTGAGGTGTTCATGTTAAAGCATTCATGGAGCATTAAACAATGTTAGACTGCATTAGTCCTTTTGTTTTAACAAGTCTTGGTATTCTAGCCTTGTTTTCTGCTTTGTCAAGTCTGAAAATTTCAAATAAATTTTCTGTTTAGTCCTCATTGAAAACTGCCTGTACTTCATTATGCACTAAGACCAAGAATCTTTATTCTGTGACTCATTTTCCCCTTATTTATTTTTATTTATTTTTAATTAAATTTATTGGGGTGACATTGGTTATTTGTGTGCCTCATTAATCTCACTAATTCATTAGACACGTGATATAAGCAAAGAGAATTTATATACTAAATAATATTTGAGAGTTTTTGTATAAAAAAGATATAATTAACTTAATGGATTAAAGCCTATAATAGAATAGAAAAAAATATTTGACTCTTTTATTTCTATATCATATTTGCCTGAATCATCTATCTGCATTATAATTGTCATTTTAATATTATCTGCCTCAGTGAATTAGAGATCGTAATAGAGCAAATGAAATACGGAAAAGAAAACAATTTCTCCCAGAGGAAGGTAAAATATATGAAAGATATGCTTAGTAAAACAGCACCTTAATAGCAAAATATAAATACTCCTTTATGTACTACAGATGGGAAGACATGTCTCAATAGCACCTGTTTCTGAGAGACTTTCTGCCTTCCTAGAAAATAGCAGCTGGAATAAATGAGAACAACGCAAATAACACCCAGTGTGACAATATGTAGTACTGGGTTAGTCTCTAGGTAGCGGGTGTGAAAACACACAACTGGTGGGAACAGATGACATCTTTCTTTGTTCTTTTTTTCTCTTTTGAAGTAAATAACTATGTTAATGAGATTCAAATGACCTTAATGAATAGTTTGGTATGAACTAACCTTCACAAGAGATTGAGAGCTCTGAACTGAAATTAAGATTAGTAATTTTCCTTATGTATTCTTAAATTAGAGTATATGAAGGAAAGGCAGCAGGTTGGTATGTCTGTATTTATGAAACACTGACAGGGAAATGGTTCTATGTAAAAAGGTCAACTCCCTTTTCCATCAACCCCTTCTGAATTTTCTCTAGAAAATTGCCCTCAGTGCATCCTGACATTCCTCACTGTCCATAAAGGGCACAGTGAAAGGTCACAAGTGGGAAAGCTCTCAAGATGTCCTAGTGTCTAGCCGGCGAACATTTCTGTGAATAGTCCATTAACGCCGTTTTTACAGAGCAACAATACAACATGACATTTACCTTTTCCAGCTGCATGGTAGTCAACCAATTCTTTGACCAAAGTTTATATAAAGGTTAGGGAAATGGTTTATCTTATTGTTCAGTGCTTTCCATTTAAGTCATCTCCACTGTGATTGGGTCACTTCAGAAATATCTAGCCCCACTAATTGTAATATCAATGGAGAGACACAGTTTGGCTTTAATGAGTCCTTTGATGCAGGACAAGGCAAATCTCCCCCAAAAGGAATTCCAGTCCCGAATCAAAGATAGAAGGCAGGTTCTTGACTGTGCAGAAAAGAATTCAAGTGTACTCCAGAGTTAAAGACAAAAGGAAAGTTTATTAAAGAAAGAATGACCCCCCATAGACAAAGCATGTTCTTTTCTTAGAGACTGGGAATGAGAGAGGCAGATTCTGAGTGTCTGAGGAATTCAGTTTATATGCGATTCTTAGTTTCTGTGAATTACAGTTCAAAGACTTTGTTTACCTGTGTTTCTTTGATGTGCAGTATAGATGTGCAGCATGAAAGGTGTGGGTATATAACACAAAAGGCATGCTAGCAATCTCAGCCTTTGTTCTATAGGTTCTCCATGGTTAGGGAATGAATGATTAGGTTTATTTTGTGTAGGGTACAAATGAAAGACCGTTTTTCTTTCATGGTGCGGGTAAATAGTTTGCTAGTAATCCCAGCAGGAATCTTCCCTTGTTCTGTAGGCTTCCAGAGGTCTGGCAGCAACACATTGAAGGCTCTGAATACGACCTATCAGCCGTGTAGTTCTCATGCCTTGTTCCTATATCATTTTTGGCACGGGTTTTGCATTTGTCACCTTTGAATCCAGGCAAATGATGAAAGCAACTCACTAGGTAGAAATACACATTTACCAATTGAATCCACTTTAAATGTTAGATTTAATAACTAGAGAGCAGGGACAGGACAGGGTCCACCTGTGTTGGGGAAGTGTTCCTTGGGCTCCACGTTCAGTTTACACATATAAAGAGATAAACAGTTTTGCCACAATCATTAAATTACCATGTATTATTTTATTATAGAGTTCCAGGTGCTATGCAGTTCTAGTAATATTGGAATATCTCTTTCAAATAATAAAATAATTGTTACCTTGGAGACATAACATCATCTTTGTATATACTCTGTATACAATCCTGTATATATGAGTCTGAAATGATTTAATACATTGCATGTAAACCAAACCTGAATTTCAAAACATATACACTTATAAATCTTCCTTATATACCAGCTGTGTCTTTAGAGACAAGTTGTAATACAAACCTTTCAAAATATTGGGCCAACACCACTTCCAACTTGTCTATTTTTGTTAATATGTTCTCTCTATTGGAATACAGCATCTCAACATTCCCTTAAGATAAGGAGAGCAGGTGCACACATTGGAAACTTGCTCCGTTTGATTGTTTCCTCCTAATAGAATTTCAGGGTGGCAAAGGGCTTTAGAGGTCATTTACTGCAGCCCTAAATTGACTGGTTATACATTGTCTACTCAGGAGAGCAATAGACATTTACTAATCATGCTTTCTTGTGACTTGAGGTGTCTTTGTTAATCTAAAACTCAACAACACCTGGGACGCACAGACAGTGGATTCAGAGAAACAGGTGAAGTGGTCCTTTCAAAGAGAGAAAGTGTTTCAGATCCATTTATTTTCCTGTCGCCTTCCTTCACCTTTGGTGATATAAAATGAAGCTGGATAAGAATTATAGATTTAAAAAGTTTTTTCAATCTCATTCAATAATTTACTTCAGAGGAGAGATGTTTAGAAGTTGAAAAAATCCTGTTTTGAAAATTTTGCATTAATGCACAAATCATGTGTGATTGTCCAAAAACCTGAATATACTTACATTTTCACCTTTCCACATGTTATTTCAAATTATTCCCACTAATTTTATAGATGCTAAGAGAATACAAGCTGATATGTGCAGTGAAAATAGACTGAGTTCCTCTTTTAAAGTTGTTAGCAATAACCTACAAGATAGCAGAAGTAAAGCGCTCTCATATACATTTATATGCCAGAAATATGATTTAACTAGAGAGAAAAAGCAATACAAAGAAAATATCTTGTATGTTAAAAGACTGAGAACAGTCAGAAACATCATGTGCCCATTTTGGCACACACATAGACCATGAGACCCTGTGCTGCTGGAAGCTTATCGAGAATTGACAGATTTGCTTGATGAGTTTAATTGTATTTGAGGTTAATGTAATGCCTACTTTTTTTAGAGTGAGTTTTTTTTCAAGAAGAAATATTATTTAAACATATATACTATACTGAGGCTAAAGAGGAAAAGGTACAAAGGGACAGATTGGAAGGTGAAAGTAAAAGTGAAAAAAATTGGATCTCAATTCAAATTGGAAAAAGGAAAGAATAAGGCATCATTTATACTATTTACATAATGAGACGGAAATAATTTCAAGAATATATATTATTTTTCAGATACATGACAAATCATGAACTTACAGTACTGAGGTAAACTCAAAGAAAGGAGACCTTTAGTAATTTTCTTAGACAATATGTATATATTTATTTGAAAAATATATAGAGATGTATACATGTGGACATATGTCTCCACAAATACCTACAGTTCGATTTTTCTAGCTCTGTATATTTGTGGGTAAAATAACTACATCCCTAGACATACATTCAAAAGCTACATGCCAATATATTTTTTTCTTCACCTAAGTCACAGAAGAGAGAAAGTTTACTATGAACTAAGATGGAGTGAGATAGTTACTTTATAGTTGATGCAAAGATAAAATCATGACTACTCTTACAAAAAAAAAGCAGTTTGGGCTGATAAGATAATAAATTAGACCCTGAAATATAGTGTCTGCACAGAATAGAGAGGGACAGTTGGTGCAGTGTGGGGATATAGCTATGACCTTGGGGTTTATATTGTTTTCTGGCCCCAGGTTAGCAAATCACCAGAATCAGGACCTCAAAGTGAATTGTTTGCCCTCTGCAGAAATGGACGAGACAGAGAATTTATCATGATGCATACAGAACCACCTCAACATTCAGTCAATCGTCAGTGAAGAAATAGGTATAGTTTTATAATGTGTAACACAGAAATAGAAAAGACTAATTTTTCAAAGTATTTAGAGATAATAGGTAAAAACTGCAAACTGAGAACTTTTGGAAACATACAAGTATATATATATAAACACACATAAACACCTATGCACATACATTCATCTATACATATCAGATTTTACTGAAATTACAAAGAAAAAATTCAGAATATAAAAGAAAATCATGTAGAACAAAATTTATAATTTGTATGAGATGCTTTTTCATTGACTTTGATTCGTAAGTGGAGATAAAAGAAAAAAAGAAATGGAAGAATATTCTTAGCCTGAAAAAAAAAAACCTGAATGTTAATCCTGATAGGTTAAAATCCACAGAGAACAGCACCTCGTTTTTCTCTTGAATGAAACATACAATTTGATTTAAAGCTGAATAAAGGAAATAATATTTAGAAATAATATTTGGCCACTGATGGTGATTATAAATATTGTTGACAAAATAATTGCCATTAATTGTTTTTCTGTGTTGAACACTGCGTATTCCAGGCACTGTTCATATGGACAAACTCATTTAATTCTTACAAGAATCCTTATTTTAAAGATGAGGAATTATTATACTAGTCAGAGAGGCTAGTGACTAATGCAAAGTAACACAGAAAAATAGCAATCTGAATACAGACTATCTTATCTCAAATAACTCTACCATAACAACAGAGCCCGCTAAGAAATGATTGATGATTTTAATTGTCATATATTACAATTTATCATAAATTGTAAGACCTATAAATTGGGATTAGGTTGAAGCTGAGTCACCTGTATTAAAGAACTGAGATATTCTAATATTCTGTGGTTATTCTTTTGAGCGTGAGATATTTGAGTCTCACCCTGAAAAGAATAACCACAGAATATTAGAATCTCAGAGCTCCAAAGTCGTTTAAACAAAATTTGATGATTTTGCTGGTGATGAAGTTGAGTCCTACAGAAGTTGAGAAAAATAATACAGATATCACATAGTCAGAATTAGAATAGAGGTCTGCTTATTACACTCCATTGTTCTTTTCTCCATATCCCATTATCTCGTTTAAGTGAGAATATCCAAGACATACTTGTTTGGCACCCAGTTTTGTGAGCATCTCTGAACATTCCATTTTCCAAAGCTAAAAGTCAGTTTAATGCATAAATTCAGAAGTTTGAAAATAGTAAGATATTTTTTGAATTTTAATTTTTGAATTGATATATGTATATATAATA
Organism: Cynopterus sphinx; assembly: GCA_030015415.1. Taxonomy (NCBI): domain Eukaryota; kingdom Metazoa; phylum Chordata; class Mammalia; order Chiroptera; family Pteropodidae; genus Cynopterus; species Cynopterus sphinx. The sequence goes on along the minus strand of CM057379.1, from coordinate 57,070,997 downwards.
GAGATACAAACACTACACAAATGAAGAATCCATTTACACTTAATTATTTTAGTGGTTATTAATAACAATTGCTCCCTTTGGATTGGAATATTTAACATGCAATCCAAAGAAATGTAGTGAATTCTTTTGAGATATTGTTTTTACTTCTATAGATGTTAAAATTGAAGAAAAGAAATGCTAAGTCACATCCCTAGACATTACTATCATACCCACTACGTTTTGATAAATTTGGGACAATTAGAGAAACCCCTATTTTAAAGTCAAACCTCAAAGAAAAAGTAGTGTTTATTTTGTTAAATTATTAAAATTATAATGATTAAAATTATAAAGAAGGGTCTGCAAAGAATAAATGGATTAAATCAAATTAGAATGTTGCACAGAGAAATTATTTTCTCAAAAATTCATATACAAGTTTTAAAATTAGTGTTTGGTTTTTCTTTCAATAACCATTTTACTGGTCACCTGTTTTCACTGTGGTGGGAGTGACACAAAAGCCTGGCTGTGCTTGAGGTCAGTTGCAATACGATGATGAACTATTACAATGTGGGTGCATAAACTATATTATATACATTGGGGTTGCATGAAAAAAAGATGAAGAAATTAAGAAATATAAATTAGTATTTACAAAATAGTTACAGGGATTTACAGTATAGCATAGGGTATATAGTCAATATTATTGTAATGGTTGTGTGTAGTGCCAGATGGGTACTAGAGTAACTGGGGGTATCACTTTATGAATTGTATAAATGTATAACTTTTCAAATTAAAAAAATTACAGAGAAGCAAAAAAGATATTATATCAACACAAATGAGGGACTAATTCATTCATGAAGCTTGAGAAAAGGACTGTGAGTAAAATTTATCAGAAGGCAACCCCCGATTTTGGGAATTGTGGAATTTTAGGGAGTCGAGTGGGATAGAGTCACACACACCAGAAGTCAGATCCTGCTTAAGTGACTTTGGTCAAGAACTTCATACTTTCTAGGCTTTGGTGTCCTCACTTGTGATATGCAGATATTAGTGCCTACCCAACAAAATTATGATTACAGCTAAAGGATGTAAAGTGCCTGGCTCTTGGGCAGCACTCAGTAAATGATCATGAAGTATATATTTTAAAAATTTTATTTTATTATTAGTTTCAAGTATATAGTACATTGGTTAGACATTTATATAGTTTATGAAATGATCCCCCTGATTACTCTTTCTCCCCCTGGCTATTTCTCCCCCTAGCCATTTATTACACCATCATTGACTGCATTTCTATGCTGTGCTCCCCATCCCTGTGACCATCTATCAACTACCACTTTCTCCCAGCCTTTTACACTCCTCTGCTCTTGTAAAGCCAAGGCAGAAAGCAGTTTCAAGTTCTAAGGAAGAGTTTATATAAAATCATAAAGATATAAAAATGAAAGCCCTAGTGTTTTCATCCTTGAAAACTGCATGCATTCTATGTTCTGATTTGCTTTTTGCAAGTTCCTTCTTAATTTCACATGTTTAGCCAGATCTCATCCTGTATAATAGACTGAACTGCATTCCCTATTCAAATATTGAAGCTGTAATTCCCAATGTAATGGTATTTGGAAATGGAGCCTTTGGGAGGTAATTAGGATTAGATGAAATCATGAGGGTGGGACTCTTGTTCTATAAAATTAGTATCCTTTTAAGAAGATACCAAAGAGAGAGTTAGAGAGAGAAAAGAAACATCAGAGAGCTTGCTTTCTCTGCACAAAGAGATGACAAGAACACAGCCAGAAGGCAGCTATGACCAAGCCAAGAAAAGAGGCCTCAGAAGGAAATCTATATAATTGGCACATTAATCTTGGACTTCTGAGCTTCCAAAACTGTGATAAAATAAAATTCTGTTGTTGTAGCTGCCCAGACTATGGTATTTTGTTAAAGTAGCCCAAGCAGACTAATATACCCTATAACCCCAGATATGAATATCCAGCTACCTGTTTGATACCCCCAACTGTAAATAATCCCATAGGTATCTCACAGTGGTCTCTCTGCTTTTACTCTTGTCTCTTTACAATCCATTTTTATACAGAAGTTAGAATAATATTGTTTACATATCTGACAAATGATTTCCTCTTGGGAATTATTTTGAGACTCTTTATAGTACTAAGAATAAAATGCACCATCCTTACTGAGACTTTTGAGGTTTCCCTCCATCTTTGTTTCCAAATGCATTTTTTCCCCTTGACCTTGCCCTATTGTGCTCCAACAACAGAAACGTTCTCAGAGTTTTGAACAGAATAAACTCTTTCTCAACTAATTCTCTTTGGGTATTCTGCTTCCTCTGCCCTAAAGTTTTACTTATTAGTTCATCACAAGACTGCTCCTTCTCCATGTCAGGTCTTAGAGATCAAACTCTTCCTCAGAGAGTCCTTCTCTAACCACCCTAATTAGGCCTCTTTCTATTTTTCTCATAATTATTCCATGTAATTATATATGTATTCATTTGCTCATTATTTCTATCATTCCTACTAAACACTGAGCTTCATAATGTAGGATGCATGCCTGTCTTTTTCACAATTGCTTCCCTGTTCTATGAAGCCCCTGATCATATTCATCTTTAGGCTTGACTCATCTATCCTCCCACCCCCAACACATACATAAAATTACGATTTTTCCTCTTTCTTAGGAAACAGAATTAGAAAAGTATTACTTTTTATTGTTTCTAGATCATCAAATAAAGATCTATATGATTTTCAAAACTAAAATATACACATTTCAACAAATGGAACATTTAATGTTTTGTTGCAATGCTGATATTATTGGAGCATACTGAGTGAACTAATCATTAGAAACTGCTATAGTAATTCAAGCAAGAGTATATAATATCTTGTACTAAAGTAATGGAAGTCTAGGGGTGAATGATGATCAGATTTTAAATGTTTTGAAGGTTTAGCCACTAGACTTTGTTGAGATAAGAGAGAAAGAGAAGAGTTATGATTGACTGCAATAACGGGAAGATCGAATTGCCATCAGTTGAGATGGGAATGTTTAGCCTAAGAGTTCACTTTGGGCTATATTGGGTTTTCAATGTTGATTAGATATTCACATGGAGATGTCCAACAGGAAATTGGAAAATGAAACTAGATTTTTGGCAGGGGATGTGACTGGATGAGAAACCAAAGAAATGAATACAGATATAAAAGACAAGAAGATCCAAGAGCTGAGTCGTATGGCATTGCAGCATTTAGAGATTAGGAAGAAGAGGCAGAGTCAGTGAAGAACACTGAGAAGAAATGACTGGTATGTTAGAAGAAAACCAATAGTTTATGATGTCCTAAAGCCCAAGGGAAGAAGGTATGTCAAGGAGGAAGAACTAACCAGTTTTGGAAAATACTGATGATAGGTAAATAAAATAAGATATGGCTACTTACCATTGAATTTTACAACATGGAGGGATTGGTGAATTTCACAGGAGCACTTTTTTGTTCAATGTAAGGGAAAATGGTGTGGCAAATAGTTGGAAAGAGGCATCAACAGAAGGAAGTTTTCTTTTAAGATGTGAGGGAGAACATATTTGTAGAATGAGAGGAATGAGCCAGGAGAAAGCAAAATATTGATGACATAGAAAAGTGAGAAATGCTAGTATGATTTTCTAGCATGATGTCCTTGATGAGGCAATGGGGGTGGGTTCTAGTGTAAAAGTGGTGTGACTGGCTCAAGAGGATAATATTTTTCTGTGTAACATCAGGTAAAGCAGACATAATGGGTTCACATGCTGAATGGTGAGCTACAGAAGCTTTCTTCTAAATACCTCAGTTTTCTTGGTAAAGTTAGAAACCTAATCATTGGGGAATATGAAGCTGGGAAAGGATATATTGGAGATTTGAAAAGAAAAGAAGTATAAAATTGCCAACTAAGAAAGCAGGAAAGTATATGAACTCCTGAACTATAGTATGATTATTCTTTATTATCAGTGTTTAAGGCACCATTAAGAGCCAGCATTGATAATTATGTGGTCATTATGTTAAGAAGAGAACAGTTAATATTGTTCTAGGCTTTTCTACACAATATCCAGCTGCACATGAATGGATAGATGAAAACACGAATTTAACCAGGATTTTAATTTGGCCAAGAGAATGCCACGAAAGAAGATAGGGGCAAGAGAGACAGTGTATGTGAGGGAATAAATATAATGATGAACAATGAAATTTCAGCTACTGAAAGAGGATGAAAGAGTACTAGAGTGAGTGACCTTGATAGATAGGAGGGATGGTCAAAGCGTAGAATGTGTGAAGTTGAATTTCCAAAATGTATGGGTAATGGTAATAAGTTTAGAGTATGACTGTAGGGGTGAGTGGATGAATTAGTGAGGCAGACAATACCATTAGAGAAGTTCAAGTAATTGAGAGGACTAACCTACTCCTATATTAAATTTATAAAGAATGGTGACAATTGTATTACCCAGAAATGAGAGATATGACTTGGAATTCAGAAGAGCACCGGTGATATACTTTTGTGATTGAAGGGTTTCTGGTGAAAGGGGAAAGGAACATGGTAGATGTGGAAAAGAGAAAATCCCCCACCCTCAAGCCCAGTGGTTTGAGGAAAAATAAATACATCTTGGGTGATACACAAGGAAATTAGTATCCTTAGAGTAGAGGCAGTTCTCCTACAGAACAAGAAGTTGAGCTGAATATTCAAAGAGGTTGAGGAGTTTTTCAAATGATGTACTGTGGATAACAGAAGGCAACAATAAAGGATAGCCTCCTCACAGGCTATCTGTGAAGACTAAGTTACTTGGTTCTTAAAAGGAGACTTAATGGGCTATGATTCTTTAGAATAGCTGCTATAAATTTGTCACTCTACAGGAAAAAGTTCTAGCTTTTCTCCTAATAGCTACTTTAGGCTACCTTGTATTCTCTCCAATGCTCAACTTAAACCAGAGGGAAAACATAGGGCTTCTATCTTTCCATAGCACAATTGAAAGAAAGAAAGGCTAAGGAAATCCAGAGGCTTAGTCCCTTAATATTTACAAAGGGTTCCAAATAGTGAGCCCAGTTTTACTCTCTATCCTGCATTTTAATCATGGCCTAAGCAACAAGTGGTGATCTTATGCATCCATGGGATTAATGATTGGATTTATATTATTTGACAAAATGTAGAGATATGTGTTTCAAATTAAATTTGGCTGATGTCTAATATTTTCATTGTTTTTGTAAGCTGATAAATTTGAGTCATGGGATAAATACCCTTATTTTATACCCTTATTTTAAAAGATGCTTAATTTGTATATAGGCATTTGTCCACTGTTTATTATTTAATTAAAAGTGAGAGTATTTAACAAATTTATTTAAGTGTAATCAGCTTGGGTTTGATTATTATGCATTTATCCAGTCCTTTTATAGTTATGCTTTTCTCAAATAACAATGCTTCTGAGAAAATTATTGATGCTCATATATTTGTTTAGTCAAGTTTAATGAAGCAAATAAAAATCAAAAGGATGACATTATGTTTCTGATACAGATAAAATTAGGGCTGCTTTGTATAAATGTTTTCTTTTATTTTGAAGCACATTTTCCTGAACATTTTCCAGCCATTAATCAAATTCTTGTGTGCTTTTCATGATCTCTATTAATTAACGCTTCTCATTTTTGTAGGGTTGGAAACCTTTTACAATACCCTAGGGTTCCCAAAAGCTCTGTAACTTGTGCCAGAGTTCAGTCTGAGGAGAAACTGCAATATAAACGTCATAGAGGAACTCTCAATCATTTCCAGCTTCTACTTAAGTCAGAACTGGTAAGAAAGCAGAAAAAAATCATCTTGAAATAGATGATACTGTTAATAAAAGTAATATGACTCCTAAAACTAGTTCAAAATTGAATTAATTTACTTTAAACCTTAAATATTAAAATGTGTTAATATTTAGTGTGTGGGGAGGGAGGGGAGAACAAACCTAGCTTCTAAATCTCATCAGAAAACCATGGGATTTCATGGATTAGTTTCCAGAATTTTGATATTAATTGAACTGAAACAGCATCTGTAATTTGCTATCTAATCTATATGCCACAGGAAAGACTTTTCACTTCCAATCTCAACATGACTTCATAAAATCTTCCATCTTAGTGCTGAGACAGCACGTGTATCTGTGATCTTTATTGAGAAAAGAGTTTGACTTGATTCTGCTCAGCGGTCTCTTGGAGGTCAGTTTGTTTTCTCTCCCCAGATTTTCCAACTCCAAAGATTCAAATGAGACCCACTAATTAGTCTCTGTTTTTCTCTCAACTAAAACAGAGTTAACAAAGGAGGAAGCAAAGAGGTTGGAATGACCTGCTTTTATTTTTTTTTTTTCAGTAAACTTACATTTACTCCTAGTGATTAGTGAGAGGGTTCTTAACTAAGTCTTTCAGTGATCTGTCAGAGTCTACTATAATATTTTTTGAGGAGGGTCACTGTCAAATATCCATTTTTTACATCTCCTAGAAAATCATATCTTATTGGTCTTTCTTCCATTTTTGGATACCTTTCCCATCATTTGTGACATCCTTCAAGACTGATGTAGTTTTAGTAAGATCCTGCTGTAAGTTTTTCGGATAACCAAGAATACAATTTCCCCAGAAATAGAAGCTTCCTTTGCTGAATTAATCACCTACATTAACCCCATTTCCCTTACTCTGTCAATACTGTCTGCACAAGACTCTTGACCGCATGATCCTCACCTTCTATATAGAGTAACTCACTATTACGATGACTTTAAAACACTATCATTAGATTTTAATACTTCAAATAACAATTTGCTATCTGAAATAAGCTACTGATTTGTAGGTACAGACACTTTAAGAAGTGATTGATGAAAATTCACTGAGTATATTAAGGGTCATTTTATTACCCTCATTATTCATTTAGACAGCTTGAAGTAAAATCTATAAGTCCTAAGTCCTATTTAAAATTGTTTTTCTTTCCCTTAAGGTTTTCTGTAATGTTTTCCTTTTAGTAGAATTAATGTGGCTATTACCATTTGTATAGTTTACACATTTTCAGTGGTATTTTAATATATGAGTTTATTATGATATATAATTAAAATACAATAACATTTTGAAAAAAAGGAATCTGCCTTTCATTATTACTGATGTACGTATATTAGAATAGAAAAACATTTATAAGTGTTTATACTTTGGAGTCTTATGAGTAACTGTAAAACCACAAACAAGAAATAGAACAATCATTTCCTGATACATTGGGATGAATTACCACGTGGCTCTTAATTAGTGAATTTGGAGAACTGCAGATAATTGTGTGATTTAATTCATATGGTTTTTATAGAGCTTTTGAGATGTCATAAAAAAGAAAACAGTTTGGCCATAAAATACAAAGAGTAAAATCAATTTTTCAAATGCATAAACTCTGTATGTGCCTATAACTTATATGTAGAACTTATGTGAAAAGTCCAAAAGAAAGAAAAAAAAAGTCTGAATTCCTCATCCATATGTTTATTCATGTGTTCAGTTATTAAAAAATAGCCATCTCCATGATCTAATGAGTTCAGGTTTAGAAAGTGGCAATTTTTATTTGTCTTTGAATTAAGGGCTCAGCTGTTTGTCTTGTCATTCAAGATTTCTAGGAATCTTATTAAATGCTCCCTCTGTTCAATATGGGTAATATTCATAATTAAGATGCAATTATTACAGAAAACTTTTCATATTTTATTAAATAAATGATTTTTATAAGAACTGCATATGTATAAATACTGAATATCAGGTGATGTTTTAAATTAACATCATATAAAATGGTTGCTATGATTACATTAATTTACATAAATAAAACCCTTAGTTTCATCTTCCATTTTTTAACATTTTATTTCTTACATTAAAAAAAAATAAGATTTAGAGTAACCCTTTGCTTAGGGATTCTGTATGACTGTAAAATTTGCCACTTTTACTGAAGTAGACATCTAGAGGTAGAAGGACATCCTTTTTCTTTTCTTCTCTTTTCTTATTTTTTTGGTGACATAATGCCAGAAAAATGTTACTAAATATTGTATTTTTACTTGAGTTAAGCTTTTTCAGAAATATAGCTATTTTATTTCATGCTGATTCTTTTTAGTATATATTTACTTGTTCATTATATTATTTTATCATTCTATTCATATCTATATTTATATATTCATATATCATTTCATCATTCTATTTATATCTATAGTAATATATATCTTTATGCAGATATGAATATAATATATATTAAATCAGACTAATTTACATTTTAGTTTGCTTTATAAAAATAAGCAAATTAAAAAACCTAACAGACAGGCTTCTAATAGTTTTCATTTTTTAATGGAAAATTAATAAAATGGTAGGACAGGTTGTGCCATTTGGCAAAAAATACAGAAAATATATGGGTAATGTCCAGAGAAAACACTGACTGTCCTATAATCTGAGATTAGAAAACACTGGGGTAGAGAAATCAAGGGGACTACATCAATGAGGGGATAGTTCTGTGGCACGTATACAGCGGAATGACTAGATTGTATTAAAAAAAAAAAAAACACTAGCTGAGCTGTCTAAAAGGAGGAAAAGAACAATGTTTCTGTTGTATAAAATTCTATGCTTCAATAGTTTTACTTGTGCCAAACACAGCAGACATTCTTCTAGTCTTAGGAAGGTATGGAAAGCTAAAAATTTTGAAAAATTCCATAGAGCATGATGATATTGCATAGAGGAAGCATAGATAAACATTAAAAATACATTTTTAAAAATTATTGGATGAATGATCTTTATTTCCTAATACTTTTTACATCCAAATAAGTAACAATTAATATTTTAAAAAGCATGTGGCTTTGAAAAACTAATAATATTTAAAAAGCAAATGTTTTCTAGTGCTAATAAAGGTATATTATGTTTAAGGAATCATGCTAGGTACTGCATTGGGAAATTTAAAAGAAATAATAAACATGGTTCTTAGACTCAAAAATCTTTGAATTTATGGGAACAATATGGAAAACAATTCTAAGAACTTAGATTGAATATCTTTTCTTTGCTCTTCTAGACTTAGACTTCGCACTTAATCCTGTAGGCAGTAGTCACATATATATAAAATAAGGTGGGTAGAGGGGTACATTACTGAATAGATTTGAATAAAGAGTACATGAACAAGACACAGTTTTGGGAATATTAATCTGGAGGCTATTATGGGGGATTAAACTTTTAAAACACGGGATGAATGGAAATGGATTTGGGGAGAGTCAGATCATTTCACATATGACACTGGAAGGGTAAAAAGTACAAATTTAAATTTGTTTACAATTGTTAGCTAGGAACCAAATAGGTGTTAAGGTATGGATCTTTACTTATCTTGGCAGAGGGGGAGGGGGGATTAGACAGCCAAATCTTCTCTTGAAGAAAGAACAGTTCTCATGTTTTCCCTATAAAAGCCTATCAGAGTGAGAGGGACTGAATGGCCTATGTGGTAAGATGGATGTCCACAGTCATGCAGATGAGTGAGTGAGCTGTTTTTAAACCAAAGTCTACAATGTATGTGAAATAACAGCCCTAGTTTTGATGGCTCTAGGTATTTAAATACATAAGAGTGACCAGCCCTCACTACTGTGTCCAACACCAGCCAGGCTCTATGGTCTTCATAGGTGTCAAGTGACTGCTCAGTTCTAGTACTAGACCATGAGTTTCCCCAGGCAGAGCGTAATCTATCCTTCCACTGACTTTTTCCCTTAGAAGTAGCAATGAAGGCCATAGCTTATGAAGAGAATTTCCAACTTTATTTCCCTCAAAGATTACTGAAAAAGCTATTTTATGTTTCAGAGTTGTATGACTACCTCAAGCTGAAAATTTGGCTTAGAGAAAGCTAATGTGTGTTACCATGTTACCTCACATAATGGAAACTAAGATAATGGAAAGCATACATAATCCTTCCTTCCTGTTTTGCTGTCTCAAAGAAGGTTGAGGAGGAAGAGACTTAAAATCTCCATCAAACTTCAACTTCTCTTCCTCCCCTCTCCTGGACATGCATACAGAGTTGACAGAGGCAACTATGGATGTTCCTTCCACCAGTGCATGCCACTACTCACTCAAGGTTACACTTTCTCAAGGTTATACTTTTCTAGCCATTGTTTCTGGTGTAGCCAATTAGTAGGTCTCATTAATTTTTATATTAAGGCCAGAGCTAAGAGTTTAAAAAGACTTTTTTCCTAAAGTCTTTTTTGTGTGCATGTGTGTGTACATAAACATGCAATTTTTAATTATTTAATAAAAGGCATTAAAACATATTAATAATACATTTTTAGTGTTATCCAATCTATTTTAGAATATTGTTTATGAACTAAAAATAAGTTCCAAGGGTTGAGGTACACATTTTCATTTTTTAGAACTAATTTCTCTTTATTCAATTTTTGGCTAAAAGTTGTATTTTTCTTGAAAAGCATCTCACTACATAACACAGATTTCTTATATAGTTGTATAGTAGATAAGAAAAGTAAATACTATGAAATCACACAGACATTCATTCAAAAGTCACTTCACTATTATTAGGACAAATTATTTAATTTGTCTTTGTTTCAACTTCTTTATCTATAAAATGATATAAATATATATATAGTACAATTTTTAGAGTTGTTTGAGTTAATGCATGTAAAATAACTTGTACTGTGGCCTGGCACATAATAAGCAGTTAATTGATCCTATGTGGACTGAGCACATAGTCCCTGATACATATTATCAACATACTAATTTGTAGAATAATAAAATAGAAGGATGAGAAGAGAAAGGAAAAGAAGAGAAGGGAAGGAATTTGCCGATTCAGATAGAATCCTAGCTTCATACAATATATCACTAATTATTGTAAGCATTTCTGTATGTCTTTTTCTCCCACAAGACTGTAAGCATCATGCAGTCCAAGAGAATTGTGCTTTTTCATGAAGGCAAGAGAATGTACCTGTATTTTTCCCCCTACTAGATCTCTATTACCTAGTGGAGCAGTTGATACAATAAATGATTATACTGAACATCAGGGAAGACCCAAAGGTACTTACATTCCTAGGTAGTCTGACTCACTTGTAATACCTCCTATATGAGCATGAGAGAAATAAACTCAGAAAGCATTATCATGAATAAGATCATCAATTTTTCAGTAATGTTATAGATGTCTGTTGTTTTACCTTGTATTACATGGCATTCTTGAAAAATTATGATCATAATGGCTACTTTAAAATTACAATAGTAAAGACCATTTTATGCCAGGTATTTAGGCAGTTAAAATGTACTTAAGAATATTTTGAGTATTTCCAGTAACAACATGTTACCGATTATCCCCAACATATGTTGTGATAGTCTTTTTTCTACTTAGGGCCCAGAAGAATTTAGACAGCCTGGTTCTGCCTCTAAGAGGCCAGAGAGCCATCCAAGGTGGGTTAACTGTAAGAATCAGAACTGAGTATGCAGGATGTTGTCTGGCTACAGAACTACCAGAGTTCCTTGCAAGGTTACCCAAACAAGCACTTTTTACCCTCAATGAGAAATTATAAGATGTGGCCATTTCATATTGAGAGAGCTTCTTGTTGTTTCTGCTGTCACCTTGATTTTTCCTTTTTGGGTGTGTAATAAAGAAAATAGATCCCGTGGGGCAACTCTTACGCTTGTTACTCTCCATTTCTTCAGTCTAACTGAGTGTAAGTAATGGAACCGCGTTTTAATGGCCTTCTATCCCCAGTGCCCTCCTAACCCTTTAGGAAAGCTGTTTTGTAGCTGACAAATATGACAGGCAAGGCTAACCAACCCTTAGGCCTGCAATATTCGCATCTTTAATCCATCATAGACATCAAAAAATAATGAGATTTCTTGAAACCGTGCCAGCAGTGAGCTCATATGACACTGAGATGATAAATTTACTTGACCACTTACAAAGAAATAGCCAGCACACCAAAAGACCCAGCTTAATTTCACATGTAGAGTGGTGCTACATGAAAAACATGGATGCTTTACCACATTTTCTAGATGATAACTAGTCAAAGAATCTAGTGAATTTCTATTTTTAACCATGCTATTAAGTCATGTTTTTTATTTCTTAGTATCTTGCATGGAAATTTAATTTTTCCATCCTTTTTCTGGAGATGCTGATAAAAGAGGTACCTAAGCATATGTATACCTCATGCTATTGCTGCTGTAAAACTATGATAAAATGGGATATTTAAAAAAAGATAGTTTTATTTTACAAAAAAAAAAGAGAAAAGCAGAATTTATGTTCTTTTAAGATTTAAGTTGAACTGATTTAACCTAGAGGACCAAAATAAGTTTTGAAATGGCCCCAAGCACTGATCCTTTGATGGATATGTTTTAGTGGAGATACTGCTCAAGTACAGGCCTTGCCTCCCCAGGCCATGTGGGTAAATGTGTTTCTTTTATCAAAGTTTACAATCCTGAGTTGAGAAACAACTTAATATTAAATTGCATATATTTTTGTAGTTCTCATGGCCTCAACAGCAATTAATTTTCTACTTTGCATTAATAGGCAAAGGATGTTAAAAAAAATTAATGTTTCCAACATCATGGAAATGTCAAATCCTAAACTTAAAGACTATCTCCTAAAAATCAAGTAGAAGTAAGCCATTTCCAAATGATCCAAACACTGTGGTGGCTATTATTATTAGAATATCTTAATTCTATATTTTTTCAATTCTACTTTCTAGTTTACAAAAGTGTCTTTATCAGCATATCAGAATAACACCACACAACTGGCCCACCAGAGTATCTGCCACCTTTGCCACAATCTAAAAAAATGTTGAGGTGGCTGCCCCAGATCTGCCACTGCAATTGATTCTAGATTTCCATGAGGCAAGAGCTGCTGTCTGAAATGCGATAAGGAGAAACTTGTTACTTGGCATCTACTATACTACCTAAAAAAATGCCAACATTTGGGAGAAGACAGAGAATCCTCATGCCTTAATAGAAAATATGGATACGTTGATTAGATATTTGTTATATTCTGCACTTTTATCTTGTGGTATAAGGAGAGTTTCATTTTATGGTTTAAAATTCAGTGTATGGTAAAATTTATCAGGTTTCTCAGTTGGGTGTGTGCCACCACCATGGATTCTACACACATGGGAAAATTGGCCACCTTGCCAAATTGGAAACACAGCTTCCCCCATTGAGCATAGTATTCTCTCCATAGACATCAGCAGGTGGTCAGCCTGGGCAAGCAGCAACAGAGCTTTATTCTGTTTCCATATTAGTGATGGGAGGTCTAATGGCAGAGCATCAAGAAGAATAGAAAACTTATTACTAGAGTGCTTCTGATGCTCCCAGGGAGGTCTACCAATTCAGTAGGTCTGGAAGGTTCAGGCAGTTCAGCCAGCTGTGCACGCAAAACTTCCCTGAAGCATTCCTGGACATGGGCCTACACAATTGAGTCATTTCCTCTTTATGTCCTGGAATCAGGGCCAAAATTCCACAGGGTAACAGGTCATTGATCCTGCCCCTGCCCAAATCGACCCATCACATTGATGGGCATCATCAATGGGTGAGACTGTGAAAAATGTTGCTTGATACCACTTGGTAATAAGGTATCTCTAATAAGTAGACTATCTGGCAAGAGGAGGGAATGGCCAGATATCTGGCCTCTATGCAAAGCACAAAACCAGGAAGATGCCATGTACATTTATCTGGAAATTTCTTTTGTGTGAGAACCAGCAGTAATAGTACCCTTTGTGACGGACTAAGTTTAGAAAATTATCTATACTAACAGCATGGATACCTAGACTGTCTATAACTGTAGGCAATCATAAAATAGTGTTGAAGAGTCCTGTACTCAAAATCTTGGGTGCATCCTTATCAGCTGGGACAGGATTCTTATAATTATGAATGCACATACAATGGGCAGATAGTGTCATTAATAGCCATAGACTTGGAAATTGAGTCAAGTCGTAAACACATAAACTGGCCCCTCAGGAATAAGTCTGTGTATATAATTTTCTGTTTGCTTTCAGATTCTTTCCTTCTCTTCCTACTCTGTTCTGAATTGTAGAGCACGGATCCTGCTAATTACGTTTCTTAGCTTCTTTCCGCATTGTCTTCTAGTTAGGGTTGGTTAATGGAAAGTACTGATGGGAGACTTTTTAACAGTGGCTGTGCCTCCTCCATAGTTTAAACTCATGAAAATGAGTTCTGCTGTCTCACCACATGGCATTGGATTCTGAGTTTTAAGAACATCTTCTCCCTGTGTCTATAAAGTCTTAGTAATGCTAGCAGCTTCTTTTTTGTCTTTTCAGTACTCTGAAATCTTTGTAACTAATTCACCATAAAAAATTATCTCTATTTTGTTTATTTAATCACGTGGCATGCGTTTTCTAATGCAATGGAATGTTCAAGAGTCTTTCTTGGGCAACGGGGAGTGCAGAATATGAGATGTGGTTTGGGGATGCATGAACATGGCTTGCTTCAGCAGGCAGGTTGGACTGGATTCAAGAAAGAGTTGAGACAGGGATTCTAGAGGCAAAGTTGAAACCAAATCTCACAATGAGCCTGATTATAATGTTAATAAGCAAGGTGTTGGACAGAAAGAAGGAAAGTAGTGCACCTAAGTGATCTACCTGAATAAGGCCATGCTAACAATAAAACGACATTCCAATGTTGGGGAAAAACCCTTCAAAATCATTGTAAACATTTATAAAACACCTTTAAATTGGCAGAAAAAAGAGGTTATATTGCCTAATACATAGCAAAGTTACTTTTTGCTCTCTACTCAGTCCTACTCATCAAGACTATCCTTTACTAATTCTCTCTCTCACTCTCTCTCTCTCTCTGTCTCTCTCTAGTTTTACATTTTCCTTCTCTTGTGTGTTCCCTATCTTTTCCCGTCTTTCAAGAGAAGTCATTTTTTATGTAAATCAATCCGAGATGGTACATAATGACTTATAATTTATTATATTTTCTTGTATCCTACTCACACCAGGTCACATAAATCAAAGAGAAAATTGGAGATATTAGATCAGAATAGGTTGGCCTGAAAAAAGTGGAATGATAAACTCAGAGATATTACTCTCATCGGGGCTGAAAATGACCTTTTCTCCAATGATTGTGCCTTGTTCATGCAAAGAGAGAACACTGCTAATGACACTAAGCTGGTCCAGATACTTGAAACCCAAAACTGGATGAGAAATCCAGCTGTTCAGAACTCAGAGCATGCCCATGCATAGGGATAATTTATGTACTGGGAAGATTTCCAATGCTTCTCACAGAGAACACACTCAATAGATGTTAAATGAATGTATAAAACCTGAAATACAGCACAGTATCCTACCAAGAGTTCGAGAAAAAAATAACTACTAGATATAAATATGTCACAATGGTAGAATTCATTCAGAATTCCAGCTTTGAAAATGAGAAACACATCTTTCAGGCAATGAGAGTTGAAATCCCCTTTCTTCATTTTTCCATTTTCTGTGTAATAAACTCCCTCAATTCCTACCAACTCAACTACTAATTACTGACAATATCTCCCTGAGATAGAATTACAATATGGTATTCTGAAGAATGAACTATGGCTCCAAGGGGATCAGGTAAATAGGTTGCCTGGAAGACAATCCCACCATAGGAACAAAACTTAAAATTCTCCCTTTTCTTCTTAATATGGTCCTAGACAATGGCTTATCAGCTTCAGCTTATTGCTTCTAATCAGATATTATTTATTTTTTAGGGTTCTATAAAAAAAGTCTTACAACTTTTTCTAGCATTGAAACAAATTCATATCTAACAAAATATGTACAGCACTTATAAGCTAAAAACCACAGAAATCTGTGAAAATAAAGCACATCTAAAATGAATAGCATGATATTCTATGTTCACGGATTGAAAGACTCAGCATTGCAGATATTCATTCTTTCCAATTTGAGCTAGAGATACAACATGATCACAATTAAAATCTTAGCAAGCAACTTTGTAGATATTGACAAACCAATTCTAAAATACATACAGGAAGGCAAGAGACCTAGAAAAGCCAATATAATATTGATAAAGAAAAAAATTTGAAGAACTTATACTTCAAAACTTACTATAAATCTACAGTAATCAAGACAATGTGGTATCGGTGAAAGACAAAACACACAGATAAATAAAACAATATAAAATCAAAAATAAACCTCTGAAAATACAGTAAACTGATTCTCCATAATGGAACAAAGGCAATTCAGTGAAGATAAAATGGTCTTTTCAATAAAAGGTGATAGAATAAATGGGCATTTAGATGCAACAAAAAAATAAAATAAATTTGGACACAAATGTTATATCTTTCTCTTACACACACACACACACACACACACACACACACACACACACACACACTAACTCAAAATGAAACATAGACCTAAATGTAAATGTAAAACTAGTAAACATCTACAAAAAATGTAGGAAAAAATCCATATTACTTTGGGTTTGATGGTGACTTTTTAGATAAACACTAAAAGCATGCTATATAAAAGAAAATATTTAAAAGTTAGACTTAATCAAATAAAAAAATTTGTTTGTGAAAGACATGGTTAAGAAAATAAAAAGACAAAACAGAAATATTTTGAATAAAATATTTGGAAAATATTTAATAAAGGATATATTTTCAAAATATACAAAAAAAGAGAAACATCTCTTGGAACTCAACAATAAGAAAACAAACAACCCAATAAAAAACAAGCAAAATACATGAAGAGACAACTCGCTAAAGAAGATAGAGAGATGACAACTAAGTATATGAAAAGATGCTCTACATCTTAGAATGTCTAAATTCTCCACATGCTAAAAAAACAAACAAACAAAAGCCAACCACTTGATAAAAGCTATTGCTGATGAGAATGAGGAGTGACAGACTCACTTATTGCTGTTCAGGGTGCAAAATGGCACAGTTACTTTGAAAGAGTTTGGCAGTTCCTTACAAATATATGTAGCCTTACCATAACCATACAGCATTATGCTTCTAGCCCTTACCTCAATTAACTTAAAAACTTATGTTTATATCAAAACTGCATGCAAGTTTTCTGCAGTTTATTCATAACTGCTAAAACTTGGAAGAAACCACAATGACCTTTAAGAGGTAAACAGGTAAACAACCTTTGTACATCCATACAATAGAATATTATTGTTACAAAAATAAATGAGCGATGAAACTATGAAAAAATATGGATGCACTATCAGTGCATATTTCTAAGTGAAAGAAGCTGTTCTGAAAAGAGTACACGGGTACATATATAATTCTATGCAAATCTGGAAAAGGCAGAACTATACAGAGTAAAATGATCAGTAGTTACTAGAGGTTCAGGTATAAGTTGAGAGAGTTAAGTAGATGAAACAGGTGATTTTTTACAGTAGTGAAACCTTTTTATACAATACTTTAATGATGGATATGTGGCTTTATAATTTGAAACTCAGAGAACTTCACAGCACAAGGAGGAAACTTTATTGTTTGAAAATTTAAAAAAAAATTATTTAGGAGTTCAGTGAATACCAGGATGGGATGAAATAATCTAACTGTATTATAAATATCTGAAACACCAGGATTACTTTTCTTGGCTGACTTCTTAGACTGTGAGCAGTTTGAAGTCCGAAGTATTTTACTAATCTGAACATGACTTGCACCTAACGCGCAGAAGGCACATAATTAATGTCAGCTCAATAAATCCATGGTCATTATGATCTAATCATTCAGAGAATCAGAAGTTATTCTTCCCTACCATAGAAATCTGTTCACCTCATGTGAACATCATTTTATTTTCATTGTTATATTTAGGTTTTGCTGAAACATACACGTAATCCTAAGCAGTTATTCCTCTGCCACTTCAGAGGTAGCAGCTGTTATGTTTTCAGGCTTGGAAAAAGAAGCTCTAAATTTGGATTTGTTTGAAGGAATTAAAGTCTGTGCCTTGGGAAAAGATGAGCATGTCATTCATTACTCATCATTCCAGAGGTCTCCCCTGGGTGCTTTCACTTCTATCACCCTGGTCAGGCTGACATCTGTTGTACTGACTCTCAAGATTTTTCTTGGAACTGTGTTAAATTGGATTAAAATATTCCAGTACTTATCTGTATGTAAATTTCTTCCACTCTGATGTTTTATTTTGAAGCGGAATCAATGAAATTGTTCTATCTTGACCTGAGTCCTTTGCTAATGATTATGTATCCTAATTATCTTTATTGTGACATCTTTTCAAGAGGATATAGTAAAATGGTTGGAATTATAAGTGAGGCAGTCATGGGGACTAAACTTAGGAAATTCTCTTTTATCATTACTTATTCTCTCTCAGACCTTCAATATCATTAAACATTCACCCTCTCTGGTGGCACGCGTTTCATAATAGGAATATAAACTATGTTGAGGGTTGAACTGTGTCCTCTCAAAATTCATGATTGTCTTAACTCTCAGTACCTTAGAATGTGACTTTATTTGGAGATGATAGAGGTAAGAAAAGAACACATGTAGATATCAGGTGGGAAAGTATGCCAGGCAGAAACAACATCAAAGGCAGGAGATCTGAAGTAGCATACTTGACGTATTTAAAGAATAAAAAGGAGGCCAGTGTAGGTGGAACAGAGTGAGCGAAAGGGAGAGCACTAAGATATGAGGTCAGAAGGGAAAGTTTTGTTGGGCACTGTAGTGGCTTTGACTTTTTCTTTTAATTTTTTCTTTTTCTTTTCTTTTCTTTTCATTTTTCTTTTTCTGGTGACATTGGTTAACAGAATCCAGTAAGTTTCAGGTGTAATGGCTTTGACTTTTATGCAGATTGAAGCCATTTCATGTTTTAAGCAAAACAGTGACATTCCGACTTACATCACTCTGGCTGCTATGGTGATCATAGATTGAAGACAGCAGACTATGTGATGGCAAGAGACTAAGTAGGAGATAGAACATGGTGGCTTTAACCAAATTAGTTATAAATTTAAGATAGGACCAATATGATTTGCTGACAGAGTAGAATGGAATTGAAAATGGCTCCAAGGTTTCTTTTTGGCCAAGGCAACTGGGAAGTTTGTATTATCATTTTCTAGTATGAGAAAGACTATGGGAGCTGTATGTTTTAGATAAATATCAGGGGATGAGTTTGGACATAGAATTGTTCTTCCCTATTTGAATCCATTTAGTTCTCAAGTTCGTATAAAAAAGCTTAGATAGTATAACTTGGGATATAGAGGAAAACCTGTGATAAGTTTGAGCAGTCTTAAGACATTTAAGAAGAGATGCATAATTGTGAGTTGAATATGTGATTCTGGAGTTCAGGGGAGATACCTTGACTGGTAATATAAATTTGAAGACTATTAGAGATATAGAAAATCAAACTGTTGATGTTTATGTCCTAAAGTAGAGCATTTTCTCATTAACAATCTTAATCAAGTCCAAACTGGAACTGTGTGTATGATAAAGAAAGATACATTCCTTCTATAGTTCTCTCTCCAAAAATATCCCATCAAAACTATTAAAGTCACACTGCAAATTTTGTTCTTTTTCTTTTGAGAACACTGGCAAAATTTTAAGGCAATCCAAGAGAAAAATGTACCAAATGTGTAAATCCTCTGGAGCACCTCATGCTTTGCAGTGTTTTCATATTATTAATATTTGGGGATAAATTTATACAATTTCTGACCACCTTTAATGATGACAAGTCTCTGCATCATACTAAAGCATCATTTATCCGTTCATAAGCTACCTAGAGAAACAGCATGCCTTCAGTTGACAGTGTAACTCTAGGTTAAAGTCAAATCATTGCAATTTGCAGACTATCTGCATACACTCCAAGCTGAATAAAACAGGGTTTCCAAAGTTTAGAAAAAGACAACCCCTCCACTTTATCTTGGGGAAAAAAACTAGATTGAGGTTTTAGGGAACTCTTGAACTTCTCTCATTTTAAAATAGCTTACGTTTTTTTTCAGAGAGCTTTTTTCTGGTTCTCTGTTCTACGTGATCTCTCTTCCTAGGCCTGCTATGCTGTTCCTCACAAATGGCTAGGTCTTCCTTCAATTCAACAGGGAAGACGGCATGATTTAACAAGTAAGCTTTCATATGCTCCCCTGCATATTTTTTATTTCAAAAGTCCTGAGATCTGGGATATTAGGGAGAAAGTCTGGTGCTCTTTTGCCCTCAAATAATAGTAACTGCCATGCTGGACCAGTCCAGTGTTACTAATTGTGTACTTCTGGTTAATTTACATAATTTCTGTATGTGTTAGTTTTCAAATCTATAATATGGACAGAACTTTGCTTAACCTCATGGGTTCTCTGCAATGCTAAAATTAGTTCATATGTACAGAGAATCCACCTTGGGCTTGGCATGTTATGTAGATGAACAATATATACCTGTTCTCAGAGTAGATATCCCAGGAGTACCTGCTGGTTTATATTACTTTTGCCACCTGAAATAATGTTGTGATTCCCTCCCCACTGGGTTTGACTTTATAGCATTTGAAGACTAACTTAAGCACACAATCACATGAGATTATTATAAGTTTTAGAGTAGCATTCCTTCAAGCTTTAATCTTCATACAAATCTGGGAATCTTGTTAAAAAGCAAGTTCAGATTCAGTAAAATTGAGGAATGGTGCCTAAGATTCTACATTTCTTACAAGTTCCAGATGATCATGTTGCTGCTGGCCCATGGATCTCATTTTGAATAGCAGGGTTTTAGATAACTGTTCCTCACCCTTGGCTGAATATTGACATCACCTGGAGAGCTTTAAAAATTCTCAGTGCCTAGGCTGAATGAATCTCAGACCAGTTAAATCAGAATCCCATCTTCCTGCCTTTTTTTCTGCCTTTCCTTATTCATTCAACAAATACATATTTAGTGTCTACTCTCTACTAAAAGATGCCTAATAAAAGTGGCATCTATTTTGAATAGAATGCTTTCACAAAAATAGAGAAATGGTTCCAAAAAGAAAGTCATCTAAGCATATTTTCAGAGATGAGAGAATGTTCTAGAAGTTACAATTGGATGTTTCATAGTAAAAACAAAAGGAAAATATCTTGACATAGAGTGCTTATTATATTTCAGGCACATTGCACATACCATTTCATTCCATTTGAGACAAATCATGTTTCTCTTTTTTGAGATAAGGTTCAGAGTATGTTGCTTGACACCAAACATCTGGAAAGAGACAGATGTGGAAGTGAGATTTCTGTCTCTTTCACTGTAAAGGCCCTGCTCTTTCTACCACTTCCCATTCCTAGATGTTCCCATGGTTCCTGTATAAGAATTAGATATCTATAGCAGAGGTTCAGGTCATTGAATATACATAAATACAATTTATTAAGGCATGTAATTTTCATTTCTAACACACTTTTCCAAGATCTATAAGCAACTTACCACTTACTAAATTTCAAAGGTGTTTAGTTTATCTAAAATTGATTATATTAGTGAATGTAGGTTAAAAGTTATTAAAGTAATGTCAAAATACCATTAGTTTAACAAAATGTAATTCATATGGCAGTCTAACATGATGTTCCTGGTCTCAGCTTTTATTCTTGTAGCAATGATTCAGGTTTGTAAGATCTTGTGGTTCTGCTTGCCTCTAGGTCATCTAAGATCTCTCTGAGCAGATGGGTAAATATTATGAAAGATCTCACATAGGAAGTTTTTATGGGAAATGACTGTGTGTCCTGTGTCACTTTCATCTCCATTCTAAGAGCTAAAATTAATTTCTATGGATGTACACAACTGTAAGCAAGAGAACCTGAGAAATATAGTCTACCTATATTTCCCACCCCGCAAAAAATAATTCCCCCCCCCAAAATCATAGAGCATGAAAATAAATGTTATATTTGCATATGTAGAACAAGCTTTGCCATTACTTTTTCTTCATCTCAATATTTCTGTCCCTTTTAAAATTATTTATCAATATCTTGTAGACGAGGTACTGCCACTCTCAAGTCATTAACAGGGGGAGTAGGGAAATGCACACAGTAGGGAAAGGCCACACTTCTATCCACACCTGCTTTAATGGCCTTGTTTCTGGACCTATACAGTTTAGTAAAGCCATAGCTTTCCCTCACTATGTAGAAGTTTTCCTTGTATCCTGTCTCTTTCTAGTATCAGTTATATTCTTATATAGCTTCATTCCACTCTCATCATTTCATGCTAGGAACAAGAACACTAAAATCTCAAGGTGGCAGCAAAAATGTATCATATTAACTTTGATTGAGGTTCTTTTAAAGAGTAATATATGCTATAATGAGCTTTTTTATACATTTATGTATTTTTGGACTCCTTTTTAATTGAATATTCTAGGAGAAATTTTTTTTTTACAGTAGAAAAGTTTTTATTAGAAGGGAAAGTACACTTCCAGATGTGGAAGCGGGCCTGAGTAGGATAAGTGTGGCTCAAAAGGATATATATATATATATATATATATATATATATATATATATATATATATATATATATATATATATTTATATACACACACACATATATATAAATATAAATATATATATTTGTTATATCTGTTAAAAGGTACACTGTCCATTTTCTTGTAACTTTTCAAATTCTATCTTCCTCACACCAGGAAGAAATCTTGTAAGTTTATATAAGTATCTTTAATACATCTTTTCAATTACCATTTAAGAGGCAGGAAGTACTAGATCATGGGCTGTCTATAGATAGCAACAGCAGGAATAATCACCAGAGAAAAAACAGCAGGCAAAGACAGAAATGAAAGTGGGCCAGAGGCAAACGAATACAGTAGAGACCTGATGATTAATATTTTAAACTATATCCACAAATCCTTAAATTTGGAAGGCCTACTCTATTTACAGGGGCCAATTACAGACTATACATCTTTCAGTAATTATTATATCTTGTGTCAAGTTTGCTAGAGTTTTGAGGTAGTTCCTCCAAGTCAGGTAGCTTTAGAATTTGGTAAAAGCCCCACTACAGTCATCCTGAAAAGTGGTACTACTTTGGAACATAGGCCAGGTGTAGTGGTTTCCCCCAGGCCTCTGAATAAGGCAGCTAATGTATACGACAATTTAGTCAATACTCTGTCAGCAATAAATAACTGTATCCATGTGGGGTTTTATGACCAGTTTACATTGTAATTGAGCCAGATTCTGAATCTCTTCCAATGCCAACCACATGAGAGAAAAGACATTAACACAAACATGAAAGAGATCTGTTTTCACTTTGTCCACTTTCATTTAGGTTGGAAACCCATAATCTTTCTATTTGAGAGCTTACTTGGTAAATTAATGATGACTGACGAGGACATTGGTTGGATGCAAGGATAATTCCCCACCCTCTTTACTTTCTAGAATCTCTGCACTCACTCAGTCTACTATTATTTTTGAGATAAAATAGAATAGTAAATAATGACTCATTTTTTAATGAATATCCCGAGAGTGGGTGCTTTATGATGTTAAGAGCCTAGATTTGGGGGTTGAACAAATCTGGGTTCTGAGTCAGTTCATCTGTTCAGAAGCTCTGTGACTTTACCTCTCTGCAAAGTGAAGGGAAGTAAGAGTGAGACTTACTCTTGTGTGTGAAAAGGATTAAGTGTGATAATGTATAAAAAGCACTCAGCCCACTAGATGGCATCTGGCAGATGTTCATCATCTGTATCATTAATATCACTAGGTACCAGCACTGAATGAGAGGCTTTACACACATTCTCTACTGTTATCCACCATAGGAAGTGAAATTTTCACACTTTTTTAGGGGAAGAAACTGAGACTCTGAGAATTCAGCTACAAAAGTATGATGCTCATTTCTGAGGAAGGGCCACTTACTCCAGAAAGAGCCATTCCATTCCATGCTGCTGCCCCTAACTCGAGTAGACCAAATGGTAATTCTAACAGTGTGAAGTGTGATTTTCTAAAATGACTACTGATGTATATGAGTTAAAAGTAACACAGGAAAAAAAATGCACTGTCACCCTTTTCTTTGGCTGCTATATAAGGATGGCTTTCTCTCAGTGCTACAACACCTGCAGCCTAACCTGTCATGCTAGAGAATTAGAAAAGTACTATTGTCCAGTTCATGACATAACTATCATTTATTCTTCTAGGCTTTTTTTTTCCCCACCATGAGAAGAATCGCTTGATCCAATATGAAAAATAAAGAATTTAGTTTCTTCAGTAACTAGCTCTCTGAAATTCACTGCAATAAATGAGAATGAGTTTATATACTTGGCATAATATTTTGAAAAAAAAAACACTATTATTAAAACAGCTGATCTTTAAAAATTATAATTTAGGCCTATGGTATATTTAGAAATTATTTATAATTATGTAGTTAATTAACTATATGTTTAGAAATATATATATGTAATTATTCATAAATATGTATATATAATCATAGATGTAATTTGATCTCAAATAGTTGAGGAAAGGGAAACCAGACCTAAATGTATTCTTATTTTCCCTTTTACTTACTATTTTAGGTACTTCATTTCACTACAAGCCCAGAGAGCTAAAATTCACTACCCAGAGAATTTGTCATGACCTCACTCTTTTCAGATTAAGCTAAAAATAATAAAAATGTGAGCAAATCCAATAGAGATACTGATCATCTTTTTAATTTTGAAAACATTTGAGAATTTTCATTTGAGGGTCAATGAGCTGATAAGGCTTGTAGACTCAGTAAATTGTTTTTAAAAACCCACATAAGTGTTTTTGTTTGCTGATTTTACCTATAAAATGTACCCACATCAGTCTCTTAGCTGATTCTTAAGTAAAAAAAAAATTTGGTCACACCATATAATTAGATTAAAATCAACATTTCTGAACCCATATTTCTTCATTTTAATTTGGATAACAGGTGATTATAGCTTTTCCCAGTATTTCCTATGTTTTATGCTTACACGTTTGTTAAGAAAATATAATATGCAGCATATCCTCCTAATGACTCCTGCTTCCTGTGAGAGACTCAGCTCAAAACTTATAAATACTTGGAAGACGAAGCAGAACAGTATCTTATCAGCTTTAATTTGTCACTCTGCAGCTTGCCTCCATATTAAGCCCTCACATCCAGAGATGGCACATAACTTTGAGATTAGCTAAGCCTATGAGATAATGTGTTTTATTTCTTTAACCAACTTTGGTGTGCTGCCAGGGATTTATAAATGCTGATCAGTGTTTATGTTCACTTCAGGTGACTTTGGCAAAAAGTCTGTAGAGATTTAAATAAAAACCATCCAGCCTTAAGAAAAAGAAAAAGACATCCTCACTCAGATATATAAAGATATAGAGAAAACATAATAGCTAAATAAAACATGAGGGAGCTAAGTAAAAATAAAGAAGGCAGATTTCTTAAAAGGAGCCACAGAACGGGAAAATGATAAGAATTTTAAAGATTATCTGATTCTACTTGCTCATTTTAATGATTAAACAAACAAAAAAACAAAGCTCCTAAGAAACTCTTACAAGATTACTGGGATATGTGAATAGAAGTCAACTCTGGATCCAGTGGTCATTTCACTTCACTGGGAAGCCTTCCTCAGTAGGATACCACACATAGAGATTGCTGCGAGTGCACTACACACCAGGATTATTGGAGTCTGTATTCCTTTATAACAGAATTTAACAAAGGACTCAGACATACAAATCCACAAAATTAGTGAACAGACAACTGAATCACTGGGTCTTTTTCACTTATAATTTGAGAAGTTTATGATTCATACCAGCCAATGTGAGAGGCCACCCTCAGCATAAAAAAGTTGAAGGAACCAAGGGAAAAATGAAAAAGAAAAAAAAGCTGATGGTCAAAACCACAGAAGCATATGTGACACAGTTAGCCACAGCATTTTTTGGTCAAGACCCATGAGCTCACTACACAGATGCGAGGCACAGGTAGAAGTTAACTGTGCCAGTCTCTCACCTCTGTTGTCTGGGGAAGCAGCAAAGTCAGAGGTGTTCCAGCACTCTACCTATAATGTCTTTTAACAATTCCATGGCTTTTATAATGCAGAGATGAGCCATGAGGCATCTCTTTATAAAAAAAAAAATTACAATTATTCAGTTGTAAAAACTGAATAATTTCAGTGGGAGGTATAAGTTAATATTTAGCCCACATATATATCCATTTGGGGGCTTTAGTGTTTCATTGAGTCTGGTGAAAAAAATCTGTTATGAACTAAGCTTTTTCAGTTTTCTGTGGATATATTCCTCTGACCTTTTGACTAAATGCACATTGCAAATATTTATATAACATATAATCAGGCTGATTCTGTAAAACTGTGTAATCAGATTGTGTATGTTTATGCTATAAAGAATCTAGTCCATCTTAATGTGTCTTTCAGAAATACCTGTGACAATGTACTGGCAAAGGAAATCCCTTCACTATATTAGGCATGATAAGAATTTGTGACTATGCGTAGGACCTGGAGAAACAAAAACAGATGATGTGAAAGTATACTCACACTTGGACAATAATTCTTCATTCCAAGGTTTTAAAATATGTTATACACAAATCTAAAATAGATAAAAATACATAGATAGATTCAGTAGGACTCACTTGGTTTTACCTGATTCCAAGCTGACGAGGACCTCACTTAGGGTGCAGTTTCTCATCTGTATAAGAATCCCCTCTACCTCATGTATGGAGAATCTAATTCAATAAGGCCAACTGGATCTAAAAATGCATGTTTTTAAAAAGACCTAAAAAGCCAAATAATCTGTCATATATTTAACTGTAAGAACCTTTGACTCATAGCACTATCACTTGCCCCTAGCACAAATCCTAAACAGAAAACCCTCTCAAGTTAAATATAAGAACTGTTCTCAAGAACCAAAAATCTGAAGTTGTGCTACAGAATAGACACTCTGAAGGACCAGTGTCAGCCCAAATATTTGGGTGATGAGAATTGAAAGTCAGTTCCTCAAGGTAGCATATCAAATTCCTCAAGGGCAGCAATGATGTCTCATTTGCTTCCCCACCTTCTAGCTCAGAGCTTGATCCTGAAAAAATTGTTTGATGAATAAGAGCAACATTCTTGTGGGGGACAGTAGACCACTGACATTTTGTAATATCTGTGTAACTGGGAAGAGAAGAGCAGAAAGTAAAAAGAACTAGGGGAAATATGCTAGATCTAGATGTTTTTTTTATCCCCTTTTATACTCATGGGGTTTAGACCAAAATTTATATGGTCAAAGACATGGAGGTTGAGGAGCTGTCCTTTGCTATACTTTAACATTATCAAGCTTCTGTTTCAAAACTAAGAAATTGTGTTTTTATATATGTTTATTAATCGCTTTCTGTGATAGTAACAAGAGATGGATGTAGCTACTTTCAAAAGATTCAATGACAAGGATGCTGAAAAAAAGTGGAACACAGCAATAAGTAGGACCACCAAAATAAGTCATCATTTTTGTGGAGTGGAAAGGTAGATCCTTGCTGTATTCAAAGTTACACACACACACACACACACACACACACACACACACACACACACTGTTCTTTCATGCTTTTTATGTTTAAGAAAAGAAAAAGGAGTATGAGAAAGATACCACCTGAGACAACACGAACTAAGTCGACATTAAGCACAACTGACATTAGCTTGCACTTCATTTCCTCTCTAAGCCAGATTACAAATGTTTTATTGTGCATACACCCCATGTCTGTAGGGTAAAGTAGTGGGGCTTTATGTGGTTTACGGAAAGCAGTTCTCATCATTTTACAGCCACTTCCTACCCTTGTCCCTATTTTCAGCAGTAAATTCTTTCTTTTAATGTTCTATTCCCCTACTTCAATTCCTAATCTCTTTTAGGTCCACAATTTTCTAAATGTCTAATAAGTTCAACTTCAAATTTCTTTTACTGTTTTTCACCTGCGATTCATCTGAACTAAACATTCATTAGAAGTGAGAAAAAGAGAATAAATTATTTTTGTTGAGATTTATATTTGGCTGTTTACAATTCGTGGTGCGTAGACAGGAAAGTTAAATCATAAAGAAATTAAGAATATTCTAGGTCACTAAGTGGTTCATAAATGGAAGGCTGAAAAAAAAAAGAAAATAATCAGTGCTTAAAACATTTTTAAAATTTAAGGGTTTTTTTAAATCTAATTTTTGCCAACAAATTATACATTTGAGTAGATGTGAGAAGAAATTGCGGGGTTCTCAGATCATCAGGAATAGAATAACTTACAACCAGCAAGATTTGTTTGTGGGCAAAATTGCAACTATGTTATCAATCAGCATACCCTTTTTCTGCTGGAAAGGAAGATCACTTTTGGATTGTAATGCGTAGTTTTATGGGGTTCCCCCACTTTAGATTTGGGATTTGACTAATATTAAAAGAAAAGCTTTCTGGCTTCTCACAATCCATGGGAGGTGGGTGTTTCTACTCTCTTGCTCATACCCCCAAAATTCTGTTATATTAGTCTGCATCCCCCCCTGGGGAGCAGATGATGCCTCTTCATCCCTTGCAGAGCTGGCCTCTAAATGGTAGTGAGAGTCACTGAGAAATGCAAGAAAAATCAAGAAAAAGAAAGAGCCAGGTTAAATGATATTTTAACTGCTGAATCTAAATGATGTCAGCTCCTTGAGAAACATATGCATATGGATTTCCAACCCCCCCAAAAAAATCATACTTATAGGTACTATCCTCCTATTCTCTGAAATATTTTTACATTTCCTCAATCAAAAGCTTATCACTAAGGCATACTGTATGTACCCACCAAAATCATCCTGTGTGTACCACATGACATTCAGAGAAAGGACTAAACCTCTGTTTGAACATAAAAAGGAAATAATCATTGTGAAATTTCTCAGTTAAACCAGTTTAGTGAGAGTGACTTGGAAGGTCAGAAGAAAATTTTTTTTTTTTCTGTTCCTGTTGCTTAAACATTGGCTAGAAATTATGTCTTTGGAACAGTTTCTTTGCTGTATGGCCATGATGCAATTCAATGGTTTCAAACTTTTTACCAAGGACAAGCTAATCCTGAAAATAGGTCTGTTTTCCACTAGCTCTTTAGAAAAGAAAATGTTTAGCTTTCCTCAGTCTGTCAATCTTGTGGTAAGAAAGTGCCACCAGGGCACCTTTTATAACAATGTGGGCTCAGAAACAGCTGTACAAGTCATAAAATGAGTCCTCCCCACCTTTTAATCCCACTGGCATTCAAGTCAATGGGTATTTTCAAAGACAAAGTGTAGAGCATAAAGACTCACTTTGAAACTCAAGCTGGAGGAGAGGCATACATGACTACGGCAACTAGTTTAGAAGTGGATATTGTGACTCATTGACACTGGAAACTACAAGGAAAATATCATTTATGATACTATAAGCAAAGCTCTCCTAGAGCTGTCTAGTTGCAAATCAATGTGAAAGCGCAGGGTCTCTGAGAAAAGAAGAGAAACGTCCTTGAGAGATGATATGGAGGATATTATTCTTTTGTGAACTAATATTCTCTTCTTGTCAGTGTGAAATGAAAAAGGGACTAAAATCCCCAAATGGGAAGCTAAACAAGGCTTCGTGGTGTGCACATCAATAACAAGTGAATTCCTAGAATCGACTTCAATCCAAGAGTGACAGAGAATAGTAAATCACTTCCTTTCCCCTTATACCTCCCCTTCCCTGCCAAAAAAGGAATTGCTATTAGACTTTACCCCATTAAAATGTAATTTTATCTCACTTTGCATCTGCTGTTGTTTCTTCTAAGGGTCTAGCTTCCCTTCTTCATGCACCAGTCTGGTGAAGGCACTACTGACAGAAGGCAGAACTACAGCTTCCCTGGTATCAACACTGAATGAGGCTGGTGATTTAATTGTAGTGCAGTGTGTTCCCAAAATGAGTTCTGAAAGCTCTGTTTTAACAGCATCTGATATGATATGGTCAAGGAGATTTCTTTTTTTGGCTCTTTTCCCTCCTCTCTGAGAAAGAATATAGGTCAGGGGAGGAGATAAACAGGTCAAAAATAAGCTTTTCCATTTAAATTGGTTCAATATGTTCTGAGCATCTCACCTTGTGCCTCACACAAAAGTTCTGTAAAGAAAACTGAGACTTGCTTCCTTAGTGACCTGATTTCAGGGAAGCAAACAGCAGAATTTTGTTACAAATCTATTGTTATAAAACCATTTCTCCTAAGGCTTCAATTGCCAAAGAGCTCTGTATGGCTTTGTAGAGCAGGAGATCTAGAGGAGAGGGGTGCTGTGATTATACCTGGGATATAATCCAGGGGTTGGAGAAATAACCCAGACTTTAGCCAGTAAAAGACAAGGAAAAAAGGTTCAGATTGCTATGCTTGTAGCTGTTGGGAAATTAAGTATAGGATGAAAATAATCAAAAAACTTTGATAGAAAGGTAAATAAGTGGATTTGACCCATGTTCCATGTTCTCCCCTACTCCCTTTCCTCCATATTCACTTTGAGCAGCAGAGAATCACTCAATAGCAATCAGAATTTAATGAACACCAATTATAAGAGAGCCACAGAGTGAGATCCTAATCACACAAAGTCAACTAAGATATGGTTCCTAACTATAACACACATAAAAATCCTTTAATATGGTGCTGCCCTTTGGCTTATAATCTATCTTCTGTTGGATAGTAGGAAATGTGATCTTTCAAAGTCTATATTATCTGAGCTCTCCATATGTATCAATGACTCTGCTAGACACTGTCAATCTGTTTCCTAATTATAATCCTCCATATTAGCATAGTCAGTTAAATATTATCTACTAATGGTAAACCTAACTCTGAGCAATGAAATAACTTGCCCCAAGTCACTAATAAATGTCAGAATTGAGGTTTGGATGTGTTTATGACTTAAAACCTACCGCCTATTAACATGTCAGGGTTGGTGTTCTTCATTTAAGGAGTTTATATAATTAATATGTTTCAACCTATGGTTAACAATCTCCTCCTACCCCTGTTGCTCCAGAACACTTTATGCAGAAATAGAAGCAAGGGAAAAATGATCGTAAAGTATTTGTCTTTCTTGTTGATGAAATGTTTAAATTGGACACACACTCACTTGGAATATGTAAGTATACTCTCTCTCCTTCATCCCACAGGAAATGTAGTTCTGTATGTCTGGTTGCCAGAGATTGCAGCTGGCTGGAAATATTACACAGCACTGTGGGAGCATGCAATACATTATCTGCATTATACTTTCTGATTATCACAAAGATTAAGCTTGCAGCTTCCTCATGAGTTAGATAGTAGTAGCAAAATTCAGCATGGAGATAATAAATCAAAACTAATTTAACTTGCTTCTCAGGGGTTCACCAATTTCCAGTAATTATTAAAAAAGAAAGCCTTGTTTGTACCACCGATTTCAACTGTGAATGTTGTAAATGTCTCCATTTATTATTGCATATATTATTTAAACCACTCTCCACACAGATAAATTTATATTTTAAAAACTCATAAACACAGAGTAATTAAAGATAACAAAGATAAGCACTAAAATTTCTGTTAAATCTCAGGCCTTGTTTATGTATATTAAAAAATAAACATTACTACATATGAAAAACATATAACAACCTTGTCACTGAAAAGTTTCTAGAGAAGCCAAGAATTTCTTCCTTGATGGATATATAAAATTTATATAAATCAAGCAGATAGAAGGAATGGAATGCTTATCAAGAAATGAGTAACCATATGTAATTGACATCTTGGAACAACAATGAAGGAGTGGGCAAAAGGCCAGGATGTAATACTACTTAGTCACAGGATATAATGGACAACTAAGAATAGACAAGGTTTAACAAAAAGTAGCATCTAAATATTTACGAAACTTATATCAGTTTTTTCTCAACAGAGAAAACTTTGGCCAACATCTGAAGACATTTTTATTTGTTATAATAGAGGGTGCTACTTATATCTTATAGGTAGAGCCAGGGATGCTGCTAATATCCTATAGTGCACAGGACAACCCACAACAGATTCATCTAGTCCAAATTGTTAATAGTGTTGAGGTTGAGAAACACTTAAGTAAATGAAAATTTCATTGTGAAACAACTAGGAGAATTAGTCTTTTCTAAATCAATTGTAATCAAGAAATCAGTGGTGCATGATACCATAAATCAAGACTAAATGATGTTGGAGAGTTGGAGGCAATTTGAGTCACTGGGAAAGGAAATATGAAGAAAGTAATGTATGTCCATCATGGAGTACTATATAGCAGTTAGAAGCAACAGGTTAGATATATGCATAGCACTATCCAAAAACAGAGCATTGATTAAAAAGTAAGGAGCAAAGTGAAATATCTATCAAAATACTCTTTAAAAATATAACAAGTACAATAAACAACAAAGTACACATAAAACAAATATATTTTACAAAAACATCAATAAACAAAAAGATATTTATTAAATTTAGCATCATTGCCTGTGCCGTGGGGGGAAGATGGAAGAGGAATGATCAAATAATCAGTCAATCAAGAGAGACACCAATGAAGATAATGTGCCATCAACTGAGATTTATGATTGTTTCAACCCTCTCCATCTGATATTCAAATTAATGTAGTGCTAAAAATGTTAACCCTAAGTGTGCATACTCAAAATCACGACAGATGGCAATCACATAGAATTTTAATTATTCACATATGGATTCATGGATTTTCTTACTGAAGAGAGATATGAAAGAAATATTTTAGAAGGAATAAATAACTGCTTCTTAGATCAAGTAATTTTAGAATCCATATGGAAAGGAAATACACTGACTGAGTTCTGCATAAAAGACAGGAAGTGAATCAGAAATTATACAAACCACTATATATTAGTGATCAGTATGTGATTAAATTTCACATTCTGCTGAGAGTGGGAAAGCCAAGAAACATCGAACACATGCTAACTCAATTTTATAAAACGGACCTACATCAAAATGTGGATACTAGAAAAAAATGCAAGGAGTTGGGGGGGAGGGGAGGAAAGCAAATAATCTAGCAGAAACCTGGAGACTGTTTAAAACACCTTATTAGAAGCCCAGGCAAAATGTGTGCCAAGGACCAAGAAACCCAGGTGCTCAAACAAAATCCTTGTATGGCTAACTGGCAAAGCAAAAGAGGTCATTGTGTGTGTTGGGGGGTGGAGGGAGAGGATGGCATTTTTAATGATACAATTGGCTAAGGGAGCAAAACAAGAAAATCCACAAAGTAAGGCAAATCAGGTGCAAAAAACATAAGACCAATTTAAATTGACTTGAAGGGATACCATACTTGATATTCCAAAGAAAATAATAAAAGCTTTTAAAAAAAATAAATCAACAGTAACATGCCAGCTCAAGAATCACTAGGACTATATAATGATGGTGGTGGAAAAGCTGACCTTTAAAATTAAAAGCATCTGACAAAAGGAATCAATGGATTCTTTATTTCAATGTTTATTGTGGAAAACGATGTTAGCTGACTGTCTAATTCCAAATAATCCTAAAAATAAAAAATATCAAGAAATTTTAAAAATTTTACAATTTTATATATTCTCTATATCAACAATTTATCATTATCATTAGGCAATCAACATTTTAAAAGCATGGATTTGAGGGCCTCAGTCTTGGAGATTCTGATACAGACGCTCACAAGAAAAACCTGTGATTATTTTTAACAGGTTCCCCATAAATCAATAATTGGTTTATTTAGGAACCACTGCTCTAGACCTAATTAACAATCAACTTAAATATAAGCAAATATCATGGCTAATCTAACTCATTATTCAAATCACTTATCACATTACCCAAATTTGTTCTCAGACATAGGGCAGGTACAAGCTAATAGCTATTGTGATTCTCACCCAGAGAAGACCCTGACGAGTACAAAATGTGGATAAAATGTGATTTTGCCTTCATATCAATCACCTGGAACTATAATAAAAGCCATAATTCTACACTTAAATATGCATAGCATTTTAGTGGAAAGACAACATGATATTCTTTTTTAAAAAATTGTTCCTATTTATGTGGATTATTTGGTAGAAATTTATAAGAGCAGATGATATACTCTACTCAGAAATTAAATAATATAAAGTTATGTAGTTAAGGGTAGTTAAAGTGGTTGATTAACATGGAATAAGAAGATCAATTTTTTTAGAAGAGAGAGTGACTCGCAGGCAAAAGAACAAAGGCTGTGGGAGATAGGCTCTTTGTAATGCTGGGGAAAAGATACCAAGGCCCAAGGTAAAATAGCTAGTTTAATATGTCAGCTTGGCAGGGTCACAGGGTGCCCAGATAGTTGCTCAAACATTATTCTGGATGTTTCTGTATGTAAAGTGGCAGGGTGATGCATAAATTTATTTATTTATTTTTTCAGTTCTAGAATATTATAATTAGAAGGCATTCTCTTGAAGTATAGAAGAGATAATCCAGAAAAAATAAATAGAAGCAAGTTGTATAATTTAAGGAATAGCAAATTTTAATAGCTTGGTGTCAAATATTTAGCTGCAATGTTCATCATTTATGAATTTTATCAAGTGGAAAAATGCTATTTATGAATTATCAAGTGAGCAGATGCTATTTACATAATGTAACTTATAGACCTGGGAAAAAAATCAAGATATTGCCTCTTCAATATCTGTGCTTCAAAGTAGGTAAACAATTGTTATTTCAATTTTAATATTGGAGCAATTTAGACACAATACAGTTGACTATATTTCTGAGATAATTTTCCAAGTGATGAAACAGGATGAGAACCCAGGTATCTTCCTTTTAGAAAGTGTCCTTTCTATTGAATAACATGTACATTAACACGTTTGTGCAAAGCAACCAACTATATGATGATACATTCCTTGTAATCGCCACTGCTGTCACTCTCTCTTTTTAAAAATTACATTAAGTGAACAATTCTATCACTCTATCATAAAGTTAACCTGCCTTAAAATGCATTTTTCTATTGCAGTGGTTCTCAAAGTATGATCCCTGGATCAACAGCAAAAGCAATATCTGGAAACTCATGAGAAACACAAATTTTGGTGCTCTGCTTCACATGTACTGGCTTAGGAGCTCTGGAGTTAAGATTGAGCAATTTGTGTTTTATGAAATATGGCTGTTGCACACTAGTATTTTAGAATTATTGCTTTAAAAATGGCAATTTTGGAAATGAATGGAAGAATGAACAATTTCTCTATAAACTATTTTTTCTTCTTCAAGTGTTTGTATATCTTGAAAGAAACAAACTATTTTTTAAAAGGCTGATTGTGTTAGATGTATTATTAAAAATCATCTTTGAGACTAAAGATGTGAGCTTCTCTGTCTGGCACCTTAAACATAAATAGAATTCTGTTGTGGAATAGGTGACTAGGATGAGTAAATAAAATAAAAGAACTCAGGTCAAGGCTGTCTTATGCAATATTTGTTCCTCACCTTACTTTATTCAAGGCACTTGTTTAATTTTGATGATTCTGGGCCACAGAGGCTTCATTTGGAAATGTTGGTAGAGTACAAACTTATAACTCAGTGCAATTAATAAAGTTATATATTTAAGAATGATACAATTACTTGTTCCTTTTCTTGATTCCTAGTTGAAGTTATATAGCTTTAGAACTAGATCTTCAAAAAGACAAATAGGTTATTTCATCATACCCCAAGAAAACATATAAATGTTC
The DNA here is from genome assembly GCA_030015415.1 of Cynopterus sphinx. Taxonomy (NCBI): domain Eukaryota; kingdom Metazoa; phylum Chordata; class Mammalia; order Chiroptera; family Pteropodidae; genus Cynopterus; species Cynopterus sphinx. Next base: position 57,035,541 of record CM057379.1, on the reverse strand, counting down.
ATGAATCATCACATAACTTAAAATAAGTTTTTTGGTAGAGATAAATTGATAGGTAAACATTTATTTATCTTATATACTACACTCTCAATTCCGTTCAGAAAGAACATGCTACGTGTCTAAAGTGACTCCAAACTTAATATTAAAACAATGACTTTGTGAGTATTGACATTCAGTCTAATTCTAGATTACATACACAATTACTTGTCAAGTTTCAACTCGAGATGTAGCATCAGGCTGTTCACAATTTGAACAGTTCTACTTGTGACCCTGTGACTCCAACTCATCTCACATAGTAGTTTGAGATCTATTTAAAATGCCACTTGCCCTTTAAAATTGGAATAATCAATATTCAAAGTACGTATGCTCCACTCCCTTATCTGTGGGTAATATTGTCAAAATGAAAATGCACAGCCATAAAATTATAAACATTGAGCTAGTATGAATTTTAGGATGAAAAACTAACATAATAGAATAACACAGAATTAGATTATTTAACTGGTAGTCGTTGATTGCCTTAGACATGGGTTGGTGAAAATGAATTTCTTCTACCTGAATATACCTGGGATTCATTCAAATGTCTTTTCTAAGATTCAAAAGAGAAGAAAAATAACTTAGTTCATATAAAACCTCATTATTCATTGTTCCTTATGTTTGCTAAAGTGATAATCCTACATTAACTGTTCCATTAAATTTTATTTGAATTAAGTACAGAAGAAAAATTCACTCTGGTGATATTAAAGATTCTCAGGAAAAAATTAAATGTAACCACTATTTTATTAATTTCTAAAACAGAATGTTTGTCTCTGCTGAGATGGAAGATACCAGAAAAATGCCCTTTTCTTCCCCCCTGCCCTGGTCTAGGAGCTGTAGTTACAGGTTTTCTCAAAGAGAAAGAATTTTTCAAGTTATAAAATTAATCAATAATGCGATGAATTTTATGGGGCATGATCTACAATTTATTTTAAACTTCTCTTTTTATCTTTTTTTGGTTTTGTTTTGGCTCTTTGAATTTAGTTCTGCTGCTCCTGTTCTTGATATTTATGCATAAACAAAAACTATGGAATTCAACAAGTGAGGCAATCCTGGAATAATAGGTAAATAAAATAAAAAACCTCTGAGCTGTTCTTTCTGTTCAACACGCCCTCAACTATGTGTTTAAGTAGAGATGAAGCTTAAATGAAGCTTATTCACAGTGGTTTCATCTAGAAATTTTGGTACAGTGCAAACCATCATCATTTATATCCACATGCCTATATTTTCCAGAATGATGGTACTACCACTTTCTTTCCATCTTTACCTAGCTGAAACCATTAAGTGTTAGGACTCTGTCTCCAGTAGGACAAATTGATTATATCATATCCCCAGAGATACATATCCACATATACAAATCACTCGACACCTTAAAATAGTTTTCACTGAAGAGAAACATCAATGAGTATGCATTTATTCATCTTATCTATTGCGGCACACTCAATTCTGCTCAGCAAATACTGATCAGCATTCTTGGATTTGGTCAATTATGGAAATTTTTAATCAATCTATAAGCTGGAAATGCCATGAAAAAGAATCTAAGCAAAATAGAAATCTACTGGATAAATGACCACATTTGTAAAGTAGGAATGTGGTAGAAAAGACACAGAAAGATAAGCAGATGAACTAAAACTGATGTTTCTTGCAAATATATATATGACATAGTTAGGTCAGATCATTAATCAAAGTTATCCTTCATAAAATATATATGTGATAAAGAGTGCGTGTGAACAACTTTCAAATTGCTAAACAATAGTTTTCAAATAAAATTGAAAAACTGACTACATGCATAACACCTGAAGCCATAGGTTAAAGATAAATCTTGTTTTTCTTGGTGTCATATTTATAAGCTCTAGCAACAGCTTCTTTGAATGTAAATAGGTTTGTATATACACAAAAATCTTTGACTATGTTAACGTAAAACATTTTATGATCAATGAAGCTTGGTTCAAAATACCTTCTCCATATTTATCTCTCCATGTTTTTATCTCTATTCCCCTTTTTTGTTAATATATGTGGCTTCTACCTGTACTAATTATTTTCACAATATTTTTTATTCATATGTATTATTCCTGGTATGATACATGATGTGACATTACTCAACTGGGTTTTTTCTATTTACAGGAACTCTTAGCCTCTGCAGTTGGTTCTATAGGGAGAATGAACCATTCATCAGTGTGAACAGTTTTTCAATGAAGACTCTGAAGGAATTACAATTTGGCTGACTACATATACAGATGTGTACACCCTATGGCTGAGATAACCACATATTCAATTATCTCACTTGAACTTACAAGGAAGATAAATGTACTTTCAAAAACTGTAAAAATGTTGAAATAATAAGCAACATATCTTTTAATAAAACATCTTCTATGAGTAACCTAGCCATCTTCCAAATATAAATATTTAACTTCTATGACCATAATATTTGTTGTCAAACTATGTGATGAGTATTCTTTAGTCTAAAGCAGCAGCAAGGTTATGTCAAAATCACCTAGAGAGAGAAAACAGATGAAAACAGAGGAGTTTATGTTTTAAATTATTAAGAGAATCCAAGAGGCCCTCCTACCCAAAATAATCTCTTTCAGAAACCAAATTTCATGTCTAGAATTTTCAATTCCACTTCTGTTAGTAAAGAACCTCAAATAAGTTCTCTCTCCTCAAGCACATGGTGCTTTCTCTCGCCTCTTGTCTCTTCCCACATGCAACTCTACGATTGAAACACCCTTCATCTTTTGTTCTCTATAAACACCTTCTGCTAATAAAGATTCAAATGCTCTAGAATGCACTCCCTGTGTACATTCTAGGCTGGTGAGTGTCCCATTCTCTTACTACTGGGCTCCCTTTATCTTTTGCATCTACAATTTTCATCACACATTATAAAGTTATAATTATTTTTAAATGTTAGTCCCTTTCACTAAATTGATTATATCTGAAGAGAAAGATTAAGCAAATATCAATCATTATGTCTCTATGAAAATCATATATCACAGAAGTGGCAAGCTAGTAACATATTGTCCAAATTCTGCCTTCAGGTGTATTTTGTTTTGTAATTGCACAGTGTTTCAAAAGGATTAGAATTTTCACATGAAAACCCACATTTCTGATTTCTCTTTAAAAATCTAAATATCTTCCAACACTAAGCCTTCAATTCCACATGATATCAATAGGCTACAGATAAATAACAGGTTTCCATTTTAGACGTAGCCAAAGTCTTCAGTTTGCCTCGGTTGGTTCTCACCATTTGAAGTTATACCTTTCCTGCTTTACTCTACAATATTCGACACTAGTTCATGGTATTTACTTGTGTTGGAGATTCCTAGTTTATTCAGATCAATCATTAAGGCTACTAGAATGTGAATTAAGGAGTTAAACACACTAATATAAGTTAAATTTTACAGCATACAGAGCACTGTGGAAGACTAAGCCTGGTTAAGGTACAAAAGGCAAAATTCTAAGCAGTGATAGATATGACCAGAAAGTGGAAAAAGGTGGATAGACTCTTTAAAAATAGGTTAGGATCACAGAATACAGAATAGAAAATGCTAAAGATTATTTTCACCTTCTTCACAGCTTTGCTTAAGGGCAATACTAACCATAATAATTGTAATTAAATCAGTAAAGCACACATTAAAACATTCAATGTTGTAAAAAGCAAATATTGTACAAAGTGCCATATATATAGTGTTATATGTCAGTTATACCCCCCTAAAAAAGAAAGAGCAAGAGAAGGAGGAGAAGGAGGAGGAGGAGGAGGAATAACAATCAGACCACAGTAGTGGGGTCCACATTTAAATTCTTGGTTGGAATTTTATTATTTATGTTGGGAAATAAAAGTAATTCAAGTAATAGAAATATTAACTTTATTTCATAGAATCTGTCTTCCCATCAAACTTTTGGAAAACCAGAAAAGCCAGAATAAAATATTTAGCCTCAAAGGAGCAAGTAACAGCTATATTTGTGGTCAGAAATTATGCCAGCCCACCTCAAACTGTTTGGCAAGGGTATAAAAGCATGACAGAGCTATACTCAAAGCCAGACAGAAGATAGATGCCAGGAGAAAGGAAGAAAACTATGACCCAATCCCAATACTATTCCTTATCCTAGTTCTATTTAGCAAGTTTCTTTACCCTCAAACATTTGATTCAAAAACAACAAGAAGAGCAGAACAGCATAAAAAACCATGGGTGGCCTGAGAAATCAGAGTGAATAGGGATGGGGAAAAAAAATTTTGCCAATCCAATATGAACGGTAAGTGTAAAGGAGAGTAATATTTTAAAAAACATATTAGAATTTCTTCATAAACATGAACATCATCTCTTTTGAGGTTATTATTTTTTCAGGATTCATTTCCCTAGCATTTCCATTGTTCAAAATCTTCTTGAGTCCATTTTTAGAAATGTTTTTCAGAATGTATTGTACACTTTTAAATAGCCTCAGAATTGGTACTTAATGATTTTTTTTAAGTAGATTTGGTTTATGGAGATGGCCAAATGTGTGGCTAAGCCTTATGATTAGGTTTGTAAATCAACTTACAGAATTTGTTTCTTAGTTTGTTGATTGGTTTGTTCAAATGAATACATGAATATAAGCAAATGCAACTGAAATTTTTTAGTGTCCTGGCTCTAAAGGAAAATACCATATATAAAGCAACAATTTACTCATATAGAGCAGAACATGATTAGTAGCAAACCTTAACGGTGCAACATTTAAATAAGTCAGTACCTTCCTGAATAATTAATATGCTGTGTCATCTGGCAAAAAGAATATCTTACATAAAGATTACTTATTTCTATTCCATCTATTTAAAAAATGATGGCTAAAAATAATTTTAAAATTCTGTGTTTTTCAATTAATTACTTTTAAGCTCTTCAGAAGGAAACCAATTAACTTAAGTGCTGAGTAAACTGAATTTTGCCTATGTAAATATAAATATTTTCTGTGATATTCAGGAAAGACTAAAAGTTAATTTTATATCCTTACTAATTTTTAAAAGACTTCAACTCGAGTAAACAAGGTGTCTTGAGTCATCTAGAGTCTGAAGTATAGGCAATTCCATACCTGAATACAATAAATGCTTCCTTTTTAATGTAATAATATTATGAATTCCTCATACAATTTTTCTTTAGAAAGGATGAAAATTTTCCTCCTCAACACTGACTTTTGTTGATTCCCCCTCAGAACAAGGATCTGCCACCTACCATTCTCCATCCCTTTCCTTTTCCCAAGTTTTAAAAATGTAAAAGGAATTAAGTGCTTTCTAGTTGTCAATACAAATGGCTACAATGAGTCATAAATCTACTAAATGCCATGTTGCAGCTATTAACCTCACAGCCAACCTGGAAAAAAAAAAGGTATTAATCATTCCCATTTCTCAGATGGGGAGGTAGCAATAAATCATAAAGTTATGAGACAGAGCACACACTGAACTCAGATCCTTTTAGGTATGAAGTTAGGTGATAAAAAAGGGAATTTAAAAAGTTTTATTTTGGCAGCAATAACATAAGTGTCTTGTCCCTACTCTCATGTCAAAATAATGATCAGATGACATTCTTCCAAATCTTACATGGACTTGCAATTAAAAATGCAAAGAAGTTGAGGACTGAAAGGGTGAAGTGCAAAAATGAAGCTAAGCAATATCCTAGCTCTCCTGCCTGACAGATAGCACTTTTGCTTGTTAAGAGATGTTGGCCCAGTGAGTATTTTGATTGTTATGTCTAATGAACTCATATTCTGTCTCTTCTCCTTCGTATTTCTGTCCTCGTCATCACTCCTCAGACTTCCTGCAGTCTTTTCCCTAAGCACTCCACCAAATGTTTCTCATTTGCTTTACATATTCTGGTCAAGCTCCTGGAGCCAATACCACAAAATCATGGGGCCTTCCTGTGACTGGATCCCCTTGGAGCTTCTGACTCTCAGACTTGTCCACACTGAGCTTCCAGCAATTCATCAATTATAATTCAGGTTTTCTTACCTGGCAATTCGTGCCTCTGGAGTTTCTGCTATGAGCCTTTGCTCTGGTAAGCTGTGACTCAGTATTTGCCTGTCAGTCTCTTCAATCCTAGGGACAGTAGTTTGCTCTGCATTTTCCCTTCTTTATTATTCAAGGAGAGTTGTTGATTCTTCAGTCTGTTAAGGTTTTTACTTGTTAAGATGGCAACTTCCAAGCTCCTTACATGTGGAATTGAAAACTGAAGTTGGCTTTACATATCCTTATAAAATCACATTTTTATATATTAGTAAAGTTCAGTTTTATATTTCTTTCAGTTTTCTGTTCAGAAAAACTGTCCTGAACACATGTGAAGATGTGCCACCCAGATCTCATTTCAAGGACAAACATACTGCTCAACTGTGAATAGTAGAATCAGAAGAAATAGGCCCTGGTTGTCAGCTCCTTTGAGGTGTGCATCCTTTGAAGAAAATGGTCTATTCAAGGTCGTGCTTTTTTTCTGAGATGGTACACATTCATTGGCTGAGTAAGGCAGAGATAAAAACGCCTGCGATTTTCTATCTACAGGGCAATCTAATGAGCAGTACTCACTCAAGAGTTCCCCAATGGGTTGGCTAAGACTTTATTTGGAGTGCTTCCCAATTCTACTCCTTTTTCTGCCCATTTCTACTTCCTTCTCCTTCACTTCATAGGTGTTAATAACTAATAAACATCATGAACCCTAAACTGTCTCAGTATCTGATTAGTGTCTCACAGAACCTATCTTAAACCTATCTAAACTGTAACTTGGAATCCTCTTTGTCTACTATTTCTCTTTTCATAGCACTTACAATGAGGTTATGCACTTATGTTTACTTACTGCTCTCTGTGCCGGGACGCATCCCTGTTGCTCACCGCTGTATTCCAAACACATGCAATACTGCCTGGCACAAAAAGGGTCTCAGTAATATATGAGAACTAAAGGAATGAAGGCTTATATGGGCTTATCTAGGCCCCTGATCTCATTTTGACATTCTCCTACTGGAAAATTGATATATGTTGAATTGATATATGTTGCTAAAATTCAATCTATTTTTAAATTAGAGATGGCCAGTGTATACTGATTAAAATTGAACTATTTGAAGAATGGAAAACATTTCTACCTACTAGAGACTTATTATATACTGTGGAAAAGTGAGATGTTCTTTTCTTTCATTTTGTAAAAGCTAAATGCATCAGACCTTTGGCCATCCGGTTCATCTTTGCATCATTAGTCATGATGGATTGTCTACTTACAAAGGCAATTATATTATGTGTGATTTGGATCTTGATGGAAAAAGATAAATTAACTGTAGGTTTATGCAACAGAACAGATAGAATTACTTTTGAAAAAGAGCTCTACCTTGAACAGCATCCAGACTAGCCAAATCACCATCAGCCTGGTCTCTTTTATAAAACATTCTTAGTAGTTAATGCTGCTTTTATGTTTCTTAATTGCCTTCCCTAGGTGGATATGATAGCACTGAGTAATCCAGAGACTCTTGCCTTTTACTCTCAATGGATTCATTTGAATCTTATTTGCATAACAAATCATCTTATATACATTTAAATGAATACTAAAGCATGGTAACAACAGCTCTCTCATCAATTATTCTTGCACTGATGTTTCAGTCTGGGGTGTCCAAGTGTTGTTATTAAAATCCTTAACATCAAAATCTGGTACATAAAAAAGCCACATAAACTCGTATTTTTAAAAGCCTTAACACTGTGTTTATTTTCTAATTCTCAAGATTTTAGTTTATTAAAGGCATACAGTTTTTCATAACTCATTATTCCTCTTGTCACTCCATTTATTTTCATTTTCTCTTATTCATTTTTTTCTTGTCATTTTTCAGTTTCTCTTTCCTTTTTTCATTTGCCTTTTTTTCTCTCTTGATATTTCTTCTTAAAGTTAGCTTCATTTTTCTCTGCAGTACCATTCTCAGTTTTATTCTTCATTTCTCCTTCCCAAATATGTATCACAAAGAGTAAAGAAAAATTACAAAATATCAATGAACATAAAGAGATTGGTACTGGAGTAGCCATGAAGGTTTTTATTCCATAATTCATATTTCTTGGGGGTATTTGTTTCTTTAATTTTATTTTACTCTGCTCTTTGAAAAAGTCTCTTCACATTTAGAATAACCACACAACCCATTGTTTGTGTTTTTGTGGTAAAATAAAAAAAACTTTAAAAGAGATTACTAACTCATTTTTGTTTTGAAAATTGTTTCAAGTGGTGGCAGTATATTATAAGAGGTCAGAAAAAGAAGGGAAGAACAGAGATATAAAAAAAAAGCTTACCTCCACCTTTGACTGTATATGTGCTGTCATACCTACTGTGAACAAAGTGAATCTAAAGCAATAATTACAAAACCCTTTACAACTCACTCCTAATATAAAAATAACCATTGGATTTAGAGTCTTATCTTCCCAATTATATTTTGCTGCTAGCTACCTATATATCACTGGGTTATCTATTTGCCATTATTAATTTAATAAATTAATTTAGTTAATTAATTAATTAAGTAAATTAATTTAAATTGAAGTTAATAGATTCTTAGAAAGGTAATCATTATTTACTCAGATAACCACAATTTACAGATGAGAAAACTGACACTAATATTTTAAATCTTTTGGTGCAAAAATCCAGAACACTGTCTCATCCACTCTATATATTCCACACCATTTTCATAAGTAAGCAATATGTAGAGTGGGTAAAGCATTGTTAATGGAATTTTTCTCCTGTGTTAGAATCCCAGCCCTGCCATATACTGGCTAGATGACCATAAGAGAGTCAATTTATCTCTCCATGCCTCAGTTTCCTTATTAGTGGACTGAAAATAGCACTTTCCCACATGCTGATTGTGAAGACTGAATGATAATTACACTTTGACAGGAATTACTAGAGTACTCACACAGTGTTAAATAAGTTACATAAGTGCTACTACTATTATTACTCCAAACCTACTTCTAATAAAGCAACCCTTCTTAAGAGAATCAATAAAGCAAGAAAACTTGGAATTAATTTGCTATCCTCCTTCTACTTTACTCCACATTTACTCAGTCACCATATCCTATCACCCCCAACACTATTCTACTTCAGAACCATAAAATTCCTCACTTTGATTATCAAAAGCATCTCCAATGACCTTCTTTCTCTGGTTTTATATAGTTGAATATGCAACTGTATAAAGGAAAAACTTTGCCATTCTTCTGCTTCAAAAAAGAATAGCTAATATTATAAACTGTTAATTTATATTATATGTTATATATAATATTATAAAATGCTAATATTCATTGAATAGGTAGAATATGCCCCAGACTACATACCTCATGGTTCTCACAGTAACCCTGAAAGTTAAGTATTTTTACCTCCATTTTACTTACAAAGGAACTAAGGGCTGGAGAGTTTAAGTAGTTACACAAGTTTACATAACTAGTGAGTATCAGTTAGATTTGAGCTTTATAAGGTAGAATTCAAAGCTCATGAGGTATACAACAAACATGCTACTTCTTCACTGTGAACAAGATAAAAATCTAAACCATTTGGCCTGGCTCCTTAACTCTTTAGACTTATTTTTCCTGAGAGCATCCAATGTCCCCATTATACTGACTTAGCTCTGTACTTTCAGCCTTGAATGAGGCATTATCTTTGTAAGACTATGTCATACTTATCAGACTTTACTCTCCCTGCTTTAAACGCTCCTCTAATTTGTTTATTCAACTTCAGAAAACCTGCTTTGATCTCCTAATGGTCAATATTCAGGTTATAACTTGCAAATCCATGGTCTATATCAATAGATAGGAAAAGATGGATAAACACATAGGTGAACAGATAGAGACATTAAAGTTAATAATGATGTTCAAAGCATTTCGTTTTTTAACTTTACCTTATTATGTCAATCTAAGAACTATTAACATCTTTCATGCTGATTACAATTTATAAAATCTTCTAGATTTTGTTGAGTATAAAGAACTCTTAGAGTGTTTGTGGCATAAATGATTATGACTTATAATTTATTTATCAATTGTGCCTTATTTATTAACTGTCTCTTTAGGCTACTTTTATTCCATTATTTTTGTAATCCCTTAATTTTTTATTTTTGCTTGTTTAATTATTAACATTTTATGGCTCCTTTTGCTGAGCAAAAGCTTTTTAGTTTAACATAGTCTCATTCATTTATTTTTGCTATTACTTCCCACGAGTTTGAGGTCAAATCATAAAATCCTCTTTAAGTCCAAAGTTGTTGAGTTTAGTTTCGAGGACTAATGTTTATGTTTTCTTCTATACATTTTATTGATTCTGGTCCTTAATCCATTTTGTTGATGGACAACAAACAGTCTGGTTTCATTCTTTTGTAGGTGGCCTTCCAGTTTTCCCAGCACCATTTATTAAAGAGGCTCTCCTTTCTCCATTGCACGTTTTTGGCTTTTGTTGTTAAAAATTATTTGCCCATATAAATATGGGTTTATTTCTGGACTCTCGATTCTGGTCCACTGGTCCGTGTGTCTGTTTTTCTGCTAATACCATGCTGTTTTGATTACTGTCACTTTGTAGTATAATTTGAAGTTGGGCAGAGTGATGCCTACAAGCTCATTCTTTTTTCTCTGGATGGCTTTGGCAATCCGGGGTCTTTTGTGCTTCCATACAAATCTGATGATTTTTTTGTTCTATTTCTTTAAAACATGCCGATGGAATTTTGCATTAAATCTGTATAATGCTTTAGGTAATATGGTCATTTTAACTATGTTGATTCTTCCAATAACACAGAATATCTTTCCATTTCTTTGTATCTTTTTCGATTTCTTTTAATAAGGTCTTGTGGTTTTCATTATAAAGTGCTTCACATATTTCATTAAATTTAATGCAAAAGAAATTATTTTCAGATTATTAATATTTTAAAATCCAATCTAGAATATTGTTTCTAGAGAAAATGAGCTCACTATATGAACTATGAAAACCTCAAAAATGAGATTTCACCTTATTTTAATTTTATTATTATTTTTTTGCTGTTTTCTCTTTACTATTTTATTTTTATGATATTAATCCTTTCTAAAAATTCCTTTACCTATTCCTGTTAATTTAAAAGTACTGCATAATTTCAATTTGCTCATATTAAATTTTTATAAGGTTATATTTAAATATTTTCAATTAATATTTAAAAATTAAATAAAACTATGAAATCCCAATGAATCACTTTATTATTCACTCCATTTAACTTAGTATTCCATGTAAACTTTGCTTAATGGTGAATGTTTCTTTCCTATATACAAAGCAGAAAACAGAAATTTGCTTCCACTGATTTTGTTCAACACAAGAAAAGGAGATAAGATTTATACTTCTGGCCAAGAAGGAAGTAGATTTAATCTCTCACCTGAAACAACAACAACAACAACAAAACCCCACAAAAACATATTTCAAACATGGCTTTAAGATATTGGACTTTTGGAATTAAGGGCAGTGACCTCTGAGAGACAGTAAAAACTGATGTAAGCCCCACTTGCCCCAATTGCTCCAGTTTACTGTCTGAAGATAATTTTCAGGTTACTCAGGAAAGACTACAAAGTATCCCTAAATTGAAGAGACAGAATGGGAGTTTGAGAAGGGCAGAGTAGTTAAAATATGCAAAGCAGAGTACTTGTAAAAACAGTTTTGAGAGAGAATTCCAGAGATCTACAGAAGGTGTCTCCCTTAAGTCTATTAGCTGAGTGCTGGTAAATTTATTTATGTGGGAAATTAACCAGGTCTGGGAAAATAACCACTGAAAAAATTAGATGCAATAATCATCAGAACACAAGTATGCAGATCTTTGTGGTTTTTTTTTTTCTTTTTACCATCAGCATGAATGATAAACCTCATAATTTATGGAGCACTAGATAGCCTTTTAAGAAGGGTTTTGTCTCAGTAATAGGGAAAAATTAGCCCTTGTCAAAATGCTGATCCTGACTTGTATAACAAAAGTCAAAAGCAAGGTCAAAGAGAATAAAACTTTTCCCAATTTATTTAACTAATCTAAGCACAAAGCTTAAGAATATTTGTAGGAATACAAATATTTTTAAACCCAACAAAATAAAATTTATAAGGCCTGGCAATCAATAAAAAGCCACTAGCCATGAAAACAAGCAGGAAAATGTAAACCATCAGAAGGAGAAAAATCAATAAATTAAAAGGACCAAAAAACTATCCAGATGATAAAATTATTAGACTAGGACATTAAAACAGTTATTATGACTGTATTCTGTATGTTGAAGACACTAGAAGGAAGATTGAACATTAAATAGAGATTTATAATATATAAGACCCAAATCAAACTTCTGGAAATAAAAACTATATTGTCTGAGATCTATCTATCATTTATATATATGCCAGATGAGCTTAAGGGCAAGACATTATAGAAGAAAAAGATTAATGAACCCATAGATATAGCAATTAAAACTGTTCAAAATAAAATACAAAGAAAGTAAAGAATGAATTTGAACAGAGCATCAGAGAGCTGTGGAACAAGTTTATGTGGCCTAATATATGTATATAATTGCTATAACCAAAGAAGAAAAAGGAGAGAGGAAAGGATCAAAAAAAAAAAAAAAATTGAAGAAACAGTAGAAAACTTTCCAAATAGACCCCACGCAAAATTAACCCAAATGAAACAATTAATAATTCACATCTCAGTCAATTATAGTAAATTCACTGATTAAAAAAAAAATTAAAGCATCCAGAGATAAAAATACTTTACTCAGAAAAGAATGAAAGATTTGTTGTCAGAAAAATGAGAACTGAAAGACAGTGAAATTATACTTTTAAAACACTGAAAAAAAGAATCACCCTAGAATTATTGAGCCAGTAAAACTGTTTCAAAAATGAAGGCAAAATAATATATTTTTCTGATTTAACCAAAAGCTGTGAGAATTTATAACCAGCAATCCCTCACTGAGAGAAAGGTTAAAGAAAGTTATCAAGACAAAAGGAAAATGCTACCTGAAAGTAATCTGGAACTATTCAAAATAGATATCTCTGAAAATTATAAACAAAGTAATTGTAAAACATTTTTTATTGTGTAATACCTCTAAAGGATAATTATCTATTTAGATCAAAGATAGTAAGAACATATTAAATTCTTCTACAATATTTAGATGTCAAATGTATGAAACTTGGTAAAGGCCAAGATGAGTAAAAAGAATATATACTGATATGAGGTTCATATGCCATACATGAAATTGTATATTTGAAGCTAGACTATGATGGTTAAATATGTACATTGTAAGTCCTAAAGTGGCCATTAAAGATAAAAACAAAGATCTAATAAAGTAACGATGGAGAAAAAAATGGAATCTTAAAATAAGTACTCAGTAAGTATAAAAGAAGTCATAAAATGAGAAATAAAGATTAGATAGTACTAATAGAAAGCAAATAAGATGGTAGAGCTAAATTCAACTATATTACTCATTGCACAAATGTTAATGGTATACCACCCACTTAAAATTCAGAGATGGTCAGTGTATAGTAAAAAATTTGTCTTGCATAAAGTAAGGTCTTGCCTTTGCTCTTGGCCTCTGGCAGGTAATCTATGTCATATCTAATAAGAGATTTTTTGTTCACAGTGGGTCTCACCACACTTATAGCAGTCTTAGCTTGGGGGTTGGTCAGGAAAGCAAGGCCAAAAATATGACTTAGAATGGGACTTTGAGTCACCTAGGATGAATCAATCCAGAGGTGGAGTTAAACTACATGGGCAATTGATCAACCAACCACACCTGCATAAGGAATTCCCAGTAAAATCTCTGGACATCAGAACTTAGTGAGCTGCCTTGATTAGTTGCTGTGATGAATGTGCTATCGTAATAGTGGAATTAAACATCCTCTTGAACTTTATATTTCTTCAAATAATGTTTGGAGTATTATATCTAACTGTTGATGTCACCTACTCAGAGAAAAAATTTTGAACTGATGTACAATAGTTGTGAACTTAAAAAAATAGAAGTAGATAACCTGGTGGTATCAAAATCACAGGTAGAAATGTGTAGTTTAAAAGGAATGGTCAATACAATAATACTTACCTTGTATTTGAAAATCAAAAGCAATATTTTTAGTATTTTTATAATACCAAGTTCTGAAAATAAAGCTGGGAAAAAGTGGTCAGGCCAATAAAAGTATGAGGAATATATGCTTATAAAAGAAAAAGTGGAAAAAGCAGAGAAATAATGTTATGATGTGTCCAGGTGAAAAGATCAGAATAGTGAAGGGATCTCAAGTGAACATTACATAGGGTGAATTGGTAGAAGGAAGGATAAGATTTTTATTCTATAGGAGAAAATAATGGTGATTAGAGAGTGATTTCCAAATACATGAACAAATGTCATGTGAAAGTTGAAATATATTTGTTTGCAATCTTCAGAGCTATAGGTCCCTATGAGTGGAATTTATAGAAGGAATTGGCTTTCTTGACCCTCAAAATATTAAGACTTCTACCTCCTCAAAACTCTATACTTGAAGGTCAATTAAAGAGCACTTCTGAACTGGGTTTGGGTGGGATAGGGGCGAGCAGTGGACATAGCCATTATTTAAAAGCCCTGAACTATAAATCAATAAATGTGAAGGATTTACATGTTCATGGAAGCACATGAAACTTGTTTTCATGTCTCTTAGGAGATCTTCACAGAGCTTACAACCAACTGTCTTCCATCTGTTCAACCCAGAGAATACAACAATTTGAGCTTGAAGTGAAACTAAAGAGATTTATGCTAGATATGAGAATATTCTGACAGTGATGTCTATTACACATGGAATGTGTAACCAATGAAATTATAATCTCTTCATTGGAGGTCTTCATATAAGGGTCATTTTCTCCCTTTTCTGGTATGGTTTAAATTTTCTTGCAAGCATGAGCTGGACATAATGGCTTATTCCAGACACAGAATTCTTTTAAAATGTACTAACACTTCATTTATTTAGCTTCATTCAGGAATGATTTGCTGTCTAAAGCAAATGTTCCAAGTAAATAGTTTCTTTTCGATGCCAATGTAAACACTTTTGTTATAAATCTTTCCTAAGTTTATTTACAAACTATTTAAAATATATTATGTTGAATTTATTTTAAATATTTTAAACTTTATTAGACAAGATTATAATTAAGATCTTAATGTGTTAAACATATTTATTCTCAGAGAATTTTAAACTTTGTTTTTCAATACATTAAATCATCCTTCATTAAAATTTAGTTTTAAAAGCTTTTCTTTTCCTTTTTTGTTGTTAGACTCCCCAGAGTCACATCTAACCGCTGGTGGTTTGGCTGCACTTTGAAGTTTCCACCTCTATTTTTAAAAAAAGTTTGCACTTGTTGTTTGCTTGGATATCTGAAAAGTTTTATATTTGAATTGTTTCTGAAGTAAAAGAAAATAAAAAATGAATGAGGCTTGATTATTGTAAAGAATAAAGTGCAGAATCATTATCTGCTTAAGAAATTTTATTTTGCTCACTTCTGTGCTTTTTACTAGGTACTTGAATATTCCTGCATAATTTATATTTTGATGAATGTTGATGTGTTAGTGAGCTATTGCTTTTTGACAAATTACTTCAAAATTTAGCAGCTTAAACAACCCATGTTTATTATCTCATGGTTTCTGTGGGTTAGGAATATGGGCACACTTTAGTTGGACCTTATGTTTCAGTCTTTTACAAGACTGTCATCAATGCCTGGGGTCTCATCTGAAGGCTCTACTGAGGAAGAAACTGCTTCTAAGCTCACTCATTTGGCTTTTGACAGAGCTCAGTTTCTCATGGTTCTTGGAAGAAGGACCTCTGTTTCTTACTGGTATTGGTCAGAGGCCACCCTTGCCACATGGGCCTCTCCGATATAGCATCTGCTTCACTAAGGACAGAAAGAGAGAGCATACTAATAAAATAAAGGTCATGATCTTTCATTATCTAATTGCAGGAGTGATATCTATTATGTTTGCCATATTCTAGTCATTAAAAAAAATCACTAGATTCAGCTCATAATTAAAAGAAGGACATTACACAAAGGCATAAATGGTAGTAGGAGGGACTCATTGGAAGCTATGTGAGAAGCTGAATATGATAGTTGCAATACTTGATAGCTCAGTCAAGCAGGTATAAAAACACACTTATATACACCAAAAGGAATTTTTTTCCCATTGGGTGAATGTATTATCAAGCTTATTTATGTGATGTAATAAAATTGTGAGATCCAACTTACCATAAATGACTGAGTCAAATAAAAATTTTAAGTTGAAAAACATGAAACAGCTATTTAAATTTATTGTTTAGTAAAAACACCAATATTTTGGAGTTTAGGAGAATTAGTGTGTGTGTGGTTTGGATGAGAGCACAGCACCCAAGATTCAGTCTTTTGCTAAGTCAAGGATGTCAATAGGCTTGTCCTGGGGACTGAGCTGACAAAGGATGAATAGAAAAAACTGAGAATATAACAGTAAGAGTGAATTGTGGTAAACATTATCTAAGATTAACAAGCAGTAAATTTACTCTTAACTTGGGTCCCCATTTCTTAGATAAAATATAACATGCTACTTAAAGTATTGAGCCTCAGAAATAACAGAAAGTAAAAGTGAATTCAATCCTGAAGTAAGGGTCCTAAAGTAACTGATGGGATAAGATCCACTTCTGCTCTCAGAGCTAGGATTATACTACCAGTGTGAGGCATGCTATAAAGTCCTTGCCCCAACTAGGCTTAAGATATCTCCATGCATCAGTCTTCATTGACTCACACTAGAAAGTGGCTGAACCAGACCATTAACATCAGTGTGAGCATTTATCCACATTAAAACGTGCATAAATAGCGTAAACTTTTAGAATCTGACCAATTCCAATACAGATTCAGAATTTTAAAAGATGTTAAGTACAAATTCAAGTGGAAAAAGCTATTTAATTTTAAGGTGACAGATGTATCTGGAATAGAAAGACACACCACAAACTTTGATCTTACATCTGAGCCTTCTCTATAACATTTCAGTTTCAATTTTAATTTCAGGGGAAAACATAACTGACTCTCAGAGGAGCTGGGAGGCAGTTATGGCATAGCTCACATACATTATTTTTGTTGTATCCTAAGTAATTAAATGATGTTGCCAGCTAGGAAAGGAACAGTAAAGTGAGGTTTCATCAGAATAAAACCATACCCCATTTATTTCATATTATGACTGTGACAATGATGCCAATGATTACTGATAAGGACTATTGCTAGATTACTTCCCAATACCATTGTCAAATATATGTGTTGTCATAGAGAGTGCATATTCAAAAGAGTATAAGGCTAAAATATTAAGCACTAGTTTATCTGATAGTATTTATTCTTTTGACATATTTTATTTTCAGTTAGCAGGTGGATGTGAAGGAAAGGATGATACAATTGGTGAAATTAGAAACATATAACAATGCTAAAAGTGATATCATGGCTTAGGTTTGGCAATTCAGTACTTATTATTAGGTATACCTCCTTTTCTCACAATGATTTTCAGGAAATTTCCATGATGGTTTCTACCCACCCTTGTCTTCTCCCTTTGCCTATATTGTTAGCCTTCCTAGAATAGTAATCAACAATCTAACTCACTGTGTTCCAGCTTCTGTCTCTATCACCTAACAGAAAAAGCATCACAAAAGCCACCAGAGGACTCCCTTTACCTATACCTATATCCAGGGGCGTGTGTGTGTGTGTGTGTGTGTGTGTGTGTGTGTGTTCACACTAATTTTCTTCAAAACATCTAGCCCTGCAGATTTCTCTCTACTCTTAGTTTTGAAAAACAAACAAAACTTACTCATTCCAACTGTCCTCTCAGAGACTCTACAACTTGTCTTTCTTTATTATTTAATTACATAATGGGTGAACTCCATAAGTGTAGTCTGCAATCTGGGTCTTCCCTTTTGATTTTACGCACTCTCTAGTCATCCACTGTCTGAGGATAAACACTCATTTTTATAGTTATCAATCCAATTTCTATATCTCTGGCTTTAACCTTCTTTCTGAGCTCCAGATCAGTATTTTCATCTGCCCACTAAGCAACTCCATCTGGAAGACCCAAAGATATGGCAGATTCAGCATGTCTAAAGTTAAACTTTCTCTTTCTATGTACATTTTCCCACTGAATTTCTTTTCTATCATGATATCTTTACCACTCGAAGAGTTGCCTTAACCATCCTTGATTCCTTTTATTATGAATGCCACCCCAGCAATCAACAAAGACTGCTTCCTCCTAAATGTCCTGTGTCTATATCACCTTTTTAATTTCCTCTGGTATAATCTTTACTCAAATGCTTCTCATTTTCCATGATGGTATCAAAGTCTCTTCCTAATTGCTCATCCTTTTTATCCAATCCATTACTGCTTCATATCTTTTTCTTTTTTTTTAGCCACAATAATCTTTTAAAATCTACATTTTATATCAGTCATATGCTGCATAAAAGCCTAATATTATCTATAGTATTATCTATAGGATAAATTCAATAGATTCTATAAGTCCTTTCACATTCTTGTCTCAAGTATCTTTCCAGGATTATCCTCTGGCAATTTTCTTCAAGTAAGTATACCTTTCTCTATCTGCATAGCTTCCTTTATTTCCTAAATATATCAGGAAGTGTGTCTTCATGCTTTTCAAAATCTTCCTTAAGAGACTTCTTTCTTCCACCTTATCCTGCCAAACTCACGCAACCATCAAGTCTCATGCAAAATACCCTCTTTCCTAGCTTGAAAGTCAAGATTAGTCATTACAATCCATTCCTGAGATGCGCACTTGGTATACACTTTTATCTAACAACATAGACTTATCATATAATTAATATTTTCTAATGGCTATTTCCTCTACCAGACTATGGCCTGCTTATTCACAGAGATCTTTCTACGTCTAGAACATTGTAGTTGGGTAACAAATAAATGAGTGCTTTGTAAATAAAATCACCTAATTTTATAAGTGATGGCTACATTTTCCAATTCTTCCTTTTTGTTATCAAAGGCAGAGATACCTTATATAATCTCATTCAAACCAATATTTGTATCTCTTTATATACTCTTTTAGGGGTTCTGAATAATCTATATTTTAATCATTATGTGTCCAAAGATGAAATTGTACTTTGTAAATTATAATTGTCGGAAAAAGTTTTTTATCTTAGAGCTTGTTTTTATATGTATATTAAGCACCAAATCATGTGTGTGTATCCCATAAATCAAGAGTAGATGCCTATAAATTTGTAGCATAGCTCCTCTATGGGCTTACATAGGAGAAAGAACAAATTTGTTACATCAGCACCTTTTCTGAACTCTATAGACAAATATAAGCCTTCTTGGTTTTGTTTCTAGATGCACTGTTATTGTCCTCAATGTGCTTCCCACATATCTTCTATGAGAATAAAGAGCTAAAAGAGATATTAAGAGATATTAATTATATATACATAAGAAGATGGAAAATAATACTACTCCTACATGTAAGAAATAAATTTTCCTCTCCATAGAGAAAGAGCTTTAAGCATTTTAATTTTCTGCTGGAAATACTGGACGGTGAGTATCCCAGCAGATCTTCATGAATGACAATGAAGCTTATTTTGTTGTATTGTGTCTTAACTCCTTAAAGCTTTTAACTGATGATGCAGAGAGACTAAGGATTGGGGTTTTGTAGTCAGTACAAAGCAAACCATGATTAAAAAAAAAAACATGCCTATATTAGCTAAAACAGAGTGTCACTCTAGAACTTTTATATCTGGATATTCAAAGTATGCTTCAATGGTGAATCTACTGCTCAAAAAATTTCCAGCCTTTCATATGAGATAAACCATCTGGAAAGAAATACTTCTGTTACATTACATATAGATATTGAAAATATTTTAGATTCCTAAGAGATCAAAGTCCAATAAAGCTTCAAAACCAAGACACTCTTGTCAGTGTTGGTACACCAAAATCTGGAATTAAGCTAGCAAGCCATTTTTAATTTACAAAAGAATATATTTTCATAATTTGGTGATTATTAAAACATAGTTTGAAGCTTTCTATATGGGTATATGTGCATATGTATGAATTTTTAGGACTAGAAAGATGTGTATTGTATAATCTTATATGATGGGTATAGGGCTACCCACTCTCTTCATTTATTAAGCAATTCATTTATTCATCATGTATCATTTGTTAATTCAAAATAGTTATTGATAGCCTGCTACATGCCTATGATATTAAAGATAGAAATTACAGATGTTCAAGTGAACAAGATCAACTTTCTGCCCATGTAGACCTTTCTACAATCAAGTAAAAAATAAAGACAAGTAAATGGAGGAAACAGTAAAGTATAAAAAGGGCTAAGATTTGAAAAGAATGAAATGCTGTAGAAGCACAAAACAAGGCACCTAACTCCAGCTTAGATGAATAAAGAGAATTCCTGGAAAAAGAGATGCCTAAGTTGAGATATGGAAAATGGCAAGAATGAATGCAGAGAGAATCCCATGAACTTAAAATAAATGAGCTGATAGATAGGGAAGTGGACAACTGCAAGAAGCTAAGTATGGCTACATCAAAACAGAACAGCAGGAGCTTCAGGAGACTGCAATGAAAGTTTAGAAATTTTGGGGAATTCAATCCAAGATATTTTCTTTTTCATTATTAGAGAACAAAACTGGACTATAGAAAGATAGCAGAGGGGCAGTTTGCTGTCACTATGAGCAACCTTACCAACTATGGGGGCAGAAAGCTTTTAAGGGCAATTTTCTCAGCAACTCTTGGCATAGCAGAATAAGGAGGATAGACATGAGGCAGTGGCAGAAACCAGAACATATACATATGCCTCATTCTGACTAGTTTGTACCAACTGTTATTTATGGGGTATAAAAGAATAGGGTGAGCTATTCTCTTAGCATCCAATTCCTTTTTCCTTCTGCTATGCAAATACCAATATTGTTCAGGTGTCATCCATCACCACCCAGTCTATGGACACCACAGGAAACCAACTCTATTCCTGTAATAGGAATGAATTCAAGAGGACTAATGATTATATCCTCTTTCTGCTAGTGATCGATTCAGAAATGGGCTTGTGATCTCATTTTAGCCAATATAATATGGAAAAAAAGATATTTACTTTTCTGGGTGAACTCTCATTACTATTCCTTGTTTTGCTATAAATGTTTTCACACCTGATTAGCTATAGCCAACACATTGCAAGCCTGTAGATAATGTGGTCACATGGTATGTAAGAAGGCCTAGTATAGATTTGCAACACTGAATACAATAGCCACTAGCTATATGTGGTCATTTAAATTTAAATTTAACTTACTGAAAATTATATAAAATTTGAAATTCAGTTCCTAAATTACAATAGCACTCTTCAAGTGCTCAATAACCACAGGGGCTAGTGACTATCATTGTATTGTGCTGATATTGAACATTCCTATTGTCTCAGAAAGCTCCATTAGATAGTGTTGGTCTAGAGAATCACAAAGAGAGCACTAAAATCATTTAATTAAATCAACCCTGATGCTTGCTTTACCTCTGGACTTCCAGACATGTAAACCAATAAGTGCCATTGTTGTTTAAGCCAGTTTGAGCTCAGCTTTCAATTCCTTCCAGCCGGAATCATCCTAGCTGATTAAAGAGTTAAGCTATTTTGTGCACCAAATAAGAACTGTGGTTCCATTAAATGACAGCATCAATCATTTTTGCCTGGACCTTTAATAATCACTAAATTTTTGGTACATTAATAAAGGAATAATTAAATAAATCTCAAAGTGTCTTCCACTTAATATTGCATGCTTTTCTCACAGAAAGCAGCTTTTTGGCTTATTGCTTTTCTGAAATTAAATTATTTGGGTCATTTGAAATAAAATGCAACATTCTTCAAGTTTTGTTAATCAAAAGCCCTACTGAGGCAACCAAGAAAGAATTCTTTTATAAGACAAAGGATAGCTTCTTTCCAAAGCTGTGTAGCCTTATACGGTTCAATATCAAATGTAACTGTCACTCCTCTTGCACACCATCCCATTCTATTTGCCATATTTAGGTACTGGATGGGATTCATTAAAGGTCAATGTAACAATAGGGGGCAATTATATTTTTATCATGAAGCAATCACTTTTCTCAGAAAGCTCAGGCACTCATCTGGGGCTTTTGCCCTAGGGGAATAATTTTCTTTTGATAATCTCACCTATTGAACTGTCATGTTCCATTGCTCAATTAATTTAGCCCAGTAGAGGGTTCAATAAAAATGTTCCCTCTATTCAGGCAATTGGATGACTCTTTTCGTTCTTTTAGATCAAACACAACGAAGCCAAGGGCATGAGTTCCTGCTGCTGCACACAAAAGTACTCAGAGCCCTGGCTGCCTAGTGAGGCCTTCTTGTGGCTCTGTGTTCTAGTGCATATGGAGAGGAAGTGTCACTGATCTTTCTTCATCCCACTGAGAAACAACCAGGCAGATTTTCCTGCCTGTGCATTCAGGTTAAACAAATAGCTAAAATGCCAGATGGAGATTTGAGCCTCCTATCTGACCCCAACAACTCTAAAACAAACACTTGTACTTGAGACAAAGAGAGAGATCTTATTTGCTTTACACAATGTTCAAAACATGCTTGTTTGCTTTTCAACAATTATAAATGGCTACTGCATTGAACTATCACATTTTAAATTGTCCTTTAAAAATCACATTAAATTAATGAATGAAAATTCAAAAAAAAATTATAGAATGGAAAGTAAAAGCCCTCCTCCCATCACACTCATCCTCTCTCAACATCACTTTGATCTCACTCTTCCCCTTAGATAATCCTTATCAAATAGGGTACATTTTATTCTAGAAATGTCTGTGTATGTTCAAACAAACATGCACATGTACACACAGAACATGTTGTGTGTCCACTTTATATAAATGGAATTCTACTATATACATTGACTGCAAATAGCTTTATTATATTTTTGAAAATACCTCAAAGTAAATTCAATACTAAATATGGGATGCTATCTCACTAAAGGAAGAAAAGCTTCATAGTAGTATATATAATAGAATTGCTTAGAACACTATTATACAGTAGCTCATACCATAGAATTCTATTATATAAAATACCATGGAAATGCATAATTTCAATTATTAAAACATATCTTAAAAGTTTATTTATTTAAAAAGTTTCTTAACTTTTTTTTCTTAACTTTTGTATTAGTGATGACAATATAATTTCCAGTTTTTCCCAACATTGTGAACAATACTGTGAAGGACATCCACGTACATGTGTACACATGCATGAATGTCTATTTCTAGCTCCTAAAAGTCAGTGAAGTTTCTACAGTCAAGGGTTTCTACAGTAAAAATGCACATAATACGTTTTAACAAAGACAATTTGCAGTCCAAAATTGATATAGATGCTCATTTTCTCACACTTTAACAACTCTTCATATTATCAAATGTTAATATTTTTCTTTGCAAATCTGATAGTCAACAAATAAGTTTATATTTAATTGCTTACTAGTGAGGTTAAGTATGTACACTTATATAGTTTTTGTCATTTTAAAATTCTTTTTCTAAGAGTTGCTTATTTACATATTTGCCCATGTTTCTATTAGGCTGTTTATTTTACTTACTGATTTATGAGATCTATGATGAATTTATAAGGTTTATGGTGTATACCAAGCCTCTTTCATATCTGTTTCTCTCTCAACCTCTCTGTCTCTCTCCCTATCCTGCATATGCCATCTTTTGCCCTTATAACTGTTAAAAATTTTTTGTAGGCATCTATTTCCAATTTTAATATTATATCTTCTTCTGGAGTTTTCATTTTGATTAGGCAAACATTTATCATCTCATTATAAGTAACTACTAATCTGTAGATTCTTCTAGTAAAATCATGCATATGTACACACATATGTACACACATATGTACACACATATATGTATATACTTAACCTTATATATTTTAAAGATATATATATATGTGTGTGTGTGCGTATACACACACACATACACACACACACACACACACACACATATATATCTTTATCTAGAATTATCTTTGCATAAATGAGACAGGCATTACATAAATAAAAGACTTTAGACATTTTTGTTTAAATAGATATTGTTTTCCTAGGTTTTTCTTTCCTCATTTATTTTAAATTATATACCATCTATATCTACATCATACTAAACTCTCATATATACATTTGAATGTTTCTAGAATCTCTATTTTGATACATAGATTTATGTATTTCCTCACCAATGTGTTGTCATTTTAATTACCTAACTTTACAACTGTAGCTGTCATTTGAATTCTGGTAGCATAAGTTGTCTTTCATTATTTTTTCTCCACTAGTTTTTGACCATTATTAGATATTTCCTCTTTAAGGTAAATTTTACAATTAATGAGTTCCACAAAACATTTTGCTGATATTTTATATTTATTTCTGTTGATTTACATGATAATTTGGAGGATATTAATGTCATCAAAACACTGACTCTTCTCATTCAAAACCATGTTATGACTCTCCATTTATTCTGATTACCTTTTATGTCCTTCAATAAACTTTTATAGATTTCTGCATATTGGTCTTATGTGTTTTTTCTTAAAATTTATTCTTGGACATATATTGCAAGACTCTTGACGACTCTTTTTTATGGGTTCTGACACCAGCAGAAATCATACATTTTCTCCTTCACAAAGGAAGCAGATGGAATTAACAGACTATTAATCTTTTATATTGCTTTAAGCATATATCCTACTGCTTGTATGTCCATTGCTGAGATAGACCTTATATTTTAAAAGTATTTTTCTCTTTATTTATAATTTTTTAAAAAATGTTTTGTTTATCCCAGATTAATTTTCGGATAGGTCTGCAGGAGATTAAGAACAAAAATGTGTACTACATCTTATTTTGTGATGGTGTACAGTTAGACATAGGTATATATTCTTGAGAGGATAAATAATCAACTACAAGGTGCACATGCAGTGATACAGTCATTACAAGCATAGTGATGAGTGAAGGAAATAAGAAATAAATAAGCAGAAGTAACATTAGCAAGATGGTGTAATGGAAAGTTCCTCAGTCAAAGTCCTCTTAGCAACAATAATTTGGAAGCCAACTACAGATAAAAATTTGTGGGAAATTTGGGATCCAAGTAGGAGATTGTGAAATCCTGGTGGAACTACAAACTAAGGATATCCATTCAGAGAAGACAGGCCCATGCCCAGGTAATAGACTTGATAATTGTGGTCCTAGCTACAGACTTGGAAAAGGCCATTGACATTGGTCTTGGCAATGATTTTTTGGATGGCATCAAAAGCAAAGGCAAGAAAAAAAAAATAAAGCGAGACTACCTAGAACTAAAGGAAGTCTCTGCATAGTAAAAACAAAATCAACAAAATTAAAAGGCAACATATAAAATGGGAGAAAATAATTGCAAACCTCATATCTGATAAAGGGTTAATGTCCAAACTATAAAAGTAACACATACAGGCTAATAGCCAAAAAAACAAATAAACCAGTGAAAAAAATGAATAAAGGACCAGATTAGACATTCCCCCCCCCCAAAATACACAAATGGCCAACAGGTATTTGAAAATATATTCAGTATCACTAATCATCAGGGAAATGCAAATTAAAACCACAATGAGTTATCACTGCACATATATAAGAATGGCCATAATCAAAAAGACAAGAGATAATAAGAATGGCAAAAATGTGGGAAAAATGGAACTCTTGTACATTGTTGGTTGTGGTGCAGCCTTTATGAAAAACAGTATGGAGCTTCCTCATAAAGTTAAAAAAAGAACTACTGTATGATCCAGCAATCCTACTTCTGGGTATACATCCAAAGGAAATGACATCAGAGATATCTGCACTCTCATGACTACTGGAAGCATTATTCACAATAACAAAGACATAAAACAAACTAAGTGTTCATTGATGGATGAACAGAGAAAAAATGTTTTTTTTACATATATGTAAATACATATTTGTATATATATGTGTGTATACACATTTACATTATATACATATAATACCATATATATATATATAGTTTTATTCAGCCATTAAAACAAAAGTAAATCCTGTCATTTGTAAATATGAATGAATCTGAAGGAAATTATGCTAAATGAAATAAGCCAGACAGAAAAAGCCAAATACTGTATGATGTAACCTGTAGGAAGACTATAAAAAACTTGAACTCATAGAACCTGAGAAAAGAATGGTGGTTACTAGGGACAAGGTGGTGGGAGAAATGCAGAGATGCTGATCAAAACACACAAACCTTCAGTTATAAGAGGATTAAGTTCTGGGGATCTAATGTATAGCATGGTAACTATAGTTAATAGTACAATATTGTATATTTGAAATTTGCAAAGTGAATAGATCTTAAGTGTTCTCAACACACACACACACACACACACATTGTAGTTATATTATGTGATGGATGTGTTTATTAACTTAGTTTTGGTAATCATTTCAAAATGTGTAATATATTTACCACCACACTGTATAACCTAGAAAACATCATGTACAATCTAAAAACTATAAATAATTAAAAAAAAACCTAAGGGACAAATTGAAAAATACATACATAAATATATACATACATATATGAAACCAAATAATAAAAGAGAATATTATTCATGCAAATTTAAGACAGTTCTCTGCACACAAATAATAAATATTTTACATAGACATAAAGAAAGGAATGTGCATGCATAAACACATAAAAATGGTGGTCTTTGGAGGCTAAAATGGAGAATAGGAGTAGGAAATAGTTTGATCAATAAAGGAGCTTTTCTTAGACCAGTAGTGATAGTGAGCCAACATCGTAGAAATGTGTTAACTCAGCATGCTCTTTGCACCTGAAATCAGTATGGAAAGAAAAAAAATGGTATAAAAATTGTATGAACAGCTTTTAAAAAACAGCCTAAAATACTCTTTCTACATTTCAGATAATCTTTGTATTTTGTTTAGTGTTATATGTAATAACATGTAATTATTACTCTAGTTTAATTACACCGAAAATCAAGAAAGCTTTTGTGCCTTTTAAATGTTTTGTAATTGAAGAGCTTAATTTTGGCAACTGTGAGGTAAATTTCCTATACTAATAGTTAGTAACTAAAGTACCAAATAATATTTATTTTTTGGTTACAATCAATTTTTGCCATGCACAACTGAGTCATACTGCTTCTTAAATCAGAATAATTCTTGTGCATTATTATATACACAAGAATCTAAGAATTTATAGAAACTAGTGCAACTTAATTCTTGATCTTGACATATAACATACAATATTAGTTCTTTAGAAAGAATATCAGATTAAGAAAAAAATATTGTGATATCAAATATATTTATGTAAAAGGGTCACTGAATAATAAGGTTAGTTTATATATAATGTGTTTGGGCATAAATGATATTTTCAATGATTGTGGTTATATTTGCAAAATAACTTCCTTTTATTTATCTTTCGAAAGGAAATTATTTCCATTATTTTAGAAGGCTGAACTCTAAGATGATAAATAGATATTAATTTTAGTAAGTTGGGAAAAAAGGAGGGCTATAAAAGAGAAGTAGAGTAGGTACGAAAATGCGAATTTATATTGAGATGATGAGAAATTATTTTATGACCTTTCAGGAAACTGCATTTTCAAGTCGTGTGTGGGTTATAGTCAAAAGGCTTTGTTTCCTAGGGTGTGAGAAATATCTGAAGCTATGGAAAAAGTCATACTAATAGTAAAATCAATCTATCTTATACAGAAAAATTTTAAAATATATGTCTCATTAAAAATCCAAAATGACCTTTAGGTTGAAGTCCAATTACTTTCTCATATAAATGTAGATTCAAGATTCTTGATGAATAAATCACAGGTTTATAGAACTTTAGATCTGAAATAGACAGATTATTTTATTAGATTTCTTATTTTTTCTAAAATAATAATAATAGAAAAGCTAAAGTCAGATTCTGAAACTGAGTATAAATATGCCACGGTCTTCAAAGGAGAACAATAGTGTCACGTATGCTTTGAGCTGATAGACATGGACATGAGAAGCAGTGAAGTATATGTTCAACTACCAAAGAAGTGAATTTTGTGTGCTCTGGTTGAGATTACACTTGGCATAAGGTATAAAGAGAGAGAGAGAGAGAGAGAGAGAGAGAGAGAGAGAGAGAGAGAGAGAGAAGAAATATCTTAAAGAGGGAATTAGGAAGAGATATTGCCTAAAAGCCATATAAATGCTTTGGGAGGAATTACAATGCTTAACTACCATATGTGGCTTCAACAATGAAAATTTACAGTAAACTGATATCAGCAGTAAATGAATATTAAATGTGAATCTAAATCAGTTTAAATGGTGACAAATAATACCTTAGATTCTTGGAAACTGAATTCAAAAATGTCAAACAACATTATCATTGACCTTTTTATTTTTCTTGGCAAGTGTGTATTCAGACTATGATTGCATGGATGTCTACTTCAAATCTTAAAGTATATATTTTAATTAATCATCACTATTTATAGATTATTTTCTGAATTTCCCAGGTCTCTTCTGTCCTATGCATATTTTGAATCTCGACTTACACATTCTAAAATAACTCTCAGGTGATTGGTATTAAAGCGCATCCTGAACCTTTTATATGACATTTATTATTCTTAGATAAAATATTTTTTAAATTGATTAGTGTAGAGAGGAAAGTTATGTAGTAGAGAGCGTAGTATATTTAAAACAAATATATCTGTGTTGACTTACTACCTATAGTATTTTGTAGTCATTAATTTTAAAATATTCATTTCATCCTGTACCAAAATAAGGATAAAAATATTTGCCCAATATGGGAATCAAATTAGTATGTAAGATAGAAACATGTAAAGTGCTTTAAAATTGTAACTATTATTTTCCTATAACTAAAGTATTTGAAATAAGATATTTAGAATGCCCAGATACAAAAAATTATTTAGACAAATAACAAAAATCAAAAGTTACTTTGAAAAAACCAAGTCTAAGAATAGTTGCAAAAATGAGAGCAACTCTTAACTTTGTTCTTCCTAGTAGATAAGGCAAACAGAAATACATAAAAAGGGGTCCAGGATGGGTTATCAAAGGAAAAAAAGAATTTAGCAATTTTGTTCTCAATGATAAATTTATCTTGAGTACAAAACATTAAAATAATGCTTTCTCAAGGAAGGTCTGTTACAAGCATATTAATTAATTCTAAAACTTCTTGGAATGAGTTAATGTGACTATATCACAATGCCCAAAGTTTGTACACACAAAAAGAGATTGATTAGTTTATACAAAATTAATAAAAATATTGTATGTTAAATATTACTTACAAAAAGCCAAATTACAGTTGAGAAACAATATTTGCAAATGAAATGATTAGAGAAGTCATAAAAAATGTATGAAAAGATATCCTTTCACTTAAGGCAAGGTGCTCAAAGGCAGTCAGGATTAAATAAATATGTATATACAATGAAACGTTCCTCAGCCAAAAGAAAATATGAAATACTGAAGTTTGTGACAACATGAATAGATCCTGAGATTTTCCCATTAAGTAAAAAAAGTAAGACAGAAAAAGTTGAGAATCACATGATTTTACTTATATGTGGGATATAAAACTGAAAGCAACAAACAACGTGACAAACAGAGACTCATGGACATGGACAAGATTAGTGGTTACCAGAGGGAAGAAGAGGAAGGATGAGGTAGATGGGGTAAAAGAGATCAAATATTTGGCAGTGGGAGGAAATTTAACTTTGGGTGGTGAACACACTATGCAATATACATATGACATATTATTGAATTGTATACTTGAAATCTATATAATTTTATTAACCAATGTCACCCCATCAATTTTAATTAAAAACAAATTAAATAGGTAAAATATTCAAAGCCTGTAGGCTTTTTAACATTTTGATGCAGTTCCTTAGAGAGCAACTAAATAAAGTTATTCAAGTCTGAAAAACAAGATTATAGAAATGAAAATTAAAAGAGACCTTTTTTCATCTGCTGATTTACAAAGATCAAACAGTTTGACAATACCTTTTGTTGGCCTCTAAATGAGAAAATAAACACCCATACATAAATCATAAGAATGCAAACTGTTACACCTTCTCAGAAGAAAAAGCTGACAATACCTATGAATAATAAAACTACATATACCTTGACTTTGCAATGCTACTTCTAAGATATGTGAACAAACATTGTCATGGAGATCATGGAAGCATAGCTTATAATGTCAAAAAACAAGAATCGAATAACTGGCAAGACATAATTTGGATGAATTATGTTATATTCGTGCAATAGAATATTATGCAGCCATTCAAAAGAATGACTATATATTCTGGTTGGAAAAAATCCTCAAAAGGTAATATGCATAGTATTCTACTATTTTCAATCATTTACATTTCTCATTTTAAATTTCTGTAAAATAAATGGTCATAAATTCTTTAAGTAAAGAATACAATGATAGAGAAACAAGTAAAAATCATATTTGGCTTTGGGAGACAGATGGCTGAAGTTGGCAAGGAGTCATAATTTTATAACTTTTGTACTGTTTGAATTTTTTTAACTATACTTACCTTTACTATTATGAAAACAGTTGATTTCTATTCATTGTATTGAATCTAGATTCATATTAGTTCATAGTGGTAATAGTCTTAGGCAAATGGCATTCACCGAGGGTCCCTCTACATTATATAGAAATATCATCTGACTGAGGTCTCTAGCCCTTTTTAATTTTTAGTGGCTTTGGAAATTCTAGAGTCATTTTTTATTACTTCTTGAATTTCTTATAACTCTTGATCCCAGGGATCCTCAGAAGCTTGATGTTTACTTAGAGTTATACAATAAAGCCAGAGTTTATTCCTACCACAAAATAGTCACGTCTACTTTTCTGGCTTTAATTCTGGCTTCTTTAAAAAGTAGAAATCTGGACCAGTGTTCTAAGCCTAGAATATTCTACAATCTTAAACATGGTCATAAAATTAGAAAGGATATATGAATTTAGTTCTGTCCCAGAAAATGTAGGATCTATGCTCCCTATTTATTGTTATACCCTTTAACAGCCCAAGAAACAAATACAACCATTCTAAAATTTAGATGCACAGTCAATTAATTTATGTAGATGCTTTATGATTTGTATACTACCTCCTTATAGCTTATCTAGCAACCAATTGTCCGATATTTAACAAAATAATGCAAATAAAATTTTTGGAACATTGTCTAGTACATAAGTATTTGATTAATAATGATTATTATTATTTTAGTAATAGCAGGGTAATTTTATTAATTTTATTATATATATATATATATACTTGAAGAGTGTCCAAAACTATAAAGTTAAATTTTAAAAATTTTAAGAAATTCCCAATGTCTCAAAATAAAAGTTAGTCATATAAGGAAAGTAACAGCTCGTTTAAAAACATAAAAATGTTTTTAAGCCTTCCAATGTTTCTCTTTTTTTCACATTCCAACAAAATTTCTTACCATGTAGGGAAGCTTAGAGGATTATGAATCTTTAAGAACCCATGTGAGTAAGGCACACTTATGTTTACAGTTTCAGTCTGTGAACCTCAAGAGCTATAATGTTAAAATTATACCCATGTTTACTTCTCTGTAATACAAGGAACAGCCCTTCTACAGGACTGCTTTTATAAACAGTGCTGCTTGTATGTAGGTAGTGGGATAAATTACAGCCTAAAATTCTAAAGCGCAGTCTTCATGTATCTGAATATGAACTGTTTGTGCATACAGACAGAATTTGGCTCAATTCCCAACACAATTGATGACAGAAGTTCACAGAGGCTAATCCTTTACTATTTTTAAACATATGTATATATTAGGGTTTTGATTTTGGCAAACATTCTTCATAGGTATGTTATTTTGATAAAAAATACTTTGATTCTTACTACATTTTTTTGTAGACACATAGTTTTAGACATAACAATGATAGTTACTAATGAAAAAAAGTGATGAAAATACATGTAAAATAATTTCATAGTTTTTGTAGATCTTAGGCAATTTTATTTAGTCATAAATCAATACTAGAGCTTTCCAGGAATGAAATATATTTTAGATTTATTGAAATAAATATACATATAAAATTATCTCTAATTTTTTAATAGATTGTGTAGTAACTGAAAATTTTATATAGAATTTTTCTTTTAAAAACTTAAAAACAATTTCAGCAAATCAGATTCTAATAGAGAAAGAACATTGCTATTAACAATATTTGCAGGGGTTTTACATTTCATTTTAAAATAAAAAGACTTAAAACTCAAAAGAGATCAGGCAGCTTCTAAAAAATAGGCTGAATTATCTAAGTGTGACTGCTGAGAGAAAATAACTTGCCCTCTAATGGTTTTGATGTCTCTAACAGGATTTTCTGTGAAAGGCTGACAACCAACTTCTTGCAAAGGCCTCAACATTAAAGCACACAGGAGCAGGATGAAGGAGCCAGTCTTTCATTGAGACTTTTTGCAAGATGCCAAAGTAAATAGCTGTAGATAATGAGTACGAACACACCTTACGACTGCATTTAAAAAGAGCTAAAGGAAATTTTGAGACAAAAGTCAGAAGTTAGCAAAATCATTTTGAAATAATTAGCCACTCCCTGGAGATTAAGTTTACAGCAAAACACTCTGGTATTAGAGTTGAGGACTAATATGTACAGATGGATTATTTTTAGTGTTTTGTTTTGTTTTGTTTTGTTTTGTTCTTCAATGTGCTCTCAAGAGAAGGTCACAAATAATTCGCTTAGTTATTGGCCATCTTTAATGACATTTCTAAATTTGTCACATAAGCTCATTTCCAGAATCACTTTGGATTATCTACTGAGAGTAAGAGTGCAAATTCCACAAACTAACAGTTCCCAAGGGATTCATTTTATTGATCAACTTTTGACATCCACAAAAATATTTCAAATGCCCAAGAATGTGATTACAACTTAATTCTTTGCGGTGGTACCAAAATTTTCAAGTTTTATAAGGAAAGGACTATACTCAGCAATTTTCCTCACAACTGTTTATTTTAGAGATATTGTTTTATAAAGTAAAAAACATTACCTGCAATTTACCACCACATGTAATCAACTATTTTCATTTTTCAGCACACTTGTCTAGTTTGTGTATAACAGTGATGTTTAATGGCTACACTCTTTATCCATTCAGTTTCCTTTACAACATTTTCAAGAAAATATGTTCCCCCACCTGACATATAAAAGTGTTTACTCAGACCATCTTTATTACTTTGTATCCCTTTTCAAATTATTTGCTTATAAAGACAATTAAAAAGAATGGATTTTTTCTGTTCGGAAACAAATGAAATCATTATTGCAAGTTATTTGAGTCTTACACTACTTAGATACAAAACAGAAAATAAAAATGTTCCATTGATTAATGAAAAGGCTGAAGATAATTTGCAAGTTCCTTTATTCTTCACAGGTAGTGACTTTAGCAACAATTAATTTGTAACTATCAGTGAATCTAAATAATTGTATTTTAAAAGTTTGATTTTTAATTGTTATTAGGTATGCAATGATTCACACTTTGCAACGTTTTCACAGTTTTAAGAAACAGACTTTAGTCTAGGAGAAAATATGAAACACATCAGATTCAACACCAAATAAAACCATATTATAAGAAACAACCCAATGAGATGGGTAAAACCCATATGTACTCTTATGTGAATGCACATTTCAGTTACACATAAGGAATTTCTGATGAGGATTTCTACATACTTGGGATTTCTGAGTACATTGTTTTTGTTTCATCCTCCCATTATCACTATGATAAAAATCAAATGCATTTAGCAAGTATCCTTCTTCTGGTTTATTACCCTCCGATGGCCTCTTTCTCCTTGATATTTAACCACCCCCATGGATCTGTGAGTGAGAAGGCAATAGAACAAGTCTATTTCCCTGTATCTCTCAAGTAAGCAGTAATATCTGGACATGATTCAGATCAGGCTTAAAGATAAAGTTCATACTGCCACCCAGACTCATGCTATCTTCCCAGCTCTGCTATTCTGCCATAATAGAGTCACTTAAAATAAAGTTCCCAAAGTCTGGACACCATAGCTAATCATAAATGGAAAAGAAGGCCTATGAAATCTGTTCAAAAATGGTTTCCTCAGAAATAGTAACTTGAGCTAAGTTCTGAGAAATGCTGTTTTACTATGAAGTGCTGAGATCCAATTTAACTTCTTTGTGGACAGTGGTAAAATCAGTATGCCTGCTTTCTTTTGTGTAGAACCTAAAATTACTGACTTCTTTCTAACTGGTAATGAACAGTAACTACTGACCAGGACTTACAAGAGCGTGCACAACCACCTGCCCTCACTTACTGTAGTATTGCAAATGACCTGCAAACTTACCAAGTAGAGAGAAGTCACATGGGATCTCTCCCACCATTCACTTGTGCAAGCAAATTTAGGCGGAAGTGCAGAAAGAATATTTATAATAGTAAAAAAAAATCAATTGAGAAAGCATCTCTTTCATAAATTTGCAAAGAGATCAGGACAGGATTCTTAAGTGAGCCCAGTGATGTTTAAGCAGGCATAGTTTTATTTGTCTTTAATGACTAAACCATGTTTATTTAATTGAATAAGGCAAAAGGAAGAAGATTTGTCCACATTTCATTTTAGGTTACTGATCATAAATAGTTATTTTCAAATGAAGATGTAGATCATAATACAATTCAAGAAACAGTTATTGAACATTTTACATATGTCTGAAAGGAATATATCATTTTGGGGGACTGGCTGACTATAGTACACTAATAGAACCTACACACATAAGCAGATGTGACAAGACATGATGCTGGAAAGAAGGGTCTGGGCTCTGACTATGGTCTAATTGACTTTATAGAGTAGGTTTTAAAAAGAGAATTTTGTTAGTCATGTGGGAGAGGAGTGACAAATAAGACATTTAAAAGCCTTTCCAACATGGTGAGACAATGAAGAAGTCATCTAGAGTAAAAGCAGTAGAAGTAGAAAAGAAGGACAGGTGTCAGATATTTTAGAGGTACAGGACATAGTGACTACATGGAGAAGGGAGAAGAGAGAGACAAGATCGACCTGAGTTTCTATGTTGAATAACTAGGTAAATGATTAAGTCATTAACAAGAAATATGGGAGGAAGAGCATATTTGGGGTCAGGATGGAGAATGGAAAAGATAATACACCAGTTTCTGACAGGTCGAACTTGAGAGGTCTATGAGTAATCTGTTTCCATCAGGAGGTAACCTGAAACTCAGATTGATGAGGCAGATCTAAGGCCTGCTGATAGATGAGTGAGAACTAAAGCCATGACAGTGGCTGAGACTGGGTAGAAGGGAAAGGGAGAGGTTGCTTAGTCTTCCATGTCTCATGCACTAGTGGGTAGAGTTTAAATCAGTGTCCTTTTGGATATCCGATACTGCTTTCTTTAAACCACTGATCCACAATCAGTATTTATATATCCATCTACATTGAGCATCCAACAAATTCATCTTTTCAGTTTTACTCTCTCATCTCCATTCATCATTATCAGCTACCAATTCCTTCAGCAACTCTTTTGACTATCTTCTAGGTACTTTCTACATGTAGCTACTTCTTATTACAATTACTCATGCCCAAGCCAGATTCATTTCTCATCTGGATTTTTACATCAGCTTTAAAAAATACTATGAATATTTTCAAACATACCCCAAAGTAATGGGAATAGTATAACATACCTATAGATCAATAAATTATATCAACATTTGCTGTATCTGCATCAGCTAAGCTTTTAAATTTTAAAAAATTTTCTTTGCTGAAGAATTTTAAAAGAAAATGTAGATTGCATATTATCTTTATCTAGTTGTGTGCATCTCTAAAAACCATAGACTTTTTTTACATAACCATTATATTACCACTCTTATAAATGAATAACACTTATCATCTATTTATCATTTTATATCCATTCTGTAATTAATTAAATTTCTTCAGTTCTGTTAATTTTTTTTGTCATTTGTTGGAGTAAAGTTCCAAGCAAGGTCCATATGTTATATTTAGTTTAGTTTTTTTTTTCTTCTACCTAGAACAATCTTATCTCTTTCTATTCCCCACACCTTTGGCTTGAAACAGAAACCTAGTTAGTATTCTAACAAATGAAGATAAATGATCCTCATTCTAGATTAGTATGATTACTTTCTTTGGGTGTTATTTAATGTTTCTCTATTCTTTTTATATTTCCAGTAGGAAGAGATGAGCTCTAGAAACTTGAATAGATTCAGATAAAATTTTGTCAATAGAACTTCACAACTCTTGAGTGTTTTTTAATATATTACATTAGGAAATAGTGTCTAGTTGTCCTGTTTTTTAGTGATGCTACATTCTGCCTACGACATAGAAGATAGAAAGATAGGCCTCTGCCTAACTCTTAGCCTAATTTTTAATGATGCTGTTATCACAGGGACTCAGCTGGTGACACATTTAGTTGCTTTATGCAAAGATCTCATCTAAGCATTTATGTGGTATTCTAATGAATTGAAGATTAATGCCTGAATTAGTTGTTTCATTAGGGGTAATAAAATGGTTGTTTTCTAATCCTATAATTTCTTCCACATTTATATTAAATCCCATAAAAAGAAAAATTGTCTTTCAGCAAAGGAAACTAGAACTAGTTGGTTGGGCTATGTTTTGAATGTTTGTATCTCCTCCAAATCACGTCCCCCAGTGTGATGGTATTTGGAAATGGTTCCTTTGAGAAGTTAATAGATCATGAGGGCAAAACCCTCATGAATAGGATTATTGCTCAAATATAAAGAGGTCGGAAAACTAGCTCTCTGCTCTCTACCATGTGAAGCTACAAGAAGATGACCATCTGCAAACCAGAAAATGGACCTTCCCAGGTCTGCCAGCACTTTGATCTTAGGCTTCACAGAGTCCAGATTTGTAGGAAATAAATGTCTGTTGTGTTTAAGCCACCTAGTCTATGGTAATTTATTATAGCAGCCTGAACAAAGAGAGACTACAACAGAATAGTTTGTAAAGGAAAGCAGAGTAAATGTCTAATCATTTTTTTCAATTGTTAATTGCCAAGAAAAAAATGTGTCTACTTATTTCCACTGCTGTAGAATAAGCTGTTTCTGTCTTTGAGAGAGCAAAGGGGGCCTTCCTATTTTTTGTTGAGTATCAGGACCAATTAATTTCTTTATATTCAATTATTTATAATCTGCATTTATTTTGTTTTTGATGCTTACATTTTCTCACCTTTAAACAATGGGGAGCCACTTTCCATTGGCTCCTTTGTCCTTTAGACAATATTCATTAGCCTTTAAGACTTTATTTGCTTTCTGGCATGGTCAGATATCTCTGGCTGATCTCTGACCTAGAATAGTGCTTAGCACACAATAAAAGCAAATTGATAATTACAGAATGAATAAACCAAGATTGGCTGCCCTTTTCACATTTATGTTTATTACTAATTATGGCCTTTCAGGTCATTTCCTATCTCTTGTGATTTTGGCAAATTTCTTTGTTGCTTAATTTTTTACTTTATTAGTACAATGTTGTTATCCACATGAGAAAAATTGGTTCCAGTAACCAAGGTTAATGGTCAGAAGGAGATAGTAAATGAGAACTATTAGAAGCCAGGAATGAGAACACAAGACCAGTGAAGAGAGATGGTATTAAATTTGGGCTGAGCACATTATAACATCAGTTTGAGTTTCAGCTATTTTCATCCCTGCCATTGGTATAGATAAAATTATGTGAGGCATAAATTCTTGTTATGATGTAAATAAATAAATTCCTCATTTTTGGATTGATTTATGTGAATTAGACTTATTTTTTTTCTTTTAGATATTTTCTTTCCTGCCTGTATTTTTGTCACTCCTACTAAATCTATTTGACATCTTTATGGATACTCACATACAGGTAATGGCTCTGTTTTTCTTCTTGTATAACCAAGTCCTCCAAGTGTGTTTATTTCAGCCATTCTTTAGTAGGAATTTATGTTCCTTCCCTCAGACTTTCTGGGTCACCTGATCCAACTCCAATATCTCTTTACTCAGTTTTAAGTCTTCCTTCTCTTGATAGAAAAAAATAGTACTAACTGGCTCTTTCACATCTTCACACCAAGATAGACTGTTAATACTAATAGGGATTAAATTAGAGCATGTACTATGATCTTTTGTTAGCCTTTGATATTCCACAATTTTTGAAGATGAAGACAGTCTGAACTAATTTATGTGAATTATCTTTTTCTATCAGCTAATATTTTATTAGTAACATTTTTAAACAGAATATAATATGTAATAGGTAGTCCAAAATTATTTCTTATTTTATCCTTTTTCAGTTCAAATATTGTATTAGCTGCTAGAATTGTTTCTCCCCTTGCTACCCAATCTGAAAAGCCATAATATTCACCAAAGATGATAACTGTCTTGTATAATGAGTCTCTGACTCCTACTGAACTTTAGTATATACAGTGGTTAATTTGTTGAGATGAGTTGTGTTTATATAATGTCCTTCGTATCATGAGGAATAAACTCCCTCAACTTCCCTTTGCTCTTCTAAATTTATGGCTATTCTCGCCATTCTTGCTTCTCTTAATGGAAGTTTCCACTCCATAGCTAACTATCTATGCTCTTAATCCTTGCCTTTATTCTTTGACATCTCATCTAGGAATCTAATCCACTTATCAAGTCTTCTTTTATTTTCCACCTCTCCTGGTTCTTCCCCCTGAAACCACAGACATAACTAATCTCCACAACTGACTAAAAAGCGAAACTTCTTATAACCTGTCTTTATTCAAGTTAGTGTTCTAAAACTTTTTACTTCCAGAACCAAATCTTTTAAAAGAGTAGCATATATTTTTCTTGTCTACTAGCTCTCACCTCTGATCTAATAGCTAGTTGAATCTTTGTTCATCTCTGGGTCCTTATTGGGTTCTCTGTTTTAATTTTTATTTTTACATTTGACAAATGTTTTCCCTCTATCATTATCAAAGTTCCTGATGAGCTGTTGTGCTGCTCAGCACAGCATGTCCACCTCTTGGCCTTCTTGATTTTAGAGAGAAAGACCAAGCATGGCCATGCCCTGTAGGAAAAATAATAAAAACCTTGAGTAAATTTAAAATGCTAAATGAGAAGCATGTTTTGCCTCCAAGGGACACTCTTGATGGCCATTTGTGTTAATATAATCACTCTTGTTATGAAACTAATTAGTTATTTTAAGTGATATGACTAGTCCCTTCACAAGAGTAATCAGTCATTTGTTTCGATATAATTGCCCCCATTTACTTGATAATCTGTGATATTTTAGCTGGCTATTTCCATCAGTTAAAGATGTTTGAATAATTTCCTGGCATTGAATTGACCAAACTAAAAAACTGTATTGAATCCTAGGCATACTTATCATAGGCCACAGTTGCAGTAACTAAAGTTTACCTCTCTACTATCAAATATCTCACCTTCACAGTCACTATCCTAGTCTATATTATCACCATGTCCTGCTTGGATTCATTCAACAATATTCTAACTGGTTTTAAGACCTCTATTTTTGTCTCAATCTACCCTGATAATACTTTTTTTTCCTTGTAACAACTAGAGATTTTATTAAACTCAATTCTGAACATGTCGCTGCTGTGCTTACACATTCAAAAGGCTTCCTGCTATCCTTGTAATAAAGTTAAACTCTTAAGATCATCTGTTTACAAGAGCTTAATCTCTGTATTCTTCTTCAGTCTCTTTTTTCATTGCTGCCTCCCTCATTTTCTGTATTTTAGCCACTAAGAATCTCATCTATTTAATCAAATGTATCACATTTCTATTCTTTGCTTACAATAATCTTCGATATTTCATCACTTCAAAATTAGCTCAATTAATTTAGACATTGCCTTTTTGCAGAAGCATTTCTAGACCATCCTAGGTGAGATGTTAGAGGAGCACTATATTATGCTACATTTTAATCTATTATTTCCCTTTCCCTGTACTCCCCTCTCTTCAATTAAGGTGCAGATTACATCCATTTTGCTCAAAATGATGCTAACACCTAGCTCACTATTATTACATAGTATATGATTAATAAGTCATTGATGAATAAATAAAAGATCTTGTATACTTAATATAAATTCTAGAGTTTAAGATATGTACATTCATCACTAAAGGAAAAGGAATTAAAAATTACTGCAGTCATCACAAATCTAAACTTTTAAGAACAAGGCAGGGTATAAACATGCAAATATAATTTTGCAACAGAATATTACTAAATAATTTTAAAAGAACTCATGAATACAAATAGGCAAAGAAAGTGAGGCAAACTAAGAAAAAACCCCTTTATTTTATTATTATTTCAGCTCATCTATGGAGAAAATAATACCAATTTATTCTTATAAATCAATACGAACTGCTTGCATTTAAAAAAAAAAAGGAAAATTTATACAGGGTTCCTTTGAAATTAGGCAATAGCATATTTTTAGAAATATAATAAAAATTAATAATATTAACTAAATTCAAACATTTGGTCATATCTTTTGTTAAGTTATTAAAATCTACCTAAGATAGGAATACATTGTTTAGTTCAGTAGGCTAGGGACAAATAAAGAATGTAAAACAATAAACAGGAAAGCATGAAGAGAAATTACACAGAATAGATTTAGATACTATATTAAGCTGTAACACTTAAAACTCTAAATCATACAATGAAGTTAAATAAAACTGAATGCAACTATTAATACATTCAAATATGTAAATAACATGGTAATGAAATTTAAAAGAAAACCAAAGAAGTCCCAGAAAGGCAATCTAATAAAAAAAAAATTCATAATAGTATTTAAATATGTACAATTTAGGTTAAAAAGAGAAAGAATTTAATTATTTCAATAAATATAATTGGATGCAGCATAAATAGGCAATTTATAGAAATAGGGAATATAAAAATAATTAATGGATGTTCCAGAGAAACATGTAAAAGTCTTAAATTCACAAATTTATACTTATAATTTTAAGCAAATCATCTTTAGGTAATTAATTTTTATGGAGAGTGTACATTTTGTGGGTAGAATGCATTTTGTAATTATTACTAATTTCAGTATCTTTCTACATATTCATTATGTTCTTTCCCACACTTCAAGGAATATTAATAATAATTCTACTCAAATGGCTTTAAATAAGTAAAACTAATTTTACAGTAAGAAATTGAGAATCTATAGCAAGGGATGACGCATCATCATTTACAAGCAGGCAGTGCTCTGTTCTGAGAATCACAATGGAATGGAACTCAACACCCA
This sequence comes from Cynopterus sphinx, assembly GCA_030015415.1. NCBI lineage: Eukaryota > Metazoa > Chordata > Mammalia > Chiroptera > Pteropodidae > Cynopterus > Cynopterus sphinx. The sequence continues at coordinate 56,994,336 of CM057379.1, read as the reverse complement.
TGGGTTCCAGTCCTGGGCCCGCTGCACACTCAAAATGTGATCCTAGGCAACAACTGTCTGGCTATAGTTTCCTCATCTGAGAATTGAGGGGATAAATCAAGAGTTCTTATGTTCCCCTTTGGTTTTTCCAAAAATCATTTGAGATAGCACCCAAAATGTGAATGTACCTCCACAGTCTTATCTCTAAAATGGATTTGAAAATGATAGAATTGTAGAGGGAGTGGCGATGCTTCACTATGTCTTCCAAGCAGCATCAAAGCAAACTTTAAAAAGAAAAGTATATATAAAAGTTTTAGAACTGGAAGGGACTTAGGAGTGCTATCTAGTTCAGCTGTTTGATTTTGTTGTGAGAAATTTGACACAGGTGAATTCTTCTTGCCTAAAGTCTCATAGCAATGGAAGGTGAGGTTCACACTAGAGCTCAGTTATCTTGGCTGAGGCCCAAGGCTTCTTCCTCACCTCATCCCTGTTATTCTTTCTTGGCTAACTATGTGGACAATATTGCCATAAATGTCTCTAGTTGCCTGTGCTGAGGAGCTACTGCCTAGAGACATATTAAATAATTATTATAATTAACTGATCTATAGTGTCAGTTTCCAAAAGTATATTTCAGACCTTAAGTTTTATTAGAAGACATGATCCTTTTAAGCGTAATGTCTTAGAGGCTAAATTTCAAGATTGTTATAAAAACTAATTAAAGTTTTAAAGTTAATACTAATTTCATAAAAGCAAAGATAGAATGGCTAATGACAGATATTGAAACACCTCTTATAGCAACCTAGAAATAACCACATTTTATTTTCAAACAATACAGAGAAGATAAAATATCTTCTATTCAATTTGTATGCATGGATATCACCCTTTTGGTAGAATTTTTGGAGGAATCATTTCAAAAGCAATAAATAATGTACATGCATAAACTGTGTAACTAAGAACAATTCTGAAATTCATGAGTATTTGTCAGCAATTTCTTGGAGTTACTAAACTTATTTGAAATTATAATAATTATTTCATTAAATAAATTATCCATATGTTTCATAAACATTTATTCCATGTAAACATCTGTATTTACATTAAGGCCAAAATTTTACTTTTTTTTTTTTCTGTACTCAAATGCAAATATATAACGTACAATGACATACAGAGAATTTCATCTTCCCTCCCTCCCATCCTTCCATAAGTATGCACTTAACATCTTCTCATGAAAAGAATTATGCCAGATACTGAGGATGTAGGATTAAACAAAATAGACATGATTCCTGCTTTTGTGGATTTTATAGGATAGTGCAGATATATACAGGTCAAAAATAATACATAATTGTAATTTGCCAATATTTTATAAATACATATAAGATACTATAAAAATATAAGGGAACTGATTTAGGGATTGAGACAATCCCTAAATGCTGAAGGAAACAGCATTTAAGATGAAACTTGCAGAATGACTATTCATGAGATAAGAAGGGAGAAAATCCTTTTTTGGTAGGGTGTACAAGATACAGAAAGACCTTGGATTGGGGAAGAGTAGGATAGTTTGAATAACTCAGTGGATTGCAGGAACTAAGAAATATTGAAAAAGAAATACACCTAAGATGAGGCTGAAATTTCATTGTATTGTAAAGCTAATTCTGATTCTGCTGATTTTCCTGCAGAATTTAATCTCTATTGTACATTGTCAGTAGGTCTCAAAGTAGGTTCCCAAGAAATGTTTCATCATCCATTGTGATTCAACAAACCTATTCTTCCTCTTATATTTATTTCTTTGTTTTTATTTTTTTTTAATTTTCTTGTATCTATTTCTTTATTGATAACTTTTAAATGTTCATCTTATCTAGGAGAACAAATTTATTTTCCTAGCAACTCAGGAAGATTTAGAATTCTCTGCCACAATCCCGGTTTTTGAGATGAAAGGATTTTAAGAAAGATTTTGGAAAGAAAAGGAAAGAGAACAAAAGAAAGGAAAGGGAAAAAAAGAACATTGCCCTTGGAAATAAATGGTGATTTGTAGTTTTCTGATGTACACATTAAACTAGAGCTGGAAGTACCTCCGTCACTCATTGTTATGAAGGATTACAAGTATTAATTGATTCAGGTAATGAACATGTTCTTTTACTAAACAGATATTGAACTTCTATGCACAAAGATCTCTCTCTCTTTTTTTTATGGATGGGAAATGAGCTTGTAGGTGGTAACAAAGCTAGTAACTAGGATTTTTGTCACCATTTTATAAGCAGACCAAGTTGCTTTAAAGACTGAAACTACTGAGTTCAAGATGAGTTATCCATAGGCTCCATTTTTGATATTCACTCATAGTTTGTCATCTACCATCTCCCTAAATACTCTCCAAAATGATTCAATATCTTCAATTGATGGTGTTAGAAGAATAAATACTTTTTTAAAAAACTGATTTTTTTCATGAATATAAGGGCTGTAAGAAATTTACAGTTTGATACATTGCTTCTACTAATTCTTTTTACATAAGTTATTTGCCCTTTGTATTTTATCTTATGTCTAAGAACCTGACATATTTTTGAGGTGCTTAATTCTCAGGACACCGTAGGGATCAAGTTATTATTTTCTTAATAAGAGGGCATTAAACATGAGAATATTTGCACATTGACAGATAAGATCTCACAGCAAACTGACAGAAGAATAAATAGTCTCTTGACTCATCTTTTTTTAGAGAATACAACATGTCAAATAAGATAATCTGTGGGAAAGATCCTGATGATTAAACAGATATTGTTTTGGGCCTGACAGTCACCTCATTATCACAACCCTTCATTATATTTACATTCCAATTAACCTCATCTTCCATCAATTAAGTCCTGCCATTAAGAAATAAAATGCAGAATTATATTACTATGATTATAGAAAAGTAGCAATTTGTGTTTAAAAATAACAAAGGTCTGCAAGGTGCTCTGTTTTCTCTTTCACTTTTTATTGGAATCCTTTTGCATAATGTGAAAGATAACCACAATGAATGTATCAATCTTGAGAAAGAGTATTTTCCAATAAAGAAATAACCATAGAAAAGAGAATTCACTGACCTAAGTATATAGTATACATTTAGTAAAATAATGGAGGGAAATGGGGCCAATTTATGAGAGTTCCCACTGAAGCTTTGTCAGCCTGACCTGAGAGAAAAGTACTTTTTTTCACTTTTTTCAACTAGAATATAAAAATTAGGTGCAGGAAATCTGAGACATGCCTGTAAGGTAAGCAGAAAGATTATTCTTTTATCTAAACTATGATAAATGTATTTTTTCATCATATTACTTTTAATATAACAAAATGACCTAAAATATCACACAGGGAACTATCTGACACTGACCATTGGCCATTCCCTAAAACTGCAAATCCTATTCTTTTTGTTCAGGTTTTTTGGGGTTACTGCAAATTAAGTGTATATTTAATGTCCTTCAGTGCAGAATTTTCTTAAGTCTATTATACATCTTGTGTTTTCAAACAGTGATGTCACAGTGGTAAAATAATTGTAATAACTTGTAGTTATTAATAAAAAATAGTTTCTATTTTTTGAGTACATACTATATGGTACTTGGAATGAAAATTGTCTTAGTTGAAATATATTTTAAAGTTTTACAACCCTATAAAGGATTATTATTATAGTGAATTCATAGACTTGAAAACTGAGCCTTAGAAATGTTAAATAACTTGCTTAAAGTCCCATTGTTTGTAAAAGGTAGAGCTGAAACAAATTCACTCATTCATTTTAATATTCATTGAACTTATACTCTGAGTTTGCCAAAGCGGTACATTCAGGAAAATATAGTGCTTAAATATATGACAAGCTTCCTGCTGTCATGGCACTTACATTGTAATGGTAGAGACTGACAATAAATATGTTAAAAAGTAATTCAAGTAAAAGAAAGAAGCAATGACTATTATAAGTAGCAATAAAGGAAATGAAATGAAACATGGAAATCAGGTAAGGGTGACTGGGGGTGAGTGAGGGTATTAAGGAAGCCCTATTTGAGGAACACACAGAAGCTGAAATGAAGGGTGAGAAGGCTGTGAGCAGGTAAAAATTTGAGGAAGAATTATTCAGGTTGAGAAAAAGTATGAAAGTTTCTGAGACAGAAATGAGCTTTATGTGTTTGAGATACAGGAAATAGGTACATTTGGAACTTAATGAACAAGACAGAGAGATGAGGCAAGGGCTCTAAAGAGAGTTAATGTGTTTCTACATAACTGACCATATTTGTGGTGTAACATAGTTGTACCTGCTATTAACAGAAACTGGTCGAGAGGAAAGTCAATGTTCTTGCCAACAAACTGTATGACAATGAATATTTTCATTAAAAAAGAATGAACAAACTGTTCAAATACATCACTTTTAAAAATAAAAGTATGGTATTAATAATTACATTGGGACAAGAGGTACATATCTTGGATTATTCCAGGTGAAACAGAATGGATGTGAAATCACCTGAAGAGAACATACCTTGAATATTGAGAATAGAAAGAAAATACATTTCTTAGAACATAAAATATGGCATGCACTTTAATTATAATTTCTTTCTCACCTTTTAAACTAACTCTATTCATCATAAAAATTCAGGAAAAAAATTCTTAGTTGTATCTTGAGGACTTGTGTGAGAGAGATCACAATGAAAACCGTTACAGGGTTTAATCATGCTAAAACATTTATCCTACCACTCTTTAGCCTTGGTCATCATTTCTCACTTGAATTATTGTAAATGCCCCCTCAATTGCTTTCATCTTCTTCACCGGTCCATCCCCTCTCCATTCCCCCACACTGTATGTAGCTCAAGTGGTATTTCTAAAACAAAAACTGGCGGATGGCATTCCTTGGCTTGAAACACACCACAGTTCTCCCATTGCCTTTAAGATCAAGTCCAGGGCTACTTCACAGATTCCCTGAAGAATTTGCCCTTGCAAATTTTCCATCTTCTATCTCTTAACACCTTCGACACCCAATCTTATCTCCCCTTCCTCCACTGGCAAACAGACACACATCCCTGCATTCTAGATTTCAGAAGTAAACTACTAGTTTTTACATCACCTGAAATCTTGTTAGAAATGCAAAATCTACGGCCCAGTCTCAATAAACCTGTTGGGGATAGGACTTAGAAAACTGACGCTTTTATGGTAGTTAAAATTTACATTCAATGTCATAGAATATATCTTTATTTAGGTCACTTTTGCATCTTTTATATATTTTATGTAATTTTGTTACTAAAGTTCTTCAATATATATTGTTAGATTTAGTCCTAGGTATTTTGAGATATTTACTGTTCTGAATACAGAACCTTTTTTTGCAGTTTATATTTAGTTGCTGCCATATAGGACTATTATTAATATTTTTAATATTGAGATTAAACCAGAATTCAGAAGAATTCTAATCTTCCAAATCAGAATCTGCATTTTAAAAAGATCCTCATATACTTTAGAGTCACATTTAAGTTTGAAAAAGCCCAGTAGTGTTGTTAAAGCTCTCCAGGTAATTCCAACACTCAGATAGGTTTGAGAAGCACTACCCTAACTACACCCAATTCTTATTTAATTGAATCCTTCTTGATATTTCTCACATTAGGTTTTTCAGAATGTTTTGTTTATCTGAAACCTGCCCCCATTGGGCTCCCTGCTGCCTCCTGTTTACCTTGTTGACTCAGTTCATCCTTCGGATAGGAGCTTCTACTGAAGTACTGTACTTGATTGTATAGATTACTTCAGACTTTCCTATTGCTTGTTTCCTCATTAATGTGAATTTTCTTTACTTTAACTGGCATCACAATTAATTTTAAATATTGCTTTTTCATTTTTACTATATATTTTTATTTTTTATTCTGAATTGAACAGAAAAGTAAATAAAATAATACATTAGAAACCCAAGATGTAATAAATGTCGACAGGTTGCTATATTTCCTTCAATTCTTTTTTAGTTGGATTTTAAAACAAAATAAGGCAGAATCATTTTTCACTCAATATATTTTTTCCCTCCACCTTTTCACCTTTTCAAAGATAACTGCTATTCAGATATTGGTTTGTATCTTTCCTATCTATCTTCATAAATTTGTAATATTTAGATTAAATTATATAAATTATTGCTTTACAAGTTTATATAATATTTACTGCTTGTTTTATTTACTACCTGCTTTTCTTTAGTCAACATATTATTAATTAAATGTATCCATGTTGATACATGTACATTTGTTCCGTTAAAACTGCAGTATACATTTCATGAACATACCATTATTCATTTTTCCACTGATGGACATTTTAAAATATTTTTTTCTTACATGCGGCTCTTTGAACAGATTTATATGTGTATGCATGTTCAAACACACAATATAATTTTTCTAGAGTAAATACATGAAAGAAGAATTTCTACTACATAGAATTCCTGCATCTTCATTTCTAAAACTTATAAGAAATTGTTCTTCAAAAAGCTTATAGGCACCCTGAAATAAAATAATTAGAACCTAACAACATACATATAATATATATTATATATAATAACATATATATAATATATATTATATATATAATAAATAAATAAAAATATATAATATATATTATATATATATTATATATAAATATATAAATAAAATATATATAATATATAATATTATATATTATATATATTATAAAATATTATATAATAAATAATATATATTATATATTATATAGATAATAAATAAATAAAATAATTAGAACCTAACAACATATATATAATATATATTATATATATATATATATAACATAGTTCCGAGTTCGTAGATAGGGAGACTTGGTATTTCAAGATGTCTCTTCTTCCCAACTTGATCTACTTATCAACATAGCTCAACCAAAACCTCAGCAAGTTATTTTATTGATATTGATACTCTGCTTCTAAAGTTTACATAGAGAGAGGAAAAAGACCTAGAATAACTAACTCAATAACTAACTCAAGACTGATGCCACCCAATGACAGGACTTAATATAAATCTTCAGCAATCAAGACAGTGTGGTATGGAGAAATAAAAAGCAAATATATCAATGGAACAGAATATAGAGCCACATAAATATAGTCAACTGACCTTTGAAAAAGAAGCAACAGAAAAAAAATGGAGCAACAACTGTCTCTTCAACAAATGATGCTAGAACAGTTGGACACCTAGACACAGACTTTACACCCTTCACAAAAATTAATTCAAAATGTATCATGTAACTAAATGTAAAACACAAAACTATGAAATTCATGAAAGATAACATAGAAGAAACCCTAGATGACCTTGTTCTGACAATGACTTTTTAGACATAACACCAAAGCCATAATCCATAAGAGAAATAATTGATAAGCTGAACTTCATTAAAATAAAACTTCTGCTTTGTAAAAGGTAACATCAAGAGAATAAGAAAATAAGCCATAGATGTAAATATTTGCAAAAGATACATCTAATAAAGGACTACTATCCAAAATAAACAAGAAACTAAAAACATAACAAAATAAAAAAACTAGATTAAAAAATGGACCAAAGACTTTAGAAGACACATCACTGAAGAAGGTATACAGATGGCAGATAAGCACATTAAAAGATGCTCAATGTCATATGTTATTAGAGAATTGCAAATTTAAACAACATTAAGATACCACTACATACTTATTAGAACAGCCAAAATTGAAAACCCTAAAACATCAAATGCTGGCAAGAATGGGGAGCAGCAATAATTCATTCACTTTTTACAATAAACACTGTTAGGGACTTGTCTTTTAGGAAATCAACAACTTTACGATATTTATACTTTTCATATAAGATCACAGAATGACTAGTTAGGTAATTTTTATAACTTTCAGTTACATGTTATGATATCGTAATTACATTTCTTAAACATATTTTGTTAGATTTATTCTTCAGTATTATAAAATAGTTGTTACTTTTGAAAGTAGGATCTCTTCTTATTTCATTTTTGAATAAACTGTTGCTGCTATATAGAAATACTACTGATATAATTTTTCTATAATTATCAATCTGACCAGACTCTTTTATAAGAATTGTCATTAGGTTCAACTGATTATCTGAAAATAATTTTTAAAAAGTTTTTTCTTTTCTTTTCTTACAACTTTAATTTATTCTTTGTGCTGACAATGACCTTTAACAAATTCTGAGTAAATGAGAGGGCAGCATATATCTCATTTTATTAGTGACTTCAGAGAGAGATTCTAAATCTTGTGGTAAAATCTGAAATTTGTTGTAGTATTTTAGTAGATCCCTTTTACACTGCAAAAAAGAAAAAACCCTCATCTATATTTAATTTGCTGGGATATTTAAAATTACATGTAGAAGTCAAATCTTACCCAGTGTTTTTATTACACATATCAGAATCATAGTATTTTTTCTCCCTCAAAGAGTTAATATAATGATTTCCAGTTACTGATTTTCCTTTCCACGTTTTACATGCAATAATAAGATAGTTCAAATATTCATATAATGTTAAATGATAATATTTAGTCATATTTAAATCATGTTTTGTTTATTTTATAAATATTGCCCTATAAATATATCATAAACTTCCTTTTTTATCCTCTTCTTCTCCCTCTTTCCCCAGACCTGAATTTGTTGTCTATCAATCACCAATGGATTTTATGCTTTTATTTTATATCAATATGTGTTTATAAAACAACATATTCATTTACATAAAGATGCACTGCGTGTGTCTGCTTTTAGGTTTTGTTTTCTCAATGTTCTGTTCTTCTGTTTTGAGGTTTATTTATTTACTTGTGAGATTTATAGGGATAAACATACGTGTGTGTGTGTGTGTGTGTGTGTGTGTGTGTGTGTGTGTGTCTTATTTGCTTACTTTTCTTGTTCTATCTGATTCCATTGTGTTTCAGGCTGTGTTTATTTATTCCCTTACTAATAAATGGATTATTTTGTTTCTCTTCTATTACAAACAGTATTACAATAAATATCTTACTGTTAGTTTCCTTATTCACACTATAGGGTTTGCCAAATATACAATCCTGGATTTAGAATTGCTACGTCATAGCATATGGGCATCTTGAAATTTACTAGTACTGACTTTATCTCTCCAAAGAGGCTATACCTATTTTAATTCTACTACCATTTTATAAGAGTTCCATTTTATAATGTTGATATTAGTACTTGCTAACAGATTTTTGTCTATGTAATGGCTGCAATATATTATCGCTTTTTAACTTGTATTTCTCTGGTTCCTGTGTGACACCTATCATAAGCCGTTGTGTTGTAAACCCATGGAAGAATTAACTTTTGGTTTTAAATAAGGAGAAACTTTTGCTTTCTCTCTACTGAATTAGTGAAAGACTTAAAAGGCATTCTCTTGAGTCTTATTTCTAACATATCTTTATTCTGAGGGTGTAACCTTCTGGGGAAAGAGTTTGAAGTTGGGTTTCCTATAAGACTCACTATCTTGACTTTCTTCAGCTTATATATCACATAAATTCCTCAAAATATAATCTCAATATCACCTGAGTCCAGCAGATGTCCCAAAATAGGAGGCAGTTTAAGAGAACAGTTACCTTTAAGGGGACAATTACCATTTTCACTCGATTTGGAGCCTCTGAGTATGTCTTAATTTATAGTCATTTCTATTCAATATGGAATTTAAATTATTCAGTGTATTTAGTTTTTATCAGTGGGTATGTTGCCCATACTACCAGAAGAAGAATAATTATTATTTGCCTTCCTTACTAAACTATCATCTCTACCAGGAAAGGCTTCATTGTTTGCATTGTTCATCATTCTAGCTAGCACCCAATACTGTTACTTTACTGGCATATAGTAACTACCAATAAACACATGATAAAAAAAATGAATGATAAAAAATATAACATTGGAAAAAGTGAAATATTAAATTATTGGACAAGAATTATTGGACAAAAAAGTTTATCTGAAACAAAAACACTTTCTAATAGAAAATCAACAAGCTTTATGTCAATAATTCCTATTACTTTCTGATGAATTAATTTGACTTGCATGAAAAGCTCCACAGTGACATGAAATGAGCATACATTCTTTAAGTAGATCAGGGTGTAAGTCTTGTGATAGTCTCTATTTCTGTAATCTTAAGCTAATTATTTAATATATCTGAGTTCCATTTTCTTAATTTCTAAAATTTAAACCTCAATGTGGTATGAGTAGCATATTAACTAAAAAACATTAAATTAACAGGTAAATATTACCCCAAAATGTAAACACTGTTGCAGTATTAAAAAAAAAAGCAGTGTCTGATCAGAATTTCATGACTTGCATTCATCTTATTTCTATTTATAATGAGAAAATGAAATTTCTAAATGTTGTTTTCTCCTTAAAAAATCATGAGTGATTGCCATCATTTCTCTTTTGTGAAAACACCATGTTATTTTCATTGATTTTGCATTTAAAGTCATTTTAAAGTAATTTTACAGGTAGAGATATGAGAGTTTGTGATTTTGTAGTGCTAACAGAATTTCTGTATAAGCCAAATCTACTCAGTGGAGAATGGCAGGTTCCAAATATAAGCGATTTATATTTTTCTCTGAATAAAATAGAAAATACATTGGTAAATGCCCTCTCAAGGAAAAACAGATGGTAGAAGCACCTCGACTGAATAGAACAAAAATTTATTTATGTCCTACAACACGTAAAATGACTTCATGCTACAAATAGATCCTGATGAAGTATTTGCTTTCTGCTCAGGGGAGAGACAGAGTCTGGGGGTAAGCAAATTCAAAGTGAAGTAAAATATAACAAGGAAGGAATAAGATAAGTGCCAAAGGGAAGTATAATTAAACATGTCATAGGTTACAGCTTGAGCTTGAGTATGAGTGGTATTCTGAAATTCTAGATTATGTGGCATTTTAGTTTATCTTTAAAAAATTGAAAAACTTTTTGTGGTTTAAGGTTAGGCTGCGAGGAGAGATGCTTAAATGGAGAAATGGCATTTTAGATAGAGGTGAAGCAAGACTAAAATGAAAGATTCTGATCATATTTTGATAATCAGTCATTTAAATGTCTTGAAGTATAGGAAACTAGTAAGACTTTAGTAAAGATGAGGTAAAAAAAGGTTGGGGTTATATTATGAAAAATTAAGAAAGGGAGATCTTTAAGCTTTTTGAATTGGGAAGTAATAAAAAAATAAGAGCTGAATTTTAGAGAATTTAATTGGCTATTGTCAAGAGGATAAATTAAATGGGCCAGAGTACGCCAGGCAAGACATAATAAAGTTTTCCTCTGGGATACTAGCACTGAAAACCAACAGTGTAGGTGCAAGAGACATGACAGAGAGCGAAACTACAACTGTTGGCCATAGACTGATTTTCAAGGTGAGGGAGGAGAAGGTGTCAAAGATAATTATAAGGTTTCCACAGAGAAGGATGATAATAGTTAAGTGGAAATGAAACTTGTCAAGAAGATGATTTGCCTTTGGGCTGTTTGGATTAGAGCTTAGATAAATTGAAATGCCACAAAGTATAGAAATCATGATTTGGACCTATGTTGTAAGAGTCAAAAGTTACCTGAGTCTTCCCTAGGTTAGTAGTTTTTTTTTTTTTTTTTAAATGTGTAGGTAGAAATTAACACTCTCAGAAAACAATTCTGAGTAATTTAACAGCCATAAGATTCCCTGCTAATCCTAAACCACCAAGAATCCTACTGATTGACCAAGTTCAAATCAAATCAATTCAGACTGAAAGCAGGAAGACTGTACACTGGAATGCATTGCAAGATGACAGAAATACCCATTCTATTTAAATCTTCTTAATCCTTTGTTTCTTATACTATTCCACCAAGTTTCAAATAAATTTTAGAATGTTACCACTGCCTGTGCTTGTATTCAGATGTAATCATAGAAAATTATTGTTTGACAGAAGAAATCTAAAACATTTTGATCTAATAATTTTAGTCTTGCCCATCAATGACTGAGCTCCCTGTTTTAAACCATGGTGATGGTCATGGTGTTATTGCCTTTTATAATAAAAGGTGTGTTATAGATAAATTGTTATAAAACCAAGAAAAAATGTAAAAGACTCAGGACTATTTAAATAGTCTCTTCACTGTAGAGATAAATATACACAAATATATGTAGTTTCCTCACAGCAAATACAAGTTAGTTAAAAATATTGAGTCTATTAGGAAGCTATTCTTGTGCAAGCAACATGGAAAGATTTGGAATCTCATTATATTAACTAAAGGAAGTAAAAAAAAAGTCTGCAGGTGGATTGCTGCTTTCATCTAAGATAATTGAAAACCCAGAAACATAACATTAAATATTTATTCATTTAAAATATATCCACGGTTGGTTGACTTAGGGAAATCCAGGGGATGCAGAAAAAGATTCTTCTTTCCAAGCAGCAATGCTCTCAGCATTCACCAAGACATTCTTCTGATTACATGCATTTTATCTTCCCCTAAGCTAAAGGATATTTTATCCTGTGGGGTTAATTAAAATTTAAAGTTTCCCTTTCCATTGCCCATTTTTTTCTACCATCATCCTTTCCAGATCATGTGTATATTTCAGTTTTCATTTGTGCCCTTTTTTTCTACTCCCCTAGAATTCTGTATTAATTAAAAGCTTATAACATATAGAGTCTATCTTCTTCATAAAGGTTCTGTGCTTCCCTCTATATGTCATATCCTGGCACTTTCATCAGTTAACAGTGATTAAAATTACAGAAGGAATCAATGTTTTTAACCACCCTTCCAATGACTTGGACAGCTGTCATTCAGATGATTGGTGATACTCGTTAAGGCTGTTAGGCAAGTATATCCTACACAACACAGGGCATGAAATAATTAAATAGCAAGTTTAACATAGAACATGTCAGGGCAATTACATTCTGTCCAAAGGCAATTTTGTATTAATATTAAGAAAACATTCAGGAATTTATCATGACCATTTTTTAAGATAATAAAAATAGTTTATTTTCTGCCTTTAACACTTTAGCACAGAAGTTTAGGACACTCAGATTAGACGTGCACACACACTAGTTAATTTAGAAATAGAAAGTAAATAGCAATAGACATCCTATAGAATACACTGGAGGAAGGAACTTTATTGACAATAAAATTGATAAAAATAGTACTTAAAATAAACTTTGATAATAAAGTGCATAAGAAAAACATAAGAGTAAGAATGCTAATATATGGACACATGTTTCCATGTAAACCGTCAGTGGCCAGGGACAACACAGGGCAAGAATAATATCCAGAATACAAAATAATCCAAGAATTCTATATAAAAATAAAGAAGAAAAATGTCAGTCACAAGCAGGGCTCTTCAGAGAAGGCCTCCCCACTGATATCATCAGAACAGTACTGTACGATTGTTCTGTGAGGATGAGGTTATGAGTGCTGAAAAATAAGATGCGGAAAGATTTCATCATAACATGAAAAAAGGAAAACACCTTTATGCCTTGTCTTAACTATCTGGACTGAACGGCCCCTGTCAGCCTAATGCAGTCAAGATTTTTGAGTTAAATAATAGGTAAATTACATTCAACACAACTCAGAATTGTTTGAAAATAGACATATTTCAAGTGTGAATTACAAGAAAACCTAGGTCCATGATGCTCAAAATATTAATTTTAAAAAAATAAGAGCATTAAAAATTATATAAACTGTACTTATAAACCTAAAATAACAGATAGCTTAAAGATCAGAAATAAAAGCTAAATATAAACTTATTTTCTTTAACCAACTATAATTATTTTGTTACATTTTAAGCTGCACGTTTTCAAATATTTGATTATTTATGATTTTTTTTAACACTTACAGCACCTGGTATTCCTAGGTCGTCTCCCATCCAAGTACTAACCAGGCCTGACCCTGCTTATCTTCCAAGAAAGTTCAGACACATTCAGGGTAGGATGGCTGTAGACTGATTATTTAGTTTTTATTTAGTTCCCTCCATTAGATATTTCTCACAGTTTCTTTAATCATCATTTTAAGCATGTGTTCACCTTCTACTTGGAATGCTGTAGTATCTCCCAAACACATTTTTGTTACTGGGCCTGAATGCCATATCCATTTGTAAGTTTTTCCTAGCAAGCTCATCTATCTACTCATCAACAGCATCTCAAATATTTTGTTAAACACTGTTGGAGAAAATAAATAATCAAATCTATGTAGATCTTTTTGGGTATTGATTTACCATTTACACTCTCCTCCTCAGCTAAATAATTGTCCTTTTAATTAAATTCTTAAAAGATAATCCCATTTCCCTCCAACTATTCCCAAGTTGCTACTTATCGACTATTCATTCCTTCCTTCTTTCGATAAATGTTTGAGCATTTGCTATATTTTTAAAATTTTCTAAATGTAAGTGATACAAAGATGACTGCAATACAATGCCTTTCCTCAAAGAGTTCATAACTAAATATAAAACATCCAGATTTTGCACAATGCAAATATTGAACCACACCCTTTATGAAACTAGTAGTTATGAAACATGTAAATTTAATCCAGATGACATTAGCCAAATAGAGTAAGATAAATGGGGAGGTAGAAATGGAAATCAAAACTTGGCCAGATCATTGAAGATATGAATATGTGTTTTGTTAAATGAGAAAAGTGAACAGTCAGCTATACTTTGAAAGATGAGGTAATTCAAACTACAATGAGAGATTTCATTGGAGAACCTATTGGAATCAGAGGGAACACTTTCCGCATAAATGTAGGAAAGGGGCAAAGACAGTGGTGGTTCTGAAAATAGCAGTGGTCCATTAGCCCAACACAGAGCTAAAGCTTAAGTAGGGAGTTTTTGGTTTATTGTTTTCAAACTTAACTCAATAATTCTATCGGGAGCAAAAAACTTTTTAAAAATGTTATCATTTCTGTGAGCTGCATTACAGGTACAGATCTCAGAAGTTAAAACATTACTCACCTAATCCCTGCACTATGCAACCTCCTGTCTTCTTGAAAGCATTTCAAAAAAGAAATAAAAGAAATAAAAGAAATGAGCTTTCCTGACAGCTCAGTTTCTTAAGTTCACCTCATTTTAATTCACAAATGGGAAGTCTGTGAAACACCATACACATGTGGAGAAAAAAAGAAATCAGAAAAGCACATATTTCCCTAAATAGCTGCCAGTCAGACATTTCTCTTTGGAATAGCTGTAGATAATTCTCTGTGGTGAAAACAATCTTTTCTTGGGCTAATAAATCCAGAAAATAACAAAATGGAAGTGGGAAAATTACTTATTAACTACTATTAGAAAAACAAAGCTTTTGGTTTTATCATTGACAAAAGTACCAATAAAACAGATTAGTATCTGAAAATTTCCTGCTTCAGTGCTATTTTAAATTCATACAACAAAACTCTAATTAAAAAATAAATTATTGGAATAAAAAAAAAGAAAATAAGTTATAATTACTAATTCAAATAAAATTAACTGAAAAAATATACAGAATTAAAGTCTTATCATTATTAAATATTTTAAAATCTCAACCTGTACAGCATGATATATGCCAATGTAAGAAATGCCCAAACCTGTAGAGAATCTTAACAAGTATATTTGAGCCAAACTGACAACCATTGCCAGGAAGCAAATTCTCAACAGTTTAAGAAAATGCTAAGAGAATGGCAGTTCTGTAGTTTATTTTACACATTAGAATCAAAGGAGAAGAGATAAGGACGGTTACATTAAATCCACTGGTGGTAGGTAGATTAGGAGGTGGGAGAGGGCAAAGCCAGGGAAATCTCTGGAATTGGATAAAAAAGTAAAACAAAGGGTTCTGTGGTCCCCTGCTCTGGTGGGTTGTGCCATGAGGGGTCTGGAAAAGGGGATTACTCTGACACTTCAAGGGCATATTATTTTAGGTGCAAAAAGACAATAGACAGGCTTACTTATGGTGAAGATTGATCTTGGTCAAGAAAACTAGAAGCTCAAGTGCAACTACCAGCCATGATCAGCTTTTAGTTAGGAATTTTTATGTTTATACCATCCTTTGTGGTTACTTTCAGTCTCTGGGTTTGTAGGGCCTGCCATGCTGGCCTCCCTGAGCTTGTCAGATTTAGTTGTGGCCCCTTTTATGTCCACATATAGAATACCTGTTCATTTTAAATCACATAAACCTTATTTATCTTTTTATTTTATAAATATAGATATATGCAAAAAATATGCTTTAATAGAAGCACTTTTGGTAGTTTATGGACAAATAATTTGTTTTTATACTTTTCATCATATATATAAATAAATGGCCTATTTCTTTGAGATTGAACAACTTCTTGCTTTGGAAGAATACTTTTCCTCTGAAGAGATCTCAGTGTATACCCAAACATTTCAACTTATTACCAGAGTTATTACATTGCTATAATAATAAAATGAGAGAAAATGCAAAGGAACAACTTAATACAAGTGTTCATTCAACTATTGGGCTTTCTTAAATTGGAACTTGATTTACCAGTCCTCATCAGCAATGTGCACTAAACTCTTGAAAAAATGAAACTAAAAACAAAACAAAAATATATATGATATTGGCCATGGTCTCAGTTGACCTCTTTATTTAGGACTGAACAAACAATTATAAATGACATTGGAAAATAGTTTCTAATAATTTGGTAAATCTATTTAAGTAAACAGAAGAGGACAAAGTCAAATAAAGCATATACATACAGATGTATGTGTATGTGTTTTCCAGTATATGAATAAATATGTGTGTAGGTGTGGTGAGTGTAAAGAGTGAAGATTAGTTTTTGAGAGCTTAAAGAAAATGTGTTCATACATGAAAATATTACTAGTGAACTATTATTCTCTTTTTGAACAATGTTTTGTTTCTGACTATAAATTTCACGTTTTAAGTGCAATTTCACAGTGAAGTTAAATTATCTTGGCTCCTACAAATAAATTTATTCACTTGACAAACATTTACTGAGCACCTATGACAGGCAGATACTGTGGAGGATTGCGCATATAGTTTTTATAATGTGAAAACTCTTACCTTATTACTACAATTCTTTTTGATCATTGCTAGTGCAAACACGATTCCCATTTATACAATGATGTTTGTATTTCTATACAAAAACTGTATATAAATCATATCCCATCTTTTTTATTTGTAAGACCAAGATAGAAACAAGTTTCTTTATGAAAACATGCTCTCCTCACGTTCTCAATTCTCTACTAACCTTTAATACTCAAATATTTGGTTTAGTGATTTGTTTTTTGAATAGGATCAGGATTTCTCTACACTGAATAATGGCAATAGATATGGAGATTTTTAAAAAGGAAGTGCCACAGGAACAAAGGGATAAAGAGGCAAAGAACAGAGGAATTTTAGGGCAGGGTAACTGTTCTGTATAAAACTGTAATAGCAGATACATGTCATTATATATTTGTCAAAACCTACAGAATGTACAACACAGTGAGTGAGCCTTAATGTAAATTACAGATTTGAAACCATAGGGATAGCTGTGTAAAAAAAAAAAATTCCCAGAGCAGTTACAAAACTGATAACATCAACATCATAATCTCTGGGGATGGTGCCCAAGTTGGTGGATTTACTTCAAAGTTCTCGAAATGATTTGAATCTTAAGCTGAGGTTAGGAATCATTGATAATAAGTAAATAATGCCATGTTTAAAGACATCTGAAGCACTGCAGTGGGTAAACCTTATGGCAATGTAAAAGAACATTATGTACTTATTTATGTCTCAGTGGGGAAATATGAGGGACCATTTCTTCATCCTTTGCACTTGAGAGGGTCCTAGTAATTAAACGTAATAAAATGGTAATACTTTCCTTTTAAATTTAAATGACAAACTGAAATTTAAGTTTCTCAATTAGATTGCTCAATTACATTTTTAAAAGCATCTCTGATAGCTCAAATGAGACCACTGATATAGAAAAAGGAACCCTCATACACTGCTGGTGGGACTGCAAATTGATACTGCCACTGTGGAAAATAGTATGGAGGTTCCTCAAAAAGCTAAGAATTGATCTACAATGATCCAGCAATCCCTCTACTGGGTATTTACACCAAAGACTTGAAAACCCATATTCGAAAAGATATTTGCACACCAATGTTCATAGCAGCATTTTTCATAGAGGCCAAGATATGGAAGCAACCAAAGTATCCTACGATAGATGATTGGCTAAAGAAGCTGTGGTACATGTATACAATGGAATATTACTCAGCCATAAGAAGAGATGAAATACTGCCATTTGCAACAACATGGATGGACCTCAAGATAATCATGCTAAGCAAAATAAGCCAGACAGGAAAAGTTGAAAATCACAAGATATCACTTATATGTGGGATATAAACCTAAAAGCAACAACTGAACAGGACAAACATGCAAAGACCCATGGACCTAAACTATAGACTAGTGGTTACTATAGGGTAGGAGGTGTAGAGGGGAGGGAGGAGGTAGATGGGGTAAAGGGGGTCAAATATGTGGTGAGAGAAAGAAATCTAATAATGGGAGGTGAATACAAAGAGTGTGTGTGTGTGTGTGTGTATACATATATACACAAAAATAATATATATATATGTTAATAAATTTCAAAAAATTAATAGCACTAAAAAAAGAAATGACAACAATAAAATTCAGGAAGCTACCACAGTAAAATTCAGGAAAATGATGTGTGAGCAAAGTAAATTGCTATCTTAAACTGGTTAAGACTTGACCTAGGATGCAGTTCTTTGTAATTCAAAAAATAGTAAGCTAATTATTTTATGCGTTTGTAGAATTCTCCCTTATATCATTTTTTCTTCACTCAGGAAAGTGTCTCTTTCAGAAAAGCATTCTTAAGAGCATATATATTCTCAACACCAAGTTTTCTGAATATTCTTTAAAAGAAAAAAATTATACTGTTCTCAAGTACACTACAGTTCAAGCTTTTTTACTTTTCATTCTTTTCTTCCCTCTCTTTGATAGAAGATTTTATTCAATTACCTCCTACTGAATGTGTATTTTTGTTTTTTGCAATACTAGAACATTTCTTTCGAATAAAAGAAGAGAGACATTTTTGGTATGGTCGTTGGGCTTTATTTTTAACTTATATTTTCTTACTTGCTTTGAGGCAGTACTAACAGCATAGCTATACCTTCAGCACATTTCATAAAACTACTAGTCTCATATTTGTAAACTTCCTGCCAAAATTTGTAAAGCAGGTGGAAGAATGCATTTATTTTTAACCAGGGAAAGAAGACATTATTTTGCTTGATAAATTATTCATCAATAAGTAAAAAAAAAAAAAAAAAAAAAACTATTTAGGATTTAATCTGTTAAAGGACAATGTATACAGCCCACAGTAATACTACTACAAAAAAAAACTGTTCATATTATTATTGTTATCACTATTAATATTATCATAGTTAGGATTTAAAACTCAAAATAGAATAAGAACCCACAATTTCAAAATGATAAATTACTGGCACTCACACAGAATATGTGAAGTTGCAGTGAATGCCTAAGTGCCACAGAGAGCTCTGATTTACAGTGCCCATTTCCATAACTGAAGAAACACTTATCTCCTGTGGGTGGGATCTTACTGGTTCCTTCTGCATTAGAGGAGATTAGAACAACATGTTCCTCTAGGCAAGCTGAAGACATTAACTCACTGAGGAAAAATATGTTTATAAAGAAAACATACTTAGAGAGCTACACTCTTGGGAATGAAGAAAGGAGATGGGGGGAAGGGGTAGAGACAGGATAGAAGTGATATGATAAAGAGAAACAGGAATGAGTAATGAGAGGAGAAGAGAAATGTAAATAGAGCCCAAAAAAAGGAGACAGAGGAGGAGATGCAAAGGTGAGACTGTGTGGGGAGAAAATGGTAGAGAAAGGTGAAAGGGGTGAAAGAGAGAGATAAGAGGGTGTAAAGACAAGGTAATTAAAAGACCATATGTTATATGGAAATATTAGCATCAAAAATGCGAGACATGATGGTAAGACATGACTTTGCAAATTCTTTGGCCCAATTCGAATCCTTTGCCTCCATTACGATGTTGCTATAGTTTGTAGCTTGTATTGGATTCAGGAAAATCAGGAAAACTTATTTTGTTTTAAACTCAAGAAGATCCCATAACCACTAGTATGAATGCTGTTATACATGAGCCAATACAAAGAAAGGTATTAAGCTAAGCTTTCATGCATGACTCTATAAGAAAATTTAAAGAAATAACATTTTTTGGTTCATTAAAGTCACTTATTGATTATATAATATTGATTTCATATACATATACATTAACATATATTAAAGAAAGATTATGATTTATTCAAATGTCATCTAACTCAAAAAGTATTCTTTTAAGGATTTGGAAGTCTGTGAAGAATACTAAATATACTATTTATAACATTAAATATGAGTTCCAAAACATTGGTAAAGGAATTCTTTCTTTGAGCCAATATATTTCTTCCTTCTGTTATTTATAAATGTTTAAACACTTTGAATATTCCTCAGAAAGCTTGGCACATGAAATGGAAACTCAAGTTCCATTGGTGGGTATGACTGCAGATGTTGAATTGCTGCTGCTTAGGATCACTTTTATATCTTGGGCCACCTATTCCTTGTTGTCCATATACTGAAGCAAATGATGCATTTGGAGAGATGTGTGCTTTATTTTTTTCACTGTCTGATGGAAAAGAATTGTGTCAGGTGTGAGTGAAAGTGAACTGTTGACTCAGGAGAGGCCTCCTGTGAATGAAAACTGTTGGTACTGACAAAGGCTGAGACCCAGGCCCACTGGAGAACTGGGGAGGCTCATGGGCTCAGTGGGGAGCCATTGGAGAGCTGAAACTGAGCAGTCCCGTATGGTAAATGTGGGCACTAAGGGTATGTCTAAGAAGCAGCAGCTACCACATAGAAAGGGTAAAAAATCTATAAGCAATAAATCTAGACATGGAAGGTAAGTCATGGAATAGAGATTAGGTATCTGAACACAGGAAGAAAAAGAGAATGCATTTGTGAGGAAAGCAAGATGTGTACATAGTAGAGTCTCAGTCCTTACTCTGTTTTACTAGCTGGATTACCTTTGGCATTCTTTCTCTAAATTTCATCATCCATTAAATAAAAATAAAAGCTAATGGGATCATTGGAAGGATTTAATTGGGTAACACTTGTGAAGTTGCTCTACAAACTGATAAGCTCTATATGGATGGCATTTATTTTTAGGTAAATGCAAATTTCTTCATGGAGATGAAAGAATTTATGCCAAAAAGCTAACTTTATCTGAAATGTTTCTGAGGTGTAGCTAATTTTTTAATTAAGCATTTATTTTGAGATAACTATGCATTCATATGCAGTAGTGAAAAATGATGCAGAAAAATCTCACATACTCTTTACCTAGTTTCTCCCTAGTGTAACATGTTTCAAAATTATAGTATGACATAACAACCTATATATTGGCAATGATACATCCAAGATGCCAAACATGTCCATCACAAGATTTCTTTGTGTTGCCCTTTTAAAGTCACATCTATCTCCTTCCTCCTACACACCACACCCCTATTCCTGACCCCGAGCAATTATTAACCTGCTTTCTGTTCTTTCGATTTGTCATCTAAAGAACATTATATAAATGGAATGATGAGGTTGCCTTTTTCCATTCAGCATTTTGTATAAGAAAAACTCCCATTCATTGACAGTGGGAATGCAAAATGGTCCAGCTTATTTGTAATACAGCTGCTGACAGGAAAAGTGGGGCTCTGACTCAGCACCAGCACCTCATTGCCTTCTAAGGGAGTATAGGATCAGTTCCCTGATGGGCTCTGTGGACAGGAGGGGTAGCTGTACGGAGGCCTGACTCACACACTACTGTTATTGCTGTATGCTTGGCATCCACTTTCCCTTCTGAAACCAGAGAAGGGGAGGGGGCAGTGGTGTGTCCATTAGCTCCGCCTTCTACTACTTCATGTGGCCTCTTGATTCAAGTGGGGATTGAGGTCCCTGTTGACACAAGGGATGGGGGAGCAAAGTGTCAACGACCCTTCCTCAGTCACCTCATTCTGCCTCATTGATGTAGAACAGGAATGGGGGCTCGGCTCCCTGTTGGGCTCTGCTGACCAGAGCGGATGAGGAATAGGAAAGCTGATGAGCTCTGGTTCAGACCACTTTATTAATTCTGGAACAGCTGGGTTAGTATGGAAGTTCACACAATGGGCCACCCTGACAACACAGGTGGGGGTTGTGGAGTGCTTACTAACTCTGACTTGTACCGCCTCCTTCAGTCTTAGTGATGTCAGAACTGGTAGAGGTCCCGCTCACCACTGGTCCCCCACAGAGGCGGGATGTGTGAAGCCTACTGGTGAGTAACCTCACCTCTCACCCTCTCATTAAGTCTCATTGCTGCTGGGTGGTTGTGGAGGCTAGGATGCTGCTGAACCCACTGAAACTATTCTAATGGGGGAATTAGAGAACTGCTTTGCTCTAACTAGGTGGGGAATAATAAACCAGCTCCCAGCTGTGTCCAGTTGATCAGCTGGAGTATGAGAGGAACACCAACTGCTCCCATGGGGTACAGTAAGAATGGGAGATTGACTCTGCACCCATGCCCATGGAAACCATGGTGTGTGTGTGTGTGTGTGTGTGTGTACACACACACATTTTACGTTTGTGTTTAGCTGGAGTAGGGCAGGTAATGCGAAAGGTTTTCTGTTGTTGGGCTATTCTTTTCCTGGTTCTTTAGCTAAGGAGGATTGGCTTTGCTTTGAACTTTTTTCTTTTTGTGCCTACTGGCGGTTTCAGATTGTAGGCTTTGATGGTGCCCTGTTCCAGATAGAGGGTAGGCAATAAAGACACTCCGAACTCATCAGCTGTCATTCAGCAAGTCTCGAGGTTCTGAGGCTTTCTGCTTTTCAGTGTCTTGCTGGGTTTTTGTGTTATGTCAAGGGACTTTTAGTTGTAAGAGTCAGTATCTGGGAGTAATGGGACTACTGTATCTTGATAGAAATGGAGATTTGCTTTTAAGAACAAATGTTTCAACTCCTTTTCCTGTATAGAGCAGTTTATAATCTACACACAATATTCTCAATTCCAGGTGAAATCTGTATTAAGAGTTTATAGGAGCATTTTTTGATTCTCTAATCCTCTTGCTTATTTCTCACTGCTGTTGGCTTTAATGGTCAGTCTTTGGCTGTTGCTTATAATATACTTTAAGAGTTATGTTCATTCCCTTTTGATCTTTGGATGTTAAATAGCTTTTGGAATATCTTCTTCATATGACACCAAAGCTTTCCTAATAGTTGAAACCTGGGATTTTTTTTCAGATTCTTTCATTTTCAGCTATAGATTTATAATACTGTTTTGTCGTCACCTTGCCTATGCTTATTGCTTTCTTATATGGATTCACCTTAAATTAGTACAGTTGAGTGTTAAAATGGAAATATAAAGATAAAATGTGCTTCATATTCTTTATTTTAAAAATCCTACCAATATATTTATCATTCTCCTATTTCTAACAAGTAAATTTATTTTAAAATAGATGAAAAAATATAACATCTAGTATAGAAATTTCACAAGATATTTTTCTAAATAAATGAGTAATTGATTCATGAAGTGGATGGCTACAGTTTCTATGCCTGGTCTTAATTTTTGCAAAGAAAATTGTTGAAATCAGATTTTACCACAGATGTCATAGCCAAGAGTACACAAAAGGAATATGACTAGATAACTTCTAAAAATATTTGCTTCCACGGCACAATGAAGGCCAATATTTCTCTAGTATTATAGAATAGAATTAAAATTATTGTAGAAGGCTGTTTCAAATCTTGTCCCTGGCCCTTTAAGATAATCCCCCTATAGGACTTTTCCATTTCACCCTGTAGCTAACACCTGGCCTAGCCCCTGGCCTAGCCAGCAGCTGCAAGGGACAATAAGAAAAGGTTGCCCAACAATGCCAGTAACAGTAATTAAAGAAAAATGTTAACGGGGAAAATAGCTCACCCACGTTCCGCTTGGCTTATACATGTAACTACAATGACGCACCTGAGTCCCACCGATCAGGAAAAAGGTCACGTAACCACCCCCCGAGAGGGTATAAAATTCAGGGGAGAGGGAGTCTCGGGGCTCTCGCCCTTGGTGGGGGCCTGGGTTCGAATCCGTAAATAAAGAGCATGCTGTAACATCTTATCCGAAAATAAAGCACTTACTGTAACATCTTTTCTAGAGGTCTCTGTCCTTTGTGGGGGTCTCGAAATGCCGCACAACAATTATGAATGTGTTGTGTTCTCTAATGATTGATATTTTCTATTGGGCCTCACCAAAATATCATTTTTTTCTTCTAAGATAACCAAAACTATTGTCTTTAAGTGTACACCATACAATTGTTAACCATATCACCTTTTATTTTTCAAGCTTTACAGAAGAATGGTTATCTTTCAATTTTAGCAACTGCTAAACTTTTTTTTTTTTTTCTGTACTACACTGAGGAAAAGAGAGATTAAACTGTATAAAGGAATATTTCTTCTATCTCCTATGCCAGTGTTTCTTGAAACTGTATACAAATTAGAACCAACTGGGAATTATTAATGAATACTCAAGTATGGCTTCACTTCTACAGATTCTGCTCTAACAGTGGAGCCTTTGTGTGAGTGTCAGCAATGGCTTAACAGGGGCTTCTAGGAGTACCAGCTGATCTCTTGCACCTTGTAGGTGCTAGTTTACATCTGTAATTGTCTTCATAAAATGGAGATGAATTAGATAGAAAACTGGAATTTTAGGAAGTGGGTGCTATCAATAAGTATGAGTGAATTAATTATGTTATTGAAAGAACATAATTTTATCATAAATAAGAAAAAAAATTAAGTTTAATTTAAAAATCCAATTTTAGCACCATATGTGCCTACTGGCCATTGTAATTCGCTTTTAACTGTAAATAAAATGAACAGATTTTTTTCCCTCTCATTTACTTTTCTTCTTTTTTCTCCCTGAGATGTTAATTTAGAGGTTCTCCCATACTCTTTAGAGATTTTCTACATAGCATTGCTGAACAGGATGTAGTATAGCTTATAAGAGGTCTATTAAGGATCATAAGAGCTTACGTGTAAGTTAAATCTATGTAGTTGGGCCCAGTACTGAGGTGCTCATTTAATCTTGTTGTAGGTGAGTATTCTGGAAATCAGGATAGTTCCGGAACTTGGAATCAAACAAACATGACAACTATAAACTTGAATTCTTCCTCTGCATAACTGCTTAATCACACACAAATCTATTTGCTTCACTAGGGCTTAGCTCCTAATTTAGAAAATTAATGTAGTAACCCCCTCAGAGATGCTGTTTATATTAACCAATTAAGATGGCAAATTTCCTTGACCAGAGTAATTGATAAATGAATACTATGTAGTGGGACTGTTACTGTATCTTTTCTCTCTGAGAAATGGCCTCTGTGATGAATATTTACCAGAACTATTTTTTAAAAATTTCCCAACTTAATCAAATTATCAGTAAAGACTAGCAAGTATCTGTCATAGCCAAGCTTATACAGTGTGCATGAGGATACTCTTAAGTGATAGTGTATTAGCACCTTGTTCTCACTAGTTATTAATATAATATAATCAAAGATGGAATGTGCTCTATGTAATTAGCAATGAATTCATTATTTTTCTGGTGCTCCTATAACAAATTCCAGAAATCTAGTACCTTAAAGAAACCCAAATTTATTAGAGTTCTAGAAGTCAGAAGTCCAAAATATACCTCGCTGTGCCAAAATCAAAGTCAGCACGGTTGTGTTCCTTTCTGGAGGTTCTAGGAGAGAAATGTTTCTTTCCTTTCCTGCTTCTAGAAGCCACTGGTTTCCTTCACTTATAAGGACCCTTGTGATTACATTGGGCCTGCTTGGACAATTCAGAATAGTTACTTCCATCCCCTTAAGCTCAACTAATTAGCAGCCTTAATTCCATCTGTTACCTTGATTCCCCTTTGTTGCATAACCTAATATATTCACAGTTTCCAGGGATTAGGATCTTCAGCATCTTTGCCAGGGGCGGGGGTTGTGAAGGAAGGAGCAGGAGATATTCTGCTTACCATAAATGGTATGTGAGCAGAAGCACTGGGCTGGAAAGGAAGGTCCATGTAAAGAAGGAGAGGAAGATACATCAGAGGAAGTATTTGAGTTATCAAATTGTAAAGGTTTCTAAAAGACAAATGGAGGATTTTAGATTTTTTCTAGAAGACCATTAGAAATGTTTAGCTGAAGAGAGAAATGGTCAAAGAAAGCAGAGCAAGAAGATGAAGGAAAAAGCACTGTGCAAGTGAAATAAGCAAAGTAGACAAGATGCAAAAGACTAGTTATAGGCTCTGGCTGTGGTTAAGGTGTCAGATAGTGATGACTTGAGCCAGAGTAATGGAAGCAAGAATCACTGATAAAGTCTGACAGATAAGATGTGGAAATATGGCTCTGATATTGCAAACTTGGGAGAAAAAAATTGTTGGCACCATTTATGAAAGTAGAAAAATTATTTTGTAATGAGGAAAGTCATTAGAAGCAAGAATTTTTAACAGAAAACATGAAAGGTGAGTAGAAATGTCTCAAAACCTGTTATAAAATATTCCATGATCAGCTAAGTATTTTTTTAAATTGACTTTGTAAAAATAAAGTTTGATATCCACAGAAAAACTAAGGAAAAGGTACAGAGATTTCTCATATACTCCCTGTTCCACACATTATCAACATCCCCCATCAGAGTGGTCCATTGGTTACAACTGAGGAACATCATAATCACCCAAAGTCCATAGTTGACATTATTTTTCACCCTTGGTGTTGTACATTCTATGAATCTGGACATATGTATGATATATACTCATCATTATGATATCATAGATAGTATTTTTACTGCTCTAAATATTCTCTGTGTTCTGCCTATTCACCCCTTCACCCCACCCCTGCAGCTCTTGGTAACTATTGATCTTTTTACTGTCTTCATAATTTTGCCTTTTGCAGAATATCATGTGGTTGGGATCATATAGTAATAGGCATTTAAGTTTCCTCCCAGTCTTCTCATGGCTTGATAGCTCATTTCTTTTTAGTTCTAAGTAATATTCAGTGTCTGGATGAACTACCACTTATCTATTCATGTACTGAAGGATATCCTGGTTGCTTCCAAGTTTTGGCAATTAAATAAAGCTTTAGTTTAATTTGGCATTTTTTAAAAGCTGCCATAAACATCTGTGTACAGGTTTTAGTGTAGACGTCAGTTTTCAACTCTTTCAATAAATACCCAGGAGCGCCATTGCTGGATCATAAGGTAAGAGTATGTTTAGAAGCCTCTAAACTATCTTCCAAAGTGGCTGTACTATTTTGCCTTCCCACCAGCAACATATAAGAATTCCTGTTGCACCACATTCTTACAGCATTTTGTTTTGTCAGTGTTTATATTTTGGCTGTTCTGATAGGTATGTAATGATATCCTTGTTTTACTTTGCATTTCCCTGAAGACATATGATGTGGAACATCTTTTTGTAAGTTTAGTTGCTATCTATGTATCTTCTTTGGTAAGATGTCTGTTAAGATGTTTGACCCAGTTTTTAATTGGGTAGTTTGTCTTCTTATTGTTGAGTTTTAAGAATTCTTTGTATGTTTTGGGTAAGAGTCTTTTTATCAGATATGTTTGAAAATATTTTTATCCAGTCTGTGGTTTGTCTTTTCATTTTCTTTTTGTATTTCACAGAGTAGTTTATTTTAATAAAGTCCAGTTTATCAATTATCACTTTCATTGATCCTGTCTATAGTATTTTATCTAAAAAGTCATCAACAGATCCAAGGTCATTTAGGATTTTTTCTATGTTATCTTCCAGGAGTTATATAGTTTTATGTTTTATATTTGTCTATGATCTATTTTGAGTTAAATTTTATGAAGGGTGTAAGGTCTTAATCTAGATTCATTTGTTTGCTGTCCAGTTATCAGCCTCATTTGTTGAAAAGAGTATCTTTATTCCATTGTATGGCCTTTGCTTCTTTGCCAAAGATCAGTTCATTATATTTACATGGATTTATTTCTGGAGACTCTGTTTTATTCTATTGATTTATTTATCTATTTTTTCTACCAATATCACCTCATAGATCAAAAGTAAGTCCTATCATCTGTGAACAAAAACAGTTTTATTTAGTTCTTCCTACTCAAGCTAAATACCTTTAATTCTTTTTTCTTGTCTTATTGTATTAGCTGGAACTTGCAGTATAATATTGAAAAAGAGTGATCTTAATTGAGAAAGCTTCATGTTTCTCACCATTAAGTATGACATTAGCAGTAGATATTTTATATTCTTTATCTTATTGAGGAAGTTCCCCTCCATTTCTAGTTTACTGAGAGTTATGATTTTTTTAAAATCATAAATGGGTGATATATTCTGTTGTATGCTTTTTCTGCATCTATTGATGTGAACATGTGACTTTTTCTTTAGCCTATTGATGTGATAGATTACATTAATTGATGTTGAACCAGCTTGTATACATGTGATAAATCCCACATGGTTTTGTGTCTATATTTTGGACTTGATTTGCTAATAATAGCACAGGATTTTTGCATCTATGTTCATGAGATATATTGGTCTATAGTTTTCTTTTCTTGTAATGTCTTTGTCTGGTTTCAGTATTAGGATAATGCTGGCATCATAGAATAAGTTAGAAAGTACTGCCTATGCTTCTATCTTTTGAAAGAGATCATAGAGAATTGTCATGTCTTCCTTAAATGTTTGGTAGAATTCACCAGTGAGCCATCTGGGCCTGGTCCTTTCTATTTTGGAAAGTTATTAATTATTGATTAAATTTCTAATTGACATAAGCCTATTCAGATTGTCCATTTCTCTTGTGCCTCCTTTTAATCTAGGTTATGAAATTTGTGAGCATAAAGTTGCTCGTAGTATTCATTTATTATCATTTTGAGATCAATACAAATCTGCACTGATGCTTTCTCTTTTTTTTGTTAGTTAGCCAGGCTAGAAATTTATCAATTTTATTCATCTTTACAAAGGATGAGTTTTATTTTCATTGATTTCTCTATTGATTTCCTATTTTCAATTTCATTGATTTCTGCTCTTATTTATTTTCTTTTGCTTACTTTGGATTTAATTTGCTCTTTTCATAGTTTCTTATAGTAGAAACTTAGACTATTGATTTAGATCTTTCTTCTTTTCTAATATACACATTCAATGCTATAAATTTTCCTTTTATTACTGCTTTGTTGCATTTCACAAAGTTTGATAGATTTTATTTTCATTGACTTTAAAATATTTTTTAAAATTTCCCTTGAGATTTAGTGTTAGACCTCTGTATTATTTCTCTAATAACAGCCCATGTGTTGTTTATAATCCACATATTTTAGCACAGTTTCTTTAAAAATAAAAAGAATGTTCTGGCATGTGTTTCTATGGTGCTTGCACATATTTCTATTTTACTAATATCAAAATTATTTCTAAAGTACTTATAATTCTCATCTGATACTGCCTAACCTTCATCCTTAGCCATCAGTTTCTCTTATTATCAGAAAGTAAAACATAGTAGTCATAGACAATCTAGCAGATGTATATTATTCTGGAGGAGTACTCAGAAGGCCTAAACCATCTTTTTTTTTAGAAAAAGTGACTTGTGAAAGTAGCATTAGGGAACACTCTAAGTTGAAGATAACTATAAAATAATACTGATGGCATCTTAAACTTTAGAGACAAAATCTCCTAGGATCTTATAACTCAAGGTGTAGTATATGGACCAACAACATCAGTATTAGATATGCACAGCTAGTTAAAAATGCACAATCTGGGACCTCATCTTGGATATTCTGAGTCAGTATACATTTTAATGAGATACCCAGGTAATTCATTTGTACATTAAAATTTGAGAAGCACTGGTCTTGGGCTAATAACTAAAACCAAAAATCCTTCCGGACCAAATAAACTTATATCTGAAATTGGTGAAGGTTATTATAGGCTTGGTAAGGAAGGAAGATGAGCAATAGTCACCCAGAACAATTTCTCCTTTAGAAGATACACTGATTGCTTGGCCTGAGCATTAGAAATTGTTTTAATGAGATAAGTAAGTAATTTCACATGTTTTAAAAAAAAAATATTTTTTAAATCTTACAAAATACCAAATTTTAATCAAATCAAAGGATTTCGCTTTTAGCTTTAGATAATGCTATTAAGAGGATAAAATATATATATTTTTTTATTTCCATACAAGGTACTTTTAACTATTATTTACTAGATCCCAATCATAGTTTTTCATTTGAGTGATCGATCAGATAAACCAGTAAATGATAATAAAATTAATAAATTTAGGAAATATGAAAGTTAGTCATTAAAATTTTAAAGATCTTGATTAAGCTCATTTGGGTTTGTCTTTTGCTTCTTTGTTAGAGAGGTACTAGTAATTGGTTTGTGAAGTCTGAGGTGTAAGTACTTTCTCAAAAATTAAATTTTAATTGAGAAATATCTTACTGGTAAGACTCATATTTGTCACTCATTTATTAGATATTCTTGAGAATTATCTGTTTTTAATAAATTAATTATATAATGCTTTTACACTTAGAAAACACAGTAGTTACTTATTTAGTACACATATAAAATAAAAAATTATTTAAAATACTTTTTATTTCTCACTGCAGCACATAGTTTATAACCTCCCAAACAAATAAAAGATGATAAAATATGGATACTCAAAACATAATTCCACAGGAAATCACACTCTTTAAGGATTTAATGTATACTGACAGAGAGTGATAAACAAAAATATTCTTTATGATATGATATGATTTCAATAATCTTGAGCATTCTTCAATTTTGTAAAAGATATTAAGGATACTTTCTTGAATAGAAGATTTTGTTGGGGTTTTATTGTCGCCAATCAAAAAACACTGAAGTGGAGAAATGCTTTGGATTAATGAGAAAGTGATATAATCAAACAACAAGGCATGAGATTTCTTCTGTGTGCACCATTAAAGATAAACATGCTGGTGATAAAAGGTATGTAAATAATAGACGATAAAGAGGAGATTAGAGTCAGATAAGAATTCTTCCACTACAATAATAAGTCTCTTCCCTCACCCGTCCTTGAGTATCTTACTTATATTTATATTTAACATTAACTTAACACCTGACCTTATGCAGTTCATTAGTGGTTTTGTAACAACAGATCAGACTTGTTAAAAACTTGTTGGAGCATCTTAAAATAAATGTGCTATTAAGAATACACTGTTAAGAATATGTCCAGATATGACAAAAGAGATAGAGGTATCTGAATGTTCAACACACAGAGTCAAAGTCTGAACATTTCAAAACCACCCTTCAGCATTTAAAAGAAGCCACAGAGTCCCTACACAGGCACATCCTGAGCTCTTTATCCTTTAGGAAGTGCTGACCCTAAGGCTCTTAGAGAATTCTGTTTTGATATAATCGGTTCTGGTTGACATGTCCTTAGATACCATGCCATGATCCAACTGCACACAATGCTTTCCATTCCAGCTGATTAGTCTTTGCCAACCTTTGTCACAACCCTGAATGCTTGATTTTGACCAAGAATAAGTTCAGTGCACTGAATGTCATTAGATCCCAGCTTCATACAGCTGCTATTCTCAGCCTGGGGAAAGAAAATATTTAGCCAATGCAGCTAAACCCTGGAAACCTGTCTCAATGATTACATTTTATATAGATGTGGTCAGATTGGGGACATTGATCATAAAAATATTACTAGTAAATTAATAAAAGTAAAGATATCTTTCATTCATGTTACAATTAGAGTTTACAAAGGGCTTTACAAATATGCAATATAAGTCAAGAAGGAAAAGTTAATTATCCTCACAATATAAACTTAGCTTATTTTGTGCTCTTTATCTTTCCTAAATTTTTTTCTTAGTTTCTGTTCTTAACTATTTCTCTAGCATTTAAAAAAATGCTTTGCTCAAGTTCTCATTTTGGGAATTCTTCCTGTCATCACTGTTAAGAAATTTTGCAAACCAGTGTTAACTGTAAGTGATGCAAATTACTAAAATGTGGCCAGTTCAAATGATAAAAGTTAAATGACTAACTAAAACAGTAAATATTATAAAATTTTATAACTAAATTTCATCATGAAGCTTTTAGAATAGTGCATGTACACAATATCTGCCTTAAAATATCATGAAAGTATAATCTTATTAACAAATTTAGTGTCTATGTACAAAAACCCATATTACAAAAAACGCGGATATAAAACTAAGTGCAATTATTGCACCTTCCCTCCAGCATGTATACAGTATTGTAGTAATTTCTAATCTGAGAACTCTTAGGCCCATGAAATCTTTTTATTTTACAAAAGATCTAATGGTTACACAAAATAAAATTTTATGGGAGTCATACATTTACTTGTTGTTGTCTTCATAGGATAATTAAAACATTAAAGCAGTACACACTTTCATAGTGATAATAAGTTCCAGGAACCATTATAAGTATTTTATATGTAGGAACATATTACTGGTAAATTAACAAAAGTGAAGATGTTATGTGAGTACAATTATTTTCCCTGTTATCACAGATGAGGAACACAGGCATAGAAAGGCTAAATAAACTGTCCATTATTACACAGCTAATAAGTTGCAGAGCAAAGACAGAAAACCAGTCTTCACTTGTAACATCTCTACTTTTTTTTTCATTTTTGGTTTTTCTTTTGCCTTGGCTGTATTTATGATTATTAGAATCTTCAAGTAACTTTTATCTGGGGTTGGGGGCGCAGATAATGGAAATTTATCTGGGGAAGCAGGGCAGATAATGGGAATTAAGCTGTTATTTATTGTGAATAAATTTTCTATATAGATATTTTTCCCCTAAATTTTAAAGTTCATAGAATAAAGAGTAAATAATAGAAGAGATTATTGGTGGTTTTTTAAAAAAAGGTTTTAAATCACTGGTTAATGTGAAGATGATGGGCTCACGTATTTTGGAGAAGCTATTATATTATTTGATTGTTGATATCCATTTTGATATAAAAACAATGGGTATCAGGGGAAAAATGGAGATTGTGGTTTTTTTCACCTCATAGAAATGGAATGGAGATGTCATTTTTGAGATCCTTAAAAATCACCATGGGCATAGTCCCTCTAACCACACGATTCTCAAGAGCTTGTGAGGTTCCATACTATGGAACTAGGAAATGGAGACTGCAGCCTTATTCTAAGAACCAGTCTTGTGCGGTTAATATTGAAGCTGGTAGGTAACAGTAGATTAGATTCATATCTTCTCATTTTCTCAACTTTTTCTTAAACTGTTCTCTAAGAGACATTTAATTCAAGCTCAGAGACCCAGATCATTGTCTTATCCTGTCTCAAAATTGACTATCACAAGTAAAGTATCAATTCTGAGTTTAAAATACCAAGATTCTAGGTCTAAATTATGAGAAGGGCTGACTTCCTTTAAGTCTGTGATTTTCTTTGAAATATTTCCTCTGGTAAGTTAACATTCAACTTCCTTGACCCTCCTCTCATACAGTCATGTAGGCATAATTTTATTAGCTGTACCTCGTCTTATACCCCATAAAACTCTTGCACACTTCACTTGCCTTCTGTTATCCCATTCAAATAGAACAATGTTCTTTCCTTATATAGACTCAATTTCCACATGGAGTTTTGTTACGACCTCCTGGAATGAGAAAATAGCCTTAACTGATTTATGTGCTCAGACTTTTTATGCTGCCAAGCATTATCCAGATGGTATCAGTGACAACAGTTTCATAAACTATAACTTTTAACAGTCTCCACTTTGAAATATGTAAGCAGTGTCTTCCAACGTGCACAAATTGTGAAAGATCCTTGCTCAATAAATATTCAATTATATTTAAGATTGATAGACTTGTTCACATATGAAGCAAAAGTATTTTGCTTGGAAAATTCAGAAATATATACAAAGTGGGAGTCATAAACAAACAAACAAATCAAACAAAAAAATTATGAGGTCTATTTATTTAAACAGAAGGAAAAGAGAAGGGAGAAGGAAGAAGGGAGGAAGGGAGGGAGAAAGGAAGGGAGGAAAAAAGGAAGAGAGATTATATATCAAAAAATTATTTGTAATGGCTAGCTAACATCTAGATGCATGCTTCATTAATAGAATGTTCCTGCCATATGAGATACATATTATAAAACTGTTGTACATGGTACAAATGTAGTTATTTAATTTGTTTTTGGGTATTTGAATACATACTTAATTAAATTTTTACATCTTCTGGCCTAAGAGAAATACTTATCTTTCCTGCTTCATCTGAATGTACTACAGGTTTACTATATATATTCACATCCCCTAAGGGAAGATATGAAACAACCTTCCCCCACACACTCATAAAGACCATTAAAATATAATAATAATAATTAATAATAATAACACAAGTTATTTGGACAAATTTGGTTCATGGCATGTTGGAACTATAGCTGATTCTATAAACACTGCCATGTCTTTATCTTTGATGAACATTTTTTTAAATCTTTTTTCTATTCAGGTAGCTACAAAGGAATAAGTGACATGACCTAGTTTGAGAAATTCTTACTTAAGGTCCAATTTCATTGACAGTGCAGATCGTTTCCTATGATATAAGGCCAAGAACAGTTGATAAAAGTTCTTAATATATGCATAACAATCATATTTGTAAATAATTATAGACACATACATACATATATAATGTTCAAGCTGGTGATTAATGGGTATTAAATGCTTAAAATTAAGTATCTTAACACCCTATCAAGACACACTGAATAAAATAATATGAATTTAAATCACACATTATGAGAATAAATGTTATTTTAATTTTCATTGAATGTATACCAAAACTTCACATATGCTCTCATGCAAATAGATTCTTGAGATTACATTATTGAACTGAAGGATACTTTACTTTT
The DNA here is from genome assembly GCA_030015415.1 of Cynopterus sphinx. Taxonomy (NCBI): domain Eukaryota; kingdom Metazoa; phylum Chordata; class Mammalia; order Chiroptera; family Pteropodidae; genus Cynopterus; species Cynopterus sphinx. Next base: position 56,959,562 of record CM057379.1, on the reverse strand, counting down.
GGCAAACACTTTCCATGCTAGCTGCAGAATACTATGCCATTACCTCTTTTCTACTCAGATTTTCCTGTTGCACATGGCAAAAAAATCTCAGAAATCCTAGTCCCAATAGCTTCTACTTGCCCTCCCAAGTATGATGCTCATTTGGTTGTTTGCTTTGCTAACAGTGTTAACCTTTTGGACATGAGTTGAATTCTAAACTGCTAGAGTCCAGTGATTGGTGCTTTGGCAGTTATTGAGAAGAATTTGCAAAGCCCATCCAGTGTTAACTGAATTGAATGTCCAGACCTTTTTAGTCATATCTGCATTTATGACAGAGAAAGCTGAGAAGTAACTGTCTTCTTGTGCATGTTTATACTTTTCTCATCTGAGTTCCTCTCTGCAATTCCTTCCCATCATGGGTCTCTTACCTGAGCAGTATCTTCTAGTAGATTATCCTCTTTTGCCTTTGCAAATTTATCACGGAAATCTGAAGCTGAAAATATCCTTGAAAATCAGAAGCTTTATCTTATTGTTCCTTTAAAACCTGAAGAAAAACAAAATAAAACAAAACTATGGTATCAAGGAGAAAAAGAACCCTTTTTACACTGACACTTGAAAGGGATTTACTGGAAGAAAGTGCTAACTTGTACTTCTCATGAAGTAAATCTATTTCACATTTTTAACTTGCCATTTATAGTAGTGTTGGGAAACACAGGAAGCAGGCCCTGGTGACCACCATTCTACACTGTTTTTACAAGTTTGGTTTTTTCAGACTCTACATATAAGTGATACCATACAGTATTTGAGTGTTGCCTCTGTCTTCTTATTTAACTTAGCATAATCCTTCTAAGTTTGTGCTGTCACAAGTGACAAGATTTTGTTCTTTATGGCTGAATAATACTCTATGACATGTATAATGGAATATTTGTGTGTATATATATATATGTGTGTATATATATATATGTGTGTGTGTGTATATATATATATATATATATATATATATATATATATATAATTTTATATATATATAAATTCATTCATCATTTACTCAGGTTGTTTCCATGTCTTGGTTATTGTGAATAATGCAGAAATGAGCATGAGGATGCATATGTCTTCAAGATATTGATTTCATTTCCTTCAGATATATATCCAGAAATGGGATTGCTAAAACATGTTGTAGTTCTAATTTTTTGAGGAACCTCCGTACCGTTTTCCATAGTGGCTGTACCAACATACATTGTACACTGGACAAGTGTTCCCTTTTCTTCATGTCCTCATTGACATTTATTATCTTTGTTATTTTTATATTACCCATCCTCACAGGTATGAAATGATATCTCATTATGGTTTTGGTTTGCATTTCTTTGATGAATTATAATGGTGAGCACCTTTTTATGTACATCTTCTTTGGAAAAATATATAAGGAACTCATACATCTCAATAAAAGAAAAATTATTTGGTTTAAAAAATGGACAAAGGATATGAATTGACTGATATTATTTTAATCTAAAAAATCATTGCCCTCTTGATGTCCAATACCTAAATATCAGCTCTCTCTTTCTCTCAAGTTCTAGTATTTCCTGCTTTCGCACTCTTCACTAAAGTGCTACCACCTCTTTAGTTTCTCTTCAACTGCTCTTTTCTTGCTAATGTCCCACACAGCCTATTGGTTGTGGGGTCATGACATCCTCGCTCAAGCTTAGCTATAATACTCAACATACTCTTAATATAAGGCTAAATAAGGAAAAACTCATATATTCTCGTCTACCAAACACTAGAAACAATAGCCATCCTCCATGGAGTCCTCCCTATTTTTTTTTTTCTGCTTCCCAGCTAATACCAGGCAATCTTTAGTTATATCTTTTCCAGTGAGAGTCAAGCATGAGTTTCTATACCTCCAAGCTCTTTGGATAGTTCTTTCAAGTCCTATTCCCATGTCTTAAGTTGAAAAGAACGACCTTCTTCCCAGGAAATGGGAGAAGTATAGCACTCCAAAATTTTTCTCAAGGAAATCCTCGTTCGTCAGTCCTCACCCATTAATTCACTAGCCTTCTCTTATATATAGGCTGGAAGTGACGATGAGTTAAGTGGTATAGAACCAATTTGGGCCACTTTTCAACAAGTTTTGCATAGATGGTCTAGCACCTCTGTAGAATGTGTGGATACTTAACACCCATTGTGCTCTGCTTTCAAGCCCAAGCCAGACATCTAAAACAGCAGGAAAAGTCTCACTTACTGCCTTGCTACAGTTATAAAAAGGCAGCTGAAGTGGGTATATATTTTCTATTAAGGGCAATGACTTCCTTAGAAAAAACTGGTGGTGAACACCAAGGTGACCAAATTTGAACTAGCTGCTTATTCATTACACTTATTCTTGATAACTTTCTTGTAATCAATTCATTAGCATTTATTATCTACATATATTTGGCAAGCAACAGAAGTTTTTCTGAATAACTTAATTAGTAGACCATCTTTGCTTTTGAAGAGGGATTATTTTAGAGACCTTTTACTCTGATATAATGCTTCTGAATTTATGTATGCCATTAAGAAGACAACAAAAGCATAGTTCTCAGTGCTTTTGAGACTACATTCTGAAGTAGCTAACAGCTATAGTCTTCAGTTTGGGTGAGATATGGATATACTATAAAGATACATAAAGAATTCACAAGTATGAAAAAAAGGAAATATTTAAAGTAATTTTCTGAACTTTGACTTGCTTATGTCTATGTAAACAAAATTCATCTTCCCAAGAAGAAACATGTAGTTGAGTTTCACTCCACTGCCTAACTTCCATTCATAATTTTCTTCTCCAACTTAGATCATATATCTTTTTTTCCATATTTTATCATTTTTTATTGGTGTAGAGGGTTATAAACTACAAAATGGCAAAACATAACAATGATTTTCAAAATATTGCTTTTGATTTAAAAAAAATGACTCTGATGAATAGACAACAAATAATAAATATTCTGTAGTTCAGTGGTTTCCAATTTGCATTCAATAAAAATTAAAAGAGCATATAACTGAGTTTCACCTGATAATGTTAATAAAACATTTTTTGATAATAGATCACTATGTAGTTTTAGGTATATGATTAAAAAAAAATTTAAAGGATTCAAAGACATTGCTGTAACTCCTTTAATTTATACTTATCTTTTAATTTATACTTTGAAGTTTCTCAAAGTTTACATTTATAAAGAGAAAAATAGAATAGAATTGATGTTAAATACTATCTCAGAAAAATAAGCTAATTATAAAAAGTCAACTGACTAGTATATGTATGTTATAAAATTTTCCTTTTACTGTTTAATAATTATTAAAAATAATATTTTATATTTACACATCTTAAAATATTTATCATATGTATTTATATTTAAATAGATTACATATATTGCATATATGTGTGCTGGTCCAAAAGGTTGTATTTATAAAGTTATTTATTGCAAAAAAATATCCATTAATAGGGAATTAGTTAAACAAACAATGGTATAGCCAAACACGTGAATACTATGCAACTATAAAAATAAAGTGAGAGCTGCTTAATAACTGACAGATGTGGTTTCCAGGACATATTGCTGTGTCGAGCTAAATAATGCACTCTCACCAAGGATATCCATATCCTATTCCTCAAAACTGTGGGAGTTACTGTGTATGGCAAAAGATAATTTGCAAATATAATTAAATTATGAATTTGCGATAGGGAGATTATCCTGAATTATCTAGCGGGCCCTAAATCTAATCTCAAGTATCTCTTTATAAAAGGCCACTAAAGGGAGATCTGATGATCTACGGGTGATGTGAAGATGGAAGCTAATGGAGTGGTTTGGCTATGAGCCAAGGAATGCCAATGCTTTTTCTAGAAGCTGAAAGAAATAGAGATTCTTCCTGGAAGGCTCCAAGAAGAATTAGCCCTGCAAGCACCTTGATTTTAGAGCTGAAAGACTGATTTTAGACTTCTAACCTTGAGAACTCAAAGGTAATACATTTATGTTTTTATATGCTACTAAATTTATGGTAATTTGTTACAATAGCAATAGGAAACTAATACCATTGTTAAAAGAAAAAAAATATCAGTACATTTTATATAGTATGCTCTCTCTTATGAAAGAAGAGATAAGGGCAGCACAAGAATGTATATATAATTTGCTTGTAAATGTCTAAAAAAACACTAGAATTATACAAAACCTAATAAAAGTTGTCAACTATAAAGGATGGTGTAGAAACAAGACTTTTCAATGTTTACCTTTTATATTACTTTTATTTTGAATCCACTGAAGGTATAGCCTATTCAAAAGAAAAATGACAGCAAATATATAAAATTTAAAGAGGAAAAAGGTGAGAAGTTGAAAATTTCGGTCCTTGAAAAAACTGCTTTTTCATGAAAATAAACACATAAACACATAAACAAAAATAATGAAAAAAATATAGTTTTATTTTTAAAAATTAGTATGTGAAATGCACCAGAGATTAAATCCTTTTTTTATATTTATGTTTTTAATTACAAGAACAGGAGAGGGAAATGGTCTGAAAATCACTGTTATATAGCAAGCACTAAATTCCAATAAATTTGTATTTATTTTCTTAGTAATTCTTTCACTTCTCTGCCTGTGATTTCCGGGACACATTGCTGTGTCACATAATATCACATACTTACATAAATAGAAATGGCAATGGCGGTTTTGTTAGTATTGTGCTTTGTTTTTCCTAATCGCTATATATGGTCAGCTGAGATGATCACTGAGAATACCCAGAATACTGTCAAAGATTTGTTACAGTACAGTTTTCTAACTATAGTTGGAGATATTTTCCATGAACTCATCTTTTTATACCTTATGGCAGACTGTATGTCAGCACATCTCAACTCCAGTCTACTTTCCTCACATCTCCATTTCCTGCCTATTGCTCAGACTTTTATTCTATTTTTTGTTTAGCCAAATGCTTTTTTGACTTCAAAGTGGATGCCCTCCTTATGTTGCCTTAAAATAAAACCCTACATCCAGACTTCAAGCTTTAATTTCTATATTAGTCAGCTATTGCTATAATAATGCTATATAACAAACCACTCATGAATTTAGTGTTATAAAGAATTAACTCACTTGTCTGTTGGGTGGGGGTCACTGGGTGTTTCTGGTTCTGCTAATAGGTCTGAAGATCAACTAGGGCAACTCTATCTCGTATGCCTTATTCTGGATCCCATTCTGTACCAAAAGAGTAAGATTTGTAGGCACACTGACCTAGATTTAATTTAATCTCATCAGTTAATAGTTATACAACCTTGCACAAAGCTCAATGAATCTGTACAATCTGTATAATAAGAATAAAAACTCCTTAACAGGACTGATTTCAAGTAAAATAAGGTATTTTGGCACCCATATCATCAGCAATTCTAATAGTGCATAAGAAAGGGGCTCAACAAATCACTGTTGAATTAATATATAAATGAAGCAAATTAAGCCCAGAGAGAGTTTACACAATCTGCCTAATGACACATAACTAAATGTTTCCCTTAGCAATAGATTTCTCTGAATTTTTTATCTTTAAAGGCTGCAGAAAATAATAGTAACAGAATACAAAACAATAGAATATGTAAATATAATTATTAGATATAAATAATATAACTATTAATACTTTTTCTCATTTAAATGGTTTGAAACATGATGAAAGAGAAAAGGCATTCACCCTTTAAGAGGCATGGGGCTTTTAAAAAGGGCTAAACTGTAAAAGAATGCTCATCCCATTTAGATAATTTATTGGTGGAAAAAGTTATGGGAATGTAATAGATATATAATTACCAAAGTTTTCCTAATAGAAAAAAAATCATAAGATGTGAAGAGAAATAAGTAACCTGACTTTCCTTTCTATTTACTTTTTAATATTCTTGTTTGTCATGGAAAAGATGTAGGAAATCTAAGATGAATAGTGCAGGAAAATAAATTAAGTGCACACTAGCATATTTGGAAGCCAAATGGAAAGAAAGCAGCTCTTTCCTGTGCAAAGGATGAGATTAGCAGGAAACATTACAGACAAGATTCTCTGAGAGGGGATTAAAATCAGCAGCAAAGCAATTAAAGCTGATCATTTTCAAGTAGCCTAAAGCATGCATACTTTACTACCCCAAGTACAAGGACAAATGAATTAGAATGGCAAATAAATAGGTTAATTTAAGTAGTGATTCATAATATTTGAAATTTATCATCAGCATATACTTCTTGTACAATGCACACTTATTACATCCAAAGTGGGCTCCTAAGGAATCCAGCACTAAATTTTTAGTCACTGCAGTTTGGATTGACACCAAGAAAAATATTATGAAAGAAGTCACACTAGACTTGGACTTAAAGAACGACACTCATCTCTATCAATTAGCAGACTTGTGATGTTATAGAGTGAAGGAAACACTCCTTACTTTCCTCATCTTAGTAGGATAAAGCAACATGAAGGTCTCAGAGAGCTATAATAGTGCTTCTTAGAATTCAGAGCTGGTCTGTGATTATAAAATAAAAGCAAAACACGCTATAAAATATTTTGGTGGTGTTGGTGGTGGTATTTTTTGTTTGTTTTGTTTTAGGGGTTTTTTGGGGGGTGAGGAGACAAGATTTTATTTGTTTGCTATGATTTTAAATTATATCAGCCCTCAAACAAAATTAGAGAGAATACAGGCCCACCAGTCAGGTCAATTATAAAATGTAGATATATGATGAAAGAGAACAGAATTCTTTGGGTCATATTTTTCTGCTGTAGTTTCTGTTAAAAATAAATTTCAAATGAAAAAGAATGAAATAAAATTAAAAAAAAAAACCAAAACGAAAGATGCAGTCCAAGATGGATGAGGAAATTCAGAATCAACAAATACCCTCAGGCTGTCTCCTAAAGTTGATAAATTGTGTCCATATGATGATAATGATCCAAGGTACAAATGATAGCTGAATCACTTATCATCATGATTTTCATTTTGAGCATGATTATGATTATTATTTGGAGAAAAAAAGAGCAGTGTCAAAAACTTGAATTAAAAAGAAAGCAGTTGTCAGTATGATTTAAGCTAGAAACAAGAGGGTAATGAAAGGAACAGATAGCATATTGGTTGTCTTCAGATGTCTTATGTAGGCAAGTCATAAGCTATATGCTATGTGGCCTCAAAATAAATAAAAACTGATACCATGATGTTAAAGTTTTAATAAAATTAGAATTTCTAAATAAGTTGAAGTTTTAAAAATTGAGATGGACTGATTCAGCAGATAGTATGTTCTCTGCATTAATGGCTTTCTATTACAAATTTTATAATTGCCTGAGAGTAATATCATAGGAGAAACTGAATTATTAAAAATTTGTTGGATTAAATTGTTTATTATCTCCTACCTCTAAGGTTAAACTTTTGATTTAGAGCAAATGGGTTAATGTGTTAATTGTGATACAACCATAGATAGATACTACATATTAATTTTATCTTTAAAAGGATACTAAGCTTGTATACTAATATGGGAAATCTTGCTGGTTGGTTTAAATAGCCTTAAACCAGGATACACCCAATAAATAGCCTTAAACCAGGATATACCCATTTACCTGTACTTAGCTTATTACTTGTATTAGTTTTCTATTGCTTCTATAACAAATTGCCATGAACTTAGTGGCTTAAAATAACAAAAATTATCATCTTTCAGTTCTAGAGATCAGAAATTGAAAATCAACCTTAGAAGGATAAAAAGTCAAGGTGTCAACAGGTCTGTTTCTTTCCAGAAGCTCTAGGGGATAATATTTACTTGTCCTTTTCAGCTCCTAGAGGCTGCTGGTATTTCTTGGCTCATGGACCCATTTTCCATCTTCAAAGCCAGTGACCGTATAGCTCCAGCTTCTGCTTTCGTCATAACATCTCCTTTGACTCTGACTCTCCTGCCTCCTTCTTTTAATTAATAGGACCCTAATGATTCTATCAGGCTCACAAGGATAATTCAAGATAATCTATTTCAAGATCCTTAACTTGATTATAGTTTCCTTTGCCATATAAAGGAAATATTCACAGAAGCTAGGGATAAGGATGTGTACATCTTTGGAGGACCATGATTGTCTCATCACAATATTCTATTGGCATTTTGCTGCCTTGGATGTATCCTGAGAATAAGCATTTATAGACAGTTGCAATTAGAACCCTGCAGTTGATGTGTCCTGTGTGTTGCCAGTGTACACAGAGGTAAGTCAAGAGGTGGGAGCTTTTGCCTCAGCCAGGGACACTACGCTTTTATCTATTCATCTTCTGCATATGATTTCATTTTTTAAGGGTTCCACTCCTCAAAATAAAAATTTTTTAAATAGGTATCAATTATACTACTTTTTGAAGTTTTGAATGCCAAACCACAGAATAGCTTCTTATTAAGACAAATTTGTATCTATCTTGGTGTGTCAAAATTCTAAAGTATAATCAATCAACTTTCTAATCCTATGACAGAAAAGACAATAAGTTAACAGCATACAAAAGTATATTGAATTTTTTAACCTTTATTGCTCAAGCATTTAAAAAATACTTTCAGTTTGAAAATCCATTGCTGAATCTACTTGTGTCCCATAAAAATGATCAGTGTTTCCTTTACCTTTCTTTTTAATTACTTCTAGTAAATTAAATATCAGACCACCATTGGAGACTATATCATGAATGCCCAGAGATATAAAATTAAACAATTACTTATTAGGCATTATATATAAGGCATTACACTTATTACTACACAGTGTACAATTAAGAGTGAGGTAAAACCTTTGACCTCAAAAACTTTATTCAAGTAGGATAACTTAGAGACTACATCTAAAATTAACTACACATATTAAAAAGCAAGAGAGAAGGTTAAAGCTCCCAAGGATAGCACAGTTTTTAAAAAATCTTTTCTGAAATGACAGTGACTTTTAACTATGATGGTGGACAATTCACATGCAGATCTTCACCCTCATATCAACATATATATCTACATGTGGAAATGTTGGTTAGATATTTAAAAACAAAAACACACAACCAAGCTTGAAAGCAAAAAAGATAAATAACTAACGGAGGAACAAAGAAGAATCTGGAAGGGCTAAGAGGAAGTTTAAGGAATGTGATCTACAGGGAATAGATAGGACCTGGAGTGGGTTAGTTAGTTATTTAGTTAGCGAATTTCAGTTTGACTGAAGCATGAATTAGGAGAGGTGTCCATAGCAAATAAGTCTGAAAAGGTAAGTTTAGATTGCATTTTGTAATTATAGTTGAAGTAGATTGTTTTTACCCTTAGCATTCATTCAATAAACTGTTAGAAGAGGAATGATAAATACCTCACAGGTATGCCATCATTCTTCTCTGCTCCACTTGTAAGAGACAGAGATATGAATCTAGAGTTCTTTCCCAATGCATCAGAGTTTAGTCTTGATATCTTTCCAACATAAAGATCCAGGCAGCCTATAGCATTGAATCATTCTGAGTATCTAAAACATCTATCCATCATCTGATTATGAATGATTTTGAGTATGAAATGGAAAGAATCATGCTCTGTTTTAAAACAGACAGAAAAGTATGTTTTAGGGATGAGATCAGAAAAAATAGATGAAAGAGATAAATTAAAATTATAGAATTAAAAAGTAAATAAAATAATACCTCAAGTAAAAAAGTTCTAAGTTCTAAGACCCTGAATTTTATTTTACTAAGAGAGGATGTTTGGATAAAACCCTCAAAGTGAATGGTCCAATGACTGCTTCAAAAAATTTTTTTTTCTCTTGAGGTATGGCTGGTTATAAACATTTCTCTTTTTTTCTTGCTGCTTATTACTGAATGAAATATAGCTTAGATTATTAACATGTCCAAAATTATTTGTTTTACAGATGACTTTAAATATTAGGGTGCAGTTTTTAAGTCTGTCTTATTTTCTCTCCTAGGCATTCATAAAATTTTATATGTTAGTTTAATAAGTAGATTATGGACACATTATTTGTTATATCAAGACAAATAGTGGTATGTAATAAAGATGAATAAACTTCTTAATAAAACATTCTTTAAACCCTACTTGAAGTCTACTTAATTTTAATATATAATTTCCAGGTAAAAGCATCATTATATTTTCCATTTCCCCTACAGAATCAATGTCAATAGTATGTAAAAGTTCGCAACTTTCCTCTGTACAAATTCTATTTTATCTAATTTATCTGAACATACCTCATCTATCAGTATACTAATAACCACTTCACATCTAGATTATCATATTTGAGTCCATTGTACATTAGGGAGCAGAATCTTTTAAGAACACTGATAAATAAAAATATTTATTATATGGTGTTCAACACTAATCATCTAGAGATTCTCAATGATTAGTCTATATGTAAAATGGGATAAGTTTAGATAGCTCTATAGTGGGAGAGCCCTGTATTTTGTGATTCTTGAGGATGCAGAAGACCAATAGATGGAATGTTCACAGAGATAAATTTCAGATCATATAAGAAAGACCTTTCTAAATATTAACAACAAAATATTTGAAAATAGGCCGACACAAATTTGAACCTTGGCTCTATCACTGCCTAGTTATGTAATCTTGGACACTTGACACGTACAGTTCAGCTTCATTGTCTGGATAAAATGTAGAGGAAAATACTAAAGTCATGTTGCTATGAAGATTAATTGTTATAAATATGTAAAATACATTTAGCATACTGTCTGATTGTTGGCATTTAAAAAATTGCTCCCGAATCTATAAATTATAGAATAAAAGAGAATATTGATTGAATGGTCCCCTGTTAGTAAATCCTGAACAGAGTAACTTAATTTTGACTAAAAGATTATTAAGGACAATCTATAAGTTTATATTAAATTCTAATATTTTCTATGGCAAAGACTTATGGCATAAAGGTTAAACCTTGAACACTATAGGCCATATAAACTTAATACTGATGATGCTATCAAAAAGAATTTACAATTCTCACAGTCATGCATTTTAACAAATGGGTGTGCATGAACACACTCTCTCTCTCTCTCAACCAAAAATGAATTTGGTAAGATTTCAAGATACAGACTCTACACAGTCCCTAAATCCCAACTTGACTATTTGCAGAAACTGGAAAGCTCATATGGAATATCAAGAAAACCAGAATAGCCAAAATAATCTATAAAAAGAAGAATAAAGTGTAAGAACACACATTTCCTGACTTCAAAATTATATAAAACTACATTAATGAAAACAGTGTGGTAGGGCATGAAGATGGACCTATAGATCAATGTATAGAAGTGAGAATTCAAAAATAAACTCATACATTTATAGTCAACTAATTTTTAAGAAGAGTGCCAAAAATAATTCAATGAGGAAAAAAATAGTCTTTCCAAAAAATGATTCTGGAACAACTGGAGAGTCATATGAAAAAGTATGAAGATGAACCTATATCACACATCATGTAAAAATTAACTAAAAATAGATCATAAACAAATTTAAGAACTAAAAATATGAAGCTTTAGAATAAAAAACAAACAAATTTCACTACCTGATGATCCTTAGGTGACACCTAAGGAGGTTGGTTCTCAGGAAAGTGATGTCTCCCATCCATGCCATTCATTCGGCTGGTAGACACAGCAGGGATGCTAACCATGAAATGTGGTCTAGAGACCTGATGTGCATACACATTTGTGTGCATGAGTGTGTGTGTATGACTTTACTATAATTTATGCTTATGTTTCAATAATTTTAGGACTTTTATTTTATAACTGCGTAGAGATATACAATCAAGTAATAAGGGAAAAGTGAAAGATTATTGTTCACTTCGTTACAATTGCTTAAAATCCAAAAGAGGCAAGAGAAAAAGAAAAATTAAAGGCAGTAGAAAACCCAAAGAATGGATAAACAGTGTTAATAAATTCACAGATGTTTGAAGTTCTTGCTTGAGATATAAGAAGAGACCTGAGTTTAATATGTAAACTAGAGAAATGGGAAATTATTATTCACACCCCATTCTATCAGAAAGTCATTGTTTTTATGTTTGTTTGTTTTTCTGGGAAAGATAGAACAAAGGTGTGGAGTGGGTACAGGGGAAAGGGTGGTATGTGTAAGGATTTGGCAAAAATAGTGTGTTTACAAATAAGCAGGCAATTGTGCCTAAAATTTCCAGGAAAATTGTTACTATAAAAATGCTAGTTTTCATACCAAGAGATTGAAAACCAGAAATGCATGTTTTATAAGTATGAATTTGGGTCAGATGCTATTGTGAATGCAATCTGGATATTAAATTTGAAGGTAAATAAAAAATATGGCATTCAGTTGGACAAGCCCAATTTTCTCAAAAGCTACCATGAGCATCCAGTTATTAATTCCTTAAATGTTCATCAGATGCCTTTGTGTTCTAGTATATACAGAAGTCTACATGTGGTGCTAAATGTCTGACCAATGAAAAACACTGTTCCTTACATACACACAGTGTGCATTTTTAGACTCCCCTCCCCCTTTTGGTGGTAGGGAGAGTTCATAACTAAAACCCGTTATTTGAGCAATCCTAACAATATATGAACACATGTGAGACAAGCATTAATACTTCTCACTTGAGGAAAAAAAAAGTGGAAAGGAACTAAAAAGCACCAGTCATACAGAGTTAAGTTTGAAAATCTTTCCCTGAACTCACAAGTATATCTGCTCTTCACAGAGGTTGCCTGAATTAATAGCTCTGAGAGCAGCAAAGCCCCTCAGATGATGGAAAAACCTTAATTCATAGCCAAGCCTCTATTTAAAAGTGGCATCAGCTCAGTTCTTAGAAATGGAGTGACAATTGACCGCATTTTCTTCAATAGAGTTCACCTTTTGCTAGTAATTAAAATGGTCTTATTTTGTTTTTCCCATTTTTAACTATATTTATTATTAGAAAAACTTGACCCTTGTGTGATATTTTCTTTGGCTTAATTAACTGAAATAACTTGGATAGTCCAGATGATGCTGCAGTTAACAGAACAATACGAAAATCTCAATGGCTGATTATAACAAATGGTTCTTCTTTCTAGCTCACGGGCATAATGGACACAAATTTTGGGGGGAATTCCTGCTCTATACAACCATTCAGTGATGCAAGTCATAGGAAACTCCAGTATCCTGTAGCTTCCCATGACCTCAGTGGTTTCAATGACAAAGGTAAAGAGAAGTTGTGGAGTCACACCCTGCCTCTTAATTGCTTCATTCTAGAAGTAACACTTGTTACTTTCACTCACAACTCCTTGGCCAGAGTTAATTCTAAGGCCTTGACCAAATTCAAGGATGTGGGAAATACGACATCACTTATAGTCAACAAGTAGTGATGGTCTCTGCAATAGTCACCTAATTAATTTGATAACCAGAAAATATTCTGAGATTTCTTTTTAATCAATACTTTTTATAAGGCTTTCTTCTGGAAAAAAGAAGTAAATTTTGGAATTGAGGGTCATCATATGGATTAATTTTTAAGAGTCTGGTTCTAGGAGAACTATAAGAAATCTAGTCATCGTTGGAGATTTCTATCTCCCCAAAACAAATTCTATTCTCAGTTTAGTCCTTAGAGTGGTTGTACCACAATGAAGTCTAACTAAGAATCTTTCTGATGTGAATAAATGGTATTAGCATCAATTTCCTTTTACAAAAAGTCTTCCCTATAACTATCTTAGTTTTCAATTGGCTTAAGTTTACTGGCTTTAGTTATACCAACAAAACAAGTGCTCTGCCCTTTCTGTGTGTGTATGTGTGTGTGTGTGTGTGTGTGTGTGTAAAGGGAATGTATATATAATTGCATATATATTCCCTTTAATGGCATCAATAGGGCATGTTATCTTCTTGAATATAATTGAAGCTTATTTTGTTTTTACTACTGATTTAATCACAACAAAACTAAATCCAAATATAGCAGAATCAAAGTTATTTAATTTTCCTCTTTTCTTAGTAATACACAATAGACCTGAGGAACAAAACAACATGACTCAGGTTTAGAGTTTGTCATTTGATAGTTGATATTTTAAAAAAAGATGTTTCATTGCCTTCTGAACAATGTCATGTCACCCCAGGGAAAATTTTTTTCAGATGACAAAAGAGAAATGATAACGGATTGCTCTCTTCAAAAATGTTGTAACCCTGGCTACAGTCAAAAAATTTCCTAACTTATTTTGAACAAAGCTGTCCAACTCGTCCCCTTGATGAATTTTGACACCTTTATCTATGACCTTTGTCAACTATTACACTGCAATTTTTATTCCATCTGAAATAATTTTACCCAAAGAAAGGGAAATAAATAGAATAATCAACTGGTATTACGTGATAATTAGGTAGTAAGTTAATGCCTCACGCCAGCTTTTAACCATTCATCTCCCAAAGTTATTTAGTATTGCTGATATCTCTTTAACATAATTACTCAAATACTAGGTCCTAGAATGGATCAAGAATTGACTGTTCTCATCAACATTGAGTGTTTGTAATAGGAAACCCTGAAAACATAACAAAAGCTCTTTTAGTAATATACATAAGAAAACCCAAAGATTTTTGTTTTTCTGTAAGCTGATTGTTTTAAAATATATGTTCACCTAATGCCCACAGATGAATGATACAGTATTTGTCATAAGAATTATTTAAAACTATGTTATTTTGAGAAGTTTTTTCATTTTACATTAAAACAACCTTAGTGTTCAAAATTAATCAAAGAAATGCTTGGAATGCACAGCCAATATAAAGAATGGTTGTTTAGAAAGTTGATCATATTACATTGTAATGTAAAAATATGTATTATATAACAGTGTCTGTCAATCTATATGTACATATGGAAACTAAATAAGAATATACAATAAGGCCTGAAGAGGTACTTTTGGTGTTGGTCTAATTTGTTTCAAGTTTATCTGTCCTTTGTCTATGATATATAAATTTAGGGTAGAAATTAGTATGCACTTTGTTCTAGGTACTGTGATATTTACTTTACAAAAAATATCACATTTGATCTTAGCAACTACATTACAAATTGAGATGAGATTATCTAATTTTATGTATGAAAAAATTAAAAAACACATATTTTGTGAAAAAGCAGAGACTGGAACCCAGGTGGTCTACATGCTTAGAGCCTGCATGCTTAGGGTTATACTATCTCCTGTGGACAAAAATGAGCAGTTGTTTCTTAGGTAATAAAATAATAAATGTGGGAAATAATTTGACACATAAAAATTCTTTTATATGTAAATTTATTTGTCTAAAAGAACACTTATGGTATCATAGAAGGTGATGAATATTGGAACCAAGAGGTTAACACTTCAAAATAGTATAGATAAGTATTGAATGGTGATTTAGTTCTGAGAAATGAAGAAGTTATATAAATATTTTTTCTTCTACTGACTGCATTTATTAACTTGATAGCTAAGTTAATACTTTTGTTTCATTTTTCAAATATATCATTACAGAGGAGATGTATGTAAACTTTTATGCAGACAGCAGAAGTGAACAACCTTGACATTTTTGTCTCATTTCTTTGTGTAATTAGGGTAAGAAGAAGATAATATATTTTATGTAAATAAAGGCAGTTTTAAAACCTTCCTGAAATTAGTAACGCTGTTTTTTTTAATTAAAAAATGTTAATTGGTGAAATTTGAATATTGGTATAAGGATGCTTTGCCATAAATAACATAATGAACATAGAAAATAAGATAAAAGTGTTAAAAGAGACTTAAACATTCAAGACAAAAGTACCTTAGCATGCAACTGTAGTAAGAGTAACATACTAAGTTTTATAATACTTGGAATAATAAATGGTCAAGAGAAACAAAGGTCTTACATCATAATAGAATGTTTTTTTTCAAAAATAAAAATTGAGTCATTTGGAAAAGTTATCTTAAAATATTAAAAAAATGTAATGAGCTATTTTATAACTCAAAAGTTAACATTTAGAAATTTTACAATATTTTTAATTTTAATTTGAGGTCAATTAGCTATTAAGAAGTTATTGGCTTGCATTTAATTTTGTAAATATTAAGCATATTGATCATTTTACTTTACAACAGCATTCAAATTTTAAAATCATTATGCTCTCAAAACAAAGAATTAAATTTTCATAGAAGATATATAGCTGATAAAATTGTGATCTCCTGTGTTAACTATGTCAAACATGAAAGAATTTAGATGAAAAAAAGTAAGGGGACATTCAAGATAATGCAAAAGGAAAACCTTCAAATATGTGTTAAGTGAGAAACATCTTAGAAGTAATACTTATAAAAACTATCAGGACAAATAACATATGAGTTTTATTGGACAAGCAGAACAATGTATATAACAAGATTGTCCACACGACCAACAAAATGAGTGCTCTTAATGGCAGTGCTCACTAAAACTAAATACTATACAATGGAAATAAACATTTTAACCTGAATTTGGATAGTACTATACCAGAAGACTGGATATTCTCAGCTTGATATAATATATCTATGAAAAACCTACAGATTAAATTATATTTAATTGTTAATGCGAATTTTTTCCCCTAAGAACAGGAAGAAGACACAAATTCACTCTCACTAATTAAATTCAATAGTTATGAGCAGTCTTAGTGCAATAAGGCTGGAAAGAGAAAAAATAATCATCATATTTAAAGAAAGAAAAAATTATTCTCAGATATAATTATATACACAGAAAATCCTAAGGATTATAGAGAAGAATAAAAGCTAGCAGAACTAATAATTGTGTTTACCAAGGTCATAAGATTCAAGGTAAATATCAAACATATTCCTATTTACTAGGATTGAATGGTGTGAAATATAAATTATAAATATCATTTATTATAGAACTCTAAAACATGTAATAGAGATGAATTTAATGAAATATGTTTAAAATCTATACCCTGAAAACTAAAAATTATTAATAAGAGGAAGTGAAGGCCTAAATAAATAAAAAGATGTACCACGTTCATGAATCTAAACACTCAGCTTTGTAAAGCCATCAATTTTCTGCAAAATCATCTATAGATTTCAAGCAATGAAAATAAAAATCTAGCAAGGATTTTGTGGAAACTGACAAGCAGGTTTAAAAATTTATGTGGAAATGCAAGAGATCTAAATAGCCAAACAATTTTAAAACCAAAGTTTGAGGACTTATCCTACCTGATTGCAAGACATGTTAGAAAATGACAAAATAAAGACAACATAATATTGGTGTACAAATAGGCACATATATGAAACAAAACACTCTAATAGTGCAATCTGACTGATATGGTGAATTGAATTTCAATAAAGGTGCCAAGTATTTCAGTAGTAATTGTATAGTCTTTACAATAAATTATGCTATAATAATATTCATATGGAAAAAACAAAATGAGCTCAGACCCCTAACTTATATCATATGCAATGAGCACAGACTCATACCTTATACCAAAAACAAAAATTTACTGAAATGGATCATTGATTAAATGTAAAAGCTAATATTATAAAACTTCTAGAAGTAAACAGGGGAAATTCTTTGTGACCTCGGGGAAGGCATATAGTTCTTATGTAGAAAAACAAAATATGAGAACTACAATAAATAAGATTTAGTAAAAATTAATAACCTCTACTCTTGTAAAGACACTATTAAAAAATGAAAAGGTAAGCCACAGACTAGAAGAAAATATATATGTCTGACAAAAGACTTGTATTTAAAATATACAAAGAACAACTCAATATTAAGATAATCTCAATTTAAAAAATCAACAAAATATTTAAAGAGTCTTCACAAAAGAACCTAAATAAATGACCAATAAATACATGAAAAGATGCTGAATATCATGTTATCAGGAAAATGCAAATTCAAAACCTTAATGAGATACCAACACATACCCATTGGAATACATTATTTTAAATAGTAAGTACTGAGTAAGTATTGATAATCATAAGTATTGACTTTAACATGGAGAGTGTGGAATGCTCTTACATTGATGGCAGGAATGTAGATTGGTACAGGATTTTGTAAAGTCTGGCAGTAAAGAAACCAGTTTAAGTCTAACCCAGAGTTTCCAAATTCATTTGGCATCTAGGTCCAGATTCGTGTAACAACCAGCAACTGATTTATTGGTCCACATTGCAAAATGTTGGAAGAGCTTGTTTATAGTGTTAAAGTTTTATTCCATTTTTTCTGACAGCAAATTGCATAATGTTGTATCTATTTGTCAAATATATTTTGTCTCCAAAACAAACAATATCAATTGATATCAAGGCAATTGTGAATACAAACATAAAGGCATAATTTGTAAATTAAGCTACCTGATTCCTAATCCTGTCTTTGTGTTCCTGAAAAAGTAATGCAAATAATCAGAGCTTCTTGTCTTTTAAAATGTAGAGTCATTTCAAATAAAATTTTTATAAAGCTCTCTGGTAATATTTTTGGCTTTTTTTTTTTTTTTTAGTAGTTGACATACAATGTCAACTTAATACATACTTTTTCAATATTTCACTGAGGACAGAAAGATCTGAATTAAATGAGAGAGAACAAGATTGATTCCATAAAAAAAAAAAATATCTCTTCAGATTTATTGGGTGGATTATAAGAATCTGTTACTTTCCAATGGTACAGAATTACTACAAAATTCAATAAGTCCTGGAAAGCAGTAGAAACACAGAAGAAAGTATAGGAATTTAATTCCACATGTGTGTCTTCCCACTGGTAAACTGAAGCAGGGTATAAGAATCAGGGCAAGGGATCTTTACAGCTAGTAATGAGCAAAGTCCTCATTAAATTGTGGTGGAAGGCCACACACAGATCACCATTCTGCCTCAATTGATGCACAGGTGTTTGTTTTGGAAATTTTTAAAGGTTTATTTTTTAACCAAAAAGAGACATGAAGCTGTGGTTGGAAAAGACAGAAAGTGTTTCTCTTAAGTAGCTTGTAATCTTAATAATTCCCCATATTTTCAGAGCCAAGAATTCTTACCTCTCCCTACAGTCCATTTACAAGATAGCATTCAATAAATAAATCACAAAAATCCTTATATAAAACAGTTAATAATGTAGCTATAGAAAACACACAAATTTAGCCTTGTTTTGCTTTGTATAGGTTATAAAGTAAGTTATTTCTCCTTAGATGAAATATAAATTCAATGTCATATAATACCTAACTATACTGAATTTTATTCTGTGAAAAAAAAATAGAAATTCATTCTTTTATTTTTATTTTGTTCTAAGATGAAATTTAGCCTTAAAAATATTTTTGGTACCTTAAAGTAGCATGCTATTATATATTAAGCATTGAACTTGTACAACTAAATCTACAAAAAAGTTAAAATTAGCACAATCAAGAACTTCTTTAGGAAAAAATGAAATTACTGAGATGACACATTTAACAACAACAAAATAAGTAAAACAAAGTTTATTTGTCATATGTTTACAATTGCTCTGGCATATGCTTACAATTTCTTCTATGGATAATTTGTAGTCTATTCTGCACTATTGCCACAAAAAGGCAAGTTCAATAGGAATCATTATGCATACCATATTAAAATTTTTATTTCTAAATAAAAATACTATTTTGACAGAAAATTAGGAAAATATAAAAATAAGCGGTACTGTTGGAAAGATGAGGCTCTAAATTTATAATTAACCTTGGAGATGTCCAAATTTTACATAAGCTCTCTATCTGCCAACAACAGGTAATTTTTAAGGAGGCAATATTTCTCCAAAATATCAACAGAATATATGCTTTTCAGCATTTTCTTATAATCAATTTGCCATTAATTTAGTGCATATTTAGAGAGAGCACGGAAGAAATTGATGAAAAAATGACTGACTGACAGCTGTGCATGCCAGCCTATCTGTAATTCGTAATGTCCAGCAGAACTCTGGAGCCTGTATAGAAGGCGGGGATAGAATAAGGAATCTCTAGGCAATGAGAATGGGTCATTTATACAGCTAAATAGTCAGTATCCAATCATATCCAATCACAAATTACTGTAAGTAGACTTCTGTCACAACCACTGCAGCCGGAAATTTCCCTCAAAATCCAACTTGGTAGTTTCCCTTCAAATATAAGACTAAGTGTTCAGATAAATGGAAAAGTGTCTTGAAGGTAAAAAAGCGCTCTCCATTTATTTATGTAAAAATTTCTTGGGAAAGGAGCTGCTTTTTTAGTGGCTGAAACAAACTGGAAAACTGTGACAATAAATTGGGGCTTATGTGACCTTTTATTACAACTAGCAATTTGTGATTATTTGCCATTCTCACAAACTGAGTTCAGTTTAAAAACTACAATATAAAAAACTAAATCTCTGGGAATGGGTATATTTTAAAGAAACCAATTTATTTTTCTCTACCAAAAATTTAAATTACCTTATATGCTCTTTGGTATTATGTATCTCTGTTCCCTTTCCCCTCCTTGTGCCTTTATTTCCCTAACTACTTTGACCATGGCTACATAATGCTCATTTGTATCTCTTGATATTTCTTTCCACTGTATTTCCCCATCATATTGTCCCTCATGTGGCTTCATGCAAATACAAGAAGGTTTACGTGTTAACATTTTTTATTGAGTCAGTATATTTAGTCCACAGATATTAACTTTAAAATTTAATATGAAAATAGACTCTCTGTGTTGTGCATTTAACTCAACAATCAATACTCTTCACATTAAAACAATCTATTAAGAAAAAAAATGCTTCAACATGTTAATCCATACTTACATAATTATTTTTCAACAAAGTCACAAAAGCAATTTAATTGGGAAAAATTTCTTTTTAATAAATGGTACTAGAATAATTGAATATAGGGAAAGAATGAAAATTAACCCATAACAGACCTCACACCATATATAAATATTAATGATCCATATTGGACCATAGACCTAAGCATAAAAACTAAATTTGTAAGGCTTTTAGAAGAAAATTTTCATCCCCTAAAATGTTAATAAACATTTTAAAAGAAAATGTTCATTAAGCAGAAATATCTTACACAAAAAGCCATAATTATAATTTTTTTTTAATTTAAAACTCTCCTGCTCATCAAAAAACACTATTGAGAACATAAATAGACTAGCTTCAGGTTGGAAAAAAAATATTAATAAACATATTTCATAAAGGATTTGTACCAAGAATATATAAAGAACTCTCACAATTCAGTAATAAGACAATTCAATAACAACAGGCAGAAGACTTAAACCAGATGACACTGAGATGCCACTGTACACACACTACAGTGCATAAAAATTAAAAGACTGACAATATCAAATGTTGAAGCTATAGAGCAATTAGAACTCATATTTTTGGTGGAAGTGTAGATGGTACAACCACTTTGGAAAAAGTTTTGGCAATTACTGAACAAGCACTTCTGCTTCCAGGTATTTTATTATAAACAAAAACATATATTTACAAAAGACTTGTACAATAAAATAATTTAAGATACATCCCTGACTTCAAGGATGATTAATTCTATAAATTTAGTCATTTATTAATTGACAAATACTGAGAGCTTCCTATGGTCGGTCATATGATTGCTGGCAAAAATGAAAAAAAAAATAGAAGTCAGGGTTTACACATCAGAGAACTTAAAATCTAATTATGAACAAGGGTTTTCACACGTGAAAATCTTAACAATATAATGCCGCATGTGATCAAGTATCAAATAAATGATTGAGTAAAAACGAAATGCAAAGAATCAGAATGATTATCTAGGATATTTCTAAAGGTATAACTGACCTGCTGGATTTATTCCCCTTCTCCCCTCTTCGTGCACAGAAACTTGAAGCAATAATCTTTAAAAACACCTCATTTTTATTTAAAACCACAGATATTTTAAGGCTGGAAGGTCCTCAAAAATCATCTGGACTTGCCCCCACTCCCATGTTCTTTTTACAAATAGGAAAATGAAGCTTCAGAGGGATCACACATTTTGAATGACATTTTATATTCCTTTTGCAGTTTGACAATACATTGATAGAGTTTAGACAAGATGTGATAGATCACTAATTTTTTTTCTCTAATATGCATATAGAAGGGAAGTCTGGAAGAAAAATAGGTTGTAAATGGGGAAGTTGATAACAAATTTGGTTTGGAATAGGTTAACTTTGAGATACCTTGATGCCATCCAGGAGAAGTCATCTCACTAGCAGACAGATTCAGGTCTGAATGACAGCATGCTTACCAAGTACTTTTGTGTTAGATACTGTCTAAGCACTTTATAAGATACTGTCTCATCTCACCCTCTCAACAGCATTGTGTGGTAAATATTATTATTCTCATTGCCCATAAGGAAATTGAGGCTCAGAGAAATGAATTTGATTATATCCTCAGAGATGTTAAGTGATGAAGTCAGAATTTGAACTCACTTTTTTTTACTCCAGTTCATCACTATTCTTCCCATAAATTTTTTAACTTTCAGTTAGGGTAGGCATCCCATAATGCAACATAATAAAATTTCTAATTAAAAAATATAGACATGGAAAAAGATTTTTAAAAACATAATATCATAATACAATATTTCAAAAATATACATATAATTTCTATCATAAAGGGTAACACACTGAAATAAAAGTTATAATTGTCCATTCACCATTTTATTATGCCAACAGAGTAGCTAGAATGTACATTTGTCTGACCTCTGATTAAGAAATCAGAAAACTGAGACTGGAGCACTCCAGTGACGTCAAGTGGCCACTTTCCAGCCCGTGGCAGATTCAGACTGGAGCTGTAAAAGTCGGGGCTCCATGGAGGCCACTGGCAAAGCCGAGCAGCCACAAGGATCTGGTGGGGCAGAATAGGGCAGCCCCAAAGTGGGAGACATGGGTGCAGCAGAGCAGCTGGTTCTCACGAACCCTTGGAACATAATGATAAAGCCCCTGCAGGTGCAGTGAAGGGGCCACTGCTTGCAGATGACAAGTTTCACATATCCTTCTGTCTCCATGGACCTCCTCCAAGCTGTCCTGCAGCCTAGTGTCAATGAGGAGATCCAGACTCTCTTCAACAAGTATATGAAGTTCTTCCAGAAGGCAGCACTGAAGGTGCAAGACAACGTTGGGGAAGAAGTGAATGCAGAGCGGCTGATCCAGAAGCCTTGTGGGAGCTGCCTCGAGCAGGCTAAACTACTGTTTTCAGATGGGGAAATAATTATACCCAGATTGACCCATGAGCTTCCAGGGATAAAGTGTGATGGACAGGCAGAGGAGGAGTGTGCCCATTGAGAAAGCCCAATTCCCAAAAAGAGAAAGAGATGGCCTCCTGGACACATCCTGTCAAATGACCGGGCAGCCACCAGCAAGGTATGGAAACCAAATTCCTGTGAATCAATTCATGGAGAAGGCCCCAAGTGGGTCTCGTGTGGTAAATATTATTATTCATTCATCTCGGCTGAATGAATCTACCACCTTTGTGTTGGGATCTCGAGCCAACAAGGCCCTGGGGATGGAAGGCACCAAAGGGGAATCTACATCCAGCACCCACACCTCTTTAAGTATGCAGCTGATCCCCAGGGCAAACACTGGCTGGTTGAGCAGCATTACATGCAGCTAGCGGGGGAAGATGGCCTACCCCCTCAATGAGGAGGACATCTGGGACCTTGTTGCCAGTGATGACTACAGAGGATGTCTGAACCTGAAGTAGAGGAGCTAAAATCCTTTGTCCTACCCTCCTGGATGGGTGAGAAGATGCGAAAGTACATAGTGATACAATGGACAGAGACTGAGCATCACACCTTCACAGACCTGAAGCACCTTCACAGATCTGAGCCAGGTCTCATGGCTATACTTGGTAGCCCTCCTCCAAGGCCCTCTTACCCAGATGGCTGAGACCACTGCTAGGTCTGCTTCTAGATGGATCTCAGCAGCATTAAGCTATGCCTGGGCTAGTTTGTAGTGACTTACTGCACAGCACCCCCAGACTGGCATGTGGTTTTATATTTGTAAAGTTATTGGAATAAGAAGCAATTAAAGAGTTTGCAATAAACACAGGAAAAAAAAAAGAAATCCAATAACTTGGCAGAAATATTACCTCTGTATGGCTGCCACTGGGTTCAACAAAGAGCCCATACGTTCACCTGTACCTGTACTGATTTAGAAATCACAACTTTCAGGGATAAAAAGAAAGAAATGAAAAAAAAAAACTATGTAGAAAAGGATGCCTAAAGAGGCACATTTTATACTGAAGTGTGTGATACTAAAGTACTATAAATAGGACTGACACAGAGAGAGATTTGCTAGAGTGCATAATTGGGATAAGGTTGTCATAAATAATTTTTCAAATAAGACAGAAAGTATATATGTACATGCACATTCATACATATGAGAATTATGTTCATGTACTCCATATAAGCTGAATATCAAAGAGCCAAACAACATAGTCTTACATTTGTACCTCAGGGCAGGTAGGCCATAGCAGATAAAAGCCAGCATCTGAAAATGAAACTAAGGGCTGTGCCTACATTTAAGCTATTCAACTGTAGAAATTAAGAGGGATTTCACCAGTATTAAGACAGAGAGGGAAAATGGCAATTCACAAACCATCATATGCTGCATGCTCAGGATAGAATTCTCTTATAGTTGTCAAGAAAACCTGTATGAGATACCAGAAAATATTATAGACCAAGGAAGTTTGTAAGAGAACCCTGAAAAGACCTAAAAAGTTTTGAGAGAGTTTTGGTCAAGATGATGGAATGGGTAAATTCTGTGCTTGCCTCCTCTGACAGCCACATCAAAATTACAGCTAAACTACAGAACAATCATCACTGGGAATCACTTGAAGTCTAGCTGAACATAAATCCTATAACATAAATCCTAAGGATTTACAGAAGCCATCTCTAAACTTGTAGGAGGGGCAGAGACACAGAACAACATGGTCCCACATCCATGTGTGGCAATTAAAAGTCAGGAGAGATATCTTGGTGGCTGAGGTCTCCACTGAGGAGCAAGAGGTTGCAGTCCCATGCCAGGCTCCCCAGCCCAGGACTCCAGTGCCAGGGAGAGAATTCTCCAAAACACTGGCTGTGAAAAACAGTGGAGATGGTGGCTGAGTAAGATGGAGACCCAGGTGTTCCAATGAAAAGGCCCATGCACAAACTTATTTGCTGATAGATTCACTCTCTCTGAGCTCCAGTGCTGGGGCAGCAACTCAAAAGGTGTCAGGGACATACTGGGAGGAAATGAAATGCCTGACTTCAGGGTGAGGGCTGGAGGTACAGCTTTCTCCTAGACAGAAGTGCCGGAAGAAGCCATTGTCTCTTTGTTAAGCCCTCCTCTCTAACCCAGCATGCAGAGGCAAGTAGATGCCATAAAGTCTCTATCAACCTGGCTAAAACCATTTGCTCCATGTTGGTGATTTCCTGAGATCTCTGCCAACCCAACTTGTGGGCCCATCAAGCTACTTCCGTGGCTTTTCCATACAAATGGCCTCTAAACTTTCCTAAAATCCATAAAGATTCCCAAACCCCAAACACTTAGCATTTGGCCTCGGTATGCCTTATGTATCTTGTTAGGCAGTACCAAGCCTGGCACTAGTGGCAGTCAGCCTCAGTTTACAGCTTAGCCTCTTCCAGTCACATCCAAGCCCAATACAAGTGGCAACCATCTGCAGATAAACTTGTAGTTCATACAAAGTGGCTCCAAGAAGGTCACAGGCAGCAGCTGAACTTGGCCTGCACCAGAGCCCTTCTCAAGGGGCCCCAGAACTAAAACACTTGGTGGCCAGCTTCAGTACTCAGTATTCAGTACTCAGACCACATCAGAGTACCACACATCTACTTTCACAAAAGAAACACCCAAAGGGCCGACTGATCAGGCCCCAGAGACCTGAAAAGTGAATCCTGCTCCCTGGAGTTAGCTCCCTCACAACAGCTCCTCCACTGTAATCATGGCCAGTCCTCACAACCAATCAGCATGAGTCTCAATCCTTCCCACTGATCTGCAATCAGCAACCAAGACTCGACTATAGCAAGAGGGTACACATAACCCACGAAAGAGACACACTTGGAGCACCTGGCTCATTTGGTAAAGGGGACTGTGCCTCTGGGCTCCACAATACACCAACTACATAATGCCACTCTACTAAGACCAGGAGACATATCAGCTCTACCAAATACATAAAAACAAACACAGGAAGGTGGTCAATACGGAAAGACAAGGAAACATGTCCCAAATGAAAGAACAGAACAAAGCTCCAGAAAAAGAACTAAACAAAATGGAGACAAGCAGTCTGCCAAATGCAGAGTTCAAAATACTATTTATAAGAATGCTTGATGATCTCAGTGAGAACTTCAACAAAAAGATAGAAACATTAAAATGGAGATAGAAAACATAAAAAAAGAATCAGTCAAAAATGAAGAATACAATAACTGAAATAAAGAATACATTACAGGAAATCAATGGATTAGATGAAGCAGAAGACTGAATTAGTGATTTAGAAGATAAGGTAGCAGAAAACACACAAAGGGAATAGCAACAGAAAAAAAAAAAAGAAACCCCATAAAATGACAATAGCTGAAGAAGCTTCTGGGACAATATCAAGCTTATCAACATTTGCATTATAAGGGTACCAGAAAAAAAAGAGAGAAAGCAAGAAATTAAAATCTTATTTCAAGAAATAATGATGGAAAACTCCCCTAACCTAGGAAAGAAAATAGGCATATATGCCCAGAAAGCACAGAGTCCCAAATAAGATAAACCCAAAAAAGCCCACACCAAGACACATCATAATTAAAATGTCAACGTCAAAGAGAGTATCTTAAAAGCAGTAAGAGAAAAGCAAGTAGCTACCTACAAGGGAGCTCCCATAAGACTATCAGCTGATTTCTCAACAGAAACTTTGCAGGCCTGAAGGGATCGGTATAAATATTAAAAGTGGTGAAAAGCAAGGACCTATGGCCAAAATTATTCTACCCAGCAAAGCTATCATTTAAAATTGAAAGACAGTAAAAGAGCTTCCCAGATAAGAAAAGTTTAAAGGAGTTCATCACCACCAAACCAGTATTATGAGAAATGTTAGAGGAACTTCTTTAGTAGGAATAAAAAAGTTTTAAAATATGAATAATAAAATAGCAATAACTACCTACTTATCAATAGTTACTTCAAATATAAATAGATGAAATGCTCCAGTCAAAAGATAGGGTGGCTGAATGCATAAAAAGACAAGACCCTTACATATACTGCCTACAAGACACTTACATAAAAGTGAAAGACACATAAAGACTGAAGTGAAGTGATGGAAAAAGATATTTCATAAAAGTGAAAATGAAAAAAAACCTATAAGACAAAATAGGCTTTAAAACAAAGACTATAACTAGAGACAAGGAAAAACTCAGCAATTTCATTTCTGCATAGTTATTCCAAGATAGCCATGTGCATCCATATGTTCATTGTAGTATTATTTACAATAACTAAGAAACCAAGATACAGAAGCAACCTGGGTGTCCATCAATGGATAAAAATGAGGTGAAACATATATACAATGGAATACTACTCAGCCACAAAGAAATAATAAAATTCTGCCATCTGCAACAACATGGATGGACCTAGAAGGTATTGTGCTGAGTGAAGTAAGTCAGGGAAAGACAAATGTCTTATGATTTAACTTATATATGGAAACTAGAGAACAGGATACACAAACAAAGAAAATAAAAAGAAGCTCACAAAGTGCATTTGATTGTGGCTAGATGGGGAGTGTTGAAAGGATAAGTGAAGCAGGGAGGTGATTAAGAGTTACAAATGGGTGACTACAAATAGTCATGGAAATATAGAGGACACCATGAGGAATATACACAGTAGTATTGTAATAATTATGTATGGTGTCAGATGGGTACTGAATTTATTGGGGTGGTCACTTCATAAGTTATATAAACATCTAATCACTGTTGTACACCTGAAACTAATATAATATTGTCAACTATAAATAAAAAATGTAAAAATATTAAAAATAAATTAATTAAAAAAATAACAGTTCTGAGAAAATAACTTTTAACCTTAATAAGATGCTAAATATCATGATCTCTAGGTAACAGGAGCAGATTCACCTAAAGAGTAAGTAGAAATAAGAGTTGCTTTTGTGATGAAAAAAGTAAAACTGAAAAGAACTGAGGGAAACCAAAAGCAAAATTCTGCTCTGCAAGTTGTGAAAAGAAAACTAACACCAGGAAATTGAATTGCTTACATGAAAGACAAGCAACCTCTTTTTAAATGCAGAGAGAAAAATTATTGAATGTTAGAAATAATTAGACTGAAAATAATAGAAATTCAGGATAGATACCTTATACTAAAGTTATAGATATTCTGTAAATGAGATCAGAACAACTGGAGCAGAAATAATAATAAAATGTTTAATAGAGGAAAACTCATAGAGATAGAAGTCTGTATATACAAATTAAAATGATTCACAAAACTTCAGACAATATAATGAGAGAAAAATACCCATATGCATACCAATCCTGTTGAGTGTAAGTAGTTTATTTGGAGATGATCCCAAGAAACACTGTTAGGGGACTGGGGAAGTGAGACAGGAAAGAGGCTGCGTGTGTTATCAATGAAGTCTCCTCTACGAGTAATTGAAAACTATTTCTTCCAGGGAACTCAGAAACGGTGTAAAACAATTTCACAGTTATCCTATAGAAGGGAAAGGGAAGCCAAGGTATTTTTGGACCAACTTCTATCACTCTGTCATGGAGGGCTGCTCCTGGGCAGCATTAATTTCACTTCCCAGTTATTGCATAAGCAGGCATAGTGAGCAGGGTGGGGTCTGCCAGCCAAAGTAGGACCTCATGAAAGAGATGCAAATACTGGCAGCTGGAAGCCTGGCTGATGTGCTATAAGCATTAGAGCAGGCACCAACAGTAACTGCTGAAGCTCATACCCAATAATTGTCTTCTATATGAAAAGGCAACAGAAGGACACGGCCAAAAAGTTCAGAAAATGTGACATTAAAATAACTACATAAAAAAATGTAACAGCTGAATAAATGTTGCATCAGAATTGAGTATTAAAGATTCAGGGATTTGTAGTCTAAGCAGGGGTCTCCAAACCCTGGGCTGCAGACTGCAAATGGTACTCTCCGTAGCTTGTTAGGAACCAGGCTGCACAGCGGGAGTTGAGCAGCCAGAGAGTGAGCGAAGCTTTATCTGTATTTGCAGTGGCTTCCCAGCGCTAGCCCCACCTCGGCCCCACCTCAGGCCACCAGGGATTAAATACTCATAGGAGCACTAGTCCCTGGTGCCAGAAAGGATGGAGACCACTGGTCTAAAGGACTGGTGGACTGCCCTGAGACTTCCAACAAGAACCATCTTCACCTCTATTTACTGAATCCTGATGAGGAATATTTGTAATCCATTCCTGATTTCCTAAATAACACAAATGAAGTTTCAGTAAAAAATATATAGGTAATATTCACTAAATTTTTAGCATGTGCTTGGCCTATTCTAAGAACTTGATATTATCTCATTTCTTTCCCCAAAGAACCCTTTGAGGCAAGAACTATTATTATCTATATTTCATAGATGAGAAAAAGTGAAACTAAGTATAGCTAAGTTCCCATGTGTACTAATTAGTAAGTGGTGAAGAAAGGGTATCCTGTCAGCACACCTTGAAATGTGCTCTCTTCAGAATAGTGTCCTGTTAACGCCTAAAAGCAAATAAATTTTATCTGGATGAAAGTGTCATCAGGTAGGCACCGTGTCTATTGTGTTCACTATTGTCTCCTCAGGGCCTGGCAGGGAGCCTGACAGGAATTTGATAAATGTTTTCCAAATACTGACTTTCATTATAACTTGTATTTCCTCCCAATGCAAGCAATCCTATTGGAAATAAGAAATTACCCCTTGAAAAGATTTATCCTTAGGCATAATACATCATCATATTGCAAGTCCCCATTAATATTAAAAGGCTACGCTAAAAGGAAAATAAAACCATATGAGAAAACAAGTCTAGACAGAAACAACTAAGTCTTAGTGGTGTTGATTTTGTTGGTGAAACACAGGTAACTTTTGAATTTTCATTGTATTTTGTTCAATGGGTGTCACTCAGAGAGGATTAAATGTATTACAAAGTAATTCAGAGGTTCTTTACAGAACTGTGAAGAAATCAATGTACAGCTGTCTTTGATTGAACTTTTTGATTTGCAGGTATATGTATCTGTTGTAGTTCTGGATCCCAGAGGCCCGGTTTACTATTGTATTAGGAAAAGATCTAAAAGTCAAAACATCGTACAACTACGTATCTTGATATACACTTACAGTAGCAAACAAAATAACAAAATTTGGGAGTTTATTATCATGGGTCTTCAGGATAATTGGCTTTAAATAATCTTGTTTGGGTTTAGTCAGGATTCATTCCTTATAGAATTTAAAATTGTGCCAGTTCTAAATCATGTTATAAGGATTTACATAAAATTCTCCAAAGATCTAACTTTCTCATGTACCAATTCTTAGCTGGTGTGAAATTATCTGTTGTCTTGTCTCACAGCACTGAACTGAAGTGGTATCAACTGGCTTTCAACTGGAAAAGTGTCAGCATGTACGTTACATCCTATATTTAATAAAACCAAAGCAGACCTGGTACTAGACCCAATAATCTGGCCACCAGGGTAGAGTTAATGATGGTTCTTAACTTTCCTGCCTTGAGAAAGAGTTTTAGCCTGGACTCTCTCTACAAGCCGCTACAATTAAAACTACAAACAACTGTATATAAATAATTTCTAATAACTACATATGAATAATTCAATAATTAAAAGTAAAATGACTAAAAATGGGAAATACATTTTCTTTAGTTCATTTAGGTCTTAACATTCCTAAATAACCTTCCGTTTAAAGCTTCATTCTTTGATTGTGCAAGATATCTACTGAAAGAAACCTAAAGAAATAATACATATTAAATGGTGAGATACTATCTTTGAATACCACCAGTGTTATTGAAATAACCCATGTGAAAAACAAAAATCACTTTATATTTGGTTTTTATGTGTTTCATGTGTGCTATTTAATTTTTTGAAATAAATAATGGAATAGAGTATGAAGAAAAGTAAATATGGAAAATAAATTTTTAGTTCATTTAGGTCTTATCATTCCTAAATAACTTTCAGTTTAAAGCTAAATAGTAAATATTCACCTAATTTGTAAGTATTAATTACTCATAATATGTTGGGCATAATCCTTCCAGATATCTTTTTTCAAATATATTTACATATACAAATACACATACACAAATCCAGATACAGATTCTACTTTACATGCCATGCAGTAGCATAATTTATTCATTAAGTATATATCATGATACTTAGAATTTTGTTCTATATCATATTTATAGTAGTTGCATAGCATTTTATTGGCTGTATTTAATGGACATTTAATTTCCGATTTAAAACTTACAACCAATATTGTGAAATATTCACTTCCATGTATCTTTGTGCCTTTGCCTAGTTACATATTTGGAATAAATTCCCAGAGGTATAATGTCCAAATCAAAATATATAACATTTTGCATTCTAGAAAGTAGTAACAAATTAAGCAAATTCAAATGTCACTTTCCCTATATCCTTAATGATAAGGATTATCATTTTAGCACTGTTCCCTACTTATGAAGACTGATATGACTGCATATCTTTATACTGGATGATCATTTTAGTTAATATCAGAGAGAAGGTAATTAGACAGCTGCACTCCCACTGCTTACTCAGAAGTGCTCTTTTTTGGTCCAAGGAAATGGGTCACTACTAAACTATTCAATTTCCACATCCTGTGCTTATTTGTATATCCATCCTTGGGTAGGAGATCTTTTTTACCAAATTTGGATGTGAATTAGCATAACCGTGCTGTCTGTGGCTACATTAATAAAAATGACCATAAATTGTAAATGTGATGATTGTGAAGGAAATTGGAAAAAAACAAAAATAAGAAGTTGAATTGATGACTAGAAACTGAATTCATGTTAAGTGCTAGAATACAATCTATCATCCTAAGACTAGATATGGGTATCATTACCACAAGAAAAGAAATCACAGAAAATAAAAGCAATTCCAACACTGTGATAGGAGTAAAGATCAGCTGAAGGGAAAGGACAAACTTATAAATATTAGTTTCTGAAAGCTTGAATACCTGGGTTCCATTCCCAAGGTAGTAAAGCTTTGCTATGGTTCAGTCTTTATTTTTTGGCCCTTTTATTTACCCCTCTGTAGTAGGTAACAACTTTCACTATTCTTATCAAAAGGTTAAGCATCAGTGCCCACAATGGAATAGACTCATTTTCCTCTTAAGATACTTCTGCCATTCTAGAGTACTAAAACAATGGAGCACTCACTCTCAGTTATTTGAGGGCTCAATCTTTCTTCAGAGCCCCTTTGTACATTAGGGATTTTCTTTTCTTGAGTGATGGTGACATCAAATGGTCTAGTGCCTATCAAACTTGGTTATTTCTCTTAATCTTTCAAGTCTCAGACCCTCTAACCTTCAAACATCCCCCCCACCCAACTTGAATCTTTCTACTATGCAACTAAGTATAGTGGGCATAGCATCACTTTTTTGAGAACTGTTTTTTATCCTTGAAAAATCTGGAATGAGAAGCCAAGACTAGTTCTGACCTAAGTATTTGAACAAGTGCCCTTTTTTCTCCATTTTTTTTTTCTTCTTGGGTAAAATAATAAGCTTTCCCATTCATTTTCTACATTAAAAAAAAAAAAACAGAACAAACCATTTGGCTATCTTTAAGGTTTATGAATGCTTCTTGCAAAGTAAAAAATTTTTCTACCTGAAATTAGGCCTTTCTCACTGGATTCTACATTAAGGCTTGAGATCAAGTCATTGTCTCCTGTATATTTTTCCCTCAACTACCTTGCATATGAGCTAGCAAGATTTAAGTGTTTCTTAGACTCCTATTTAATAGCACTGTAAAGTCACCTTTTTGTTATGTAGCATTGTTTCATCAAGATAAGCAGGAATAATGCATAGGACACATTCGAAAACAAAATCCCTGATGCAGGGTGAGTTTCTGGCATTGAGAAAGATTCCTAGTACATCTGTTAACAAGCCTAATGGCAAAACAAGTAGACTCCACCCCACTTAGAGTCTTTGGGAGCAAGTTATTGGCTAGAAGAAGGCTTTGTTTGGGGAGGGAGACAAAAGAAAAGTTCATATAGCAAGTAGGCAGAGTTCAAATCAAGCCAAGTTTCAGAGGGTTAATATTACGCTTCGTTTATTGGTGTCAGGCACGGGCAGGTGGTGCTAGATTGGCTGCCAATATATTCCTCTTTCTTAATACATTTTCAACAACTGAAAACAGGGTCAAGTTTCATGAGAGAACCAGTCTCTGGAGAGTGATGTGTCTTGTTCAAAGTTTCTTTGTGGTGCCCTCAGGTGAACCTTGAGTTCATTCTGGTTACTTCACTATGTACATTATTGATCCCTAGAAATTTGTTCCTCTAAGATTTTCCTATATGTAAGTAAGATCGTTTGTACTTTTAAAATGCTTGATTCAAGCTCCTACATTTTACTGGATATTTTAAACAAAAGGAGAAAGGGACAGGGGCTGGGTAATTAATGAGGAATGAAGGCTAAGATTTGTGGACCTCAGGGCCTTTTCTCTGAAGCAGGAAATCTCCACTCCCCAGACAGTTGCTGTAAAGCTTCCAAATTATAACAAAATCACAATATTCCCCTATATTAAAAAGCTCTACTATGTTATATTTTGGACTTCAGTCTCAGAATTACTGATACAAGAACCTTTAAAAATGTAAGGCTCTACGATATACTCAGGGAATATTGCCAGTGTTCTGCCAGATAAGCTTTATTTTTTCACTACTAATTCTAATCTCTACCAATGTAGGCAGCCAGTGTGGTAAAGAAGAAAATTAAAAAAAAAAAAAAAATCCTGGATCAACATCAAGAGACCTGCGATATATTGAATGACGGTAAACAACTATTACGAACTTAGAACAACTGTGATCTCCATAAGCCATAGTTTGCTGATCTATAAAGCAAGACTGAGCATTTGTTGTGAGAATTGAATCTGAACACATAATAATTTAAGCATTTATAGAATATATATTTATAGAAATATATATATGGTGATAGAGAATCACACAGTTCTTGCTATGAAAGAAATTATCATCAAGTTGTTTTGGTGATATATTTGTGCCTGCCTATAAAATATAATATTTTTACTGGTTTGCTGTGTGAAGATTGAGAAAAAGTGGTCATATCTAGAAAAAGAAGAGTGTTAACATGTCACCACCTACTTTATCTTGCAGTATTATATTCAAGGTCTGCCAACAGCTATATACAGAGGGTTTTTGTTCTTATATAAATAAATAACTTTTTATATAGAACAGAATTACCAAATATAAATAATTAGGGAAGTAAAATAATCTGCAAGAGAGATATTTAAAACTATAAAAGTAATGATAAGAGACTTGTATCCAGAATATATAAAGAATTCTTATATAAGATAAAAAGACAAATAACACAACTTAAAAATGGAAAAGTTTTGAATAGACATTTCCCCAAAGAAGATCTAAGATGACTAATAAACATGAAAAGATGTTCGACCAGAACACTGGTAATTAGGGAAATACAAGTCAAAACCCCAGTGAGCGATGACTTTATACCCATTGTAATGGCTAAAATTAAAAAGGGAAAATAACACGTGTTAGAAAAGATGTGGAGAAACTGGAACCCTCATACATTGCTGTTGGAATTGTCAAATAATGCAGCCACTTTGTAAAACAGTTTGGCAGTTCCTCAAGATGTAAAAGAGTTATCCTGTTGCTCTGTAATTCCACTCTGAGGTATACACTGAAGACAACTGAAAACATATGTCTACACAAAAACTTATACGTGAGTGATTATTCATAGCAATATTATTTATAATAGCCAAAAAGTGAAACAACCCAAATGTTTAACTGATAAATGGATAAACAAAACATGGCATACCTACACAATTTGACAATAAAACAATGATGTACTGTTACATGCTACAACATGGATGGAACTACAAACATCATAGTAGGTGAAAGAAACCAGTCACAAAGGGCCACACCTTTTATAATTTGAAGCATTTGAAATGTCCACAATAAGCAAATACATAGAGACAGAAAACCACTAAGTTGTATTATTAGTAGAGTTACTATGTATTAGTGTTGCTATGGGGAGTGGCTTGGGAGGAGTAACTACCCTTGTGTAGGGGGTTTCTTTTGGGGGTGATGAAACTTTTCTAAAATTAGTGTTGATGGCTGTACACTATGTGAACAGCAAATGGCATTAAACTATATATTTTTAAAAGGTGAATTTTATGGCATATGAATTATCTTAATGAAAAACAGAATGAATTTTTGCTAGCCCTTTAAACTAGTCCTACTTTTTTAAAATCTACTTTTCATTATTAATTTGAGGGTAAACATTAGGTAATGGTGTCTCTAGGCAGACACAATTAAAAAAACTTTTGTTTCAATCAAGCAAAGATCACATTATCCCCATTCTAGTCTCCCATCTGTGATATAAAATTCAAATTTTAAGACTGTTATTAAAGACATTTCCAATATGATTATTCTTTGCCTGCTGTGTTCTCCAGTGAAATCAAAAAATTCAACTCTCCTCAAATGTAGCTCCTATATTTCCATTTGAATGCGCTGCCTCACCTTATTTTCTCATAAGAAAAACCTTCTTTCCCTCTTATATTTACAATGGAAATCCTCTTCATTTTAGGACCTGGTTGAAATGTTATCTTTTTATATAGCTTATTTCATTTCACCAAATGTAAATAATTGTCACAAATCATTCTACTGTAAACACTTAGTACTTTTCATAACATTCATCATATTCTGACTTTATTATCATGAAGTGCACAGTAAATTTTGAATTGAATGAAAATATTTCTCATGAATATTTACCTTAAAAAAAAAACCCTTAGGAGTTTTCAATTCTCTCATCTCAAAATTGAAACAATATTTATAAGAACAGAGCTAACCTCTCTTCAATTCTCGAATCTCAGCATGTTCTCACAGTTCCCAATTGCTTAGGGAAGAAAGGCAGGTCATTTTTATAGCCACATTGATTCAACAATCATATTTTTCTTCTGTGAAAACCAAGACAGAATTTGAGTGTAATTGTTCAGGGACTGTGTGCAACTGTTGTATAGGGTTAGTCATCTGTCTAAAATATGAACCTTTAAATGGCAATGACTTCAATGCCTTTGGGATTTGAATTGGCCATGAAACTAACAATAAATTGTCATGTATGTAGTGATTTCCTATTGGCAAGTTCCATGTACTTTATAAATATATTTCAACTTAGATGGAAAAGATCATTATTACCATTCAAAGATTGAGAAACTGTAACACAGGGCCATTAAATATATTGAGCAAGGTCAGAGAGTATGTGATCAGTGAAAATGAGAATATCCTGAAGTTCCAGCTTTGGTTTATCTGCCAAAAGACATAATTCCTTGGCAAACATTTAATGCTTTGCCCTAGTTTTCTGAGAATATCAAGCAAGCTCTTTAAAAATGATGTTTATGTCCACAAAACAAAAACCTTGAAATTACTTTACAATACACCAATATCATATTTTTATAGAAGCTACTCTCCAACAACCTTCTGAGAACGCAAAAAGCAATGTAAAACATAAATTTACTAAAATTCAAACTCAACTTATAAGAACACCTTCAAACTATTGTTCAGTACCTATTTTAGATAATCCTAAATACTTGATAAGCTTAATGTAATAATCCACAGAAAAGTAGTAGCAAAATTGAAAGGAAAAAATATGCTATCAACAACAAGTTCTGTCAGTTTTATTCAAAATACTTTATTCAAGATACTTAATTCATCTAGTTTTCTTTTTTTCCCATTGCTACACTTCTGCCTGGACCAATTGGCTTCCTTCCTTCCACTTTTATTTTCCTACATCCCTTTATCCACAGGGCAGCCCAAATTCTCTTTTTAAAGTATAAAAGTGATTCTGTCAATCCCATGCTTCAAATTTGTCAATGCTTTCTTATTTGAATTGGAATAATATTCATCTTCTTATGACAGCCTACAAGGTCTGTGTGACATGACCATGTTCAACTGTTCACCCTCAGCTTTTAGTATGCCAAACCTCTTGATCACTCAGCTTCAACAATCTCTCAGTTCCTCAAACTCAGCACACTTGCTTCCTCCTATCTTTCCTCTGATTGGTTTCTGGCTCTGAAATGTTAGCACCATCTCTCAGATGTTAGCACCATCAGTTTCTTGTCATCTAATTAGGCTTCATTTTAAGAGTTCTTCTTGAAAGGTAATTTCCCTCACTAAATTAATCTCTACTGACCCAACCCCTTGCCCTTTCTATTCCAGTGTATTCAAAACACTAATTATTATGTAGAATTTCCTTTATATGTATGTCCCTGGTTGTTTATCATTTGTGTCCTTTCCTACCATAATATAAGGCCATGGAAAAGAATGACCATCCATCTTGCTCAGCAATATACCCTTCATGTGTAGAACAATATCTAAGACACTGTGGATTCAATATATGGTTGAAGGAGAGAAAAATGAAGAATAAGAGTAACTATAAAAGTCATATAGGACAACTGAAATAATGCCATAGAATTCCATAATTATTGCTATAGAAAAGTATCATATCAATTCAGGCCCTTGAGTATATCAATATTTTACAGCCCCAAACAATAATCAATATTCTTATCTATTACCATGAATCATCAAGAAAATCTAAGTTATATTCTGTATGTGCTATAGTAGGGACATATATTTTATTTAACTTTCCATTAGATAATGATAAAACAAAAGTTTAAGTATTTGGCATTTGGAAATTAAATTGTCCCTCCTAAAATAACAACTAGTTATTTTTCTCATCTTTTCTATCTACCATCTTCTTAAGCCAGAAACCTGAGATTCATAAGTCCTTTTATCTTCCTTATCTTCACATCCAATAAATCATGTACTTATAATTTTACTTCTCAACTACTTCTTGAAAATATCTCTTCCTTAATATTTCTATTACCAGTTATGATTTATGGCTTCACCATCTTTTGCCTGAACTATTACAGAGATTATTAACAATGATCATAGTCTTATAACAAACATTTAAAAAGTACAATATAAACAGAAGTATCTAACTATAACAAGTTCAAAATTCTTTGCTTAAAACTTTCCTGTAAGCTCCCATTGCTTATAACATAAATTCAATGACCTTATTAAGGCATACAAAAGTTTTCATGACTTGAACCTCCTCAACTCAACCTACTTTTATGTCTTATATAATAATAATATCAAAATACTTATAGCTGGCCACCATACTGTTTTGCAGTTTTCTGCCCTTATCTATTATTTTTCCTGGGAGGCTATTCTCACATTTCTTGATCCAGGTAACTTCTATTCATCTTTCTAATCTTTTTGAAACCAGGCCTTATTCTCCAGTTTGGGACAAGAACTCCCTTTTTATCTTCCAAAGACCTTGAATATATTTAAATGTATTCATTAAAATATTTCAGCCAAAATTATCAAAGAATCCAAATAAAGAGAGTTCATTCGGTATGGTTCATTATATCCCATAACAAAGATGACTGGAATATAGATGTTTCAGATTTGATTGGTGGCTTAGTATTGTCAGTACCTGAGTCAGTTTTTCTGCAATTCTCTCATGTTTAAGAATGTTGCCATAATTCTAAACCTTATATGCTCATCTGACTATATTCGAAGGCAGAAAGGAATTATAAATGGCAAATGGACAGGTAAACAATAGAACCTGCCACATGTGACACATTTCTGTTCATATGTCTATCTTTCCCATACTTTTGAAACATTTCAAGAATATATTCCTAATGTTCATCATTATGACTATCATACAAACTTAATGTTTATCAAACTGATCTAAAATAATATTTCTGTATTGGTAAGTACAAGCTACCTGTATTAATTTCCTCAGATTTGCCATAACAAAGTGCCACAAATTAGGTGGCTTACAACAACAGAAATGTATTCTCTCACAGTTCTGGAGCTTAGAAACTGAAAATCAAAATATCAGCATGATCACGCTCTATCCAAAAGCTCTAGGAAAGAATTCTTTATTGCCTCTTCTAGCTTCTAGTGTTTGCTAGCACTCCTTTGCATAACTTGGCTTATAGGTGCCTCACTGCTGTCTCTCCTTCCATCTTCATTTGGCTTTCACTCCTGTGTGTGTCCCTGTGTCCAAATTTCCCTCTTTTTATAAGGACACTACTCATATTGAAATTAAGGCCAACCCAAATCCAGTATGACTTCATCTTAATTATATATGCAAAGGCCTTATTTCTAAATTAGGTTACATTCATAGGTTATAGGTAGACGTAAAATTTGGAGGTGCATTATTTAACCCAATACACCATTCATGGACCTATTAAAGGTGATTTAAAGTTATTTAGCCTACAGTTTCTCTTTGTATCCACATCATTTTCCATGCTAAAACAAAATATGAACCCTCAGATAACATGCTGAGCCATTTTCTTGATTTGATTTGAAGTTTCTATGTCAGTTCAAATAATTTTGCAATTGATGAGTCATGATTTGCATATTATTCTACATAAATCATCAGGATAAGGGTCTACAGGAGCAGAAGCCTTTAAAGGAGCTTCAGAATTCAGAATAGTTAAATACGTTGATTTACTATTAAAGAGATTAGTCATTTTTAGTTTAGTTATATTAGCATTTATTGAACACTTGTTAGATATTTGACACTCTGTCGAATAATTCATAAATGAAAAGGAACAAGACAAGGGAAAAGTTCGGAAGAAGAGAGACCATACAATTTCAACACTGCCTGATAAATGCTATGAAATATTGAAGGAATCTACCAAGCATTAAGAGAGCTTAAAGAAAGTACCAAAAAGAGGGTTTTGTTTGGGAAAGAGAAAGAGAAAAGGGTATTCCAAGCCAAATGAAGAGCATACATAAAGTTTCTCTTTGCCTTGGAAGAAACAAGGAGTGTGTAAGTGCAGAACACAGAGTAGAATATGAAATAAAAAGGGAGAGTAGGAGATGATGCCTAAAAGTAATGGGGCCACAGTAAGCCATACTTGTGAACAGTAACTCCATTTTCTCCTCAGTAAACTGAGAATACCTGATCTCCTTTTTTTCTTTTGTATAAATAATCTGGAAAATGAAAGCTTTGTAGAGATGGCCTCCAAAGTTCGAAGGGAAAAATAGTTTTGCTAATTATCTACTATTATAATTACAATCTTTGGTTGTAGCACATTTCTCAAACATAATTTCAGACTACTTTTACACACAGTGTTCTCTTTTCAAAAACACCCTATGACAATATATTTGTAGTACAAGTACTGAGCAGCAATATAGTAAAATTAATAACATTGACTTGCAAAATACTACATTTGATTCCCAATTCAACCAACCAGAAACACCCGCTTGTTTATTTTATTTGATAGCAAATTTGTTTAACTAATTCTGCCTTCAATATTTAAATGAAAATAATTAGGTCTGAGGTATCAATGTCATAAGAAATCCAACAAGGTTGGGTAATAAATATGGAATTTACACACTTTGGGTGAAGCCAATATGAAAGAAAATGTTATCTTATCATTTTAGATATTTTTCCAAATTCTGCAATAAACAGTAGAATTTTATAATCATATTTCATTTATTACAAGTAAGCATCCTATATCTTCTAAATGTTCAATAGAATAGAATAAGCTCCATGGTGAACCTACTTTAATAAAAAGGATAAAAATGTACAGAGGACTCTATAAGCCTTCCTGCAATAATACTGATTAAAACTAACAGGTTGTAACAAAAATGTTCTGCACAGTCAGAAAAAAATAATAAAATATGTCCCATATAGCTGCTGGCAAAGTAAAAAGGAAAAAATATGGAGAATTAAATAATTAAGTGACTTATCTTTTGTTTTGAGCAACAATATGTTCTGTAC
The DNA here is from genome assembly GCA_030015415.1 of Cynopterus sphinx. NCBI lineage: Eukaryota > Metazoa > Chordata > Mammalia > Chiroptera > Pteropodidae > Cynopterus > Cynopterus sphinx. The sequence continues at coordinate 56,918,787 of CM057379.1, read as the reverse complement.
CTCATAGAAACAACAATGAAAAAATGTTATTAGCTCTGGTTAAAAAGTTAGAAAAGTGATGAAGCTTAATTATCAAATTTAAATCTCTCCCATTGACTAAATCCAAAAGAAGCATAGACAGTTCATACGTAAATATAAATTTCTAATTCTTACTTTAAAATTAAACTATTTTAAAGAAGGACTTGCAATGAACAATTATCCCATTAAGCAGATCTCTGTTATTCAAAAGACTTGGCACTTCTACCACAACCAACGCTGTTTCCAGTTTTAATTTATATGGAGTCCCTCTCGATTGTAGCAATTAAGGTGGCTGATTGACTTGCAAGCATGGAAGCTTTTCTTTGTTTTATTCTAATTTCAAAAAAAAAAAAGTTTGAAAATTTTCTTGCAAAGAACATTAATATTTTAAAAAGTTGTCATAGAAGTAACCGACAGTGAAGAATCAATGAGCCTCTTCCAACACCATACAAAGTAATCTTTTTTCTCATAAAAACGTGAGTTCTTCTAACACACTAAATTACTTAAATATCATGGGTATTAGAATTTCTCATTCACCTTGAATGAATCCTATACAAGTGTCTCATTGGTGTGTTAATGTAGCAGGCAGCCTGGAAAGCATGCTTAACCAAGTCCCGGACAGCCGATTAAAGATTTTAAATAATATATTTAAGGTCCAATATACACCATGCAATATCAATTCTATTTTGAGAAAGTACTTTGTATAATTGTGTTCTTCTTTCAATTCAAAACCAATGTTTGCTTTTTTAAATTCATAATTGGCCTTTGGGTATGTAGGTAATCATTATCTAGTAGAATAGGACTATGATATATCAATTAACTTTTACACAATTTTTAACTTTTTAAAAAGTAGGAATATGCTTTTCTTTTCTAATGAAAAATAACATTATTGCTTCTAGAAAATAAATTTAAAATGACACAGCAAATGAAAGCAAAAAACAAAATACACTCAGGCAGAAGGAGAAAAATTTCTTTGTAAAATGAAGACCATAAATAACAATAATTTTATAAATTTCTATCTTAGTGTAAAAACCTGAAAATGTTTTTTGAATCAGTATGTTTCAGTAAAAGATAGCTGTTAAGTCGGGGGAAGGGCCAGCCAGATGCCTGCCTGGACACTCCCCAGCTTGATACCTGGAATCCAGACCTTCTGAATAGGGCCCACCCTAAAGCCCTAGGCACCACCACCCTAATCCGGATGGTCAATTAGCATTTGATTAATATTCCCCGCCCTCTACCCTACCCCCCACATAACCCCATAAAAGCTGCACCTTCCCACCCCAGGGAAAGACTTCTCTGGCCCCTCTCCGAGACCGATCCCTTTTCCAATTAATGCTTTCTTTTAAAACTTCTCTCACTGTCACGCGTTTATCTTACAATAGCATCATAACTTTTTTTCAGTAAATCAATTCTCTTTTGATAACTTAAACAGAAGAAAATAAAACTTAAGACAAGTAGATTACACATGAAATCAATAAAATAAGTGAATAGTTGGCATGATTGGTTCTGAGTTCTCACAAAAACATTTTTTCTTATATTTTAAAGATGCTTCAATGATATTTTCTTGTAATTAACTTTCTAAATGAGGAGTTGGCATCTGTGAGACTAACAAATGCATTACATTGACATCTTAGCTGTTCTTTACACATACCAAACCCATTCTCCCCCAAAGTCTTTAATTTCCTCTTTCCTATGCCATAAACAAACTGCTCAGCTTGTTCCCTCATCTTCTTTCATGTTGTTAACTTATTAATAAAATGTCACTTTTTTAGTATGGCCTTCCTTAGAACTCTATTTAAAATTTTAATGTCACCTTCACTCTCTATCACCTTCAACTTCTTTCTTTTTTTTGTTCCTTTTTCCTCCCTCCCTGCCTCCCTTCCTCCCTCATTTCTCCCTTTCTCCCTTTCTCTCTCTCTTTCTCCCCTCCTCCCTTCATTTTTCTTTTTGTCTGCCTTATTTCTTTTCTTTCTGCAGTCTATATTGTTTTTTTTCTACCTTCCCTTATTTGAAGTCACAAATTTTTACCTGTTTTCTTTACCACTGTACTTATAGTACCTAAAACAATACTTGGCAAAGTGAACTCTGCCTATTTCCTCTTTAAAATTCCAATTCAAGCAGCTAGCACAGAACTGTAATAGCTTTGGGTTCTTTGGAGTATCAATTGCCAGGAAATGCTATGCTAATATATATGGCAGCTTGCTGCAAATGTCTATGTAGCTCATTACGAACACATTAATATTTTCAAACATCATTGAATTAATTGAATCCCTAAAGGCAAAACAAGGATATATTTCAATTTTTCAGAGACAAGTAATTTCTCAAACAAGTGGAAACTTGGTTCATATGTTAAAAGATAAAACATAACCTGCCAAGGTTGGGTGATTTTTGAATACTCTGCCAGAATTATGTCTGTCCATGGAGACATATCTCTATTAACTGAGACTGCTCTCTGCAAATTCTTCAGTGTAAAAATCAAAGCAATCCAGAAGGCCAGATCATGACTCTAAAATATTATATGGTAAAATGAATTAAAATTTCATTTACCTGTAAATTTTCTTAAAAAAATGAATAGTCAACTCTATTGTGGCAGTGGAAAGAGTAAAGAGAGGGAGTGCATAAGAGCAAAGCAGTTAAACTGACAATTCAATACCATAAAGACCAAAGAAATCATTACTTACCTGATTGTGTCTCCTTTTTCTAACTGGTTTTATAATCTGCATAAATCAGACCTATGGAAAAATATTTTATAGAAAACATAGATCTCGTGAAAACAAAATCTGAAAAGCCTGAGGTCTGTGAGTGTCCAAGTAGAGAAGATATCTCTAAACAATTTTCTTAAATCTCAACTAGGCCTTTTAAGAAAATCAGAAACATAATTCTAATACTTTTTTCAATTTTAATTTTTAAATTCTTACTATAAGTTTAAAAGAACAAAGTACTTTAGTAAACAGCCATGTAATTTTAACATTAATTGTTATCAGATTCTTTTAGCAAGTTTTTTAAAGACATTTTTTCATACATTTTTAAAACGAAAATTTAGTCTGATTACAGGAAGTCCTTCTATATATGACTGAAATAAGTAAAACACTTTTTGCTACTGAATTAAGGTAAGACAAAGTTAATGTGAAGGAATGTATACTCAGTAATACCCTGGATAGAAAATTGGTTTCAAAATGCAAATTAACCTCATATGTTTGGAATAATATACAGGATTTATCAGAATAAAGAAGCATTTCAGTGACTAATGAACAATAACTTAAGATATGGATAACTTGAAAAAACAAAAAGTGCTCTGATGTCAGATTTTATTTTCTGGTCACTTTGAATTAACAATGGTAAAGTAAATTTGTGCTTCAATTTTCTGTGGATTTTCAAATACTCTAAGAAAAGTTATTTCTAGAAGCAGATAAATTTCTGTTCTCATATGCATGTTTTTCTTCCTTTAATATGCTAAAAATGAGTAGCATATTTATGTCAATGCATCAGAATTAAAATATATGTTTAATAGGGATTTTAGTTCTCAACAAGATCAGACTATGAATATTTCTCATGCTAATACAACAAACTGGAATATCAAATTGAAAAAGGTAACTTTCAGGTAGCAGACCACAATTATAGGACATACAGATGAGGGATCGAAGCAAGCAGAAGTTAAGAATCTGGTCTAAAAGGTAGCTGAGAAAATTGTGGTCAAACAGAGAATTAGTTCAAAGGTTTAGCACAGTGTGGGAAACACCATTACATAAACAGGGATTCCAAAATATAGGGACCCAGAAGAAACACTAGTTACAAACACTGGGCAAAGTGTTTGTCTCTTGGGGGTTGAGAAATACTACAGAAAATTTCTATTCAGTTAGCTAATATCTTCTTTAGGTTAATAATATAAATCTAGTTCCAAAATTCCCAGAAATTGGTAGGTGAAGAAGCAGTTAGGTAAATCATTGAAGATAAGATTTTATCATAATCTTCTACTTAATCTCTAGGGCATACTTAGCACCATGCCTACTATGTAGATAGTGCTCAATAAATGCCTGTCAAATAAGTGACACTAACCATGGACTTCTTGATGTCAGAGTCTATCTTATACAGCACTCCATTACTCACAGCCCCAAGCACTATGCTTTTCATAGCTCAGTGATTCTTTGCTACAGGAATGACAGTGATGGCAGTCTTCAAATACTGTCATGAAAGATTAATTCAGAGGTTTTCAGTGTGTCAATCTATCGCTAATAGGCTCTGAAATTATTTACAAGTTTTGTAAGACCAACCCACTCTAATTGAGTTTTCAATTCTTAGTCTCCTATTGAAAATGTGGTTGTCAAACATATTTATTTCTCACTAGCTCTTTAACACTAGGCTTATTTGCCATACTGTTCATCAGATAATAAAATTAAATTTTAGAAAAACAATTTTCTCCCAGTAAATTTTATTTTCTAATGCTCCTATAGTTCCCTTATACTTAGTTTTTAAATTCTAAAATTATATTAATTATAAATAATTTTTCATATTGAAAAGTAATGCCACTCAAAAAATTAACCCAGAGCCACGTTCAAATACTTTAGCCCTCTGGCCCATTTAAAGGCAGTGCTACAAAGCTGATGTTATGAGTCATGTAATCAATTGTCACCTTAACCAGTTATTGTCACCCCTCATCCCAGCATCATTTAGCAGATATGTATTGTTTACCATTGATGTCTTAGGTACAGAGTATGGGTGAAAAGAGTAAAAACTCATTCTTACTACAGAAAAAAAAAGTGAATTTTCATTCACTTTCCACTGAATTCATTAATCTATTGATAGATTTTGGAATAAAGAAGGACTCAAAGAATTATAAAATAATAAAAAAAATTTTCCTCTAAGTAAGTAAATAATGCTATAGATATTTGCAGTAAATTGGAAACATACTTTTGCAGAAAAGAAAACTGATAAACCTTGGGAAAGTTATTTTTTACAAAACTTTGTCTAGTTTGTTTATCTTACAATCTCTACAACAATGGATTTTGCTGCCCAAAGAATTACTAAAGAATCTTTCTTCTTCAAATATTCTAACATTCTTATGACCACAATATTCAACCCAAATGTACAATCATGACCTGCTAATAGCCCCTAATTAAGATGCTACACATCATCCCAGTTCCATTATCCTTTAATTCTTTACATCGTTCTGATTTTTCTCTATGTCAGGACCTATGAGAAGATCTGACAGTAAGATAGGTGCAGCAAGCTGACTGCATATAAAAGTCACCTTGTCTGCATTGTGAGCATCCTTTGCTGGCCTGCACAAGTACGGCTTGCTAGTGTTAGACAATCAAATATCAGACAATACTTTCAGTGTGCAATAAAGCACAGCTGAGCCACTTTGTAATACGAAAACAAATGATCCACTGGCAAATAAACCCAGAAAAATCGAATAAATCAAACCTGGCAGTACATTGTAAGTGGCTCAGATAGAAGACAGCACAAAATGTCATATTGATTTTAATTAGCAGGTAGAGTGAAATGAAAAAAAACAAAGGGAATTTTTTTTTCAACCTTCATAACAAATAACAATGCTTTTTAAACAAAAGGTTTTAGTACAGTGATTAAGATTTGCTCCAGTTTTGTGAGGGCTATTTCTAGGGCACATAGCCTAAGTTCATTTCTCTCTCTCTCTCTCTCATCTTCTCTCTTAATACAGCTAGTTTGAAGTTGAAGTGCTGCACATAGGCATGTGGCTTTTGGAAGAGAAAAATAGTTCAATTTATCTGGGTACTGTGGGTTGATTCTGTCCCCTCAAAATTCTTATGTTGAAATCCTAACCCTCAGCACCTCAGAATGTGACTGTATTTAAGATAAGGTTTTTAAGGAGATAACTAAGATAAAATAAGGTCTTTAGGGTGGACCCTAATCAAATATGACTGGTATACTTATATGAAGAGAAAATTTTGACACAGTCACATACAGAGGGAAGATAATATGATGACACAAAGTAAACAACAATTTACAAGCTAAATAGAGGCTTAAAATTGAGTTTTCTCTCACGGCCGCAGAGAAAACTGATCCTGCTGACACCTGATCTCAGACTTTTTGCCTCTTGAACTGTGGGAAATAAATTTCTGTTTAAGCCACCCAGTTTGTAGTACCTTTTTATAGCATTCCTAGAAAACTAATACACTGGACTTCTGTAGGATTAATTCTTTATCCATCAACAGAGAGACTCTGCAGTTTTTCTAACTGAGATGGTCTTGGGGGTCAATGAACTAGTTTCTGTTGCAGAGAGTACTTTATATTCTGCTATCAATATTGAGCTGTTGAAGGCAATTTTGAAAACAAGGCATGTGACTGGCCTTCTGAATATTAGTTATACCCTGAATCTGGTTTAATATAACTTTGGAAAAAAATCTGAAAATTTAAACTTGCCAATAACTAAAGAGGAACATATATCTACATAAGTGACAAAATCTAAATTAATCTACTTTTAGAGAAATAACCAAGTAAGGAGAGAATACTGTGACAAATTAAAGATGAATGCAAATTTTTGCCCATCCCTACCATCCTGAAGTGGAGATTGTTTCTCTACTCACTAAATCTGCGTATGCCAATTGAATATGATGGCAGTGATTTTTATGCCAGTTCCAGCTTAATCTCTAATAGGATCGATGGCTTCTGCTTCCTCCTACTGGGAAGAGAGTCACTATGTAAGAAATCCAACCACCCTGAGACTGCTATGATGTGAGAAGCCTATCAGCCTATCTTAGCAAAGGGGGAGAGAACGGCCACATGAAGAAGTCACCAGACTTATGAGAGAAGGCTTCTTAGCTTTTCCAGCCAGTATAGCCATCATCTAAGGCCAAGGGAGTGAGAGACCTCAGCCAACTGCAAGAATGAAGGTCGCACATATATGGCACATATGGTCTTGAGTAAGCAATTCCAACTAGAAAGGGCACAGCCATCTGAGCTATCTCCAGTGAGATCTCCGGTGAGATCCTTGGCACCTTGAAGCAGAGGTGAGTGAGCCCCTCTCATGTTTCTGATGTTCAGACTTGTGAGTAAAATAAATGATTGTTGTTTTAAGGCAGTTAATTTCAAGGTAGATAGTTATACATAAACAGGTAACTGAAGCAGTCTTAAATAAGCTATTGGACGTTATGCAGACTTATTTAGAAACATGGATTTTTATGCCATGTAGCCAAAAGGATATAAATAAATTCAGATCAAAAAGGAAGAAAGCTTCTGCTAGGTCCAATAAATGTTGACAAATTATAAACTCCAAGTAAGTGTAAATTTTTATTTTACTCAGTTTCGCTTGAGTTCTGCAGTGTTAAACATAACTTTTAGTACAACATTACAGCTCTTCCATCAACTTGGGAAATTCTGTAGGACAAGTTCATGAATAGATCCCTTTGGTCCTGACTATAGCCCTTTGATGCTTGAGGGCAGAACAGAGATTAGCTAGTTCAACTTTCTTATCTTATACAGTATAAATGAAGACTCGGATTGTTTAAATGACTTATCCAATGTCATAGGACCCATCCTGGACTTGGGCAAGATCTCAGATCTTCTGATACCCAGAGCAGTGCACTCATTCTGCAATATGATTTAATGGAATTCCTAAATTATTAATGATCATTATTTGAGTAACTTTTATATTTTAAAAAATCCACAAAATTCAATATTAGATCTACCAAGATATTCACCTTTGTACCATAGTACCTGATTTTGATATATACACACAGATATTTTTATGTGTCTATATATGTTGCAAAGACAAGCATATTAATTGCTCAAATAGTATGGAAATTCAACCTGTGTATACTATGTAAGTTTAGGAGGCAGGATATAAACTACTGTTTCTGTAAAGAGTATGATTTTACAGAGATGAGTAAAATATTATTACAATTAAACCCAGTTGTATCAGGCATTATTAGATAGGAAAGAAATGTTTTACTGCTTTAAACCCAATCTACAACCAGAGATGATGTGTTCCACTGTGTGCTACTGACTGGAGCTCTGCTGACAGCTACCTTACTGTGATGTGAACCAGTAGGGACCTCTGTGCAGACAAACTGAAATTACTTCCATTTCACAGCGAACACAAAAGAACAAAAACCTTATTAAAAACAGATTAAGTTCATTACTGTGCAAATCTCTCCTTGGAAAATGAACCTAATCCTTTCTACCAAAATATTAAACATAAAATTGATATTACGATAAATATAGAGATAATACCCACTTCTTTATCTTGGCTCATTTCTGTCACATTAAAGAGGCAAACATGTAGCAACTGTGGCTGGTGCTTGTGAGTTAAGAGCGGCCGCCAGCTACATCTAGAATCAGGTTCCTCTATCTGGTTAACTACAAGATCTTTCCCACAAAATCTTTTCAGACTGATCTTTACTCAAAAGGTCTTCAATGTAAGCTAATCTGGGGTTTCATGTTGCAAAGGTCTTGGATGGCAAACATGATGTTTGTGTTCCTCAGTAATTATATTTGACTGGAAACACATTGTAACTGGCTTTGTATTCACAGTAAGAGAACTCCCAAAGGCCAAAGTTAACACCTCAGTAAGGCTGTTCAATTAGAATAGAGGACATCATTCAACATAAAATTAAAATTCTTCTGTAAATATGGCCAATAACAGCTTAGATTTATGCACATCTGCCTTTTTCATGCTAAATACATTTTTTAATGGATGCAACAGAATTTATTCTACCTATCTTTAATGAAGTTATATGGTTAGACTGTCATTTGATGTTATTTTTTCTTTCTATTAGAGAGTCTTGTATGGCTGTTTTGTATAAGGAGTTATCTAGTAAAATTTAAGACTAACTCAGAGAATGTTTAAAATGGGAAAAGTATAATTCTAATACAATTAGCCATTGCCACTATCCTTTAGGAAAAGAAAAGAATTGAAGAAAAATTATAAAATAATCAGGAGACAGAGAAAAAAAAAAGCAAAAGAAACAAGACAGAATTTGTGAACAAAGGCTAGAAAACCAAATTGCTGTTAGAATTTAACCATGTTCATTTTCCCTTTGTCAGCTGCTTCATTCCTGCCAAAATTTTTCTCATCTTATTTTTCCCATAAACTGTAATTGGTAAAACAACAAAATATGAAGACCTGGATATATAAAACTGATTTTTTTTTCTCCTTATCTAAATTCATATTCAATGTTCTAACACCTGGGCTCATACAAATTGATCAAACAACTAATGGCCTCCTAATCTTTATTTTTACTCAGACATGGAAATAGAAGGTGTTGTGCCCAAAGCTGTGAATCCCAGAAGACCACCAAGGAGCCAACACCAATGCAAACACATGAGGGTCTTTATTCCCACTTGAGTCCGGACTCTCGACCATCACTGATGCAGCAGTGTGGGAACGAGAGCCCCGAACTCTGGGGAAGCGGGTATTTGTACAGAGCAAGCACGGGAGTTCCAGACTTGTCCCTACCTGATTGGTTGTATCTAGGGTGGTGTGAGGTTAAGTAGGGGTTGATTGGATTTTTTCCTTTAACTAAGGGTCAGCAAGGGGTCACAAAGCAGCTGAAGGCATTTTTAACTAAAGGAGGCTTTAGAGGAAAGCTAAGTCTTAAAGAAACTGAGTCCCTTTCCTTCCCCCCCTTCTCTGGATCCTAAGGAAGGACCCAATCGTGGGTCTAGTGAGGTCTCACGGGCATGAGGAGAACCATAAACTGAATATCTTTGAAGTTTGGGAAATAACCTCACCTGAGGAAATATCTATAACTTGCCAAGTTAAGTTAAAGGGTTGGTGGGGGTTAGACTTAGTATCCGGAGGGAAATATAACATAAATATCATTGAAAAACGACGCGTGCGGCGCAGTCTTAGCTTTAAAGGAATGTCCTTGTCTTGTTGGCTTTTCCATCCTGGAATGTAATCTCTGAGCACGGCAGAGGGGTCAGCTAGTTGGATGTGGGTATAGTGGACCCAGAGGGTGACTCTCTCAACCTTGAGTGAGGTGGGGGTTGTCAGGATCATGATGTAAGGTCCTTTCCAGCGTGGCTGAAGCGTTTCTCATTGGTGTCTCTGCACATAGACCCAAATACCCGGGCGGTAGTGGTGAGGTTCCAGAGGGGGTCCAGTCTCATAGAGGGCCTGTAGCTTAGGCCAGACCTGTTCATGGGTCTGTTGTAACATTTGGTGGGAGAAAAGAAGTTGTTGATCATCAAACTCAGCAAGCACCTCGGGTTTAAGGTTGGGAATAATGGGTGGAGGGATACCAAACATAATCTCAAAAGGAGTAAGTCCCATTTTGTATGGGGAGTTATGTTCCCTATAAACGGTGAAAAGGAGAATCACCCAGACCCTGCCAGTCTCTTAGGCTAATTTGGTTAAGGTCTCTTTTAAGGTTTTGTTCATTTTTTCTACCTGCCCAGAACTCTGGGGTCTGTATGCACAATGTAATTTTAAATCTGCCCAAGAACTTGTGCTATCCCTTGTGTTACCTTGGAAACAAATCCTGGTCCGTTGTCAGAGCCTATCTTAACAGGAAAACCATACCTTGGCAGGATGTCTTCTAGCATTTTCTTGGTCACTGTCTGTGCTGTCTCATATTTGGTGGGAAACGCCTCGGTCCAACCTGAAAAAATGTCTACAAACTCTAGCAAATACCTGTACCCGTATTTTCTGGGCTTCAACTCCGTGAAGTCTACTTCCCAGTAGGCACCTGGCCTGTTCCCCTGGCACCAGGGTTGGGCGCATGGGCAGTAGCATCTGTCAGTTGGCAAGCCTTGCAGTTTGCCACAATTTGCTCACTTTTGGATCGAGAGTCCTTTATAGTGATGTGAGCATGCCGCACCAAGCCTTCCATTTTTTTTGTTCCCATGTGTGTGCCTGATGCATTTTAGTTAGGACGTGCTGTCCCAGTTCTTCTGGTAGGATGAGGCTGCAGTTGGTGGCTCTCCACCAGTTGTCTAAGCATGGAATCAAGGGCATTACTTATCCATCTGGCTGTTTGAGCACCCCTTCAATGGTGTGTGGGGTGGTGACATTTAGTTCACGTCCCAAAGTTAATTTGTCTGCATCTCTGACCATGGTAGCTACCGCAGCGATGATTCACAGACAGGGGGACCACCCAGCGGCGACAGTGTCCAGCTATTTGGAGAAATAAGCTATGGGCCTTTTCCATGGACCAATATACTGTATCAGCACTGCTTTTGCTATTCCGTTGCTTTTGTCTACATATAGGTAGAAGGGTTTGGTTAAATCAGAAAGCCCCAGTGCAGGTGCAGAGAGTAAGGCCTGCTTAAGACTATTGAAGAAGTTTTCCATGGTCTCTGTCCATGTAAACCCCTGTTTTTCTTTGGTGGCCTCATAAAGGAGTTTAGCCATCTCCACGATCCTGAGATCCACAGTTGGCAGTATCCTGCGGATCCCAGGAACTCATGCACTTGGCGGACATTTTGAGGGCACGGTATTCTCAGTACAGTTTCCTTTCTTGCCTCCGTGAGCCACCTCTGTCCCCCTCTTAATTTATAGCCCAAATAGCTTACCTCCATTTCGCAGATTTGGGAATTTTTGGCAGAGGCTTGGTAGCCTAGGGCTCCTAGTGTAGAAAGCAAGTTCTTGGTGCCCCGTAGGAATGTCTCCTGATCTTCAGTGGCTACTAGGATATCATCCACATACTGCAAAAGGATTAATTCTGGGTGATTAGATCGGAACTCACTTAGATCTACATGAAGATCTACATTGAAGATGGTGGGCGAGTTCTTGAATCCTTGAGGGAGTCTGGTCCAGGTGAGCTGGCCATTAATTCATTTCTCCAGGTCTGCCCATTTGAAAGCAAAGATGTTTTGGCTCTTAGGTACTAGAGGCAAGCTGAAGAAAGCATCTTTTAAATATAGGACTGTAGACAATGTCTGTAGCCAATAGTCTAGGCTGGGCATTGGTGATGAGGGTGCCTGGTGCAGGCGGTACTCATCTTCGAGGTTTATAGTGAGCACCTGTATTAGATGTCCCTCTTTGTTTAGAAGTTTTGTCCCTTCGGGGTGGAAGCTGATTTGCGCCCCTACCTTGGTGAGCAAATCTTGCCTAATAAGGGGTAGGGACATTCTGGGATGACCATGAATGAGTGGGATACCCGGCCCATGCCTAGGTCCACTGTTCTTTAGGTAATCCATGAATATTGTTTCATCCCTGTAGCTCCCTGTACCCACGAGGTCTTATCTGCCAATTTTCCTTGGGGTTGTAATAGGACGGAGTGTTGAGCTCTGGTGTCCACAAGGAAATTTATAGGTTGCCCCTCCACTTTTAAAGTTACCCTGGGCTCAGGGAAGGGTGCCAAACCCCGTCGTCCCTAGTCATCAATGTCTTCGGTGCCCAGGATAGTAATGGGGGTCTTTTTAGGTTTCTTGTTAGGACAATCTCTGACCCAGTGGCCCTCTTCTTTGCAGTATGCACATTGGTTCTTGTTTAACTTAGGGCAGTTCCCTTAGGTGGAGTCTTCCTTACCTTGTCCAGTGGCCAGTTTCTTAAGATGTCTCTGTCGTTCCCGTGGGCTATCTGCAGTCGTAGCCAGCAGTATCTTAGCCAAGTTTTGAGTCTGGCGGTCGCTTATTCTTGCCTGTTGTTCCTCTGGGCTCTCTTGGTTGTTAAAAACTCTTTCTGCCACAACTACCAGATCCTGTAAGCTCTTTTCTCCTAATCTTTCTACTTTTTGCAATTTTCTTTTTATATCAGGAGCAGCTTGGTTAAAGAAAGCCATAATTATAGCGGCTTTATTCTCTGGAGCTTCAGGATCCATGGGAGTGTACTGTCTGAATGCCTCCATGATCCTTTCTAGAAATGCTGCTGGATTTTCATCCCTACCTTGTTGAATATTATATACCTTAGCCAAATTAGTGGGCTTTTATGTAGCCGCCCTGAGACCTGCCAACAGAGTCTGGCGGTAGACCCAGAGTCTCTCCTTACCTGCTGCGGAATTGTAGTCCCAGTTTGGGCGAGAGAGAGGAAAAGCACCATTTATAAGATCTGGATTATGGGTGGGCTGTCTGTCATCACCCAAAACTGACTTTCAGGCTTCCACCTGGATCCTCTCTCTCTCTTCAGTGGGAAAGAGGACCTGTAAGAGCTGTTGACAATCATCCCAAGTGGGCTGATGGGTAAAAAGAACAGTATCTAAAAGGTTAATGAGGTCTTTGGAGTTTTCTGAAAACTTAGCATTCTGAGTTCTCCAGTTATAGAGGTCACTGGTGGAGAATGGCCAATAACGCATTGGCTGTCCTCCTGTCTCATCCGGGGGCCTTGCGGTGTGCAAGTTGAGTCAGCAGGTCCTTAGTTGGGGGCTGCTCGATTGAATCGGCCCTGTGTCCCCGCCGCAGGTCCGCGCACAGGCATCCTTCTTTGAGGAACAGGAGCAGGTTCCCCATCAGGTTCGACGAGTTTGGCTGGTGGTGCTGTTGGAAGGAACTGATAGGGTGGTGGAAAAATCAATTCCTCTGAGATGGTGTCCTGTAGGACCAGGTAGAGGGAGGGCTTGGGCTCTTTAGGTTCCGAGTCAATCTGAGACTTTAGGACTGGATCCTATAGAGCCAAGACCTTGGGCATGGGACCTGCCCTGGATGGAAGGAAAGGTTTAAGCCATGGGGCGGGGTGGGGGGGATTTTCAATCAGGTCCTGCCAGACGTAGAGAATTTGGTCTGGATGGCCACAGGTCCCCGTCTTAAAGATGACATCTTTAACCTGTAAAGAGTGGTTAGATCAAATGTTCCTTCCAATGGCCAACCAACGTTAATGGATGGCCACTCCGAGGTTCAGAAAATTCAAAATTTTCCTTTCCTGACATCCGTGCTCAAATTGTGAGCTCTCTCCCTAATGTCTGAAAAATGGTCAGTCATGAGAGAGAGAGGGGTCGTCTGCGTCTGTCCCATCTCCTCTGTCAACACTAAGACCAAGACAATCATGACAAACAACAAACAGGCGCCTACAGAGAAAAACTTGCCGCGGCCACGGAGGCAAAACCAAAATTAAGTTGAGGGTCTGTCGGACTGCAGTGGCAGCCGACGTCCCTCGCAGATGAGGATTTCGTCCTCCAGGTGGGGACAGGGACGTCTCCCAAGACCCCCGGGCAGCGACCGCCAGCGCATCCGCCTAAGTCAATGCCGACCTTGATACAGGCTGGAGCTCCTACAGGTGTGTACAGATGGGAACTTCTCGTTCCTACAGATGACAGGCTTGTTCGCGAACAAAGACAGCGGAACACAGATAGGGAGACGGGAAGTAGAGGGCACTCACCAGCCGGCACCGGACCCTCCGGGTTGGAGGTTTCTGGGGGTCTCTGGGATCCCGGACGCGCTCCCAAAAAGGTGGTGCCCAGAGTTGCGAATCCCAGAAGACCACCAAGGAGCCAACACCAATGCAAAACATGAGGGTCTTTATTCCCACTTGAGTCCGGACTCTCAACCATCACTGAGGCAGCAGTGTGTGAACGAGAGCCCCGAACTCTGGGGAAGCGGGTATTTATACAGAGCAAGCACGGGAGTTCCAGACTTGTCCCTACCTGATTGGTTGTACCTAGGGTGGTGTGGGGTTAAGTAGGGGTTGATTGGTTTTTTCCTTTAACTAAGGGTCAGCAAGGGGTCACAGCAGCTGAAGGCATTTTTTAACTAAAGGAGGGTTTAGAGGAAAGCTAAGTCCTGAAGAAAATCCAAGTCCCTTTCAGAAGGCAGCCTCCTAGAAACCCGTCATGGATATTAAATTCGACAAATGTCAGAGGAGGAAAAAATTCCGAGTGATGTTGCCTCTTCATCCATAAAACAATACAGACACTGCAGGAAAGTTACTTGCCATATTTATAGGAGAATTTTAATTGTATGTCAAATGATGTACTCTGTTTGAGGGTACTTCTTTAAGGGGGACTTAGGTAAAGACTAAGATATTTCGTCAACAAACCGGTGTCTTTTAGGTCCCAAGCAGAGAATGCGGGGATTTTCTTAGTCTTTATGGACTAATTTCTGCATAGTATTACTGTGCATTTCCCAATCTCTAAACTTATATGTTTCTAAACAAATGACACCAAGAAAATTGGGCAATAGCAGTGGCTCAGTGACACTGCATACAGAGAGAGTAGCTATTATCATTCATTCAGGGATGGGTTTCTTCCTGTTCACCCATTCACCTAGCCTGAGGCAGACTGTTCTGCCATTTCTTCATCTTCATAAAGTCTTTCCCACCTACCTGTCTTCTCCTTTTTAGCTATTCTCAGTCTATAAAAATCTTATCAGCCTTCAAGGACTATTTTAAACACGATCTTTATTCTTAATTATAAAATAAGACACAAATCACTTTTCACTTCTCCAAATTCTTACAATTCTTACAATGGAAATGACCAAAATAAAATGTTCAAGAAACACATAAAATCTAGGAGCCAAAATCAATAAATTTGAATGTATAAATATCTAAAACTTCTCTGTGAAAAGAATGATTGCAATATACATGACAAAATAGTATTTTTCATTTCTTATTTATATTAAGAATTTATGAAAATTACTAAGAAACTTTAGGAACCCAATATAAAACTATGTAAAAGTATGAAAAAGTAGTTTATAAAAAAAATAGAAGTGGTAAACACAATATGATAATACACTTAATTTCACTTATTAAAAAAGACAAGTCAAAATTACATATTGTTTTCATTTGTCATATTAGTCAAAACTTTTAAAGTTGATAATTTCTATTTTATTCTGTACCTTTAAACAATATTTGTTTAAGTGCACAGATTCTGGCTCTGGACTGCCTGAATTTATATTCTGGCTCCATAACTTGTTGGCAGAGGGTACTATGGAAGGTTAGTTATTGCTGCTCATTTTGGGGGACAAAATTCATGCAATATATGTGCAGAGCAATTTAGTAATATTCAATTTAGTAACATTCTGCAATTCAACAACTAGTAAAAACTTATTATGTAGATCTGATAGAAAAACAATAATGACATATATAGAATACTAAGTGTAGCTTTCTTACTGCACAACCTAAATGTGTTAGAGACAATGAATGGGAAAAAATGTCTCATTAATGGGGGACTGTTTAAATAAGAAATTTTATATAATGAAATATTATGTAGAAAGAGGCTTTCAAAAATGTGACAACTATCTGTGATATATAGAGAGTCCTAAGAAGTGTTATTAAATGAAATAGTAAATGTGTAGGATAGGATATGTGCATGTTCATTTTTCTGTAAATATAAGACACATGTAAACATAGTGGAAGGTGCTTATTTTTATCTGGAAGAATAAATAGCAAATTAGCCATTGTTACTGTTATAGACAAGGACTGAGAGATGAGAGAGTTTCCCCCCACCATTATTTTATACCTTTCTTAAATGTCTGAATTTTCTAATCAGAAATGGTTGACATTTTTATTTAATTTTAAAATCATTAGAGATTATCTAGCAGAAAGGATTATAGGTCACCTTTTATTCTTTATAATAGTCCATATTAAAAAATATTTTAAAAGCAAAAACAGATCCACCAAGAAACTTAAATCATAAATTTTAAAAATGTGTTATTTGAGAGTAGCACAATTATTATTCTCTCTTTGATACATAATTTAGTCTTTTTAGTTTAAGTTTTCATAAACTAAAAATATATTATGTGCAAAAAGAAGTATATTAAATTATGTATACTCTTATTACAACTAAAAGGAATATTCATGTTAAGAAATACCAGAGGAATATATGCAAAGTAAAAATCATTGCATTAACATGGTCTTGTTTTTCTTCAATGATTTTACCACAGAAATATAAGAAAAATGAAAAAAAAAGTGGTTATGTGTTTATATAATTTTATTTGTATGTCTAAATTTAAACCAGTTTCTAATTAGAAAACCAATCAATGAGAAGAATTAGGCTGTTTTGATGATCACAGAAATTGAAATTAGAGATTATTTGATGAGAGGTGTGGTCTCTTATCAACCTCAGCATCCATGAAAATTAATCTGAATTTCTGTGGACCTTTGAATGACCTCTCTAGAAATCTTTTGTTTCTGGAAAAAGACTAAAAATGATTGGTCTCTATTCTTTTGATGAACTTTTAATCAGTATTATGCTTTGTTGGGATATCTGTATGTTGATTTCTCATTTTAGCCCATATGCTCCTAGAAGAAAGCAGCACAGAAGTAGTAAAAGTGTGAACTTTGGAGCCATATTTACATTTGAATGCTGGTTTCTCATTTACTAGAAGAGATGTGACCATGAGTAGTATGCATGACTTCTCAGCTTTTCCGCCTCATGTATATATATCCTTAAACCTTTTTCATAGGTTCTTTTAGAGAATGACAAGAAACAATGTTAAAAAAATTAAAAACCAATTTACATAAAATATGTACTCAAAATTTCAAAACTTTTCTTTAAATATATTATTATTTTCTCAAAGTCTTAATATTAAACATAGTAGGTATCTAATTCATATCCTCCAAATGATAGAATTGGGGGAATCTAGAGAAATTATGTATTCACTATTTTTAAGAAATAGAGTAAAACTATCTGCAATCAAAAGCAAACAATAAACAAATTCTTTTTTAAAATACTTATCCCTTAAATTGCTTGTCAATTTAATAAAATAGCTGAAGTTTGGATGAGATAGGAAAGCTATACTTTCTGTAAACTGGAAGAGAAATCTAGAAAGCATAGCTCAGTGTAACAGCTGTCAGTAAGTTTGCCATTCATAGCCAAGCTTTATAGCGAATGTCATAAAATAGAAAAAAAAAAAAGGATGATTTTATTTCTTATTCAAAGCAATCGACTATAAACCTTGCACTAAAGTTGATAATCCATTCCTCATAGTCTGACAAAATTAAAGCTGAGACAGGGAATGTCAAGAATTTGTACTATCAAGGATGAGGGGCACGGCATTTTTCAAAAGTAACTATCTCAGTTCCTGAGTTCATGGAAGCTGAAGCAAAGCAGTATGTGAAGTGGGAAGTGTTGGACACAGCAGAAGTCATCCATGTCTTGCATGCTTTTCCTTTATTGAGTTGTCTAAAATAAATTCAGAGCGTTTATTAGTTTTTATAATAATGAAGCATGTTAAAGAACGATAATGAAACCATCCAAAAATTGGCATTTGACTGTATTCCGTTTGAGGTACAAAAACTAGAGCCTTTAACAAATGGTTTACCTCAACTGAAAACACCACATCCACACAAATATTATTTAAATAAAGATTAATTCCTGTTTTCCAAACCATAGAAAGGAAACAGTTGTCAATCATAATGTGTTTATTGTTGTAAAAATATAAACAAATTGAAGTGTCTTCAAATCAGAACTTTGAATTGTTAGCTTTTGTTTCAATATAAAAATTTAGTAAAGGTACAAAATTTAGACTGAGTAGCAGTAATGTATTAAAGATCGCTCTCTTAATCTTTCATGATTGAACGTTTATACATGAAAGACTTCTCATTTATCAAAATAAGTATTACCTTGACCACTTTCTTTAAAACTTCGCTTATTCTTCTTTAATAGTTCAGCATGTATAAGCTATTTTAATTTACCACTAATTACAGAAGTTAAATCTTGGAAGATAACCTGAAGATTATCTGTTCAAGACTATCAGTTTCAGAAAGAAGAAACTGATCCCCAGAAAGTTAATCCTCACAGCTATCAGTGGTTTGGTCAGGACAAACACTTGAATCAGCTCTCTCCCAGTTTTTGTCATTATCTTCTCCATCTCAGAATTGTATCTAATGTTTTGAGAAAGTCCTTTCAATTATTTTAAGATCCAGTTTGGAAAAGAGGCATGTGTAAGTCCAATGGAAGGTACTCTAAAGCTCTGAATGCTAAGTAAATTATAGCCTGTCATTAATTCTTTTCTTGAATTTTGGGAACACAGTTTTCCTGATAGAATCTCTGCAGGAACCAACCTGATCACATTAAGATGTCTAAGCAAGCTTCTGCCTCCAGGCCCTAGGAGTTACTCAGTAAATTTGGACAGAGCCAAAGAGGTGGGTGGGTAGATTTCACCTGAGGTAATCAAACACTTGTTTTAAGAAGAAAACTGTTAAGAAAGGTTAAAAAAAAGAGGGACTTTTAGTCAATATTGCAGTATTGTTTTTATAGCATTGAGTTAGAAAGAATGAAGCAGAATCCTTACAAAATCTTTTAAGATCCTTGGAAAGAAAATATCAAATGTATTACTATTTCATACTTCCTAAATGCCAATAACTCTCCAAGTTGCCCAATTCACTTTTCTATAATGTGGCAATGAGTCAGATATTGGGCTATAAGATAAAATTGGAAAGGTCAAACAGAATAGTCAGAAAAGTATTATCTGGACAAATTACAACGAGAATTTCCCAGTTTAGGTATCAAATTGGAAAGAAGAAATAAGAAGAAGACATAGAGATATATAATATAAGCATCATACTGGAGAAAATGAGTATTTAGACCTATCTGCTTTCATACAATATTAACTCATCTCTGGAAATTGAAATTTCATAAATAAATAAATATTTGACAAAATACAATTTATATCATTAAACTAGTTTATTAACATAGGAGAATTAGCTATGAAAATATAAATGAAGCAATAAAAGATTTAAAGGAATAGGACAAATATTTAAGAACATCTTTTTTGTGATACTTTGGCCCAGTCCCTACACCAATAGCTCTTTCTAATATAGTATACAACACAAATTTTTTTTTATCATTAGATAACCTAATTTTCCTCACAGAAACTTGTAGTATCTGAGAATTCATTGTTGATTTTTACTAGTTTTTCTTGATAGGATTAGAAAATAGTGTTTATGCAGAATGACATACTTGAATAACATTTTAAGAATATTTAAAAGACACAAGAAATTGATAGGCACTGTCTAAACTTTTATGGCTCTAGATGTGGTTCTTGATTTCCAGAGATTACAGTACTGTGGCAAAGCCTGAGGTGTAAATAATAAGTTCAATGAAGTGCCATGTTAAATGTCTGTCCAGGAGACACTTACATCTACAAAGTAGGGAATGGTTAAATATGTCTATCCCTTAACTTCTCTCAATTTGAGTTTTCTTAGCTATAAATGAGATTAGATTAGATGAATGCTAGAATCCTGATAACTGTAATAACTATTGATTTTATGTTAAGTATTGCCAATTTTTCATAAAATTCATCCCAACCCAAGACAGTTCTTTATATAACATTAGATATGTTCCAGCAAGAGCCAATTGTTCATTGGGATAGTCAGAAACTTAGTATTTTCTCCTTTAAATGCTGTCCTTCCTCCATGTATGCCTGTATGGCTTAATTTATTAAACATGGGGGCTAAATAGATTCTATTCTCTCCATGATAGTAGGTGGTTAAAAGCCTAGTTAATTAAAAGAGATGACAAAGAAGAAGCAGAAGAAATATACAGCTCAATTTTTTGGACCTCTTCAGCGTTTGCCCTGGGACTGATAGTAAATGGTTAAGGTGGCTACACTTTCTTCCCCTGGAAGCCGAAGTCCATCTTCAGTGGAAGACTTCCAAGGGAATCTATGTTGGAATAAGTATCTTGAAGTGATTCTTAGGATTTGAGTGAGATTAAAGGATTTGAATAAGATTCAATCAAGGCTAAAATAATCAGGATACTTTAAAGCCAGACAGAAAAATGGCAAACTCTTAACAATTATAAATAGTTAGTTGTCAGCATGAGATAGATAAAATATGTCACAAAGAATGTACATGCTGTACATTCAGCTATCTTAAACATATAACAGTAATAACATAAATATTTTTT
Organism: Cynopterus sphinx; assembly: GCA_030015415.1. Classification (NCBI taxonomy): domain Eukaryota; kingdom Metazoa; phylum Chordata; class Mammalia; order Chiroptera; family Pteropodidae; genus Cynopterus; species Cynopterus sphinx. Next base: position 56,898,064 of record CM057379.1, on the reverse strand, counting down.
ACCCTAATAAATATATCATTTATGTATATAATTTTATATTTTAAAGGTATGAGAACATGAATAACTATAGCTCAGTTTTTAATTATTCCATGGATTGACTTGTGACTTTGACATGTGATATAAAAAAGACACTTTTCCAAGGAGACAAAGCTCCATAAAACAGGTCAAAAAATCTGCTTCAGATAATTAGACAATAAAAGAATTTTAACATCTGGTGCTATAACCATGACCTAGAATGATGAACCTAATGTTCCATAGAAGGTAATAATTGTTTGTAGCCAAGAAAATTATTCTTTTCCCAAAAATCATCAAAATAGTTGAATAAAGAGCATTTATGGCTTAGATCAATTTTTTCATTCATCTTCCAACCATCCAGATGAAGGGCTAACTAGCCAAATGAGTTAATCCTGACAGTTTCAGACAAAGCACATCAACATCTGTGGTTGACAGAAAGTACCCAGACTTTCCACACATCTATTGTTAATCTGGTTAACATTTTAATAATTTTCCCCTGCTAAACTGGCCTGGATAATTAACCATGATTTTGCTGTCAGTTTCATTTCTCAAATATCAGTCTCATCGGCCATTGTACTGATTTTCTTTGGGCAGAGTATTAACATTGGCAGGAAATAACAGCATCAAAAATAATAATTATAAATAAAAACACATAAATATTGAGAACATTGTGTCACAAATGAATCAGAACTGGTTACTTTTTTGCTATTGTATTGTATGAGTTCTTTATACATTTTGGATATTCATCTCTTATCAAACACATGATTTCTAAATATTTTCTCTCATTCTATAGGTTGCCTGTTCATTTTGTTGTTTCTTTGCTATACAGAAGCTTTATAGTTTGATGTGGCCCCACTTGTTTTTGATTTCGTTATTTGAACTTTTGATGTAATATCCAAAAATATATCTTAGAACTATATTGCCAAGACCAGTGTCAAAAATCTTTTTCCCTATGCTTTCTTCTAGGAGTTTTATGGTTTTAGGTTTTTATATTTAAATCTTTAATCCATTTTAAGTTAGTTTTTATGAATGGTATAAGTTAATGGGCAAAGGACGTGAATAGATATTTTCTCAAAAATGATATTCAAATGAACAACAGGTACATAAAAAGGTGTTCAGTATCACTAATCACTAAGGATATGCAAATCAAAACCACAGTGATATATCATCTCACACTTGTCAAAATGACTGTTACCAAAAAGACAAGAGATAAGTGCTTGTGAGGGTGTGGAGGAAAGAGAACATTTGTTCACTGTTGGTGGGAATGTAAATTGGTACAGCTGCTATGGAAAACAGTATAAAGGTTTCTCAAAAAATTAAAATTACAACTACTATATGATCCAACAATTATACTTTTAGGTACATATCTAAAGGAAATGAAGTTACTATCTTGAAGCAATTACTGCAACCCCCTGTTTATTGCACCACTATTTACAATGGCCAAGATATTGAAACAACTTGTGTCCATTGACAAATGAATAGATAAAAAAGATGTGAGTCACACACACACACACACACACACACACACACACACACACACACAGAAATATTATTCAGCCTTAAAAAAGGAAACCCTGCCATTTGTGAAAACACAGATGAACCTTGAGAGTAGAGGGTATTATGCTATGGATATAAGTCATACAGAGAAAGCTAATTTAGCATCTCCCATATGGAATCTAAAAATACAGAAAAACCCATAAAAATAGAAAGTAGATTAGTAATTGCCAGGAGTTGAGGGTGAAGTGGGAGTGAAGGTGGTCAAAGGGTACAAACTTTTAGTTCAAGATGTTAAGTTCTGGGGACGTAATGCACAGTATGGTGACTATAGTTAACAATATTGTATTGTATATTTGAAAGTTGCTAAGAGAATAGATCTCAAAAAGTCTCACTTATACAAAACAAATTGTAACTATGTGAGGTGATGGATGTAACCTTTCATGGTAATCGTTTCACAATATATACATATATCAAATTGTGTTATATACCTTAAACTTATACAGTGTCATATGTCAAATATAACTCAATAAAGGTGGAAGAATGAGTCAGAATAAAAACAATAAAAATTTTAGCACAATTTAGGCAACATAGCTCATTCTATAAACATGGGAAAGTCATGGCTGTCTCTGAGAGTAAATATACAGGTGGGTGACAGGGGGAACATAGTGATATATGCTTAGATTGAAACAGATGTCAGACGGCAGTCTATCTAAAATTGCCCTCAGCTCAACACTCCTCTTGGGATCCACTAAATGCTTCCTCAGTACTACAAATGAATAATTCATCACCTGGACTTCCTCTTACAGTCAACATGAAAATAGAAAGGTCTTTGAAAACTCATTGGTTAGTGAATAATGACACAACTCACTAAGGCACCGGTGAGTAAAACATATGTAAAGCACCAACAGGTGACAGACTAACTTGACCTAGTACAATAGAAATATAATGCCAGCCACATAGGTAATTTTAGACTTTCTGGTATATACATTAAAAGATGGGAGAAATTAATTTTAAGAATAAAAATATTTAATCCAAAATATTAACAATATTATAATTTCAACAATCAATATAAAATTATCAATGAGATATAGTACATTCTTTTTATTTTCTAGAAATCCTGTGTTTATCTTATACTCATCACACACATCTACTCCAACTAGCCATATTTCAAGTACCCAGTAGCCATGTGTCCATATTAGGAAGTACAGGCCTAACTTGTATTAATCCTAAGTTTTTGTTGGCTGTGGGATTTGTGTAAATTTTTGAATGGCTTACTTTATTTACACAGGTCTTGTTCTTTAATATTCCTGAAAATGTCCTGCAAGTTTTGACTTTCTCTGATGTTGTGAAAAAGTACTGACCTTCAGGAGGTATCTTATTTACTCCACCATTCAAAATAGCAACATATTACTTATAAGAGAGTACAAACTTAAACATGATGGATGCCTTGGATATGTGTAGGAAGAAAATATATATGTATATATATATTTACTGATCTTTAAGCCTTTTAATTCAGTTGTCTCAGAAAAAGCTTGTTATGGGTTTACATATCAAAAACACTGAAAGTCTCTAGGTGAACTCACATATAAGAAGTCTGCATTTATACCTATGAAAAGAGGCCCCAGCTTTTGCAACTTGCAGATTTTACTCATTCAACATGCACAATTGCTTAATTTAGATCTCCATTTCTACTCATGTAAAATAAAACATAGAATGGCAAATAAATAGATATTTTTTATTTGTAAAGCATAGTTCCAATAAAATTGGGAGAATTTTCAATATCTGCCTTAATAAAAAAAAAATTTGGTAAATAAGAAGACAAAATATCTATATTCATTGGAGAAAAACTTTTAACAAATGTTGGCAAACAATTCTGAGTTCAAAGAAAGTGGAAAACATTTTTATTACTATAAATTATTCATTAAATATGAAAATGTTTCATAGATAAATTTTGTAAATGTTATTAAGCTATATGATAGAGTTGTATTTTATATATGTTAATACTGGTTGTGGCATGTAGAGAAACCTCTTAAAATTAATATTGGTTTCTAATATTTGTTGCTATTTAATTGTGTTCATTAAATAATTAATATTTAGTTGTATCACTGCTTTCATACATGTGGATACATTGGTCACATTTATAATTTTATTAGTACTAAGTCGCTATCCCAAAGATTAATCCATGACAAGTGAAAAATGAGATCCTCTTGAGAATATTCTGTTCTGTGTACTGGTTTCTAGGAAGCATGGACATGAAGGAGAACACACCTCTAATTGTAGTGCTAGTATCAGAGTTGAAACTAAATCCAATTCCATAATTTTATGAATACAGATTATTAAAGTTATTTTTGACTTTATTTCCAATGTAGCTAAAATAATATTTTTTATTGTAACATATCTTTCAGACCAAGTTGCTTTTGACAGACATAGGAGAAAACAGAACTCCATGTCTTATCTAGGAAAACTCAACAATACTGAGTCTTCAAAGAAAGGCTCTAGAGAATGTTATTCTTTTAAAGGAGAAAACATAACCTAATAGTAGTAAGTATCTAAGTCTGATACTAGCACTGGGACTAAAGGTATGTTCTCTTGCATGTCCATGCTTCCTAGAAGCCAATACACAGAACAGAATATTCTCAAGAGGATCTCATTTTTCAATTGTCACAGATTGATCTTTGTGATAGTGAACTTGGTACTAATAAGATACCAAGATAACAAGGTAAAGCATTTCAGGAAATAGAGCCTTGAATGGAGTTGACTGGTTCCCTCCTTATTAGCTCTTAGTAGTATTTGGGTATTTGGGAGATAGTAAGTGTTTGAGTGTCTGAAATATATTTAATAATTACTCTAATTGTATTCACTCATGTAGCTCACTTTGTGTGTGTGTGTGTGTGTGTGTGTGTGTGTGTGGGTGGGTGGGTGTGTGTGTGTGTAAAAAGACTCAAAATTTAAATGTTTATATTGAATTTATTTTGTGATAATTTTCCCCTCCCAGCAACAACAGTATAAGTTCCTGGCATAGCAAAGAGTCCTAAATATACTTACTTTGAACATCACACTTTATTTCCCTTGGTTTGTGTTGAGGAATTTTAACAATATTTGCATGCATTAATTTCCATGGATATTTAGTAACTAAATAGAGCCTCCCAAAAGTCCACTGTTATTTTGGAAAATGTCACAAAATGGACTTAAATTTACTTGCTTGTCTTTTAATTACTATTGAAAAAATACTTATATAAAGTTCCCTTTCTTCTAGGCATACAGAGTTGAAGAGTATTTATCAAAAAAGACTAAACTATTTATTGCAAAAAGAAAGAAAAAGAATGTTTTCTCATGTGTATTGCACAACTATGCCCAGCTTCAGTGTAGCCTAGTACTCTGCAGTCTGAAGTTTCGATACATATTGGTTTCATTAAAATGAGGTCAAATTCAAGACTAGAATGCTGTATTTTCTTTCTGGTATCACTAGACAGCCATATTTTTAGTTACAGCAAGGTACTATGAAACACCCTAAGCATTGTAAATGAGACAGAGCATCTGTTCTCGAGGAGATTATAATCTAATTATACATGAAATAATTGCTAAAACTAACTCTGAGTAATCCTGAAATTTCATAAAGATAAATAGGCAAATAATATTTTGGAGTTTTATCCTCTTGACTACCTCCAGTCTTAAGTTAATCAAGGAAAACATTTCTTTAGAGTAGAATATCATACCTTTAAAACAGTATTAAACATTACAGATACTTCACAAAAAATATTTCACTTATAAATAGCACTGACATAGAAATAAAAATTATAATTTTGCTGGATTTAAAAATGACAGTTTGTAGATGAACAAATATGGACAATGAGATCTCCATGGGAACTTAGATTTATAGTAATAAATTAAACATATTTATTTTATATGTTCTGAAACTTAGATGAAAAGTGTGAAAGATTTATGAAACAAAATTAACCATTTTCTAGTAAATGATAATGTTCCCAAATTTGATACATGATTTTCTGAAACTTTATCATAGTTATAAAAATGAATATGTCCAACAATTGTGAGTCTAGGTAGTAAATATATGGGTATTCAGTGTATGAACCTTTAAAATGTTGTGCACATTGGGAATTTCCTGATAAAATGATGAATAAAAAATAAATATGTACCATTCCTGATAATCAAAAAGATATGTACAGGATTTTGGGAGTTCTAGTCAAGATGGCAGAGTAGGTTAGTGCTGTGCTCACCTCCTCTCATGACTACATCAAAATGACAATAAATTACATATAGAGAACCACCTGAAGACAACTGAAAGGAACTCCTATCACTAAAATATAAAGAGGCCAAGTGGAGTCCTTTATAAGGGGCAGAGGCATGAAAGAGGCTGATCCCATACCCATATGTGGTGGTTGAGAATCAGGAGGGATATCTTTGCTCTAGAGGTTCCCACCAAGGAGGAACTAACTACAAGGGGTCCCATCCCTATACTGGGTTTTCCAGTCAAGGGACACAGTGCCTGGAAGAGTAGTTTCCACATCAGCTGTCTGTGAAGATCAGCAGTGTTTCCATCTGCCCCAGTGAAAAGGAGGCTTGCTAGAAACCCAGCCAGCCTTTTAGAGAGATTGTGTCTCATTCATTCACAGAGAACTTTGACCTTCATTAAAGGGACAGCAATTCAAAAGGTGCCAGAGACACATGAAGAGAAACTAATTGTGTGGCTTTGGGACAAGGGTGACCATTGTTCTTGTGTTGAGCCCTCCCCCCTACACAACTTACAGGAGCAGGCAGGAGCCAGATCTGAATCTGCATTAAGCTGATGAACATCACTCACCTCTGGTGACTCCATGAGACCCTTCTCCATCCAACTCACACACTGTCCTTTGCTCTTTCAGAAGCTGTGCTTCATGGGCAGCCTTAGTTGAGCTGTAAGCTTTCTTTAAAACTATCCAAGGTCTATGGCCCAAGGCAGGCAGTGGCTGGCCTCAGTGTGCTCTGTCCCTTTTGCTGAGTGGCCTTAGTCCAGCAAGAGTGGAAGCCAGCCTCAGGTAGCATTGGGGCCTCACCCACATGCCCCCGGGTCCAACAGAGCAGCTTACAACTGTGGAATTGCTTTATAGCTCCTACCAGGTGGCCCTAGGCTGGGAACAGACAGCAGCTAAACTCAGACTGCACTGGAGATCTTCCCAAGAGGCCTCAGAATCAACACACCTGGTGACTTGCCTCAGACCACAACAGAGCACCACACAACTCATTCCACAAACTATAAACTCAAAAAGTGGTCTCGGCAGGCACTAGAGCCACACTGATGTGAAGCCACACCATGTAATCAGGCCTCACAGCCAGTCAGCCTGAGGGTCAACCTGAACCATTTACAGGCAAACAACAATCAAGGCCCAACTACAACAGGAAGGCACACACAGTCTACACAAAGGACATTCCTGGAGCAACTGACCCAGCTGATCAGGAAGACTGCATCACTGAGCCCCACAGGGCACCAGCTACATAAGGCCATCCTGTCAAGACTGGGAGACGTAGATATACTTAATACATGAAAACAATCACAGAGAAGCAGCCAAAATGAGCAGACAAAGAAACATGTTCCAAATGAAAGAACAGGAGAAAATTCCAAAAAAGAAGAATGAAATAAAATGGAAGCAACCTATTCAATACAGAGTACAAAATACTAGTTATAAGGATGCTCAGTGAACGTAGGGGAAGAACAGGTCAACTCAGTGAGAACTCCAGCAGAGACAGTAAACATAAAAAAGAAACCATTAAAAAAAGTCAGAAATGAAAAACACAATAACTGAAATAAACAATATGCTAGAAGGAATTGACAGCAGATTAGATGAAGCAGAGAACTGAATAAGTGATTTGAAGCTATGATAGCAGAAAACACCTAATCAGAACAGGAAGGAAAAAAAAGGGTAGTTTAAGGCAGGAGTCTCCATCTGTGGCCTGTTAGAAACCAGACCACACAGCAGGAGGTGAGTGGTGGGCAAGTGAGTGAGCAAAGCTTCATTTGTATTTGCAGCTGCTCCCCAGTGCCAGCATCACTACCTCAGCTCTACTTCAGATCATCAGACATTATATTCTCATAGAAGCACTGGCCCTGGTGCCAAAAAGGTATAGTCTGCTGGTTTAAGAGACCTCTGGGACAACATCAAGCATTTGAACATTTGCATCATAAGAATACCAGAAGGAGAAGAGAATGCAAGTGACTGAAAAGTTATTTGAAGAATTAATAATAAAAAAAAAATCCCTAACCTAGGGAAGGGAATAGACATACAAACACAGGAAGCACAGAAAGTCTCAAAGAAGAGGAACTCAAAGCTCACACCAAAACAGATCATAATTAAAAATATCAAAAGTTAAAGACAAACAGATAATCTCAAAAACAGCAACAGAAAAGCAGTTAGATACCTAAAAGAAAGTTCCCATAAGACTTTCAGCTGACTTTTCAACAGAAACTTTGAAGGCCAGAAGGGATTGCCACAAAATATTCAAAGTGATTAAAAGTAAAAAAATTACAACTAAAATTACATTAGCCAGTAAAGCTATCATGTAAAATCTGAGAGATAGATTCTCAGACAAGAAAAAGTTCAAAGAATCTATCACCACCAAATTAGTATTATGAGAAATGTTAAAAAGACTTCTTTAAGAATAGGAAAACAAAACAAAACAAGAACCATAAATATAAATAAAAATATGGTAATAAATACATACCTATCAATATTCACTTTAAATGTAAATGCATTAAATGCTTCAACCAAAAGACACAGGGTAGCTGAATGGGTGAGAAAAAAAAATTTCATACATATACTGTCTATGAGAGACCCTCTTCAGATTGAAAGACACATAAGGTTGAAAGTAAAGAATTAAAAAAAGATATTACATGCAAATGAAAACAAAAAAAGGTGAGGTAGTAATATACATATCAGAGAAAACAGACATTAAAACAAAGACTATAACAAAAGACAAAGAACACTACATAATGCAAATAATAAGGAGATCAATGCAAAGAGAAGATATAATTCTTGTAAACATTTATGCACCCAATGTAGGAGCACCTACTTCATTAAACAAAAATTGATGGACATAAAGGGCGATATTGACAATAATATTGCAGGGGACTTTAACACCCACTGACATTAATGGATAAATCGTGTAGAGAGAAAATCAATAAGGAACCAGTGGCCTTAAATGACATATTTAGACCAGATGGATATAATTGATATTTTTAGAGCATTTCACCTGAGAGCAGCAGAATATATATATTTTTCAAGCATAGATGAAATATTTTCTAGGACAGACCATATGTTAGTCCACAAAACAAGTTTCCATAAATTTAAGAAGTCTGAAATCATATCAAGCATCTTCTCCAACCACAATGGTATAAAACTAGAAATCACAGGAAAAAAACTGAAAAAAACACACAAATACATGGAGGCTAATTAATATGCCACTAAACAATGACTGATTTAATGATGAGATCAAGAAAGAAATCAAAACATACCTTTAAACAAATAAAAATGAAAATACTACAACCTCAAATCTATAGGATACAGCAAAAGCATTTCTGAGTGAAATTTCATAGGAACACAGGCCTACCTCCAAAAACAAAACAAAACTCAAACAATTTAACCTTACAATTAAAAGAACTAATAAAACAAGAACAAATAAAGCCCAAATTGAGTAGAAGAAAGGAAATAATAAAAATCAGTGCAAAAAATAAAGTAAAAAACAATACAAGAAATGAATGAAATGAAGAGATAGTTCTTTAAAAAGAAAAAAAAATGATAAACCTTTAACTTGACTCATCAAAAAAAGAGAGAACCCAAATAAATTAAATCAGAAATGAAAGGAAAAGAGACACCAGAGAAAATACTATGAATGATTATATACCAACAAATTTGACAACCTGGAAGGAATAAATTCCTAGAAACATATAATCTTCCAAGAATGAGTCAAAAAGAAATAGGAAATATGAACAGACTGATAACCAGTAACAAAATCAAATCAGTAACCAAAGAACTACCCACAATCAAAAGTCCTGGACCAGATAGCTTCACAGGTGAATTTTACCAACCATACAAAAAATAATTAACACCTATGATTCTCATAAAATTCCAAAAATTTCAATAGATGGGAAGGCTCCCAAACTGATTTTATGAAGCCAGTATTACCCTGATTCCAAAAGGAGACAAAAACACATAAAAAAAAAAAAAAGGAAAATTATAGCCACATATCCCTGATGAACACAGATGCAAAAGTCTTCAACAAAATATTAGCAAACCAAATTTAACAAGACATTAAAAAGATCATACACCATGATTAAGTGGGATTTATTCCTGGGATGCAAGGGTGGTTTAATATCCACAAATCAATTAACATCATGCAGCACATAAGCAAAATGATGGATAAAAATCATATGGTTATATCAACAATACACAAAAAGCATTTGAAAAAATCCAGCATCCATTTATGATAAAAATTCTTAAGCAAAGCAAGAAGAAACATACCTCATCATAATAAAGGCTATGTATGACAAATCCATACATAACATCATACTCAGTGGTGAAAATCTGAATTTTTTCTTAAGATCAGGAACAAGAAAGGATGTCCACTTTCACCACTTTTAATTCAAAATAGTATTGGGAGTTTTAGCTACAGGAATCAGACAAGAAAAAGAAATAAAAGGCATCCAAATTGGAAAAGAAGAAGAAAAACTGTTATTATTTGCAGATGACATGGCACTGTATATAGAGAACCCTAAAGATTCTACCAAAAACTACTAGAACTGATAAATTCAATAAAATATCAGGTTACAAAATTAATATTCAGAAATCAATTGTATTTTTATATGCCAGTAATAAACTATAAGAAAGAGGAATTAAGAAAGCAATCCCATTTACAATTATATATTTTTAAAAAATTATCTAGTAATAAATTTAACCAAGGAAGCAGAAGACCTGTATTTAAAAAATTATAATACATTGGAAAAAGAAATTAAAGAGATACAAATAAATTAAAGCATATACCATGCTCATTGATAGGAAGAATTTACATTATTAAAATATCCTTGTACCCAAATCCATATCAAAAAATCAATGGCTTTTTTTACAGAATTAGAAAAAAAAACCTTAAAATACATTTGGAACCACAAAGACCCCAAATAGCCAAAGCAATCTTGAGAAAGAACAAAGTTGTAGATGTCACAATACCTGATATCAACTATACTACAAGCATATAGTGATCAAAACATGGTACTGGCATAAAAACAGACACATAGATCAATGGAACACAACAGAGAATTCAGAAATAAGCCCACGCCTATACGATCAATTAATCTGTAACAAAGGAGGCAAGAATGTACAATGGGGTAAAAACAATCTATCCAGTAAATGATGTTGGGAAAACTGCATAGATACATTCAAAAAATGAAATTAGACCATCTGCTTATACCATATTCAAGAATAAACTTAAAATAGATTAGACTTAAATGTAAGACCTGAAACCATAAAACTGCTAGAAGAAAATATAGGCAGTAAACCCCCTGACATTACCCTTAGTAGTATTTTTGTTGATATATCTCCTTAGGCAAGCAAAACAAAAGCAAAAGTAAACAAATGGGATTATATCAAATTAAAAAGACTTTGCACAGCAAAGGAAACAAAAAAACAACAAAATGAAAAGACAACCTACTAAATGGAGAAGATATTCACCAATAATAATATAACCAATAATGTGTTAATATTCAAAATTTATAAGAAGCTTATACAACTTAACATTAAAAAAATTTTCAATTAAAAAATGGGCAGAAGACCTAAGTAGACATTTCTTCAAAGAGGACATTCAAATGGCCAACAGACATTAAAAAATGCTCAATGCCACTAAACATCATCAGAGAAATGTACATTAAAATCACCATGAGATATCACCTCACACCTGTCAGAATGGCCATCATAAATAAATCAATAAACAATAGTGTTGGCAAGGATGTGGAGAAAAGGCAACCCTTGTACACTGTTGGTGAGGTTATATATTGGTGCAACCATTATGGAAAACAATACGGAGGTTCCTCAAAATTTAAAAATAGAACTACCTCATGACCCAGCAATTCTACTTCTGGAGATTTACCCAAAGAAATCTAAAACTCTAATTCAAAAATATATATGCACCCTACGCTTTTTGTAGCATTATTTACAATAGTGAAGATATAGATGCATCCTAAGTGCCCATCAATAGATGATTAGATAAAAAAGATATGGTGCATGTATACAATGGAATACTACTCAGCCATAAAAAGAATGAAATCTTACCATTTGTAACAGCATGAATTGACATAGAGGGCATTATGTCAAGTGAAAAAAGTCAGACAGAGAAAGACAAATACCATATGATTTCACTTATATGTGGAATCTAAAGAACAATATAAGTGAACAAAATAAAACAGAAACAGGCTCATAGATACAGAGAACAAACTAATGGTTGCCAGATGGAAGGAGGGGTGATGAACAGTGCAAAAAAGGTGAAGGGAATAAGAAGAACAATTGATAGTTACAAAATAGTCATGGGGATAGAAAGTGAAGCATAGGGAATATAGTCAATAATATTGTAATAACTATGTATTGCGCCAGGTTGGTACTAGACTTATCAGGGGGATCACTTTGTAAATTATAAAAATGTCTGACAACTATGCTATATACCTGAAACTAAGATAAAATAATATTGATTGTCAAAAATAAAAATTTAAAAATAATAAAATATGAAATTGAAATTAAGGGGAAAAAAGGTATATATAGAACCTTGCACTAAGTAATGGAAAAACTGCAAAAATTAAGATAAGGTCTGCTGCTCAAAAAATTTACAATCTATTGGAAGAAGTAATTTGCAAGAGATTGTACTAATGCCAAGAGAATCGAAGGCAGATGATAAATAATGAATATTTATCAGCCTCAAATGTAAACAAACAAATATTTTTTTCTTCAAGGAAAGTCTCAGGGAAATAAAACTTGGGTTACAGTTTTAGGAATAGTAAGGATTAGATAAATGGTTACGAGGGAGCAATAGTGAGTGAGCGAGGTCATGAGAAAAGTTACAGTCTAGAATTCTGTGTAGAATGGAAGATTCATAAGGAAGGAGGTTACCTGGGAATATCAAAGTTTCTTGAAAACTATTCTTAATTGAATAGGAAATCACTGAGAAGAGAGGTGATAAAGAAAAACCACTTTTTTCCTCAGGAAGATTCTTTTATAGTAGGCATAGTTTTCCCTATGACATCACAGAGGTCAGTGCAGAGACAAGGAGGCAGAGCTGAGGCACTAGAACATGATAATCAGCAGCAGATGAAACAGATTAGCTAGGCAGGTGACATAGACACCAATCTGTAACTATCATATTTTGAACTGTGCACTTACTATATGGTAGGTACTGTAGCAAGTTTAATCATTTAATAACTATATAATTAGATCTGTGCAAAGCATGTGTTGAAAGTTTTTATGATTACCACTTCGTGCATAAGGAAACTGTGGCATAAAAAATGTCTAGATAATTTCCTAAAGTAAACAGGCTAGCAAATAATAGAGCTGAGATGAAAATCTAGAAAATGTCATTCCAAAACCCATTCCCTTTAGTGATTATACAGAATCATAAAAATGAAAGTGATGGAGAAAGTGGAGTTGTAAATCATCTGAAGAGGACTGTCTTGAGTAGATGAGAACAACTACTTTGATAAAACATGTTGGGTCAAGATGAGGCCTGAGGCACACCCAGGTAAAAAGTCACCAACTGACCTTCCGATTAATGTGAAACTGGTAAAAAATAGACTTGTTTTGATGTGTGGAACATGAAAATTAGAATTGTCCTCGGTTCACCCTTTTCCCACATTTTCTCCATCTGAAAAATAATGGGCAAATATTTCAAGAATATTTATTTGAAGGAGTCCCATCTTACTGGTATGCTTGTGGTGTCCACATATCTTTGATGGGTTCAGTTAAGTACAATTTACTATGAATTACTGCATAAAAATTAGCCATTCTTGCTGCATGCTCAGAACTGTCAACTATTGCTACCATTTAGCAGCTAGTGACAGAAACTCTAGGGCTGCTGGGAATCAAGTTTAAACTCACAGAGAACCACATAGATATTTCTCATTACTAAAAAAGAGCCAAAGCAAAGAGAATGAGAAAATTTTTACATGGCTCTATTAGTTTCTCTGATCTGTGCTAATGTGAACACACTTCACCTACCTTTACTAATTTTACCTATCACGTGTATGTGATAACTCTTTTTCATCCAAATTATCCATGAGCATTTTAATAATCAAGAAATTTTAGGATATACAGAGACATGTTATTTGGTTTGCCATCTCTCTGGGAATGCTCTATATGCATCAGAAAAGTCTGAGAAATTCTCCTTAAAATATCTCTCTGAAGTTTCTCACTCATCATCAGCAGGAACCAGAAAAGTTATTGCAGACACAATCTAAAAACAGAGATGAAATGTTCCTAAGGATGGAGTCTTAATAATCTCATATGTCTATATCAGGGCATGTGGTAAGCTGATTAAAGAAAACAAGAAGCTACCTGGGGTATTAGAGCAAACATACCCAATTTGAAGCTTTCGCCAATTTCAAGCTACCTCTATGGTTGATTTCTAGCTTGGAATGTGGTATTACTGAACTCAGAGCATTATGCACAACTGGCTTTCATGATTGATACCACTGGGGTTTCAATATGTTCACCCTGGCAAACCACTGGCATAGAGAGAGGTCAATATTCCTGTTCCCAGAGGCAAATCTCCCCTGTGGAAAGGCCCAGGTGCAGTTGTGCCTGGTCTCTGTGTAAGTACTGAGTCACTCAAAACTTCCTTGATTTGTAACTAAGCTTTAATAGCTACTGCTTAAAAATTGGTTAGGCTAACTACAGCATTTGATAAACTAAGAATCCAAGAAAACTTTCTAGGACATATTAATCATGTGTTTCCATTTAAAAATAATATGTCTACATGAGCCATTAGATTATACCTAATTTTTAAATATGGAAAATTGAGAACATTTAGTGTAGAATTATTGGCAAAACTATTCCTTGTGAGTATAAAGTAAGACAAAGTGTGCCAATCAGGTCTTGCTCAGAGGTAAATGGAAATAATTATGAGCCATTCAATCCTTAGACCTGATTCAAGCTTAAAATTGAGGGCAACAAAGACTCAGCACCAGGGATGGAGCACTGAATATTATTTCCAGGATTGTCTCATGAGTAGGGCTAATGCCTTAAATATAATACTCATGAACCTTAAGGGGACATCTGGTAGGATTAATTAATCCAGAGTTTACATCTGATAGTAATCAAAAAGCACCAAACCAAAGAGATATAAGTTGGAATTTAACTGTAGTAAAGAAAGGAGAAAGAGGAAAGAAATCGAGGTTATTTGTGGAGAGGAGAAATTTAAAAGGTCTAATTCTTTCAGAGGAATTTAAAATCTCTAAATCGGAGTTTGTTTTGTTTTGTTTTGTTTTTCATGCAAAGACCACAAACTGGCTCCAAGTACTCAAGGAAGCACATAAATTAAAACTGACACAGTTGACTTCTCAGGCTATAGATGGAGCTGGCTCCATGCCTTGTGCTGTAAATGAGGATAACCTGTGCATTTGGGAAATTAGGAATATAATGTCTAGGAAGACAAAAAAAGTATTCTAATTAGTAAATGACACCTCTGCTAAGAAGGGAGGGGTCATGTTGTTGAGTTTTTAGATTATATTCAGCATTTTTAGTTTCTCAATCTAGAAAGTTATATGCTTCACTTGTGCTAAGAAGGAAAGAGTAGCTCAGAGAAGTAAATACCGCAAAGTTACACAGCCTATCGGCCCATTGCTAAAGCCTATGTAACCCCTACAAACCTATTATATAGTAAAAATGCAAGGACTTGCTCTGGACAGAGAGAAAAGAAATCTTTATAATTCAAAAAGATTGGAATGAAGGATCAATGCTTAAGAATTTGATGAATGAAATAAATGAATACCAAAGCTTCTGCTATTTATTCACTGAATTAAGGATGAAGATCCAAAATAATCATCTGTTTAGCAAAGCATCTTCATTCATCAATTTTGAACAATGTAAAATAGATCCTGAGGTTAGGGTGGGTGAGGTGAAGAGGTAGACAACTCTGCATAAGAAAGGAACAGGATTCAAGAGCTTGGAGGAAAGAGTTCTGGAGAGAAAGCTATAAAGAAACTCAAAAAAATTGAAAAGTTAGGGCCTAAGAACAGAAATTTCCCACAGCTAGAAATGCCTGATGGCCTTTTAGGGCAGTGATGTTTAATATTCTATTTTATATTTTTCACTTGTAATCCTGTTTATTACTCCCAAACCAATTGTCAATAATAATTCATTAAAAATAGCTTTGTTTTAATGAAATGCTGGGGAAACTAGAGTCTGAAAAGTGTTCAGGCTGGATTATTTGAAGGACTCAGAAAAAAAATCATCTTAAGGAGCAGAGAGAATATCAGATAGGAAGCAGGTCTCACCAGACTGACAAGGATAAGGTGAGCTCCTTGGAAACTCACATACTCACATAAATATTAGATGAGACTTCTCATAGTAAGCGGCTAGGGATTCAAGGCATCGCCTTTGAACAATAAAGCAAATAATGAGAACTGGAGAACACAGGAAAAATGCCCGACCTAAGATTATTCTCAGTGTTGGAAGAGAATTTCTGAAAGATAGAATTAATTTTACCTGTTCTGGGCATCAGCTCAATTACTGATTGGGCTGATGCTGTTTCCTATGGTGTCTTGATTGCTAGCCTGTAGAACTGAGATCTTGAGAGAACTGCCTTTATGATAAATGCCACATCTTATACATTAAAATGTTTTCAGTCAGAAATCCATAGTATTTTCCATAAAGGTTTCACAATGTGCTATTTCAGAAATGGATGTGAAGGTGGTAACAAAGGTACAAAGTTATAGTACTCCTTTTGCCAGGAAAAACAAATTTTTAAAAATACTGAATATGGATTTTTTTTTGAGTATTGCTCATGGAAGCCCTGAGGAAAATGAATTTTAAAGTCTAAAAACCAAAACTGATTTGTAATATGTTTTTTTCAAAATCTCTGCCTGTTAAATAAAGCAAAATATATAAAAATAGAAAGATTATTTAGGAAGAGAGTAGTTGGTTTTTATTGATTAAGTCTATCTTTTTTGGAACACACCCAGGGCAAACTTCTGATTGCATTAATGACTGATCCAATAAAATTAACACACTGCTGTAAGTCACATGAAACACAGGTCCAAAGACAGATGGTTGAATATATTTGTAGAACCACATTGACAAGCTACAGATAAAGACCTAATGAAAACTATTAAAATAATTCATATGAGTCAAACATCTGCTCTTTTACAGCTACAGCAATAAGTAACAAAACAGCAATGAAATCAATTTTGCCCCTCAAATAATCATTGTATTGTTTAAAATTTGACATTAACCATATGCTTGAAGAAAGACTCAATTTAAAAAAATTTAGAATTATCCCTTTAAAAATTTTTTAAAATAAAAGAATAAGAGCATAAAGGAGTAGCTAATTTTTCTCATTTATATACTTCCCAAATATTCACAAAGCTGTATTTTATACACTTTTTCTTATCACTTTAAACACATTCCTCCTTCAGAGTCTACTTTACCACCCTATGTAGTTGACGTGCAGATACCAGTGTCTATTTGTAGATATCAGGTTGGTCTATTTAGTCAAAGATAATAAGTTGTTTAAAATTAAAAATGAATTCAAGAGGGATATATTTTTTAAAGAAAGATAAAAATTTAAAGTAATTATATGTTTGCACAGTCTTATCGCTTTTCACTCTCTAAATCCCTATTAATTTATATGAATTTAAAAGTATTCAGAAATAATGTTTCATTAAAAACACTGAGTGCAACCAAAATCAAATACAGAATATATTTTATCCAAATATATTACCATTTTCTATAATAAATATAAATCTAGATAAGAATAATTGGGAGTATATTGAGACAACTTATGACATTATTTGGTTCATTCATTATTCATGCCTCATGACACCTATGATCTCTATTCTATCAAATATTGAGGGTCAGATACTAAGTTGCATAACTAACGTTTTCAATTAAAGTATCTTTTGGTATAGTTCAGACCAATTAGAATTCTCAGTATTATCAAAAGCTTTTCAGTTTTAGTAATCACTAAAATTTAACTAACTCTCTTTCCATATTGCTAATAAAATTCAAAATGACAAAATAACATATATTCTGCCTATTAACCCAATGAAAAACAATGTTTATAAATAACTGTTTTCTAGGGGTGTTAAATTCTGCTTAATATTTTTCTGAACTATCAGCAGGTCACTAGAGTTAATTTTGTGATATAATATTTTAGAAATAAAACTTTGGTAGAAATCTAAATAAATTAGTAATTAAGGATAATTAATTAAGAATGTGTAGAAAATTGTTTCTTTCAAATAATGTTAATACCGTTTTATAGGAAGAACAACTTCCTGACACAGCTTAAGAGTACACGTAACATGTAGAGTCACATGTTTGAAAGCAATATTTTGAAAATAAATCAACAGCTCTCATTCTATTGATTAGTCATTTTTCTCATATTACAAATTTTATATAAAGATTGAGATCGTAAACAATCGAAGAGAACGTTGAAATTGATTTTTTAGACCACTCTGCTTAAACATATTTTCCTCTGAATATAAAACAACGACAAAAAATTCAGAATCTTGCTATCTACCATTGGTATGAACCTGCCCTAAAAAGGTGAGGAAAACCAAAAGTTAATCTTTATGTAAAATGAATGTTTAAACAGCCTGAACATTCAACCAGATTTAAATTGTTATATTTTAATTATTTTTAAATAAACCAGGATTTTTCTGCATTTTATAGAATTACATTTAGAATAACTCTAGAGTTCAATATGTTATTTTATTCCTTTTTAATGCAAATTAGAGATCTTTCTAAATCGTGACTAATCTTGTAAAGAAATCTTTTAAGTAATAATAATACAATAGTCTAAATTATTTGGATAAATATGGGTTTCCTACTTAATGGGAAACAAAATTCCAAAATATTTTTTCTTAGATTTTTCAATATCTTATTAAAATAATTAGTGTTCCAAATTTATAAAGAATACTTTGAAAATGGCTTTCGATTTTTAAATATTCATTCAGTTAGTGCCCTAAAAAATGATCTGAGAGCTCTGACTAGATATAAATAATTTGTATTTAAATAATGCTGATTCTTAAAGCAGCATTAAGCACACTTTTGATGATTTAACCAAATAAAAGAAGCATTATAAACAACATTTTTCATAGCTAACTCACCATATGAATAAGGGAAATAAATGTGCATCTAATATCAGTATGAACGTCATGAATAAAACAAAGCATCAGTAAATATATTTATTCCCTGGGCTATGATGAGGTTCATATAAAGTAATGTACGTGAAAGTATTTGGGAAACTGTGAAGCAGTTATATAAATTTAAGTTATCATCACTATTATGTGCTCTTAACTGTATACCAGAAGAATGGCAGCCACATCAATTATAAAACAGCATTCTTAGAAGACAATGAACATAATACTCTAGAGATGATTCCCAGGTGTCTTTTGTATTTGAAAAAATAAGCAAAATGAGCAATCTGAAAGAAATAATTTTGAGAAAACTCACATAATCACAGAATCTCTCATTGAAAAGAACTTGTGTCTTTATTTTGTCACAATATGTGGGAATTTTTTATGTCTTTTTAAAATGCTTTTATACAGCTTTAAAAAAGTGTACAAGATAGGAAATCAGAAATCTGGAATCTGGGTCCTAGTTTTACTTCTTGTTTACTTCATGACTACAAGCATAACCTCTCCAACCTTGGGTTGGAGACAATTTCATAAGGCTTGATAAATAAAGTATATGAGCACCTACCACTGATCCTGGTATGTAATATATATAAATAAGCATGTTCAAATAATCTATTTCCTTCTTTACCAGCTTGTTATGAACCAATGTTATTTTACCATTTATTCACCAATTTTATTGATATTTTATCCCCCACTTGCTCACACATGATGTTACCCCCTACAACATTTCTCCTATTTCTGGAAGTCTTCCAGGGCATCTTGATTGGCAGCACTGGAAATGCATCTAAACTCCAGTGAGCCCTCAAGAACCCAGCATGTTTTCTGTGTCCCTTTAGTCAGAGTGCTCTGCTATACCTCACAGCATTTTTTCCAAACTCCAATCCCCTAGACCATTGACTCAGCCACTTCCCACCTCACTTTTTAGCAGATGATATTTTGGACTATGCAGAGAAAATGTAAGCCAGTAATTATATATTTTTTGCACTGTCATTTCCTCCTTCTTTTGACTCAATTTGTCTAATCACTCTATCTGGGCTCTAGAGCAGATTATCTCAAATTATCATTAAAATACTAGATTTTTCTTATTGCCAATCCATTATGGATAATTAATTTAGACTGTGTAGGCAATTTTATGTGTGTGTATATATACACATATACATGTATATACACATATACATATATGTTTAACAGTGAATAACTAGAAAAATAAAACATATATATATATATATATATATATATAATGCAAGCCAAAAATTTGTTTTTAGATTCAAATAAAAAATGTCAAATTACTCTAAAATTTTCTAAATGTTTATCTTCAATTTCTGTACATCTACAACACAAATCAGTAAAAGAAAGTCGAGCCAACACTAGTTCTTAGACCTGAGTTGAATAACATTGCATATGACCTCTTCCACCTTTTTAGGGACCTTCACATATATTAATTATCCTCTCTCCTGCATCTTTTTCCTCCTCTAGTGGCTTCTTCTCTTTAGCATTTAAGCATGTTCATGTTTCTTTCTTAGAGTTATCATTGTATAGGTCAGCTCCACTTTTCAACAAAACTTTTTGGAAGAGTAATTTAGAGTAACTATCAGGCTGTCCTCTCCAACACCTTCTTCCTCAGCTCACTGCTATCTAGCTTCCATCTTTGTCACTCCACTAGAACTAGTCTTGCCAAGCTCAAAAATACCCAGGGATCATTTTACCATCCCCATTGGATACTTGGCAATATTTGAAAACATTTCAGTTGTCACATCTGAGGGATGCTACTGGCATCTAGTGGGTAGAGGCCAAGGATGCTGCTAAACATCCTACAATGCACAGAACAACAATCCTCAAAGCAAAAGATTATCCAGCTTAAAATGTGTGAACATTGGGAAAACTTGTTCTAAAGAAAAGGTGGCAATATTTCGATTTTTATGTATCTTATTTCTTCCAGTATTTGACAACAACAAGTAATCTCAAATTTCAGATTCAGAGGCTTGGGTAGCAGTATCCAATTGGATGAGTTCAATTCATACACCTGGGCCCTAGATGACAAGCCAAGAGAAAAAAATGATCTTCCTTTTGCTCCCACATTTCCTTTCCATCCTAAGGTTTTCCTCTAATTGCTGTTCAGATATCAGGTAAACAAAAATGATAAAGTTCAACTGTAATGGCCTAAACCAAATACAAATTTCTTCAATCCTTCTACATACACCTAGTACACTGAAATGTTCCAAAATCGTGAAGCTGACCACAATAAACCTGAGTCTTTTCCTTTGATTCTTTCTTTCCTTCACTCCCAATAACCGTCATCAAGTCATGCTCATTCTACCTGCTATATCTCAAATCCATTCATTTCTCTTCGTCCCTATTCCCAACACATCATTGTCAGTAGAAAGGCCAAAGAAACAGGCTTCAGAAATTGACTAAAACCACAGGCTTCTGAATCTAAAGTACATGGCCCAAAGAAACAGAATGCGGTTTAGCATTCATTCTGGCACTGCTCTTGCCAGTGGTGGCCCCTGTCATCTCAAGGCTGGTGCTGAGTTGTCTAGTCTCAATGAGACTCTTCCTATGACGTGAGTTTCCATAAATCATCATTTTGCTCCCTTACTATTAAAGTAGCTCGCATCCTCATTCTTTACTCTTCCCCAAACATTCTCAAGATTCCATTAAGAGTTGTCTTTGTAAAATATAAATCTAACTAACTTGTCCCTCTGCATTAAAACCATTTAATGGCTTCTAATTCCCCTTTTGGTAAGGGCAATCTCTTTATTACAGTTTATAAAGCTTCATGATGCAGCACTAGTTCTCATCTTTAACTGCTTTTACTCTTTGACCAGCAATGCATTACATTTTATCTTTCCAGTTAGACTTAATTCTAAAATTCTTCATACTCCCTCTTACCAGTAATATTTTATGTAAAACGTTCTCTTTATCTGGAGTACTTTCTTTTCTCAGACAAAATCATACTCAACCTCCAGCCATTTGATAATAGAAGTTCAAAAAACCACCCTTGACCCCAGAATCTAGCACCTTTTTATGTTCATGCTCTACCTATCATATTATTATGTACACACACATATGCGTAGTATTTATATGTGTGTGTATATATATATACACATATATATATGGTTTGCATATATATAGTATTTGCATATTTATTCATGTTTTTTCTATCTCTCCTTTTAAGAGCAGAAATTTAATGTGTCATATTGATTGCTATATCTCTTATTTCTAGTTTACTCTGTGGTACATGGTCAGTGCTAAATAACTACTTTATATATTAATTCCTGGATGGTATTCTATCCCACTGCTGCTACTTCTTTCTTGACAGGGTTCATCTTCTCTTGTACCTTATCATAGTCTTCTTGCTCACCACAGATTCCCCGAGAATAACACCACTTTTTCCAGGGCAAATTTTCCCCAAGTTTACCCAGAGCAAAATGTGTTTACCTATTTTGGGATGTCAAGATTGTGCTGCGTTCCCTCTGTCTCCCTGATCGGAGTCATACTATCTTTTAGAAGAAGCAGAGATAATTCCTCTCTCTCTGGCACACATCTCTGAGTCCAAGTTGGGACTATATACCTTTCTTTCCACGTCTAGTCTGTCAACCATCTTTTATTTGCCTCAAACAAAATCTCCAGAAAATATTCTCTTCATCAGTCTAAACCATATGCCCTTCATGTAAATTATTGGTGTAAATAGACTCCAGCTTCCAGCTTGGGCTGAACCAGGACCACCTCCAAGATAGAATTGTTATAAAATGTCCTCAATGAGAAGAATCAGAAATATCTCCTCAGCTGAATAAAGATTAAAATGTCTGTGCAGCAGATACAAGCAAAAACATTTTTATATCTTTGGTACATGCTAAACTTTCATTTCCACTTATCAGAACCACTTATAACACTTACATTGACAAAAATGGAGCCTGAGCAGAGTATAGGGGTCTTTGACTGAAACACAAAAATGTAATAGCTATTTTGCCTCTTAGAAATAGTTTGTGAAAACAAAAAATCTACTTAATACAAATAAAAGACAATATTTCTAGTAATGTATATCTAGTTAATTAAAAAAGCATATATTTTCTTGATATATCAAAGTGTCCTGCCCATGCCACTCACTCTACAAATGTTCAGTAATTCTATATTCTTAAATAAGAAGTAAAAGGCTGGGCTGGGAGCCAAACATTGTGATTGTTATTCACCATGTAACCTCATTATTTAATTTACAGTATGGAAAACTTTGATTTTTCTATCACAAAATGACATTTTATAAACTTCCAATTCTAGGTTTTCAGAAAAAATAAATAATAGCTTTCAACTGCACAAATTTTATTTGTATTGTTCTTTGCAAATACGGTTCTATTCACAACTAGTAGAGGAATATTATTTCCATAAAGATATAAATTAACTGTGTATCTCTTTACTCATAGTAGCATACTAAATTATGAGATACCAGTAAATAGTCTGTCAAGAAAAATGCAATGACTGTATTGAGGAAAGACTCTTGGAAGTTTATACTGTAAACAAATTTATTTCCATACTATAGCAATCTCTTTCACCTGATCTGCATACATGTGTTGCAGGATTGTTATTCATCACCTCTTTCTATGTCTCTGTGTCTAATTTCCACATTGATCTAATTGTCTTGGAATGTACTGAACTATTAGATTCACGATTCTGGTTCATCTATACAAAATGTGGAAAAATATTGAATCAGAAACAGATTTTCCATGAATATTTCTCCTTTTCACTTTGAATACCATGTTTGGTTTCTCTTAAACTTTTTTCAGCTGAGCTATATCATCCCTAATTCTATGCTCTCCCAATAGCAGAGGGGCATGTTTCAGATACAATTATGTGAAGAGAGAGACTGGCAAACTTATCTATTAAAAATCATTATATTTTTTAGCTCTAGTTTTTTTTTTTTAATTTCTCCCTATTACTTCCCCTGCCCCTCTCTCTCTCGAATTTGTTTTTCAATTACATTGCAAATTGCAAATACATGTTTGTTCACTATCAAATTCTATATTTTTGTGTGTGATATGTTGGCCTTTCCTACTGTATTAATTATCATCTATGGCCTTTTGTACTAGACTTCCAAAATGACAGCTGAATATATTCTCCTGGTTAGCAGATGTCTGCATGGTATCTACCAGGTACAGAACAAATCAGATTTTGTAAACGAGATTACCTTTCTTTTTATTAGCTTTCTTTTTCATTCAAATTTCTCTCTGACTAGTCTTTTCTAATATGTTCTTTCATTTGTTTTAAAGTTTCAACTTTAATTCAACAATTCAAGATATACATTATGAAAAAGTGCATATAGCCCAAGTGTTTTTTAATGTTACCTAATTAGTATTTCCATCCTTTAATCCATTCTCAGAAACAATTGCTTGCTATGACACTCATACATGTTTGTTTTGTATGATCCCCGAGCATTCTAATATTTTTACTTTTGCCACTGTGTATCTTTAGTTTTCTTGTTTGTCTTTTATTTAGGATTTGGCATAGCTTCTCATTTTTATCATATTAGTGAATTTTTGCATGCATTTATTCCAAGCTATCAGTATCCCCTAGGCTAAGGACCAAAACCTAAGCACCGTCTATAATTCTTCATTTTCTCTCACTCCCCTCCTATGACCCATAAGAACCAACTGTCTACTCAAACTTCCAAATACACCCCTACTGTACAGCTACCTATTACCTCCACCAACTCCAATTCACTATCAAATCTCATCTGAATCACTGTAGTAATCTCTGTTCCTATTCTTGTTCTTGTGTTTCTATTCTCAACAAGCATTCAGAGAGATCTTTATAAAACTTCATTCCTGTGCCAAAACCTTCCAGTAGCTTCTCACTATACTTGGAATTAAATGCAAACTCTTTACCAGCAGCAGAAGGCCCTACACAATATGGCTTTTAGCTGCCGTGCTCCCCTTATCTCTCACAATTCCTCTCACATACTCTTTTCAATCACACTACCATTCTTGTTTTTCTTGTCTCAGGGCCGCAAATGGCCAATTTTTTTTTTTCATAATTCAGACCATCCTGACAATATGTAAATTATACTTTCTACCCTACATCATTCTCCCATGCCCTTGTTTTATTTTCCTCATAGTCTTTATTATCTGAAACCATCTCATTTATTTTCCCTTTATTTTTTTTGTCAATATTTTTTAAAATATGTTTTCTTAGGATAAGAATTTTTTCAATCCCTCTCTATGTCCCTTGCTTCCAAAACAGCACCTGATATATGTTAGATAATGAATATCTGCTAATATATATTGGCATAAGTGCCACCTAAATTAGATGTTATTGTTCCTATTTTATAGCTATCGGATCTAAGGCTCATAAAGGTAGACAAAGTTTTCTGGAGTTAGTTGCTGGTCAGTGGCAGAGGCAAGATTACAATCTGGGCACTTTGACTGTAAAGACAGTTGTTACTTTACATGGCATACTCCTTTCTAGCCACCTCAAAAATATTCTTGAGGGTTCTTGTCATTGTGAAGAGTTGACTCCCATCAGTAATATTAAAAAGAAAGAATTTAATCCTAACTTCTATGGCAGCCCATTAAATAGTATGAATAGTCTCAATATTGCACTGAACATTTTTTAAGTACTTGTCATTAAAGAATTACAGAATGTTCTGGACATGATTAACTCATCAATCTTCACAAGTCCTAGGCAAAGTATGTAAAATTAATTATTCTTGTTTTACAACCAAAGAACTGAGAGCCATAAAGATTACTAGGTGTACTCAAGGTCATAAATAGTAAATTTGGGACAAGAACTCACTGAGCTCTGCTTCTCTTCCCTTCTGTAAATTCCCACATCTTTATTACAGAAGCTTTCAGGCTATATGATAGCATCTAATTCAAACTAATAGTGACTATTTCAGTTTTCAAGAAACACTATACATTGTTATTTTAAATGTTAGCTTAATTAAAACCATCTGTTTGATTACTACTATAAAAGAGGTATGGTGGGAGCTGATATTTCCTAAAATCTCTTCCAGCTTTATGTTTCCAGATTTATTCTATTAGTCTCATGAAGCTAGTTGAATGTCTTATTCATTTTTATTCTTAATGAAATTTTAGTAGAATCATATAAAGATATTGATGTGAATTGTTATGAAAGCTCAATGATAATACTGTATGGGATTTCCAATCCACAGTCCTAGGTCAATATCCCAGTTCTGTCATGTTTTAGTTTTGAATCTATGGGTTAGTATTTTAAATCTCCTAATTTTCTGTTTCATCATCTGGTAAATATGAGCATTAATAGTATCTAACAGAGAATTCTTTTGAGTATTAATGACATAATGCATTTTCAGGACTTGGCACTTAGTGAGCCTTCAATAATAAATGATTCCTATGATTACAATTTTAGTATATCACTATTACTCTTATAAAAAGGAGCTGTGATTATTTGACATAGATGGAATAGAAATTTAAATTTTTGCTATTAGTGAAAATGTTATGAAGAACCACCATATTGTATAAATATGTGCAGAGGAAGGTTAGGATTAAATTCTTTCCTTTTTAATATTACTGATGGGATTCCTGGTGGGCAAGCTGTTTTCAAACTCTTTATACTAACTGTGAGCATTTATTTGCTTTCAAATGTATAAATTTGTATCTCTTAATATAACATGGCAGGCCTTAAATAATGGTAATGATATTCACCATTTACTTCAGGTAATCACAGTCATGTCAAAATATTAAACCTCCTTTTATTTATATTAATTTTTCCAATTTTAAATGCATTATTTTTTCAGCTATTTTGAACTTCCAGGAGTTTGCACTCTGGTTGTCAAACTTGAACTTTGAAATTGTTTGGTTGCTGAACAGAAACCAACTCAAGCCAGATTTGGAATAATGATCGAGGGATATCTCAGAGGCCCCCGTGGTAAAAAGTCCTGTGAAATCTCACAGGAACTAAAAAAGTATCAAGTAGCTACTACTCTCTTTCACATAAAATCTCATGCCTGCTCATGTGCACATGTTTGTGTTTGTGGGTTTCATTTGCCTTTGTGAATCTCGCTTCCTCAGCAAAGTGTAAATTATGCTTTCCCATCCCTATAATTTTCAAGTTGCTTTCTGCTGCCAGGTTATCTAATCTGGCCTGATCTCACCATGATCTTTCAATCATGCTTCCTCTGAAGGTAATCCTTTTCTTTTCCCAGCTTTTGCTAGCTTCTGGCATTCCTTGACTTGAGGGTATGTAACTCTAGTTTCTGCCTCCATCCTCACATGATCACCTTCTCTGTGTGTCGTGCTTCAGTTCCCCTCACCTTTCTCTTGTAAGGACACTAGTCACTGGATTTAGGGTCCACCCTAAAGTCAGCACAATTTTATCTCGACATCCTTAATTATATCTGCAAATACTTTACCTCCAAATAAAGTCACATTTACGAAGATTGGGATTAAGATTTGGACATATATGTTGCAGTAGCCACAGGAAACTAATATAATGGTTCTCTGATCCACAATTATAATTATCTCCCATTGTGCTCAGAAAATAATAGGTGAAATATGTACACTGAAAGTTATATAAAGCCTTATATAACTTTAATTTTATTTATATATAACATTATAGAAAGCTATATACATATATAATATTATGTAAAGCTATGCACATATACACATACATACAATGAGTAATTTAATAAATACAAAATGTAATAACCGAATGATCCCTCAAATTTTTGGACCACTGACATTATGTACATCAGTATTCCTCAAACCTATTTCTGTAATTATCTATACAGCTTCTTAAAAATAGACATTTCTGGGCCTCAGTCCAGAACCATTAAATGAGTTTTCTAGGGGTTGAGTTTAGGCATAGATATTATTAATCTTCATAGGTAAGTACTGAAAACCATGCCTGAAATACTATGACAAAGTTCTGGCTGTATTTACATATACATATACACACATGTTATATATATATATAACTATATATATAACTATATATATATATGTATGTATGTGTGTGTGTGTGTGTGTGTGTGTGTGTGTGTATTGCATACTACTTTCCAGGACAAAAGCTGAACTCTAGTGAATGTACTTCATATAATTAAATTTCCAGAGAGAACATTTAGAGATTAGGGAACTTTTTAAAGACTTCATATATTTATATTAAAAATATAAACTCTTAGTTTATGCACTGCTGTAATAAGATTACAGAAAATATTTGACTAACTCTTGTGAAGTAACTGACTTATAATTTTAGGTCAGCTTGTACTTTCCAAAGGAAATCATCTTTTGTTTTACATCTGCCATGTTGCCATATTAATATTACTGAGTCCCTACTTCTATTTATATTTCAGTAAGATGCATTGTTGTCCATGTCTCATATTTATCCTTTAAGATATCTTTAGCCAAGTAAAATACAGACAACTAAAAGAAGATCACAAGTAATTAAAAGAGGAAAAGAGATACAGAAAATTCTAAATCCTGTATAAATGTTTTTTAAAAATCTCCTTAGAATGCAAAAGTAGACAAAGCATTCATTTTTATTAAAGATGGTCACTGACTAAAGAACACAAAGAAGAAAAACAAACCAGAACAATTACTGACCAATAACTAAAGTCTGTGTAGATGTCCATATTTCAAATAATCATACATCAGATATAGAGTTTGGATATGAACTGTGAGAAAATTCTACAAAAATTCAAGTGTTTTCAACTTTTAATTCTAGAGGTAAAACCCAGACTCTTATCTGTGTGCCTTAAAGTAAACTTACTAACATTCTTCAAGAACTTAATATGACCTGACTTATTTTCCTACCCCTTATTACACCCATATTAGCTCATGTGACAAAAAGACAATCATCAGAATCAACAGTGTCTCTGATCCTCTCTATCTACAAAGTAGCCTAGATTTATAATCAGCAAAATTAAGATTTCTAAGGTGGCTACTACTTAAATAGATGTAATGTTTGCATTATGCCTATTGTGTAACAGACATCAGAAAAGTTATTCCCAAACACTCTTAGGTTTTCATGCCTTCTACTACTTACCATTTTTACCAGGCTCGACTTAACTTGTTTAATATTTAAGATCAGATATCTTTATTCTTAAAACTATGTATATCAAGTTTAGTGAAACTTAATCCTTGAGATAAATAAACAGGACAAAATCAAGAACACCTTCTCTGCCTCTCCTCCACCTTGAAATATGCTTATGAGGGGACTCTGATGCTGTCAGGTTCTCACTGAGTCTAGCAATCTATAAATCTCAAGAACTATTAGAGGTTACAGAATACCAAGGAGGACTTTGGTGGCACTGATAAATGGAGGTAGAGTCAATGACAATCTCTTCAGCCAAAAGCAATTTTGGAGAAGTTAATGATTTTTAAATATATTTACTAGGTTCCATTAGGACCTAGTTGTTAATTCTGTGTTACTGTTATCACAATATGAACTTTTTGCTGATAGTGTAGTGATGTTTTATTTTATGTCTAATTGATGAGAATTCTATAGCTGGATAATAGTAAGCATTATTTTATTAGATAATTTTTCAGAAAAAAATATCATTGATTTTTTAAACAAATGCCTGCACCTCAAAACCCTTAACTGATACCAAAGGTTAGATTGACTAATTACCAATAATTGCAGTAAAAATTACACCTTATAATTTGCATAAGAAATATTGATGAAATGTCTTAAACTAATTTTCCTTTTCACTTCTGAAAAATCTGTCATCTATTTCCTGAATCAGTGACGAATAACCAGAATATGACCCAGGTTTGAAAATACGTGACCTTATTGCTGTCACAAATTCACTAGAGAAAACAGACATTAGAAAATGCACTTTAAGGTAAATATTAGATCTAACCAGTACTAAGCAATAGGATTGTCATTTATTCATCTAATGAAACAGTGTGAGTTCCATAGTTTAAAGATTTAATTTCATGTAATAATTTTACTTCAGAGTTTTTAAAAGGAATATATAGCAAATGTTGACTTTGGAAAATTTATGCACAGAAAATAAATTTTGTGAATGGTAATCGACAATTCTTCACTTTTTATGGAACAAATATATTAGAAATAAAAACAAGAAAACTCAAATCTTATCATTTTCATAAATTAAATATTTTTTCCAATTTTTCTAATTATTTTTCTAATTTTTCTCTCAACCCCTGTGTATTTTCATTCATTCTCATACAAAGTTAACATCATGCTTTGTGAGAAATTTATAAATGATCATATAGCCTTTAAAATTCAAATAAGTTGATGTAATATTATTTACATAATGGTTTCTCAATGTTTGGACATTTACTCTTATGATAACTCTTTGGACAAGGTTGATATTTTAGTTTTCTAAAGTGCCTTACTCAATAATCTTATGTTCCAGAGAAATCAATAGTAGTTTTTATATTTTTCTAGGGAAACTGTGATTATTAGGGAAAAATCCATTCACACGATTTATCTGAATAAGTGTAACTATAAACACTGCTTCATGATGTGCTTTTAAAAAAGTTTTAAATTAACTTCTGTATTAAATTACATGTGTTTTCTGCTTCCAACAGCACAGATTGCCAACACTTAACTATGGTTAAAGTGACAGTCTTTTATTTAGATGAACCAGACTGTATTTCAAATACTGAAAGATATTTATGCGTGAACAGTATTTGCAAAATCACATCAGGATTGCAATATAAAGGTCACAGTATTGATACTTTTACTTCATGAAGTTAATTTTTCTGCCTGCATTTCTTTCATTCTCTTATTTAATTAACATATGCTGAGTTTCTTATATACATCAAGCACAGAATTAAACCCATTACTTGTGTGTCTCAGTGGATCTTTCATTGTCTTCTATCTCATTTTCTTTTGTGTGTTTAAGCATGTGTGTTTATTTCTAACTTATCTTAGAATTGCTCATGACTTTTGATATGCTTTTCTATCCACCATTTGTCTATTTTCCTTCCCCTCTCTTCATTTCTCTGCAATTCTCTGTTATCTACTCACCCTTTTAATTCAAGGATGTGTTCAATCTTTGTATTTATTCATAGTTTCATAGTTTCCTTTCTGTAAAGCTACCCCTTCCATTTTTATACATATATGCCAATATTGAATATTAGGAGAAAAACAGAGAATAGCAATTTTCATAAAAGTAACAATCCTAAAGTTAATATATAATTGTTGTCCAAGGAAACAAATATAACTTAAAGTCCAAAATACTATTACAAAATTACTTATACTATAGCTAATTATATTTTATGTTGCTTATTATAAATTGAAACTTTAATTAGATGTTAATTATTATTATAATTAAAATTATTGTATTGACAAAAATAACTGTTTATTAAGTATTACATTTTTCAAAATCAAACAGAATTTCTTTAGCCCATGGTAATCACTACACACTGTAAAAGCATAGCATTGAACTTAAGCTAACTCAGAACATCACTATCGAGACTGGTCTTTATGAGTTTCAAAAGCCCAGGACACACAGTTAATGCCATAAACACTGGCTGGGAAAAGCAAAAGCAGTCTAGGTTATTTATCTTCTAGAAAAGACAACACTTCATAGGTTTAAAAAAGGGGGAAAAACAGGGAGGTGATAAATGACAGAGGTTGGTTTAAAACAAACAAACAAACAAACAAAAACAAACAACTAGAAAGGAAAACATGGCCTGGAGAGTGCCCCGCCTCCACCCAGTCCTGCACCATCAGCTGTCTTTGTCAGGGTTCAGGAAAGCTGAAACAGTACCCACAGCTCCAGATGCCCCGGAGCGTACACTTTGTATCTTTAGGAGCAAAGAGTCCTTCTGGTTTGTTTATGCTTGGTATATGGTGGGGACTTCCCAGTTTGCTAATTGGTGTTACTATGTCTGCTCTGAGGCTTTCCTCAGGTCCATTTGAATTATTCTGGACTACTTGTTTTCTCAGTGGCCCAAGACACTCATAATCCTCTTAAGTGGAGGGTTGGACACTGAGGAGAGCCCTAGGACTACAGGAGGGAAAGTCTCTTGGTGCCCTAGTGGGTCACAGTAAACCAGCTTTCCCTCTCTTCAGCCAGAACAGAGATGGGATAGGGGTGCTGTTATGTGAGTAGGTGGTGTAAGAAAGAAAGAAAAAAAGAACAAAGTTCTTTTTTTTTTACTTTTAGGGGCCTTACATTCAGTCCTCTGCAATTTTTCTTTTTTTTTCTTTTTTTTTTTTTTTTTAGCTCTCTCTGTTATACTTCTCCACATGCTTAGCTACCAGTGCACTGGGAAAAATTAAAATTTTTTTTCTCTCAATAGTCTGAGGTATCAACACAAGAACGATCAGTATAAAAAAATAATACAAATCGTAACTTTCGATTCCGCAGGGCTGGCTTTCTGACATATGCATCAATAAAGTAATAAGGATTTGAATTTCATACAGTACTAATTTTCAAGAGTGCTAGATAATGATGGCATTTTGTACCAATTAACATCTTTCACTGAAAGAGCTCAAATACTCATTGAATAATTATTACCTTATATTCAAACCTTCCCAGATGAAAATGATTTCAAGATTAGTCCACTGACTTTTGTTTGGGGAAGGTAGGAAGAGCTTTTACTTTCTGAGGTCTAACTCAGAACACCTGTTTACCACCATGCAGAGACAGAGTAAAAAGTGCTCTCTGTAAGGATTTGGTACTTTTATTTCATGACCCAAAATTAATATTGGTGAATTAAAGGCTACACATTTTGTATTTAATATTACCATTGCACAAATCATGAACAATTTGAATCTTTATATGAAGTAATGTGTACATAAGAACTGGAATACTTTTTATTCCATAATTTTACTCAATAATGGAACAAAGACATAATTGTAGAGATTAGTATATTTCTCTACTCAAAAGCTCAGACACTCCTCTCTCTTCTGCTCTCTCTCTCTCTCTCTCTCTCTCTCACACACACACACACACACACACACACACACTTGTTCACACAAACATATACATGATTATTTCTTTGTTTGTTTGTTTGTTTGTTTGTTTTTAAAATCCATCATGTTAGGGGCCTAGAATCAGTCAAGGCACTGGAGATACTATGAACAAACCAAACAAAACCCCTACTGCCATTAATCTTATATATGTTTAAGTAAATATATAATTGCTCATGAAGGTTTGCATATGACTATATTAAACAAGTAACAAACCATGAGAATGTCAATAAAGGGAGAGGTTTCTGTTTATGTTGACAATATAATAATTACATCTATGCTTATATTTAATGGTATACATAATCATGGTCCTAATGGGACTTAGCAGCTTACTCAAAATGCAGAGATGAACATTTATGTTGCGTAGTAAAGCAATGCCCAGTTTTCTTATTTTATTTTGATCATTCAATACTTAAGCTTCAAATTTTCCCTGACCCCATTTTTGGTATACTTGCACTATAATTTGTGTGTGTGTGTGTGTGTGTGTCTGTGTGCGTGTGCACATGTGCATGAGTGCGCGCGTACACACACACACACACACACACACACACACACACACAGGGTCACAGTCTCCTGAACTTGTTTCCCTCGATTTGTAGTTTGCGTCCTCAGACCCTATGCTTCTCTTTGATGTACCCTCCCCCATATACTCTTTAGTGGGTTTTTGAAGCATCTACTCATTCTGAATTCTGGTGCCCTAGTTATCAGCCTGCTTAAAGCCATAGGTCATTGGGCTAAGGATGACTTCCATTAACTAGCATTAGCACTATGGGAGAGAGGCAAGATTTCTGGATCCTTAACTTGAGATACTAGGGACAGGGAACGGGAAAGATTAAAATAATGAGATAGGGAAGATAAAGGAAGAGAATGGGGATAGTTTAGTGATCCTGAATGCCTAAGTAATCCATTCTCTCTAAAGACCAAAATGAATAAAGGCAAGTTTATCTTCAGAACTATTAATATACATGATTTTGAACACCAAGAGAAGCGGCATAAGCCTAAAGCTGCTTCTACATCTGTTTGTCAGGATCTAAAATTCCTTTGGTGCAGACATCATAGGTTGTAATGCCCATGGGGCCAAACAGGAAATGTACATAAGAGCACAGGCTGGGATTAAGGTAAGAGCAAGCAGTGTTTATTGTGAAAAGTAGAGATTACATGATTCAGTAAAGGATGCAGCTGCTTCTCAGGTATTTCTGATTGTTTCCTGTCAAATAATGGGGGTCCAGAGTTGCCAAACCTTCTTATTTTTCAAGAACAGTGCCGTAAACGAACCTAATTCAGTCTGGACGTGCACAACTCAGGTTTTCCCAGATAGCAGTGACTGCTAAAGAAGTCTGGGCTTTAAAATTTTCTTTTTTAAAGGTCCAGGCTGATGAATGTTAGCTTCTCACTGACAAAAGCACTACCAGGTTATAAGGAAAGCAACTTTCAGAACAAAATCAGCCACACACAGATTTGTCTTTATAAAAACAATGAGCTTCCAGCAAGGAAAAAGAAAGTTAATATGTACCCTTTATAGGAGACTTACTCTGGTCTTTTAGATGCTCCAGTCACAACCTTATGAAAGGTTTACTCAAGGCAGAAACTGCAAGATTCCTGAGGTACTGTTCTGTGTCTCCTTGGTATGATGGAATCCTTCAAGTTCCTAGCATAGCATAGCACAGACCAGAGATCAGCTGAGGTGCCACCGCAGTGGGATGCAGGATGTAGACTCAGGTCTGACTTGTAATCATCTTTGTAGGATTTAAAAGCATATATGAGCTGCCAATGCACACATCCTGATGAATACCTTTAATTTCTCTACTGAAACCCATTCTATAACATTCATTCAAGAGAAGCAAAGACATTAAAATTTCACTGATAAAAATCCATTTTTGAAAGAGAGCAAAGAGGCTCAAAGCAGCTTTCTCGGGTGTGTGGACCTTTCTGAAAATTACTAGCTTTGGCTGACCAACCCGAGAATTAAAATTAAACTAAGATGCAGATATGTAGCATTATACTGATTAACCTAAAGTATTTTACATTACAGATATTTTACCAAGGAGAAAATTCACATATTTTGTGTAAAATATCTTCATTAAAATATCGGCATCTAATTCGAATTACTTAAAAAATATTATTTACCAAATAATACATATATTCATTTGGTAAGCTGCTATTTTTTGGTCCCTGATTTAATAAAAGTTTAAATATTTTTGTTTGTTTGTTTCCAGTTAAGTTAAATAGCTGGAAAATGCTAACAAGAGATTTAAGAGACAAAAATGAATGAGTTTCAGTTTGAATATAAATAACTGCAAGCCCTTTTCTTTTGGAGGAGGGATATTTTAAAGAGTGAGAAAAACACAGAGAGAAGGATATATTAATACAAAATAAAGGAGAGCAGAGAGGAGATGAAGACTACAATAAGTAACTGGCAGCTCTCCCAATTCTGCAGCCAGTCATTCTATTCATCCTCTGTGTGGGGTGAGGAGTAACAGCTGGGCCTTAGAGGGGTCTTCTTTGTGTAGACATACATAATAGCATTTTAGCAGGAATAGGTCTCCATGGCATATTTTGTGTCTTGAAATTTTACTGTTTTCCAATATCTAATTACAGTGTCTTTTCAAACTTTTAAAAAGAGTTCCACATGATAATTATTGAATCATTATATTTGGAGTTGGATCTAATCATATATGTATGTAAAATTAATATATGATATTAGTTTATTAGTTTCTAGTATACAACATAGTAATAATTCAACATTTATATACCTTAGGATGTGATCAGCATTATAAGTCTAGTAAACATCCATTACTATGCAAAGTTATTATCATATTATTGATTATATTTCTCATATGTGGTACATTACATTCCCTTGACTTACTGATTTTATGACTAGAGTTTGTACTTCCTATTCTCCTCCACCCTTTCATCCATCCTTCCCCAGCCCCTCTCCCCTCCATCAACCATCA
This sequence comes from Cynopterus sphinx, assembly GCA_030015415.1. Taxonomy (NCBI): domain Eukaryota; kingdom Metazoa; phylum Chordata; class Mammalia; order Chiroptera; family Pteropodidae; genus Cynopterus; species Cynopterus sphinx. The sequence goes on along the minus strand of CM057379.1, from coordinate 56,862,301 downwards.
GTTTGTATCAATTATTGATACATTTGGATATTGAGCTTTTATCAGATATATCATTTGCAAAATATCTTCCCCTATTTGGTAGGTTGTCTTTTTGTTTTGTCAGTGGTTTTGTTTGCCATGCAAAAGCTTTTTAGTTCGATGTAGTCATATTTGTTTATTTTGGCTTTTTTTGCCCTTTCCTGGGGAGAAATAGCCAAAAAGTATTGCCAAGACCAATGTCAAAGAGTTCACTGCTTGTATTTTCTGATAGGAGTCTTATGGTTTTGTGTTTTACATTTAAATTTTTAATCCATTTTGAGTTAATTTTTGTAGATGGTGTAGGAAAGTGGTCCAGTTTCACTAATTTCAAACTGTACTACAAAGCTACGGTAATCAAAACAGTATAGTGCTGGCACAAAAACACATAGATCAATAGAGCAGAATAGAGTGCTGATAAATAAACCCACATTTATATGGTCAATTGATCTATGACAACAGAGGCGAATATATACAATGGGGAAATGGCAGTCTCTTCAATAAATGGTGTTAAGAAAACTAAACAAATACATGCAAAAAATAAAACTGGACCACTTCTTATACCACATACAATAATAATATATATTTTTAAATGCTCCACAGATAATGATGAATCATACTAAACTTTGAAAATTACTGTTCCCTATATTAATGGGATTATTAATCAATATAAAGCATAGCTGGCTGAAAGCAGTGTCCTACTATGTAGGACTCATTAAGAGAAACAAATAAATAGAGACTAGAAAAAACAAACGGGGCAGTTAGGAGACCATATAGTCCCTGGGATCCAAATTCCCAACTGTTATCACTCGTGCCATTTTTGCAGTGCATCTCCTTTATTCGACTCTTTTTTCACCTATTTTCTTTTTCTTTCTTAACCATTTATTTTGTCCTTCCTCTACCCTAGTTTTATTTTCTCATGAACTTGCTCACTTTAATCAACTTACTCTATTTTACCATTTCAATCATTTTTCAACTCACTTCTCTAAGAACATTCTAAAACAAATATTCCATTTTGATATCCTATCATTTGGTTCTGGTGGTGGCTATACAAATCTATGTCTGTCAAAACTAACAGAACTGCACATTAAAAAGGTGAATTTTACCCTATGTAAATCATACATAAATAAACCTAACTTTATAAAAAATCATAGTTTTAAAAATCCTATTTTCACTTTCATTTGCTTCTCTCTGAATCTATAAATAAAAGTAAGGAGAAGCAGAAAATAGTGGGTATGAATTTTGTGAGGCTGATTGAAATAGTATATTAGATTTGTGCTTTAATATATCTTTACCAAGTTGAATAGATAAAAATAAATTCAGATATGTAGCTTTTATTTTACATTTATCAGGACTACTGGTACAACCAGTGGAGTGTGGCCAAAGGGATAAAAATTAGGGAGGAAATATTAAAGACACTTTTCTACTATTTTATGGTGTGAAGTTCAAGTGTCTCCTGGATTGAAAAAATGAATAGATTTTTCCACTGTCAACTTTTTTTAAAAAGAAAAATTACTCCTAAGTAGAGATTAAGTGGAGTCTTTGATAGTCTACTTTGATAGTAGATGGTCTTCTCTTAGAGTCTCATCGGTAGAGCTGTTAAACGGTCAAAGGATAATATAATTGGTAAAGATTGATAAACATGTTTTCTCCTCAGAACTGTTTTGTTAGGTGCTTTTATCACCAGAATTATAAGAAAGCTCTGGAACTGTAGCAGAGATTGGAAAAATTATTCAACAGGTTATGCAGCTCTTACAGAAGTCCATCCCATAAATTGTCTTTATGCCCTGTCTTGCTGAGTTTTAATTACAATATTAAAGATCATGTCAATTTGATCAAGGCTTCTATGTCCATGCAAATGTGGCACTAAAGTACTTTTTAAAAATGTTATTTATTAATGTCATTTGTGTTCATATACTCATGACAAATTATTAATGAGATTTCATAATATTGAAATTGTTTTTGTAGGACATTTGAGAGATTTTTAAAAATAGTAGAATGGTAAAACATTGTCAAGTGCCATTTTCTTTCCTTCAGTGTTAGTCAATATTTTAAATCTATATTGTGTATTATTTTTCCTTTGCCACATCTGATAGTACACTCCTTATTTCCAGGTTGTGCTGTCAACTACCTCCGTTTTCCAATTCATAAAAGAGAAGTGCTAAAACTTTCATTGACAAGTACAGGTATTTTTCTTGTTGGATTCTCCTTCATCATTTATAATTTCACTAGTCTGTTCCATAGTTAAATTTCAGATACTCTTGGGCTGAGATAACATAAACACAGGAAAAGTGATTAGCTGACTAAATGGTCACCTTAAAAATCAGAAAAGTAGATAATTCCAATATGGTGTGATTTCCAAATCCTGAGAAGACCCTTTTTCCCCAGATATGTTTTCTATTTACCAATTCTTTTCCCCAGTCACCTCACTTCATGAAATTTAAAGCTGACAATGTCTCATCTTTTCCATACTTCTCTCACTCTGCGCTTTTAGATATTGCAAAAACTCATATCCAATATTTGAGATATTAGTTCAAAAGATTCTAAAATGCAAATACTATCAGGGAGAAACATCATCTGTTGACATCTATTGAACTTAGTTTCATTAGAAAGTAGAATGTTATGAGAAAAGAAATGAAAGATTATTTTGCAGTTTAGAATTGATTTTTTAATCTAGGATTTCAAGACTCAGGACAACCAGAAGTCCATTTATCCTTATCCATTTATAACAATAAATAAGATTGCTATCTCTTATTGAAAGAAGGTTTTACAAGTGGATAACAGGTGGAACTTGCATATTTAAGGGAGAAATACCTGCCGGTGGGGTAGAAAGTTGGGAGAACAAGTTAACAATTTAGAGAGTTTTTTAAGTGACAAAATAATATGTGGCATAAAGATCCAGAAATGCCAAAATGGTTAGAATTATTATTAAGGTTGTGAAACCAATGGGATTCCTTTTCAGTAATTCAGGTATAAATGTGGTATAAATTTTTCAAAATCATCCATAAAATTTAATGAATTAGTTTTGACTTGAAATATCACAATCATTTTTTTTCTTATTTTCCTGAGAGTGAAGCTAAAAGTATTCATTGCATTTTATTAGAACTCAGTTCTTTCCATGAGCTCCTTTAAATGCAATTAAGAGCTACCTGTGATCTGAATAATCTATTTTCATCAAAAAAATATATAGTAAGTTACCAAATTATGGGTTTTTAGATCTCTATTAACAGACATTTGCTAAGATTTCATGTTACTTCTTCAGTGCCTATTTTTAGGATGTTTAATGAATCAGACTAAGTGGTAGCTCCATTTCACATTCTAGGTCATGTGATCACCCCTGTGGCAGAGAGGAGTCTCTGACCCACTGAAAGAGGCTTTGCCACAATTTCCATGTTAATTACATTACATAGAAACAGCTATAACTGGAAAACTCTGATTCAGATTTTTTGGATAATACTGAGTAATTTGCCTCTACTTGCTTTCACTGCTAAATTAGCTAAATATTAGTCCCCAAACTAAAAATCTGAAAATGCTCTTTGTTGTTTCTCTATTCTTCATCTTTCATATCCTAACAATAGCCATATCTATATAATCTCATCATATTTACTTCTCATATTTTATCACTACTATATTTAAGGATGTTCATGATCTTTCTGGTATAAACTAAAAAGAAGTACTTTATGTACATATCCTTATAAATTATATATATATTCTACAATCCATTTCTATGTAATTTTCAAGTCAAATGATTCACTTCCTCACTCCATAAACCCAGCACTACAGATATGCTAGAAGGCTTTCTGCTTCCATTGTTAATTCTTTTAAACTGTTATTCCTGCTTTTTCCCTGGGCATAAAAACCTGTCTCATCTTCTCTACCAATCTGAAGACATATGTATACAATATCCAAGACTTTTCATTAAACATATCAATTAATGACTATATTTTAAATGCCCACTATAAGCACACTACCATTTCAAATGATCTGAGGTCTTAATGAATGGTCTTTCAGGAAAACCCTTTATTTGATATTGACTCTGAGGCCACATTTTACAGACAGTACCTGGATTTGATCTTGGGTCTGTATCCATTTCCTATTTGGGGGACTTTGTGCCAGCCAGAGAAGCTGGAAATGAGAACCAGTTTACTTTTTAACCTGGCAAGTCCGAGGTTATAAATAGTTCTAAATTCTACTTGAAAATGAAACAGCTCCTTTTTTGTTGTTGTTGATTTTTCTCACATTCTTTAAAATAGGCACTTAAAGGTAAGTCAGAATTTTCAGTATTCTGCCTGGAGACTCCTGTAGCTAGATCCATTAGTTAATTGGATACCTTCCTATCTTCCAAGATACCATATGTACAGTGTTGCCAAACGTTCCACAAACAAATGAAACAAGCTGAATTTATTCTAGCCTTCCATTTTTTCACCGCCTTCTGATTCTCTACAACTCCTTTCTTATCTTTAGGCTGTATTTGGCCACTAAGCCAATGATGCATTTTTAAAGTTTTTATTAGTGGAGAAGGCAATGACTTCTATTTCAATTTATTGACCATGTGTGATTGGTTGACATCCTCAGCTGCTGCACTGTGAGTCCACCATATTTTTGTGCAAAGACTACACCTCCTTGTGGGTTGCTCATTGCTGGTAACTGAGTGTGGCAGGAAAGTGAATGCAGGTCCATCTATACAGTAACAAATGCACCCAAAATTTAATGATTTAAAATTATAACCATTGTATTTGTTCATGGGTCTTTGGCTCAGGATTTTTACCCGGGCTAGGGTGGGCAGTGCTTCTGCTCCCTGCAGTGCTGGCTGAGATCAACTTCTCAGCTGCATTCACTGGTATGTGAGCTGGACAAAAGATCCAAAAAGTCTTTGTTTATATCTTTAGCACCACTGTGCAATTTCATGTAGACTTTTGTTTTTCTTTATGTGGCTAAAGGGGCTTCTTCATGGTCATCTCAGGGTATTCAGACTTCTCATAGGACATCTCATTTCCAAAACAGAGCAATACAAACAGTAAAGGAAGACACTGCAAACCTAAGGCTTAGTTGCAGAAGTTAGACACAGTCACTTACATTGCATTCTATTAGCCACCACAGCTCAGAGGCCCAGCATAGATTGCTATAGAAGGGAAATAAATTCTGCATTTTATGGGAGCACGTGTAGCAACCATGAAAATGCAACACTTGGAAGTCTGCAACAGTGAGAGTCATTGATTGACATCCAACTGTTGCACTCTGAATCTACCACCATATACATGCAAAGGTGACACTTCCTGTGGGCTGATCCCAGCCAATGACAAAGTGCCAGGGACACTGAAACTGGCTCATCCTGTGAAATGTGGCAATCCCTTGACAGTCTGCTTTAGCCTGAGAGCTCTCTGAGAGCTTGGCATAAAATTGCCCTCCTAAAACAAGTTCCATCCTCTAGTTCCGGAATTGTTTTTTTTTTTTTTTTTTTTCTGGTTCTCAGTCCTTAGTATATGTTCCTGATGTTGGAAGGGCAACAATATCAGTTTTTTATTTTTTTGACTGGAAAGAAGTTAACTAGAAAAATGGAAAAGAAGAAATTATTCTTAATTCAAAAGCAGAACACTGCCCAACATTAATTGTACGGTTTCACATTGAATCAAATGAAAGTCTTCTCTCAGGGTGTATTATAAAATGATGAACATAATATGAGGAAACTGAAGGATGATTAGCTGTGCAGCTGGAAGGTACCTGAATTTTGTCACCTTCTCCCTCAAAACTGAAAAAGAACCTTATGACAGGCTACTGGAACAGGCAGAGTGAGGAAGAAATAACACATTGTGTTTATAAAAACGCACACATTACTTTTATGAATATTTTAAAGATTGAAAGTAATGAGCATCAAGGAGAAATGAAGAAAGACCAGCTGGAACTGGCAGCGTCTGGGAATGCTCCTTCCTTCCATCTGAGGTAGGGGCCCCACACTCCAGCAACAGGGGGGACCAAGCCCATCTTCCTGGAGCTTTGTGTCTTCACCTGTCCACTTGCAGGTAGAGCTAGATGTTCTCTGTTCCACAGTTTGAAAACATTACTAAAAAGCTACATGGAGTGGATCATTTCCCTCTTTGATTTAAAAACTGCAATCAGATTTCCTGTAGATGCCATTCAAGTGCAATCTATTCAATCAATAGATATGGAATCAACAGAGCACTTCTAGCAATTACACTGTACTAGCCATGTTCTCTACAGCCTCAGTGCAAATTCAAACGTTACAGAGGGTACTCTTTCATTTTGCACTTAAATATAAGAGGCAAACAAATGAAGTAGGAAAGAGCATCTTTATACTCACAAAAACCATTGTATTGCCCTAATACATAAACATACATTCAGCTCAATATACAACTACCAATTTATAAATGTGCTGTATGACAGTTCCAAATATTTCTTTATTAAGTGGAATGTTTTAACAGTGATATATTTTTTCAATTATTCCTTTAAATTTTAGATGTTAAATGATTTGGAAAACATCCAACATCTTACCGAAAATAAATATCAGAGTTACATCTACTAGAATGATTTCACATATATGGAGAGAGACAGAGAAAAAATGCAAGGGAAGGGAAAACTTTTAGTGTCTTAAGCAGGACTGCCATTGTCTTTATTTTCATATAATTCTGAAAAGCACTAAGAATTGTATTTTGCTATTTAATAAAACACTTTTTTTAAATTACTGATCTAATTTTACCTTCAACAAGTAAATAAATGAGATAAACAAGAATGGCATTGTGGAAATAACTCAAAAATATACTTTTTAAATATTAGATATATTTGAAGAAAAAAAATGGAAATGTTTAAGAAATCTGGTTTTGTATCTAAAGCTGTGTGCAAAAGAACACATAAAAAATAGGGTTGTGAATCCAAGTTGTGGTTTAACAACCACATGCAGGATTTCATAGGGTTATTAAGAGTACCACAGTATCTATTAAGTACTGACCTTTGCCACAGAAACTTGGCACAGGCTGCTCTCTTCAGGAAACAGATACAGCCAGTGAGCCTCTGGTTTCTATTAGGTGTATACAGAATATTGAGCTGATCAAGTCACATTTATGGTAGTTGTCCAAATATAGACTAGAAAAAAAATGATAAATTATTCTTAAAAGGGAAAGGTGAAATGATATTGTGGTCTAAAAATTTAATTTTAATTGTGAAACAGTTAAATTAATTTCCTGGTAATTAAGCAATTCTTTAGTTAGTTTACCCTATTATTTAGAGAACACCAGGAAAATTCCATAATAATAAAGGAAATACCAAACATATTATAAAAAAAAAAGACATTTTCTGGAAAATAGTTTATGTATGGTGACATTTTCCTGCTTTAAATTCTTTAATACTTAACTTGGCATCTATCCAGTATTCACTATGTCAAGCACTGTTTTGTGAAAGATATGGATAGATAGATGATTAGATAGATAGATAGATAGATAGATAGATAGATAGATAGATAGATATAGATGATAGATACACATAATCATTCTAGTCTCACAGGTACCATATGAGGTAGCCAACATTATTATCCACGTTTTTCATGTAAGACTCTGAGGCACAGAGAGGGAAATACCTTGTCACTAGTCACATACTCCCAGAGGCCTAAACAGTGATTTACCTTTACATACAAGACTTGCCTTGATGTGGTTATTGGTTTCTTTGAGAGCCTGCCTCCCTTTCTCCTCAAACCCCATGTTATCCATGCAAACCTACTTAGTTCCCTGAACATGCAATGATACCTCCTATCAGAAGTTCTCTTCATTAACTCCTCTTTGTCTTGACGTCTCTCCTATATCCTTCCATAAATACTCTATGGTTTTCTCTGCCACTGGGCCTGTCACTTGAACTATAAATTATCTGTCTATCTCTTTTAAGGTAAATGTCTATAGAGGAAATTGATTCCTGATTGTACCATCAAGCCTACTTATAGAATCAGAAAATTTAAGTGTTTCAATACCTAAGATCAATATTTGTCAACTTTTTAGAAGAAAAAATTTTTATGAAACACCTTCATATATTAGGTAAATATACCCCTCAAAAGAAAAGAATACAAAGACAATATTCAGTAAAAATTGCCCATAATGATAACTCCTCACCAATGTGCTACATCAATTAGGCTGGCTTAACTGAGTCATTTTCCTATAACTCCTGAAAATAAAAAGATATTGGCAGCAACTAGGATGATTCATAACTACAATAACACATTTCATAAACATCCTCAGGAGCCTGAGCCACATTTCATAAGATAACAGCTATTAACCATGTAAAACAAAGGCCCTTCATAACAGACAATACAGACTACAAAAGGCAGGTAAATTATTCAATATATAATTATTTACAAGTATCACTTTGGCTTCCTGCTTTAGTACCAACAAGATTCTTTTATTTTTTAACCTCAAATCAGGAAATCTTTCCATTTTTTAGTCTTTTCTAAACTATCTCTTTAAATATTCTTTCTACCAGTTTTAAATTATAAATTTTATATATTTATTGGGCTTATATGCATTAAATATTTGAAGATATTAGTCTACACCTGCTCCAAGAATCTTCCACATAAATATGAACATATTTGTTTAAATTTAAAATAATTCTCTAGAACCCAATGATTGACTGCAAGTCTCTTAAATGGAAAGGTTAAAACCTCTGCCCAATACATCAAATATACAGTTAACATATTTTGTTTAAACCACTTAAATGATTGTGTGTTGTAAAATATTTGAAGTCAGAGAAAACTGTAATGAGATGACTTTTCTCCCTGTTTTTTTGTTTGTTTGTTTGTTTGTTTGTAGCTAGGAAATTTTTATTTGACAGAAATAAAAAATTAACCAAATTCGATTTTGGTATTTCTACAATTACTTCATGTTCATAGCTATTTTAAATTTTTAAAAAATATATAGTAGAGGCATAGCACATGTTATTAAAGAAATCACATTTAGAAATAAAAGGACTTATTCAAGTTGTAAAATGGATAGGGTAGAATCAAAAGAAAACTAAGTAAAGATATTAATTTCTGTATATGAGCTTTTCTGCATATAGGCATACCTTGGAGATAATGTGGGTTTGGTTCAGACCACTGTAATAAAGCTGATATAACAATATAGCAAGTCACAAATTTTTTAGATTCTCAATGCATATAAAAGTTTACTCTATAGTCTATTAAAAAAACAATGTACATTCATTAATTAAAAATATTTTATTACTAAAGAATGCTGACCATCAACTGAGCCTTCAGTGAATCAAATCTTTCCTGTGGGCAGAAGGTCATGACTTGATGTTGATGAAAATACAGCTTTCTGTGAAGCACAATAAAAAAAAAAAAAATGTGTGACTGTACTCTATATGACCTTCCAAATCCATCAAGCACTGTACCCTGGGAGGCTAATCTATATTGACTACATCAATGGGTTCCTTTACCCTCTGGTTTCCAGTTAGGTTAGGCCAATGGGAGACAATGGCTGGAGAACTAAGTTTAAAAATAATATGAAATTTTGAATAATAAGCTTTCAAAGACACCTACATCCTAATCCTCAGAACCTGTGCATACGTCACTTTATTTAGAAAAAAGGAATTTGCAGGTATGTTTAAAATTTTTTGAAGTAGGGAGATCATTCTGTATTATCCCAGAGGGCCTGCTGACTTCAAGAAGGAATATACCTGCCAAGATTTCCTTGTGGTTAATTGGGCTCAGATTTGTAATCAGAGTCTAGCATCCATTACTGACAGGGGTCTCTCACACACACACTGCATTTTAGCACAAAATCACAGACTGAGCTGCCATCCTCTTGCATTGTGTTCTTGTCATGTAAGCTGACCCTTAAAAAGTTCTTGGTATTGTCTTTCAAACGATGGGCTGAGATCTACCCTAACCAATCAGAATTACACAAATCTACCCTGATTTGCATCTTTACTGACCAATCAGAGCAGGTCTGTAACAACCAATCAGAATATGTGATTTCGACCAGTCAGGACAGTGCTATTTGGACCAATCAGACCTTGCAAATTTGAATTCTTCATTTGGATAGAAGTGAACCAATCAGGAACCAAGGTGAGAACTTCCTCTATAAAAGGGGCTTCTCTTTCGCCTCAGTGAAGCACAATTGTGGTTTCCACCAGAGTCTGCACCTCCCTGGTTTGCAAACTACTTACTTAAATAAAGTTTCTCCATTTTCTGCACCCAAGATTGGGGATTTCTGTTGGTATTAGTTTGGTGGAAGCAACCTTTGTTGACAAGCCCAATGTAATTACATGGTTATTTAAGAAGCTATAAGCCAAGGAATGCAGATATCCTCTGCTAGAAGCTGGAAAAGGCAAAGAATAGATTGACCCCTGAAGTTTCCAGAAGGAACTGCCTTGCTAAAATTTTTATTTTAGCTCAGTGAGACCCCTGTAGGACTTCTGACCTACAGGAGTGTGAAATAACAAATTTGTGTTGTTGTAAGGCGTTAAGTTTATAGAGAATTGTTACAGCAATAGAACTGAATGAATACAAGGAGTGAGCACAGGATATTCTTTCTCTTTGCTCCCTCCTGGCAAGTATGCCATCAGATGAATGAGTTTTTCTGTGGAAAGCCACAGCTGCTGTCAAATGGCCCACTCCATGTAGCTAGCTTCCCTGGAATCCTGTCATCACTCACTGCTCTCCCCTTCAGGCCTCATGACCATTCTGCATATCCCTTTAAATCCTGCCCAAACATATGCAAGAAATTAAACTGTCTAATTAATCAGTTGAAGAGTGTTACATGTTTCCTCCTGTGTCACCATATCTATTTACTCTAACTTATTGGTGCATCCACAAGAACTCTTTCATCCTGGCAGCATGAACCAGGCATACACAAGTAGGCTCTCTCATACTTCCTTGTAGGCATTTCTCTTACTGAGTGAAAAATGAATTATAAAACTAGCCAACACAATACTAAAGGGGAAGAAAAAGTTGCAGGACTGATACTACCCAACATCAAGATATACTATGAAATACAGTAATCAAGGCACTGTGGTATTTGCAGGAAAATAGACAAATATATCAATGGAACAGAATAGAGAACCCAGAAATAGACCCATATAAACATAGTCAAGTAATATTTGACAAAAGATCAAAGGCAAAACAATGGAGACATAATACACCTTTCAACAAATGGTGCTGGAACAGCTAGACATTCCTATGCAGACCTTACACCCTTCACAAAATTAACTCACAATAGATCACAGACCTAAGTTTAAAGTACAAAACTATAAAAGTCCTGGAAGATAACATGAGAAAGCATAGATGATCTTTGGTATGGTGATGGCTTTTCAGATACAATACCAAAGGCACAATCCATGAAAGAAGTAATCAATAGGCTGGACTTCATTAAAATTAAAAAACAATGTCAAAAGAATAAGAAGGCAAGCCACAAGATAAAGAACAGTTATCTGATACACACATCCTCCCTCCCTCTCTCTCTCTCTCTCTCTCTCTCTCTCTCTCTCTCACACACACACACACACACACACACACACACACACACCATTTAGAACTCAACAATAGAAAACAAACTAAATTAAAAAAATGGGCTGAAGATCTTAACAGACAGTTCACCAAAGAAAATATACAGATGGTAATCATGCATATGAAAAAACACTGTATATCACCTGTCATCAAGCAAATACAAATTAGAACAACCATGATATATTACTGCTCACCTATTAGGATGGCCAAAGTCCAGACATCGACAACACCAAATACTGATGAGGATGTGGTACAGCAGGAATTCTCATACACTGCAGATGGAAATGCAAAATGGTACAGTTACTTTGAAAGACAGTTTGGTAATTTCTTACAAAACTAAACAGTCTGACTATGCAATCCAGCAATTGTGCTCCTTAATGTTTACCCCAGAGAGCTGCATACAGAAGTTTAAGCAGCTTTATTCATAATTTGCAAAACTTGGAAGAAATCAAGATGCACTTCAGTGAGTGAATGAATAAATGAACCATCATACATCCATACAACAGAATATTTATTATTCAGCACTAGCAAGAAATGAACTATTAAGTCATGAAGACATGAAATAAACTTATATGAAAGAAATCAAGGAAGATAATCTAAAAAGGCTACATACTTCATGATCCTAACTTCATGACATCTGGAAAAGACAAAACTATGGAGACAGTAAAAAAGATCAATAGCTGCCAGTAATTAAGGAGAGTGGTGCAGTGATGAGTAAGCAGAGGATTTTTAGGGCAGTAAAAATACTTTGTATGATACTACAATAGTAGATACATATCATTACATATTTGTCTAGACTACAGAACATACAACATTAAGAGTAAACTCTAATGTAAATTATGGACTTTGAGTGATTATGATGCATTAATGCAGGTTCATCAGTTGTAAGAAATGTACTACTCTGGGGGTATTTTTGATAAGAGAGGAGTTTATGCATGTGTTAGGGCAAGGAGTATACTGGAAATCTCACTGCCTTCTTAATTTTGCTGTGAACTTAAAAATGCTCTATAAAATAAGTCATTAAGAAACAGAATAATGAAATTCTTTTTAAGGTCATACTGTTAAGACCTATGTCAGAGTTTTGAATAATATCCATAAGGTATTTAGCTCAGGTCCAGACACATGGTAAGGGCTTAGTATCTCTTAGATATAATTATATTATTCACTTTAATTGCATACTAATTTTCAAATCATACAAAATGCAAATGAATATTTCTGGTAAAGGGGGGTCAAACAAAATTTAAAAAATATATATATTTAAACAACATGAAATATTTCCAAAAATATGCATCCAGCAAAACATAAAATAAAAATTATTTTTGTTTTAAATAGCTTGCCACTTTCTGAGCTAGCAATATAGAAGCACTTTAATAATGGTAAAGCGGTTCCCCCAACCACTGCTACAGAATATGAAACAAGCTGAGTTGCAGCAAGAACAGACTGTTCTTATGGTTCTTAAGCATATACTTTTGAATTGCTCTAAAATTCTAATCCTGTAATTAGATGAGTGTCTCTACTACTATGCTAATGTTATATCTATACCAGTGAGTACTCTATCTAAATCAAAATATTTCTCTCATCTATTTTCACATGTTGTTACAATAAAAATAAATCTGTAATCCACACCTATGCGCAAAAACAATTTTGCGCACATAGATAAAATCATACAAAAAAAAAGAGGAATGCAGAATTTCTACTTTAAAAAAAAGACAGAAAGGGGTGAAAGCTTGGGCAGATCTCCATTTAGTTGAATGAACTGTTTAATTTATCCAGAGATAAATTTCTTAACTTTTTCAAAGAGCAGGAAAAAAAATCGGTTTAAGATTACTGTCTTGCACATCTTCAGCTAATTTCTTGATATTTCCACAAGATATTTTGCAATCTGCTTTCTTGTTTTAATTTTATTTTCTCAGATTCCCAGATCAGATTTTACCAAGATTTTCTTTTGTACTATTTATAGAAAGAAAAGGCGAAGCAGTCTTTGTAAACATTCAGTGAATAGTCAATCTAAGTTACCCTAAGGGCTGGGAAAAATAAGACTCTCTGTTTCCATATGGACAACTGAATGGTTCCAATCAGGGATGATTTCAAATGGGCTAGAAGGAATAGAACTGGTATAGTATGAGGCCAATTATGTAGATTTTTGATCCACATATTTCAGACTGAAGTAGAAGAGGATTTTTAGATGTCCCTTGAATCAAGTCAAGAGCAAAGTTCTTAGTTTAGTAGATAAAAAGAAGACTACTTAAAACTCAGAATACTCTAAAAACATATCCAGGACTTGTTCTGAACAGGTCTAGTAAGACACAAAGACACAAAAATGATTGTCCTAACAATAAAAGTCGTTTATTATATTCACAGTCCCTTAGAAAGGGTAGGAATGGCACACCACACAGGGCAATACATGGAACCAGCAGAATGAAACTGGGGGCGGGAGTCTTTATTGCTGTTTTCAAGGGAAGGAGTGAGCAAAGCAAGGTAACCAAGTGGTGTGAATTCTGATTAGGTAGTTTGAATAATAGGGGGCTCTGGGCTATAGGGGTAGTCCCCAGTTGTTCTTTACCTGGCCCTCTAGTGATTACGGCAGGGGACAGTGTTCCAGATTATAAAAGTCTAATGAAAGGACATTTTTGGGGGACGGAAGGAGTGAACTTTGTTGGGGATTGGTTGATTTTCATTTAAAGGCAAGGTGTTTGTTATCACTCAGAATTAGTTAACCCTGGGAGGGGCATTCAGCAAGGATGCAAGGCCCCAAATGCCAGAGCATCAAGAACTCAGAAAATGAGAAAAATAGTTAATACACAGAGAAAAAGTAAAGGAAGGTCATCTGTGCTCTATATTCAAGAAAATATATTTTGGTATAAAATAAAAAAAATTGGAATAAAAGGGCACATCAGAATGCCTATGTTTAAAATTTTGTTTTCTGTGGCTTTCTTCTCTCCTAGATTTTTGTCCCTGAATTTCCACTCATACTGGTGTCCCCAAACTGTAATCTTGGTCTCCTCAATCTAGTAAGAATGGAATCTCAAGTTTAAACAATTTTTCCTAGTGCCTCCCAAAACTATAAAATGCTTTCAGGAGAAAGTTCATGATATGAGAAGATCAACTCACGTCCTTGAATTTTTTCAACAATTGCAATGCTGTATATTTCTTCTTGTTTAATTGTTCTATGGAGACCAACAATTGTTTTCTTTTGGTTAATTTTTGTTCAGTTCTTACAATTGTTCTCATATACTGAAGCTTCTTTATCATCTCTCACCCTTCTTTTTGAAGGACATTTTTCACTAGATAGGTTGTTTTCTTTCAGCATTTTAATATATTATTCCACTGTCTTCTGCTTCCATTGTTTCTATTGGGACAACTGTCATGTCTTGAAAATACAATTGACCCTTGAACAGTGCATGGGTTAGAGGTGCCAATGCCCAATGCAGTTGAAAATCCACATATAACTTTTGACTCCCCAAAAGGTTGCCCTCAGTGTCCATGGGGGACTGATTTTAGGACTCCCCAGAGACACAAAAATCCATGAATGCCCAAGTCTTCTATATAAAATGTCATAAATCAATACATACAATGGGCCCTCGACAGCTACAGATTCCTAGAGATAAAAAAATAATTATTTATTGAAAAAAATCTGTGTATAAGTGGACCCACACAGTTCAATGGTCAACTATAATCTTTTTCCCACCCTCTAGCATCTCTTAATACTTCCCAGAAGTTTTACTATGAAATGCCAAGGGATTTCTTTTTATTTATACTGCTTCTGATGCTATAAGTCTTCTCAAGTCTATAGCTTAAAATCTTCACTTTTTGAAAAACTTCACCCATTATCTTCTCAAATATTGATTCTGTTCTATTCTCTCAATTCTCTTTAGAATTCCAATTACATGAGTATTACATCTTCCCTATACAACTCTTATTCTTTCTTTTCTCTATATTTTCATCCTTTCATCTATGCTTGATTCTAGTAATTTTCATCAATTCTATATTTCAACAGTTTCTAATCTATTATTAATTATATTAATTGATTGATTTTTCATTATTTTTTAAAATTTTAGAATATTTACTTATATGAAAAATTTAAATTCTTGACTAAAATTCTCAATGTTGTCTTCTATTCCTTTGATCATATTAAGCTAGTTACTTTAAGAGCTGCAATTGTTAATTATCTGGATACTCTGAAGAATCTTTATAGTTCCTTTTTGTTTCTTGATTTTCTAATATCATGGCTTGTTTCCTCACGTGCCTCATCTCTCAATGAGTTCACTGGGTCCACAGACTCATCTGTTGATCACTTTTTTAGTTCCCAATTTTGGAATGAACTTACCTAGAGGTTGGCTAAATCCTTACAAGGCAAAACCTTGACCTATAAGATAAGAGCCAGGTAAGAGCCAAGTAACAGCCTCTGAGACATCTTTCCTCTGCCAAGATAGTAAGTCAATAATGAATCCTGGAGGAATGGCAGGGATTGATGCTACTCTCAAAGTCTTAAATGATATGGCAGTTGTAGCTCCCATTTAATTCACCAGTCTGGCTAGTGAAAAAAATGAACGAAGCATAGCAAATAATAGTAGCCTACTGCAAACTTATCTAAGTGATAACCCAAACTGCAACTGCTTTGCTAGATGAAGTATCCCTTATAGAGCAAATTAACACATTTGTTTACATGGTATATGGTTGTTGTAGTAGCATTTTCTTTTTTATAACCATTAAGAGGAAAAATAAAAATCAGTTTGCATTCACCTTAGATAGACAACAATGTATATTTCTGGATTTCCTAAAGGCTATGTTAATTCTCTTGTTCTCTATCATAATATTGTATGAAGGAACAAGAGCTATCTGAACATACAAATGGATATAATCCATTCAGTGGATAATACATGAATTCACTATATTGATGATTATATGTAATTGATCCTGATGAACAAGAAATGGCAAGGATTCTGATTACCCTAATAAGACATATGGGCTCTAAAGAGTGAGAAGTAAACACTAAAAAGATTCATGGGCTTGGAACAGCAGTGAAGTCAAAGTTATGAACAAGTATTTTACCTTGCACCTCATACTCCTAAGAAAAAAAGCAGGAAACTTGGTAGGCCTATTTGATAGTTGGAGGCAATATATATCATACTTGGCAATATTGTTACGGCCAACTTATTGGATGAAGCAGGAGGACCTGGCTTTGATTGGGCCCAGAAGAGGGCCCTGTGGCTTACGATGTATGATTCAAAATATTTTATGATAGTATAAGTACCCATGGTAGAGAAAGTACCATGTGGAAGCTCTGGCAAATCCCAATAGAATATATGCAATGCAGCTGTTTAGATACTGGAGGAACACCATGCCACCAACAGGAGATTTATATATTATTGTTTGGGAAATAGTTTTTGTTATGCTAAAGAGCTCTGATAGAAGCTGAGGAGTGACCATAAGACATCAAGTGACAATGCAGCTAGAAATACTCTTATAAAGTGGGAATTATCAAACCCATTGCTATAGATTGAATGTTTGTGTCCTCCCAAATTTTATATCTTGAAACCTAATCCTAAATGTGATACTATTTGAAGTTGGGGACTTTGGGAAGTGATTAGGTTATAAAATTACACCCCTCATGGATGAGTTAGAGCCTTTTAAAAAAAGAACCTAGAGAGTTCCCTTGTCATTTCTACCATGTGAGGACACAGCAAAATATGGTTATCTGGGAATAAAGAAATGGTCCTTCACTAGACACCAAATGTACTTGCAACTTGATCTTGAATTCTTAGTCTCCAAAACTGTGAGAAATGAACTTCTGTTGTTTATAAAACACCAGATCTATAGTATTCTGTTAGTTTCCCAGACAAAATTAATAACCAAGTCACAAGATGAGGGAAGCAGAGAAGCTGTGATACAATCTATCATGATGTAGAAGAGGTATATTTAGAATTGTGATTAAGGAGATCTACAGGCTATAAGTAAGGTGCAAAGACAGGAGGCCAAGCATCCCATATCCCTTACCACTCTTTCACTAATGCCTTTCTCTTAGCTTGCATGAATGGCCCTAAGAGGGTTTCCCTGTGATAAGCTTACATAGGAAGAAAAAGCCCAAGCTTAGTTAGAAGATGGATCAGTTTGATATGTGGGTGCAAGTCATATATGAATAACTGCTTGGCTATCCTTTTTGGGGAATGCCCTTAAAAACCACACTGAGAGGAAACCCTCCCAAAAGATTAAGTTTTGGACAGTGAATCAGGTCAACCACTTTGTCTGGGGAAAGAAGTGGTCAAAGGTATACTCGTATATTTGGACAGTAGTAAATACCTTAGATGGTTGATCAAGGGCCTGAAAAGAACAATATCAAAAGACTTTAGAAGAAGCATGTGGGTGGAACTATGAGAAATGGTTACAAAGTGTGAGCATTTTTCCATGAGAGAATATCCAACAGAGAAGAGCTGCTAAACAAGTTGCAGGATAAATTCACCTGCCCTATCCTGTTCCTTTCACTCCTCTTTTACTGAGAGAACTTCCCCAATAAATTATGTTAACAAGAATCTCCATCTCATATTCTACATCTATGGAACCTGACCTAGGACAGTAGGAGGTAAAATTATCTTGCCAGCAACAAAAAAAAAAAAAAAAAAAAAAAAAAAAAAAAAAAAAAAATCTAGTCCTCTTGAAATGAAATTTGAATAATGAGAAAATTCTCTGAGAACTTGGAACCATAAGACTTTCATCACATGGGTTTAAAATTTGAATATATTACCTTTGTAGTTCAGAAAAAAGTCATATTGAAAAACTATAAAATAAACTTCAAATTCTCCCTGAAGGGATAAATACTCAGCCAAGGTCCAATATTTTTTTCCCACATAAAAAACTTGATGACTATGAGTTCATAATCCACAATAAGAAAACACACACACACACACAAACTATCATGCTTGACAGTCAACAGAAATAATAAGCAACATAATTAGATACCCTAGGATACATATCTGAATTATCT
The DNA here is from genome assembly GCA_030015415.1 of Cynopterus sphinx. Taxonomy (NCBI): domain Eukaryota; kingdom Metazoa; phylum Chordata; class Mammalia; order Chiroptera; family Pteropodidae; genus Cynopterus; species Cynopterus sphinx. The sequence continues at coordinate 56,843,804 of CM057379.1, read as the reverse complement.
GATGCTTAATATACAGTAGTGCTATTTAAAATATTTAATTAAATTAGAGGCAATACAAACTGGCAAAAATTATGAGTATAAATAAATAGGGAATAATTGAGAAAATATTTTAAAACTAACTCAAATAGGACTTTTTAGTTTTAAGTTTATTGGGGTAACATTGGTTAATATGATTATATAATTTTGGGTGTGCATTATAATTTGACATCTATATATTCCATTGAGTGATTATCACTGAGTCCAGTTTCCTTCAGCCACCACATATTTGATCCCCTTTACTCACATCACCTTCCCCCAACCCGCTATATTTGACCCTCTTTACCCTGTCTTCCTCTTCCCTCCTCCCCCCATCCCCCACCCTCTGGTAACCACTAGTTCATTGTCCATGTCCCTGAGTTTCTGTTTGTCCTGTTCATTTGTTGCTTTTAGATTTATATCCACATATAAGTGACATCATGTGATTTTCAACTTTTTCTGTCTGGCTTATTTCTCTTAGCACGATTATCTCAAGGTCCATCAATGTTGTCGCAAATGGCACTATTTCATCTCTTCTTATGGCTGAGTAATATTTCATTGTATATATGTACCACAGCTTCTTTAGCCAATCATCCATCACAGGACACTTTGGTTGCTTCCATGTCCTGGCCACTGTGAACAGTGCTGCTATGAATATCAGTGTGCAAATATCTTTTTGGATATGGGTTTTCAAGTCTTTGGGGTAAATACCCAGTAGAGAGATTGCTGGATCATACGATAGATCAATTCTTAGCTTTTTGAGGAACCTCCATAATGTTTTCCATAGTGGCTGGACAAATTTGCAGTCTCACCAGCAGTATATGGGGGTTCCTTTTCCTCTGCATCCTCTCCAACATTTGTTATTATTTGTTCTTTTGATTATAGCTATTTTAACAGGTGTGAGATGATATCTCATTGTGGTTTTGATTTGCATTTCCCTAATAGCTAGCGATATTAAGCATCTTTTCATATATTTGTTGGCCATCAAATTGGACTTCTAATTATATCCATCAAAATACCTCCATCTCCATCTTTACAATTAAAATTTCAGTGGATGTGGATATCAAAACTGATTCTGAAGTTGACAGGGACTACAAACACCCAGAATAGTCATCACAATGGCAAAGAATTCAGAAGACTGATAACTACATAACTTTAAGACTTACTATAAAGCTACAGTGATTAAGACACTGTGATGTTGGTGGGAAAAAAAAACAGACAAAAGTTCTGTAGAACATTGTACAGAGCTCCAAAAGAGAGACATACAAATAGTCAACTGATCTTGACAGAGGAGCACGGCACTCCAATGGAGAAAGGATAATCTTTTAAACATTTACACATGGCTGGGACAAGAGGGTACTGCACCTTAAAGGAAAGGTAATACTTTCTTAATACATTATTTTATCAAATATATTGACCAGTTTCATATAAATACCAAAGCAAAAATATATACATGTAAGACATGTGTATGTATGCATACATATCTGGGCTTAGCTGGAAAGGAAGATTTGGCAGAGAAATCTCAAAATTAAGGAGCTGTTCTGAGTAAAGTTTGTCAATAAGTGATTGCTATAAAATTGAACCCAGAGAGTACTCAGAACAGAATACAATATCTGTAAAATATCTATTGTTTTGAATGTTTAAATAGAGATGTTAAGAGCTTAGGATAAAAATAATAAAACTTCCTAAAGTACACATATAAAAAGACAAAATGAGCAATAAAATATCAACTCACAATATTCTTCTATACCTTCCTTTTTACAATCATAAAAGCATATAATTTTCTTTTAAACAGTGGAGATGATGAGTAGGAGGAGAATGATCACAGTGTAGAAAAGTAGTAAAGAAGTGGCTTTATGTTTGAAGAGAGAGTATCTTGGACTGGCTGAGAATCCTGTCCAAGACATAAAATAAAAAAGACAGCAGGATACAACTGCTCAGCAGTGAGAATACTTCCTGCATTTGCCAAATATGCAAGATTCCAGGAACAGTCAAGAGAAGGTCTATTGGTGCCTGGTATACAGCAAGAAGTCACACAGAAGCATCAGTTCTAAAAAGAAGTGAATTCTCAAAAGAAAATAAAAGGAAAAAAAAAGTTAAACCATAGAGTGGTTGGGAGAAGAAAAGAAAATGGTGAAAAAATGTTACTAGATTGGGTCTACAGATTCTCGTAACTAATGAGTCATAAGAACCATTTCTTGTTTTAGAAGACTTATTTCTAATTTTTAATTAGTAGTTCCCAGGATCCTTGTCTGCAGCAAGAGTAGAGGTAGCAAACACTTCCAAAGGAAGAACAGACTGATGGGAAAGAAACAAAAAGGAAGAAATTGTGAATTTGGACTGCTCTTTGTTAATGCTGTTTCAGTTTGTTGGATCACTGGTTAGTGGGTTTATCTGGGGGAACATTTGGGGGTATATCGATCTCATTCTGGATATGTGAATGCCAACACTGCAGCATCATCTTTTTAAAAATAAATGACTAAGGATTCCCAATGAACCTAAATCAAATTTGAAAGTTAATCTTGGGGCTCATTTATAAAGCAAAGGTAAATTGGTATCTGATACATATTGACAATAGGGCAGTTCACAATATGCAAATGAAAGATGGTAAGTTAAATTTTTGTGCAAAATGGAAAATGTGTATTTTAAATAATGAAACTGAAAAGACTTATTTACTTAACATATGCATACACACATGCACATGCACATGTACACACACACACACACACACACACATACACAACTCCCCCTAACTTTGAAATATGCTGCCATTAATTATATGTGAAACTTATGATTTTGTGTTTATGAATGAAGTCAATTGTCTTTTAAGACTTTTTTTCCCTCAAAGTTTTAGTTGTGTTTTAATTTACTTTAGTTGCTTCAGTGTCAATTCACCATGGATTCTCAGTGCAGCAGAGATGAAGTATATCCACTGACTGTATTTCACATTTCAGACACTTAGCATGCATCACATTTTCAAAATAAATGTGAAACCCTCATTTAATCAAGTAATTCAAGATATATGAACTAAAACATATTTAATAAAAGATTGGGTTGTAAATTTATTCAAAGAGAGGAATTTTGCCATTTCAGGGGAAAATCCTTGATATTCAAAATATAAAGATGTTAAAATTAGAAGTATGTAAGATGTTTTTATTTTCAAGACTCAAAAGCCCTAGGTGTTGAAAACAGAATGAATACATTAAACTTTGGCAGCCTCAGCAAAACAGCAGTAATAAATTAGAAGAAAAACTAAAAGTAAAATGTTTAAAAAAATCCTCAAAGTTTATAGAAGTCATTATGTAAAATAAATTGCTATGAACTCTGCTGAAACTTTTAAAACAGTGACTTGATTATTAGGTAAATATTGATGTTCTGTAAATTACCTTTTGACAAATCAGTCATTTGGCACGTTGGCTCCTGACTATTAATATTTTTCTTCCCCAGAAAGTTGACTTAAAATCACATTGTCACTTTCTCTCACCATGCTCAAACCACACTAAAGTATCTCCCTTCAACACATTATGTTTCTTTCATAAATGAGTCAGTTTGGATACTGTTTCAGTTGGCTGAACATTTTTTCACTCCCCCTCCCTCTTTGCCTAATAAAATCATATTTATTGTCAGCATATGACAGTCCCAGAAAACATCCTCTTAGTCTGAGAATAGATTATACAAATAAAGACTTACTCTATGGTATTTCCACTTGAAGTTTTGTTCTTGCGCTTTTGTTATTTACCACAAGAAGAATATGCACCAGATAGGTATACAATGAGAAATGCTAAAGAATTGCATCCATTCTGTACTCTGTATTCAAGTTCAGCAGAGTTAGGGCCCATCCAGAGATTTGTGAGTAAAAGAAAAAAATGGTTTGATTTTAAATCTGACAGTGTTGGGGTAGGTTGTTATATGGCATTATCGTGGCAACAGCCAACTACTACAATGACTATTTCCCAACTACTCTAACTTTTTGAATGAATGAATGAATGAATGAATGAGTGAACATGTAAAAATTGAAAATAACATATATTGTATATACTCTAGCTGAATGGTCAAATAAAATGATTCATTCTTTTGAAGATGACTATACAGTGATTAAAAACTTGGCTTTCAAGTTTTTAAACTTACAATTCCAGTTTTTTTAAAAATAACATTTTTGAAAAATAAATAATAAAGCTCATATGAAAAGTTAATATATATTTACAGAAAATTCCAAAAAAGACATTCTTTTTAAATCATGCAAAATAAATCATTAACTCACACACCACACAAAATTATTAATATTCCTAAGAGGTATGTATATAATAAAGACATAGATAAAAGGATAGAAGAATCTAAGGAACCAAAAGAACAAACTAATCAAAAAGAGACTCACAAATATAGAGGTCATTCTGATGATGGACACAGGCAAGTGGGATTGGGGAGCTGGCAGAAAGCAGTGAAGGGATAAAGAAGTACAAATTAGTAGTTGATAGATAGTCACAGGGATGAGGAGCATGGCATAGGGAATACATTCAGCAGTAATGCAGTGGCTATGTGTAGAGTCAGAAGAAAAATACAGTAATTAGGAGGATCATTTAATAAATTATATATATATATGTCTAACCAATGTACTGTATACTTGAAACTAATAATAAAATAAAACAAAATGCAAAAAAAGGAGTCATGAGTACATGTATTACATGAGTTCTTCCATGACTGAGAATGTATATCAGTTGTTTCTGAGCTTGAATAAAATATTGAATTAAAATAATATTTTAAAATTTATTTAAATTAATTTCAAGTATACAGTACATAAGTAGACATCTGTACAGTTCATAAAACGATTCCCTCAATTGCTCCCTCCCTCTTCTGACCCTCCACCTGGCCAACATATTAATAATGCTGACTGCATTCCCTATGCTATGCTCTCCATCACCATGACTAACTCCCAACTACTAATTTGTATTTCTTTCACTCTTCACCCGTTCTCCCAGTCCCCCCAACCCCCTTCTCTGTCATCACAAAATTGTCCACTATATTTTTGAATCTGTTTTTGATTAGTTTGTTCTTTTTGTTCCTTAGATTCTGCATATAAGTGAAATCTTATGGTATTTACCTTTCTGTCTTATTTCACTCACATAGTAACCTCTAGGTCTATCTATGTCATTGCAAATGGTATAATTTCAATGGCTGTGTAATATTCCATTGCATATATGAACCACAATTTCTTTATCCAATCACCTGTTAATGGTTCAGCTGTATGAGTTCTTTGTATATTCTGGACATTAACCCCTCATCAGATGTATCATTAGCGAATATCTTCTCCCAAACTGTCGATTGTTTTTTTGTTTTGTTGATGGTTTCCTTTGCTGTACAAAAATGTTTTAGTGTGATGTAGTCCCATTTGTTTATTTTTTCTTTTGTTTCCCTTGCCTGAGAAGATACATCTAAAAAAAATTCTTGTTAGTAATATCAGAGAGTTTACTGCCTATGTTTTCTTCTAGAAGTTGTATGATTTTGGGTCTTACATTGAAGTCTTTATTCCATTTTGAGTCTATTCTTGTATACGGTGTAAGAAGGTGGTCCAGCTTCTTCTTCTTCTTTTTTTTTTGCATGTATCTGTCCAATTTTTCCAACACCATTTACCCTTTTGTCATATATTAAGTGAGCATAAGGCATGGATTTATTTCTGGGCTCTCTATTCTATTCCATTGATCAATGTTATCTGTTTTTATGCCAGTACCATGCTGTTTTGATTACTATAGCCTTGTAGCATAGTTTAATATCAGGTAGTATGATACCTCCAACTTTGTTCTTCTTTCTCAAGATTGCTATGGCTAGTCAGGGTCTTTTATGGTTCTATATATATTTTAGAATTATTTGTTCTAGCTCTCTGAAAAATGCCATTGGTATTTTAATAGGGATTGCATTGAATCTGTAGATTGCTTTGTTGATTCTTTCTACCTGGCTTATAATAATTTTATTCTGCTGTGAGCTATACTTTCATTCAAATATATCCCAATTATCTTATGTCATTGAATATTTCTGTCTAAAAATCTACAACTGGACATTTTTCATTAGTAAGACCCAGATTTTTATGCTTGAAGAATCTTTTGTTTTTGCTGGAATCACAGTAATGTATGTAAAATACATCAATATTATTGATGATTTTTCTGAGTCAATATTTCATAGAATTTAATTTTGCTTTTTGATTTAGTTCTTCCTTGATTTAAAATGTTTTTTTTTTCATATTATACCCTTAAGTATATATACTCATTTGTTGAGCTTCTTAACAAATTCTTAAACACCTAGGAAACTGCTTATATTAAAATTGTAGATAAAAACTGTTATAAAACTGATATGAGAAAAGATACTTATTTGCACAGGGAAGAAGACAAACAAAAACAAAAACAAAAAGATGTTGTATAGAAAGACACACTGCAATGATTGATCTGAATTTATATCTCTCTCCTCTAAGATACAGGTTTTTTGTTTCTTCTGTTTTGTTATAAATAATGAGCTTCTAATGTTCCAAAATAAAAACAAAATAAAAGAAAACTTAGAGACAGATTTATTGGAGTTCGAAATTCAGCTCAAGGTTTTATTAAATCTTGAGAAATTTCCATCATTTCTTTGATATTAATTTGCTCTTTTGAAAACACTTCAGAGTTATATGAAATAAGTGAGATAAAGTAAAGCAGTCAAGTCAGTATCAGTACATCCTAATAACCAATAAAATACCTCATATTCATTACCTTTTCAATATCTCTATTGCTACAATCTTAGCCCAAGCCACCCTTACCTATTTCTTACACAATTCATATTCTCCAAGTTTTTTTCCATACAGCAATCCATAGTGTTCTTTTTAAAAATATCAATCATTACATATCATTCCCCTGCTCATATAGCCAGTACAATCAGCTTTGGGATACAAAAATAGTCATGTCTCTTATTTTTCTATTAATGACTTCAACAAACACATGTGAACTTAAGGAAGAAACCCCCAAATTTCCCTCTGAAGCATCTTCCAGCCCTCATTTCAAGAACCCTAAGGACTTATTGAAAAAAAATCTCCCTAGACTCTGGAATTTTATGAGCTGAGTGTAAATTGAAACAATTTTTTTCTGGAAAACAATTTGTCAATAACTCCTAATATGTAAAATGTATATACTTTTGATTGAACAATTCTACTTCTCGGAATTTATTCCCACCTATTAGCAAATATGCATAAAGCTATATGTGCTATAAAGCTAAATAATATGTTTATTTCATTTCTTTTGTTGGTACAAAGGCTAAGAACAACATTAATATTCATTATCAGGGTAATAATCAAATAAATTACACTATGTCCTACACTATAATAAAATCATGCTATAAAAACAAAAATGAGGGATAGACTTCCAAATAAAATAATAGAACAAAATCTTCTTCCTCTATCACTGTTCATTGAAATCCCAACATGTAAGGAAGGAGTAAAAGACATAGAGGTCATTTTTAACTCTGATAATTCCAACAGACAACTGAAACAGTGAACCATAAAAAAGAAGAAAGGCTGATAAAATGAAGATTAAAAAAAGGTGTGAAAAGATGTGGAGAGAATGCATATTGTTGCAGATCTGTGTAAACTCTGGCAGAATTACTTAGTGGGTAAGAATATATAATGAGTTAAAAAAAATCACCAGTGTTTCATTTGGTGAAATAAATAGGGTAAACTGGAAGGTAGAGCAATCTGTTTAGCAAAATCATGGACATCTGGAGAGGCGGTACTCCATAGGGAAGCACACAGTTAAGCCATATTTACAGGGAGCACTCTGTCAATGTGACAGGCTGTAATGAGGAGTTCTACTCAATTTTAATCTTCATGTTACAAACAGCTTTTAATCTTCATGTTACTCTGGTTCCCCTTGTGCTCACATCTCAGCAAGCTGATAAGAAAATCTGGTGTTCCTATTTTTTGTGTTTGCAGGAGATGCAAACCATGCAAACCACTGCCTTTGTGCAGCAACTCTCACCTTTGGTCCCACCTCTGAACCACAGTAAAGCTTGGAGCCAGTCTCATGAAATTACATTTTAAAAACATAGTCTGAAATATAAAAAAATAAGAAAATAATAAAATTGCATACATTGTTTGGTGATTGTGTTTGGATATGTATCATTAATATAGAGAATTGCTATTATACTTTTTTCTTTCTTCTATGTTTGTAAGTAAACAAAATAATGATACAAGTGATTCCCCATATTAAATGGGCACTTTCAACAAACACCATACTTTTTGATAAAGTTTTTAATATAATAAAAGCATGTACATCATGCTTGTCAATCCATCTTGGTATGACAATAATGCTGCTCTCAATGAATAATGCACATCTAAGTGGTTTTATATTTTACTTCACCAGTATACATAGTAGAGAAGCCAATCTTAAAAGTTATATATTGACTGTAAGGAAAGAAGATACTTTAAAGCCAAATTAAGAAAATCAGAATATTCATTTTTATCTTCTTTCTAAAATGAGATAGGTGATGCTTCATAACTTTAAAATTTTTTAATTTATTTTTTATAAATTTGTACTTATTTTATATTTTAAAAATTTACATTTGATTATTCATCAGTAATCAGTCCAACTGTTTATAATGTAAAAGTTAAATTATCTTTCAATAATACAAATGGTTGCATGAATTTCCTATCTAGCAAGATTGTTTTGATTGAAAAGATTCAAATGTATATGGGGTTTGACAAAAACATTTTGCATATGTGCAGAACTTAATTGGCAATTGTTAAACTAAGGAATATGTAGTAACTATCTGAAGAAACTGTTCTAACTTTCTAACTTTTTTGATAGTCCTTATATTTTCCTCAGTTTATATAGCCTTTACTGTTGACAAATTAATCTTAAGATATTATACCAATTATTATGGTCATGGCGAACTCAGGTAATATGTATGTCTTGCTTACTGTGACTCATCATATGGGCACAATAACTAGTTTGTACAGTCCTGTTCATTAATGCTTGTCAATTCATCACAGGCTTGGATGTTGCAGCAACGTCAATTCCTAAAAGTTTCTAAAAGCATATTCACAGTTTCTGCACTCATCTTAGTATAAATCATTAACCAACATTATGTAAACCAGACCTGGTTCACAGACTACCTTTTGAGTAGCAGTGCTATAAAGGTATAATTATAAAAGTAATCACTAAAATAAAATCTCTGGAGAAATATAAAAGAACCCACAAAAAATATATTACTTAGAGTGAAAGACTAAAAAAGAAGCAATGGATTCAGAAAGTATTATATAAAATAAGTCTCTGGGACTAGAAATAGTGTATCAATAAGTACAGATAAGGAACATTAATACTCAAAATAAAAATGATTCTCAGGTACATACATGTTTATATATGTATACAAAGTACATATAAACATAGATGCAAAAATGATAAAAATAAATATGAGCAAAATCATATAAGATAATTATAAATAAGGCATGTGATTTAATCTTTCTATTAAAAAAAAAGTTGACTTCAAAGAAAAGGAGCACTAAAAGAGACCAAAAAAGGCAGTTGCCATTGCTAGAGGAGCATCAACAGTGAGTTCTAGAATTCAAAATTATCTATACACCAAATTACATAGCATCAATATTCTTACAAAAGAACATCAGGAAATGAAAGAAGAAATAATGAAAAAGTAGTATTTGTTCAGCATGTGTCAGATCATGCAAATAAAATTAAGCAATAATGTAAAGGTCTAATCAGCATACTCAGCAAATTAAATCTGAAAACAAGGATTATACCTTCCTCTCAGCTTCCCCAAGATCATTTGTGAAAATGGCCATATTAAGCCCCACAAAACTTATCAAATATTTAAAAATAAAAGTAGTACAAACAATATCTTTTGAGCATAATGCAATTAAAGAAGAAACAAATAACATCCAGAATAAATAAGCACATAAGAGATGTTTTGATGTCTCTCTTCTAACAACTTTTAAACTGAATATAAATATAAATATTATAAATGGATAATAGAAAAGGATAAAGATTATCATTATTTGAAAATGTCACTATTGAATTTCTTTGATAAACCAAGAAAATATTATCATTACTATGCTTAGTATCACTACCTCTAATAATAACAATAAATACCACTACATATAATAATAATCTAATAATGTGACATTGATGACTTGCAAATACATAAAAATATAATTAGAAAATATAATTTTAAAACTTTCTGAAATGACACCAAAATGATAAAATATCTGAGAATAAACAAGAATTGCATTTAAAAATACCTATTACAAAAAACTTTAAAACACTTATTTTGAACATAAATGAAGACAAAAAATAAAAGGTATGACTTATTCTTGGATAAAGACACTCCAATCAGAAAATTGTCAAAGCTTCCTGAGTTAATCAATAAATATAACTTAACATATACAAATGTCAGTAACTATTATGTTTGCATTAATGTCTGTATCTAACTTTTTTTTTGTAACTAAATGATTTCATTCAAAAGTAGTCTTGGAAAATATACATATGAGAAGAGCCAAGAAAATCTGAAAAGGCAATAAAAGGTCTAGCTTTCCCAGATATTAAATATTATCCAGCCAGAATAATTAAATGTGGTATTGACTCATGGAAGAACTGAAATTTCAAAGGAATTAAATAGAAATCCAGTAATAGTACTCAATACATCTGGGAATCTAAAATATGATAAAGTTGATGCTTCAAATTTATATTAAAAATTAATTATTCTGCAAATGGTGTTGTGACCATCATTAACTGGAAATAATGGATTCCTGTGTCACACTCTATAACAAGTTAAATTTCAGATTCTGAAGTAACCCAAACTTCAAGCAGAAGCCATAAAATAAAGGTAAGTAAATTTAAGTGCATAATAATGTGTGACTAAATAAAGAATACAGTAAGCAAAGTCAAAAAACATATGACACACTTTGAAAAAATATGTAGTTATATATTAGACACCCAATAAATTATCTCAATATATATTATTTCCACCAAATCAATAAGAAAAAAATCAATAGCTCAATAGAAATGTGGGAAAAGTACAAGGAGTTCACAGAAATGAAAAAGCAATTGGCCTAAAAATGTGAAAAGATATACAACCTCTCTCATAAAAAAGAGAAATACAAATTAAAGTCACAAGGAGGAAACATTTTTAAAAAATCAATTAGGTCAGAAAGGAAGCAGTTTTTTGTGGATTATGTTATAAATGGTGTGGGGGAAAAAAGATTGTTGTACTTTGCTGGTAGAAAAGCATACTTGTGAAGCAACTGTGGAGACCAATTTGGTATCATTTATAAAAACTGTATTTATGTAAATCTTTGTTCCAGCAATTCAATTTCTAAGAGTAAATCCTAATATATACTCTTACATATGCTCTATTATATATTTTAAAGAATGCACTGTAGCCTTGTGTATAATAATAAAATATGGGAAATAAAAATTTCCATCAAAGAAGACTGAGCAAATAATTAGAGACTACTGTACCATGGAATAACATGCAGCTATGAAAAAATATTAATCAGCTCTACACATGCTAAAATGGAATCATGTCCAAGATAACTTGCTCTATTTTTAAAGTAGAAATCAGTCTGTCTATTTTATAACCTTCAGTGTGTGGGGAAAGATGGCATTATATGTGTTAGTAACTAAGAGGAATAAATGGCAATCTGAAAAGATATTCAAAAAATTGGTCACATGGTTGTTACTAATGCATAGTACTGGGTGGCTAGAGGACAGGCAATTAACTTTAAGTTTTATAATTTTGCAACTTTTGAATTGTGAAATTGCCTCTACTACCTGCCCAAACAAATAAAATTATAACAAAGAAAAACAGTAAGAATGAAGTATATTTCTAAGTGCAGAAATAAAAATATCTCCGAAATATATGAATAAGTAACTCAAGGTACAAAACATGTCTAATCCAAGTGTGTATCTGAATGCATTCAAATCACATATACATATACGTTTATTTGCCTGTATTTGTGTAAATCCTTTCTATAATGATATATCAAACTGTTGCATGATTGCCTCTAAGAGTCTGGAAGAATTAGACAGTATCATCTTGATATTGTATGAATTATTTATCACAGAAATATTACTTTTCAAAAGAAACAAAAATATTCTTTAAAATTCCTCCATTTTATTTATTACATCCTTCAGTAGGACAAGTTTTTATTTTCTAATGAAGTTTACCTATGATATGCCAATATACATTTCTTTCTATCTCATTATCCCATTGTTTTAATTTTTACTTTCTAATCTGTGTTTTATTATTCTGGATAGAGACTGGGATACTAAAAGAGAACATGCATGACTACTCTATAACAAAGGGATGGTTTACATTTTTGTAATTTTTTTGCTATTTTTTGAGGAAACAAAAAATTTTGGAATGTCATTCATTGATTGTCTAATTGGCAAGGTTTTTTCTAATGTAGTTAATATTTTATACTAAACTATGTGTATTTACATGTAAGAAAGTTTTATTAAAAATAAAATGGTAGATAAATAAATAAATAAATAGATAAATAAATAAATAAATAAATAAATAAAATGTCTCCAGAGCAACCTACAAAAGAGCACATAGCGCATAATTACTTTTGCTATAAAGCATCTTGATCATTATTAAAAGAATCAGAATAAATCTGAAATAAATTAAAATTTTATATGTGTTGTTTGATATGCTCAATTCATAATCACAATCAAATTGAGGTAGACAAAAGATGATTAACCTTAACTATTTTGAAATAGGTGTTTTCATCACTTTATTCTCAAACAGAATAATAAATTCTGATATCCAAAACTCTCAGATTTTGATTAAAAATAGCATTGTTCCAAATGGAGTCATCTTTCTCATGAAATAACGATAAGCTCTGTGCCTGCATAGTGCATGTGTAAATATAAATAAATTAATCAGATTCAGGCAGGCAGGAAATCATTTCTGTGGCTTGTTTTAATAATTTTAGCAAATTTATACTCTTTATGCTTGTGATTTACTATCATAAATGAGGCTAACCTGATTGTGTAACTTCAGTATCATCCATATTGTAAATTAAAAATCAGCCTTAGAAAGTTGCTTTCACATCCACACACAGGTACAGGTAAAATGGTAGCACTGGTCTTCTGACTTTGCATATTTTAATAAAATAATTTGTATTATTTTAGTAAACTCTTAAATCATTTAGTAATAGTTTTAAAGGTCACCTGTATTGTTCCTATATGGTTATATTTCTTTGCCAAAATAATTTTCCCACTTTTTATTTCTTAAAATGATATTTTCATAAGTTTCAGTGCTTAGCATTAAAAGTCTCTTTCATCTCAAATATGTTCTTATCCTTATCTTATTTAAAAGGAGAAATGACTATCAACTAGCTGTAGAATTCACAAACCAGCCATAACTACTAATTAAAATACCACTTATTTTCTGATCTGGGACAGGTTTATTTAGTGAAGAATCTTGCTACAGTTAACAAAATAATATTTTTTTAAAAAATGTTTTATTTTTTCAGAACAGTCTTAAGATGCAAAACTTGTCAAGTCATTTAAATTCCTCCAGATAAAAAACTGTAAGTTCTTATAACTATCAGCAGACTAGGGCTTTAGAAATCTATTTCTGCTATTCATTTAAAAGGACCATACAAAATTTGCAACTATAGGAATCAGTAAATAATAAAAAAAGGTAAATTTATAATAAAAAAATAAATGCATATACAAAAAAGGTGTTTGTTGCTAGTATATATTACTGTGGAGGACTCATATCCACAAAAGAAGAAACCTTCTTACACATTAGTTTTCAAAAGTGGGGAGACCAATAGACCCTTTAATCAGGATGAGTAATGAAATCTTTCTATAGAATAATTATTTTACTGTAATTCTAAAGAATGTAATTTAACAAATATTGCAAAGAAACATGAAAATCACTGCTGTGTGTGTACACAAATATGTGCAAACTTGCGATTGTCAAATTGTCTCATAGACTCTTTATATCCTATTGCTTCATTCTTATTCACCCCTTTCAGCATTCTCACATTCAGCATAGAATTGTCCCCAAGTGACCCTGATGTGAAGGCTCTTCTCAGATATCCTCATAGTTAACTTGCTCTCAATTAACTCAAGAATGTGGTCAAATGTTACCTTATCCAAGAGTACTTTCCTAATCCACCTATTAACTGCATTTTCCTTTACCTTTCTTTATTCACACCAGTTTTCCTCTTACCACTTATAGTCACCTACTAAGATGGATGAGATAGATGATAGATATAGATAGGTAGATAGATAGATAGATAGATAGATAGATAGATAGATAGATGATAGATAGATGATAGATTTTTTTGTTTCTTCACTTCCCTCTCCACCAGTTCCCTCCCCAGAATATGGACACCCTTTTTACTGTAATATTCTTCATACTTAAAATAGTACCTAACAAATAAATAAAACATGCTTCAAACATTGTATCAATTTAATAAACAGGACACTGAATAGAATTTTTTCAACGAATTATTGGAAAATAGTTGATGACAAGTGGTTTAAGCAGCCCCAAACAATTAAACTTATTTTTGTAATGAGAATTTGTCTTCTATCAGAAATGTAACTCATAATGGGAACTGTGACAGAGAGTAGTAGATTTATAATTTTTATAGTGACAAAATGACAATTCAGTAACTAGACCTTTCTCTATTCCATTTGATGACTGATAACTTAGTCTGGCATAAATCATTTTAAGAAAACTCTCATACAAGACATTAAATCTTGGGTACCTGCCAACAATATCAGGGAGGCAGTAGAATCCAGTAATATAGTAGTTATAAGAGGAATCTGGAATCTGACTATTCCTTTAGGTCTGCCACTTAATAACTATAGAATCTTAGAACCAAATTATTTAACTTTTTAAAATACTTTCTATAACAATACTTATTTCATAAACTTAGGGTAAAGACTAAATTTTTAAAAAAATTAACATAAAGCACTTTTTGGTACACAGAAAGGGCTCAACAGATGTGAATTCCTATTAGAATTTTGTTTGTTTCTTAAGTTTGAGAACTGTGTCTTTTAATTATTGACTGACATCCGGCTCTTGCTCATTTAATATTTCACAAGTGCCTGCCTATTGCAGAACCCTTTGTAAACAAACACTTAGAAAAATCATAGAAGTTCATAACCTTCTTTAATCCCAGTCTAGGAGCTGTCAAAGGTCAGAGAAGGGTCTATCTTTTTATTGTTGTATTGTTTTATTGTTGGTGTCTGATAAAATGTCTAAAAGATAGCACCGAATAGTTAGTTAATATTTAATCAATAAATGAATGATAAGCTCTTAAAATTAACTACTAATATTTTCATATTTAAGTCTATTACATTCTTCTTCCTAAACTCCCTCTTCTTTTCTCAGATAAGTTCCAATTTATCTAAGAACTGTGTTCCAAACAAGAAGAGTATATTTCTCCCTCAAGAAAATAGTGTTTTGGCTTCTACCTTCTAAAAGTCACTAAATGTGTCTTTTTATTTGCCAATTGGCCAGCTTAGATTATCCTCGTTCTTTAGAACATCCTTCTCAAATCCTCACTTTCTCCCTGACAACTGTGTTTCTTCCCAACATCTTAACTTTCCAAAAGAATACAACAAAACGTAATTGGACTTTTTTCTGGGTGGGTGGGTGGGATTTTTTTCATCCCTGTGATTTTGTGTTTCTCCTAAGAAGCACTATTACCACCAGAATGTAGTACAGGTCCATATAATTTGGTATATATCATCATGAGTCATCTAGGAACTGTAACCTCATAAAGTACACCCTCTTATGTAGTACCTAGGACAACATGGAATTCGCTATCAGTTGCCTTAAGAATAGAGCTTCTATTCTTAATCTCCAGGAAATTAGTCAATCCATAACATTTATCACAGCTCATTTATCTGGATTCTTGATTATTGAATTGTGACATCAAAATGTCACACAAGCAAAAAATAAGAGGGAAATTTTCTACAATTGTTATGAATAGCATAAATCTGGACAAGACATGCTTTTGAATGACAATATTGGAACGAAGGGGAAAAATAAAATGTATTTATGATTTCTTAATAAAGGAGAGATGAAAAAGCTTAAAAATTGTTTTAATTTCTAGGAGTTATTTATAGCTTTATATTCTAATCTAAATAATAATAAAAATCTATTTTGAAGTTTAAGACAAAGTTGGTAACTCAAGACAAAACTTCATTGCCTAAATAAATAAAATGCATGTAGTCCATTCTCTTGTGACAGGGTGAAAAACAATAACAAAAAAAGATGTCCTAAGAGGTGAATGTTCTATTTCTCTTTTTTATCTTCCCTTAAATTACCTACATCTCTCAAAAAAAATATAACTTTACCAGTCTAATCTCTAAAATTTCATACAGGGATTTGAAAGAATGAGTGGAGAGCAACAAGGCTAAAGAGGCAGGGTGAAATTCAAGACACAAGAATCTTTACAAGTTGAGGTTCATGCAATTTTTTGGAGAGAAAGGTTGAAAGACCCCGAAAATAATGAGGCTTTTCAGAACCTTAGGCTAGAGCAAATAGGGAGAGAAAAAAAGATGATTTTTGAAAGCATTTTTGTAAGACATAAACTTGATTAAATTTAGAGTTTTTTGAGAGATAAATTGGAATCACATTACAATGAACTTTTTATGTACTGGTTTTTGTTTTTCTGTTTGTTTGTTTATTTTTTAATGATGCTAACCCTGGGCCATGTGAGTCACTGAAGTGACAATTTAAAAAGTACTTAATAGATTGAAAATATGAGCTGCTAGGGAAAAAAACGATCTAACGTTTATTAAAAATCAATTATTACATCTGCTATTCTGTTTTTAAATGAGTATTATTATATTTAATGTTAATAAGTTTAAAGCCAAACTGTGATTATAAATAAGTAAACTAAGATTAAGTGAGATTAGTTAGTCAACAGTAACAGGTAATGAATACAAGATTCATACCCAGAGATATTTTACTCTAAATTTTATGCGTTTTCTACCACATGTTGCAAACTTTATAAGAAATTGGTATGCAAGTGAAACAAACTATTTTACCAACACTAATGAGATATTTAAAATAATTATTTTGACTATATTTGCTATTAATATTTATATTGAAAATGACACCTTTTTAAAAGTAAGATTGAAAATGTTTTGTTTGCTGAATAGAGGCTAATATCAATAAATAAATTATCAGAAAATACTTGTTTCAAGATAACTCCTTTTACAAATTAGATATCTGTTTGAGATCACACCACTGTGCTACTTCATCACATTGTAGTGTTACAGAACTAGTCTCTTCATTTATTTCCAGATACCTGTATTGATCCAGAAAGCAGTTGTTATATCTGAAATGAAGCTGGCAAGTGAAAAATGAATGGTAAGGAGCACTTTTCTTAATCTGCTTGCCTCTTGGCTAGCCTAATTAAATTTGTCTAGTCTGAAAATTTCTAGTAGTAAATGCTCTTGTTATTCTGAAATACTATAAACATTTTCACTAAAATGTTATTCATTTCAACATAATGGAGTCTTTGGGAGGTATCCCTCAAAATGTAAATAAATTAAAAATGTATTTTCAGGTCCCAAATCACTGTATACATTATGAGATCATATGATTTGTTTCTCTGTTATTTTCCAACATAATTATATCAGTTTATACTACAAAAACTATTAAATCACAATGAGAAAGGTCATGAGGTGAATTCTGTTTTATAATGCCTATTTATGTATGAACAATCAATTTTGTTATCAAATGTGCAAATGATTAAGGAAATAAGACCATATGAGAAAGAAAATTCAATATAAATATAAAATACTGATCTTGTATATAGTCAATCAGATCTTGAAAAGGTAAACATTTATAGTTGTAAATTAATTTTAAAATAACCTAATGTAATGTAGCCATTCATCTTGATTTGGGGGCACATAATAATAAAACTGGTCAAACCTAAAGAGAGATTTCTTAACAGTGGAAGTAGTTATCACCAAAGCACTACTGAAAAAATTTTAAAAATAGAAATAAATTTCCAGTCTGAAGTTGTTTCAGTATGGTCTATCAGCCAACAAATATGTGTTCTGCCCCTGCTGTGTAGTATATCATATCATCATATCATATCATATCATATCATATCATGTATTATAATATGCACAAAAGGGCACAAAAAAAAGGCAAAAGACATGAACCTTGCCTTAATAAAACTGCCATCTAATGGATACACACACACACACACACACACACACACACACACACATATATAAAACCAAGGTGGAAATACATGGCAAATAAGTAAATATATATAAAAATTAAAAGTCAGGGATAATTATAAATAAGGAGCTAACCAATATTTTTGTGAGGTAATTGATATTCTGAATCAATTTCAGGAAAGTGAAGTCCCATGAGCCCACAGACAATGTCCATTTTGACTCAGTGTTGTAGCACCAAGAAAGAAAGAATGAATGAATAAATGACAAAGAAACACAAGGTAGGATGTATACCTCATTACCTCGAAAAAGTTCTGGAAATGGATGATGGTGATAGTTGTAGAATAATGTTAATTCACGTAATGCCACAGAACTGTACACCTAAAATGGTTAAAACAGTAAATTTATGTTATGTATATTTTACTATAATAAAAAAATTTCAGAAAAATAATAAAAAAAACTCAACTGAATTGATTTGAGCTGTTTTATTAGTTGCATGACTTTGGTCATAGCTTTAAACCTCTTAACCTGTTTTCTGATTCATAAAAAAAGAGGTATTATTCCTTACCTCCCAGGGATTAGGTATGATAAAAAGAATCTGACAAGTAGTGGGTGTTCCATTAGTATGAATTTTTTTTAATTTATAAGTATTGAGAAGGTCTCTCAGAGATACTTAAATAGGTAAACCATTGTTTCTGCTATTGCCCTATGGAAAATAAATATTGCAGGAAGGCACCTGCATGAATAAATAATACTGATAAGAATTAAGAAGAAGGTTTACCTTGGCTACTACTAAAAGCACAGTAGTATCATTTCAATTATGCTTTGGACTAAGAACAATCAAATGTTATCTCCAAGTTTCCAGTAATATTTAGCTTTAGTTATGGAATTAAAACTTGTATCTTTCATTTCTTGGCAATTATATGACCTCTTAATCTAATTTATCTTCCATACTGTATAGGAAGGATTCTTCTCATTAGGAAATTGACCGTCTGTATCAAATTACAATGAAATTAAATTTGATCCTAATAGTTGTGGCTGTTTTTTTAATTATTATTATTTTTATTGAGAGCAGAGCAAAAGTTTGTTCTTTGAAAAAAATGTACCTGCATACACTTTTATTATCCTTTTTTTTTTAACTTGGTCCAATTCTTCAAAGCGAAGATCTATATTGCAGCTTTAAAATAGATATAAAATGGGATCTGCAATGCATGTTAGTTTACATTTCATTGAAAAATGTCATTATCACTGGTTGAAGGGCAGGGGAGGGATGAAGATTTGAAAGGTACATAATGCACATCTGGCTGAAGCTGTTTCATGGATAAATTTAAATGTGAATACACCTACCCCATAAGGTATCATCTGCCACCATTAGTTTAGGTGGACTTTTAAGAAAAGTAAAATGCTAAGAAAAGAGTAACATGGCACTCCCATTATATGAGTTACAGTACTAACCAAAATCAGAAAGAATATGATCTGTATCAACTCTATGATCATTTTTGTACATCTGAATATATTGTATACTCACAAGGAATATATTAATTTAATAAGAGCATATCATAATCTATTTTCTTAGAGTCAAACACAAAATTAAAAACTAAAGGTAATTTAAAAATTCCACAGTGTTTTCATGGCAGTATGAATTAATGGGGCAATTAGCAGAGAGAATTAATGTACCATTTTGCAATTCTTAGAGACTTACAGGCAACAAAGACATCAACTTGAAAGCAAAAAGAAAAAGTCTATTAAATAAATCTCCAATTATTATTTTTTTCCACCATCACTCTTTAGTGATGGCAGCTATACATTAAATATAATAGTAATGCCTCTACTCTAGCAAGAGAGAAATTGTCAGAATACTAGTATGAGAAAGAGGAAATCAAACATGAACCCAGAGCGTCTCACAGGCACTCCATGACCCAGGACACAGGTGTATAATCGGAAAGCAATGCCAGGCAATGTTTCATATGATTTAATCCAAGTCAGGATTTGGTAGGCAAATGTCCTACTGATATCTAAGAGTGTACACGGGCTTGCCTGATCACTGCATATATATGGTGGCAAAAGGAAGTTAGCTTACAATTAGGGGACATAAGTCCCAGGTAGATATTATCAAAATGCATCCTGTAGTGTGTGTGTGTGTGTGTGTGTGTGTGTGTGTGTGTGTGTGTGCACGCATGCATGCATGCATTGTGTGTGTTGGTGAAAAAGAGCATATATAAAGTAAAAAAAATTGGATGGGGGTGAGTTGACATAGTGATAGAATACTATTCAACTGAGAATAGTAGTAGTAATAGTAGTCGTAGTAGTCGTAGTAGTAGTAGTAGTAGTAGTAGTGATAGTAATAATAATAACAACAATCAATTTAAAAACAATGAGAAACTATGTTTGCATATCCACCATGTGGCAGGTACTATGTTGAATGCCAGGAATACGTGTGAAACAGGACCTAATTCTGCCTCCAACTGTTTAAATACAAGGATAAATGATGTAAATAATTAGATTCTGAGTACTGTTGGAATCAGAAGTGTTTAACTTAATCAGGAAGTTCAGAAAAGACTTTCTGGAGGAGAGACTCCCTATACCAAGTCCTGGAAATCATTCATTATGTAAATGAATAAAGATGAGAAAGATGGGGGAATAAAAAAGCATAAGGTGGGTAAAATGACATAACTTCAAGTCATTTTTACTAATGTGAAATTTGAGTTAAGAAGTAGAGGTTGACATAGGCAGTAAACTTTCTGATATTACTAACAGTAATTTCTTTTTATACCTATCTCCCCAGGCTAGGGAAACAAAAGGAGAAATAAACAAATGGGACTACATCACACTAAAAAGTTTTTGTACAGTAAAGGAAACCATCAACAAAACAAAAAGACAACCGACTGACTGGGTGAAATTATTTGCTAATGATACATCCGATAAGAGGTTAACTCCAAAATATATAAAGAACTCATACAACTCAACAACAACAACAACAACAACAACAAATCAATCAAAAAATGGGCAGAAGACCTGAACAGATATTTCTCCAAAGAAGAAATACAGATGGCCCACAGACATATGAAAAGATGCTCAAGGTCACTAATCAGAAAAATGCAAATTAAAACCACAATGAGATATCACCTGACATCTGTCAGAATGACTATCATCAATAAATGAAAGAACAAGTGTTGGTAGAGAAAAGGGAATCCTCATACATTGTTGGTTGGATTGCAAATTCGTATAGCCACTAAGGAAAACAGTATGGAGGTTTCTAAAAAAATTAAAAATGGATCTTCCTTTTGACCCAGCAATTGCACTTCTATTTATCCAAAGAAAATCAAAACAATAATTCATAAAGATCTATGCACCCCAATATTCATGGCAGCACAATTTACAATAGTCAAGATATGGAAACAACTTAAATGCCCATCAACAGATGAATGGATAAAGAAATTACAGTTCATATATACAATGGAATATTACTCTACCATTTTCAATGACATGGATGGTTGTGCTAAGTGAAATAAGTCAGACAGAGAAAGATAAATATCATAAGGAAAGATAAGAGCAAACTAATCCAAAACAGACTCACAAATATAGTGGATAATTTGGTGACGACAGAGGAGAAGGGAGTTGGGGAACTGGGAGAATGGGGTGAAAGGTTAAAGAAATACAAATTAGTAGTTGATAGCTGGTCACAGGGGTGGGGAGCACAGCTTAGGGAATGCAGTTAACATTAATATATTGTCTATGTGGGAAACCAGAGGAAAGAAGGAGTAATTACAGGGATTGTTTTATAAACTATATAAATGTCTAACCAATGTAGTGTATACTTGAAATTAAAATTAAAAAGAATAAATAAATTTTAGAATGCAATCTACAAACAAAGCTAGAAGAAAATGAAAGCATAGTTCTTAAATAGGTTTTAAAAGGAGATAATTTCTTGATAATTAAAGTAATAAAAATATCTATAGCAAAATAGATATAATAAGAAATAAAATGTTTTCCCACGACAATGAGTAATAAACTGAAAACTGAAAAAAAAAAACATGCCTGTGGAAAGCCCAGATTATTATCACCCTTTTGGATTACACTGTGGCTGAGCAGGATAATTAAGATAGCTTTGGGGCAAGATCATGAATACGTGCAGCTGTCTTTCCCAGATGACTGCAAACTGCTTTTGATCTTTTTTTCCTGATAAGAGATTGGGAGAAAATGTATTTGCCAGATCTATAGCTGCATTCCAAGTTCCAGAGGCTATATTGATCTATTTTAGCAAAAACATACCGTATCTACCACAACTGCAACTCAGGTAACCCTTTGGTTAACTTCATGATATTTCACTGAAAACCAGCATGAGAATTTAGTTTTTGAAGGAACTGAGCTGGTGGATAAAAAGGAGATACAGATATTTGGGGTACCACAACCCCTGTATTTTTAAGTCTTTGAAGGTGGTATTAATTACAGCCAAATCTTTTCTAACTTAAATTAAACTGTTTACAATTTGCTATCTTGGTCAGAATCAGGTCAGGGTTACTTTCAGATATTTCCACTTTTACTTTCTTACCATGGAAAAGAATTATAATTTTCCATTATGGGGAATGACTTTAACTTCTATCCCTTGTTCTTGATCTTTTCAGGTCATACAAGGCAAGCAGTACCCTATCTCAAATTTAGATTCCTTATTACCTACTAGTCAAATTCATAAATTTCTGTCAAGAAGGCTCTCCAACTGCCATTTTGTCCATGCTCTATTATACTGTAGGTCATCTTGGTTCTAGCTGTTAAATGCTATCATCTTAGCTCTGCTCTTTGCTATTCTTATCAGCACTATTGACACCGGGAGCCCAGATCCACAGTACTCCACTATAAGCTATTTGCTTTTCAACAATGCATCCTTCCCCTTCACTGATGTGTTCATATAGGTTTTGGGAAGAATGCATCATGTAAGATCTACCAAAGCATATCCATTGTTGTGTGTTCTCTGGTCTAACATCATTAATAGATCATAATATTCCTATTCTCTGGGACATTTGACCACTTTATCAATACTTTCTAAAGCAGTTACACAGCACTCTCATTTACTCTAAACCATTGTTGTTTCCAAATTTCAAAGAGCAATGCCAGAAATGAAATGAGAGAGGCTCCAATTCTTTCTTTGAATTCTGAATTATGAAAGAGTACCCCCATCTCACTAAACTTTAACCTATTTTATATTATGTATTACCTGGAGTCCAGTACTGTTAAAATCCATTCTCAGACATGTTATCCTGGCTCTTGTCAGTTAGATCTGCTTTTAATAAATAATCTTATTTGGTAGCAGGGACAGTACTTCTGGCTAAAATAATCATTCTTGGTTTATAGAATTGGAGACTTAAATATTACTAGAGACTTAGTTCTTTAATTTGAGACAGTAGCAAAATCCTCAAAGGCTTACAGGTAATGCAGGCTACGTAAAGATGTGAAAATGGCTCAGTGGGTCTGCAAGAAACTGTGCCCATGGAAGGCAAGAAACCACTGCTCACCCTTGATAGGTTTGTCAGATTTAACAAATAAAAAAGATACAGGATGATTAGTTAAATTAGGATTTCAGATAAATGAGCAATATGTTTAGTATAAGTAAGTCTGAAATATAGCATTGGCCATAATTACATTGAAAACATTGTTGTTCACTGACATTCTAAATTAACTGAGCATCCTATATTTTATCTGATAACTGTAGCCTCACTCAGCTGTTGGCATCTAGGAGGGCAGGCCTAGGATTGCTAGATCTTCAAATCTCTCAAAGGCTACCAGAAATCTGGAATTTCTTTTGGAATCTTATTTCTAAGTTTTAATAACTAGTTCAAAATGTTTTAAAAACACATCTGGAAGCCAGATGATGGCAGTAGGCCATCAGTTAGGGACCTCTTATATTAGATTATGATCTGGAATGCAGAATAAAACATATATACCATTGGAAGAACAGTTCTAATGCATATTAATCATGTCTTCTGCATGTCAGTGATTTTCTGAGAACAGGTATAGGTAGAAGAAAGATAAAAACAAAACAAAAAAACAAAACAAAACTATGTGGCCACAATACCTTCAGAGGAAATTGGAAAAGAGAGGGAAAAGTTGGAGACTCTCAGTACCACCTATAAACAATTCCTGTTTGACTAGATTAGGTAGAACCAGCCCTGTGGCTTAGAGATGTAAGGGTATGCCCTAGAAACTCAAATATGTTTCATTAACCTTAGTCAGGTCAGCCATTTTAGGATAATATTAAGGAAAACTCATAATTTTTCTTTATTTAAACCCCACAAGAAAGAGCATCCAAAGAAAACAATAAAAAGTTATTTGAGTTAACATTTACTACAAGAAAGCAAACTGTAGCTTCATTTTAAACCTCTATTTTTAAGTAAGCATGTTTATGTTCTTTGGCACTAAAATTGAAACAATTTTAATTGAAAAATCTTCTATATCTCTCTTAGGTAAAAATATTTCCTCTGAAAGTGTGCAAGTCCCAACCCAATTAAAATAAAATAATGGCTTTCCAATCAGTTGTGGGAAGGAAACATTTAGAGAATTACTATGAGGAGATTCAAAAGGAACACCATTAAAAATGATGAATATAGGTAGCTGAACATTTTGCTGCTGCTAAATTGAATTCAGTGGGTAGGCGGAAGAGCTTTTATTTACTTGGTGCCAAGCTGTGATGCATCCATATAAATGGTCTGGCATGTGCAGCATTATGAGTCAAACAGCTTTGCTCTAGTAAAATAATTCTAGGTGCAGAGTTGCCTAGATGTAATTTCCAGAATTCTATATTCAGCATATAAAATTCAATTCTTATTTTTACAAAAATGGAAGTAACAGTGTATACTCCTCAGCAAAAAGGAATGAGGTTCCCAACTATTCTTACTTTGGGTGTGAGCCTTCAGTTCAGAGTTGGATTCCATATTACTTAGTGAATTGTTTAATTAATTAATCAATGACCGAGTATAAACATGTATTCAATCAGGGGTGCTATTAAATATTTTTAACTTTCCATATGGCAGAATTTCTGACCAACCAGAATGGGGACCAAACCAATCAGAATAGAAGTTTGTGTAAAAAAAAAAGAAAAGAAAAGAAAAGAAAAGAAAAAAGAAAAATGTATTCCTGTACCAGTATATCAGCACTATTAGCACTGTATGCATCCAGGGAGAGGTACCTTGAGAGAAGGAAAAAATTAAGATCAGACTCTGCCTTCAGGAGCTGTATACTATAATTGATGTTTATATTAAGGGCAAGCTCTCTGATTATCATTTTATTTCCTGGCTCAGAGGAATAAGTCTCAGAGAAGAGAAAATGAGGACAAGTCAGAGTAGAGTACCACAACCATCCAGTTCTCTTCTTATCCATAACATTTAATATGATGGTGTGGTTTGAATAATTGGTGTAATTATTTCCCCTTCTCATGTAATTTTGTGGCAACTCCCATCAATAGGGGGCTGTTTATTTCACTTCCCTTTGAATTTGAGCTGGCCTTGTGATTTGCATTGACCAATACTGGAAATGTGCCAACTCTGAGCCTTGACCACAAGAGGCATACATGCTCCCAAGCTCTTTCTCTGAAACTTGCTGCCACCATGTAAGCAAGCCTAGGCTGGCCTGCTGAATGATAAAAGCACATGATCCAATCACTCTGTTGCCCTACTAGAATAGTCAGCTGACTAGAGATACACAGAGAAGCCCAGCGAAGGCCCATCTCAGCCAAATCAGCAGAGGCATCCAGCTGATACACAGACTTGTCAGGTACAATAAATAGTTGTGTTAAGCCACAAATATTTGGAGTGGTTTGTTGTACAGTAATGGATGATGAATACAGTCGGCTTGGTTAATTTGAGAAAAAAGAGTATAAACAAGATATAGATATACTAATGTGTCGAGTTTCACAAGAGTGTCAGGAATGAATGCCCATCTTCCTCGTTTTTATAGTGCTGAAGTTGACAAAAAGGTAGCTGTTTAAATACAAAGGAATTGGGGGGATATAAACATTGTTTTTGTGCCATATTACAGTAAGAAATAGAGAAATTTGCAATAAGTAGCCTCTATATCATTTCTCAGAGATGCTACAGAAAAAATAGGTAGAAACCATACTTGCAGAAAGCTTTCCATTACAGTTCCAAATATATTATGTGAAAACCTTCTGAAATTGAAATGGACCTGATAAAAAGATATTTCTTAATAAATATGTAACCACAATGTCATTTTAAATGCCAACTTACTAAGGATCACTTGGGAAAGAAGCTGACCTTTCTCTTCATTTAAATAAAAATATTTGGGTCCATGGGGTACTTTTGATTTAAATGTCATTGATTTTCAGCAAATGATAACAAGAATGCTGGCACTGAGTATTTAAATATATATTAAATATATACTTAATAGATATATTTAATAATTGATAATGTATAAAATATATATTATATATTTCTTAATATATATATTTCTAGATACCAAGACAATATAGAATTAGAGTTGGATAGTTGTCACTGAGGGGTAAATATTGCATAAGTTTAAAGATAATGAGAAGCCTGAACTTCAGGAAAGATCATAGTGACTGTTTTTTCAGAAGAATTACAAATGCAATGGACATTATTGATTCATAATGCCCTAAAATCCTGACAAGATGGCCAACTGGCATGGCTGGCTATTAGCTCACTCCTCTAAAATCATCCTGGAAGAAACTATGCAAGTAAGACAGAAACATAGATCTAAGGAACTAACATTAAAAGAATGAGAAGCCCTTGGGAAACTAATACTAAAAGAATGAAACAGAAGATTCCTCTGAACTAGTGTTAGTGTGTGTGTGTAGTGTGTGTGTGTGGGGGTTTGGGGTGGGGGTCTCAGAAGTGGAAGAAGAGTGGAAAAATGGCCCTATACTGTTATGGAAATAGTGGCTAGGATGGAATATTTAAATTATGCTCTTGCATATCCCCCAGAATCTCATGAGCCAGCTTGTATCACTCATAGATGTTAACAAAAATAGGGCAGTTAGAGGAAAAGCGTCAGGCAGCTTGAAAGCCTGTGGGGTGAAAAGCTCATAAAAACAGGTGCAGGCTACCCTGCCTGGCCTCAGGCAGTCACTCCTGCACTGCTCCTCTCAGAGGAAACAAGAGAATTAAAACCCATAGTTTCATGACAGTCCCTGATCAAATGAGTTTCTTGGAGTCATCGCAGCAAACTAGTTTTAACACGTTCTGATGTATGTGGAGAAATTGGACTCCAATTACCTTCTAGATATTTCCCTTTGAATGCTTCAGTAGGCATCTTACACAAAAATAGAGGTTTTTTCTTAAAATTTACTACTCTTTCTGCTTTTGTTTTACCATTGGATGGAACTATCACCCATATAGCCATCCAATTCAGAAATTTGAGAATCATCCCAGACTCTTACAATGTCATTTGTTATTAAATCAAGTCATATTTTCCTACTAATATCACTTTTCTTCATTCCCACTGCTAATGCCTTAGACATACAATTTTAAGTTATACAGTACCATATAGAATTTATATAGTACCATATAGAATTTTGCTGCCAGGTTATTGTCTCTGACTCCATTAACATCAGAGTGAGCTTTCTAAAACAAAATCTTGATCACACAGCAGGATAAAACCTTAATATCCTCCTCTCAATCTTATTTCCGGATTTTATATTAAATTACAAACCATTCCACACAGGTAAGATATACAATATTTTTTAAATACACCCAGAGAGAAAAAATTTTCTTATGCTAGTACTTACCCATCTATTTTCTAAAAGTTATTTTTCCTTATTAAAATGATGCCATTTTAATACTTTTTGAAGGTCTCACTACTACTTCAGTTTACAAACAATAATTTTTAATGAATGATTCTGACTTTTCCAGTATGTGATTTAATCATTTCTTAATTTTTCTAATTTTTTTGGCTAGATAACTACCCTCTTGCCAACTCAAATGTCAACCACATTCTAATGAAAGAACTAAGGAAATGATGAAGAAAAAGATCACTCCCTAACTTTATCAGTTCTTTTCCTCCCCTTGTCAGCAGCAGTGACTGCTCAGCCACCAAAAGAAATCTCAAGTCCTCTAAATAGGATAATGCATTCTTTCTATTGAAGGAGGTAGGAGAGAGCAGGACTTGCTTTTGTGTTGCCACCTTGTCTCTTCAGTTTTTCTAAGACAATTTAGTATGTTGTCACAATCATATATGTAAATTTAATATACAGGATAATGGCCATTATAAGTCTAAAGGGAAATGTAAAGCCCTGATTAATTTTGACTCTTCCCAGAGTCTCAGAGTGAAAGCTCTCAAGAAGTTAGTTAGAAGAACCTTTACAGGCATTCCCTGGATTTTGATACCTCTCCTTTATCTATCCTGAGGAGGTCTGAGGATTCCTTAACCTTGAATCCCTATACCCATATCTTCTCATTAAGAAATCCCACCTCTAACCACAAGTAGCTACTCATCCCTTCACCTACTCCACATTTATGTCTAAATCTATGACATTTTGTCTGTATAAGTAGTTTGGAACTCTGACGAGCATACAGAAGTCCCTTAGAAGAATAACAGGTAGAAGGGCTCAGGGGCTCCAAGTTCTACGGTCCAGTATGAACTAGGCTTCTCCAGCTTGGATTTTATTTTTGATTTCTTTGCTAATTTGAGATGAAGCTCATCTAGATCTTTGAACCTATTAAACAAAAAGATATTTCTCTAGGGTGGCCAAAATTTTGGAGCCAGGATAATGATATTAAGGTACATCTCATCTCCCTTCCTTTAAGCATCAATGGGCCCCCTACTGCATACTTGAACACTTGGTTTCTTTTCTAGTCTTCCCTTTGTTCAAGCAATATAAAAATGGAAATGTATTACTTATAATGGCTTCTTGTTTTGGAAATGTTAAAGATTGACCATTCTGAGAAGTACAATTAAATTCCTCAATATTTATCTTAAAGAAATCAAGATGGAAAAAAAAAAGAAGAAAACCATAGCCAATTTTTCCCAATACATTTATTTTTGCCCCTCTTTCTCCATGTCTAGGCTGTTGTGCCTGCCTTATATATAAGTTCTGATTTTCCCTTTGTCAGTAAAGTCCAATATGTTATTGTCTAACTTAGTACCTGACATATAACCCCCAAATATGTAATGACTACATAAATTACTAAATAAATTTTCAACAAATGATAACAGGAATGCTAGCACTGAACATTTATATATATATATATATATATATATATATATATATATATTCTATATTTATATATGTAAATTTACATATATACATTATGTATGACATTTATATATATATGCACACACACACATATATATATTTCTAGATATCAAAATGATTCAGAAAGTTGTCACTGAAGAGTAAATAATGACTATATGAATAAATTACTGAACAAAGAAAACAAAGTTCATGGTGAATGTACATGGCAGATGCAGAAAAAGCATTGACTTTTTAATTGTGGTACATTCTACCTGCAACATTTGTGTTTTCTGCTCAGAGAAATGGGTTGTTTGCCATTTCGTGACATGTAGAATATCAGAAAGGGGCATTTAGAACATTTCTTCAAAACAAAACCTTGATACTACTGCCCCCAAACAATGTCATAGGTAACTGAACTTCAAAAGGGTTTATTAAAATGATCAAAGACTTTTATGCCACTTGGGTTTATCCAGCAGCTCCTCTAGGTCTAATGTAAGAACCACAGAGCACTGAGTTGCATCCTGAGGGAGAAGCCAGCCACCTATTCATCCCTAAACTCTAGTTTTCACTTTCTCAGCTCTTAGAGCTACAGTGACTAAAATCCCCAGATAGTCCAGAGTATGGCTATTAAATCTTAATTAACTAAAACTCTGACATATCTCTATCTTGCTAAATAGGACTATTTTACTTGTATTCATCGTCACTCCCTCATGAGAATTTATAAGCACCCACAGTTTACTAGCATTGTCCTGCCTATTTTAAGGATTTCAACTAGATTATGAGCTAGGTGACAAGTAGAAGAAATGCACAAAATGAATTGGGGAAAATATAAGAAAATGCCTTTAAGCACTAAGAAAAGCTATATATTTTTTAGTTTAAAGAAACAAAGAGAGAACCAGGAAGGGTTAGGAGAAATAGAATGTTCAAATAGCACTGTAAAACATGCATAGAGAAAAAGAGCACAAAATGGAGTGAGTTAGCAAGTGGACGAGCAGTCACTGATGTGCTCAACTCCATCTCCCAAGTCCTAAATTGTTTCTTCAGCTCTATTCCTGATAATACATTCAAAAATTACTCACAATTACAGAGCACATAAAACACCTTTGATTAACCAAGAAATGCACCTAAAAGAGTTAATTAAAATCATAGTAAAATAGTTGTTTTTCTTCAACCTTATTGAGAATTTTATGTTTTTGTTTTGTTTTGGCATAGTAAATAGAACAAACTTTGCGTGAACAAAAACATTTACTTTATCAATATACATTCTGATCCTGCGCTGGCTTCAGGGTGAATCCAATATTGCTGATGCATCTGTAATAATAGTACCTAGGATTCTGTACTCACGGCCAAATAAACTGACCAAGGAATTCAGAGAGTTCTGCATGTCACCATCTAATATTGCTGAGGTTAGAGCAATTCTGAGAACCAGGAAATCTTAAAATTTATAAAACAAAAGGGAAAATAACTATAAAAAATGAGATCCAAATAGGCATTTGTCTAAGGAGGAAAACAGATGTTGCTCAAATTTATTTTCTGTTTCTTCCTGTCAATGATGTAATTCTCTGAACTCAGACATTAAGCCCAGATGATGCAGCCAAAAGGAGATCTGTGGCCAGAGAGCTCATCTCGACCAATTTTGGTAAAAATCTATTAATGTTTTATTATTGTATTCCAGTCCTCTTTTGCATGACTTTCAACTCCTGAATTTCAAAAAAATATTTTAAAAGATTTAGTCAAAAATAACCATTCTAGCCAGATTCAAGCAAGAAATTATTTTAAAAGATTAGCAAAATAAAATACAAACAGTGAGAACTGTCCTTGGCAGCATTCACTGGGAAATGAATTGTATGATTAGGATTACAAGTGCAAGCACAGTTCTTAATCTAATATTACAGGGGATTAAAAGCAAAGTGAAATGCCTTATAAGACAAAAACCGGGTTGAAAATAAAAATAATGATAATTATTCAAATTAAGAAATTTGAAAAACAAAACAAGTACACAAAATATGGATACAAATCAATAAAAGTAGACAAAATTATTTTTAAAATGACAAAACCAAATGTGAGGTCTCTGAAAAATTAATGTCAGATGTCTAACAAAACCAAACAAGTAAAAATGAAAGACTCAAATAAACAAAATCAGGCAGAGGAATGGATAAACAACCATAGATACAAGAGATGTAAAATGTAATGAAATAAAATTATGAATACTTATTCACTAATAAATTAGAAATGTTTGTCAATCTTTCTGAATCCTTACATAAAAACAGCGCAACTAGAATAAAACCAAAGCCAGTGAAAAAAATTTACAAAAAAATTAAGTAATATAGTATCTCCACAACCCCCCCCAAATGCAACAGGGTAAACCAGCAACTGCAAAATGATCACCATGGCATTATAATCATGGTCAAGACCTAAGGATAGTGTCTAGTGGCATACTTGAGTGATAAAAGAGTCATAAATTTAGATATTTAAAAAAAAGGAAGCAATTACTCTAAATGCCAGCTAAGTGACTATTTATGGTAGGAGGAAGGGCATTGTGACTGGAATGAGAACTCTGCAGGGGTTTCTGGGGTGGCAGGCAAAGTTCTATTTCCTTGACCTGGGTGGTGTTTGACTTACAATAATTCCAAAAATTGATATTGATTATCACTGTTGTGTATAGGTAGTTGGATATTCTTTGGTGGTTGTATTTTCCTGTTGGATTAAAATTCCCCCCAAAATGAAATAAAATATGGTAATAGATCAAGACCAACTTATCAAGAAACTGGCATATATTTTCCTGACAGCCTGAAGCTAAAAGCCAGAAAATCCACTTGTCATCTATTGCCCTATGCCTAACCTCAAGGATAGGCTCTGAGCTCCTTTGATAGCTAAGTCATACCTGATAAGTAATAAAATAATACACATAGAATAATATATTTAGGAATACTGCTCATTCAAAATTTTGGAACTTCCCAATAAATTTTAAACTAAAATATTACTAATATATAATCATCATAGATAAATGATACATGATAAAGATATCATGCAGATTTTATGATTAACTGTCCTTACACATGACTGATTTTATTCTATCTAAATCTTATACACTATACTAAATGTATTCATTATGTTTTGTAGTATTAAAATTAATTTTACACATATATTACATTAGATCTTTTCAACATCTCTAAAAATTAATTCAGGTGCATTAAATACTAATTAAATGCACCTGAATTAATTTCACTCTAACTTGAGAGAGTTAATTAACTTGCCCAAGATTACATAGTGAGTTAGTGGAAGAAATAAAATTCAAACGTAAGTGTTAGATTTTTGTGTCTAGTGGTTTTGCTTCTTATATTAAAGGATTGATTTTTCTGAATTTGGAGCTTAGTCCAGCATATCTGGCAATTAAGCCCATGGGTTTAACCTCATTAACTTATATTATAACTGTGTTAATTAACACATAAAAGACAAGCATGATGAAATACTGAATTCTACCTGCAAAACATAAGGGATCCTCAGAAATCTTTCCATTTGCATTCAAACTCATCAAAGACCACTAGGCAACCAAAGTAGATTAAAATAATAAAAGGAATAAAAAGCTTATTTTATGTGTCATCCATGAACAACCCTCAAAAAGTCTAAAGTAATTTCAGAGAAGCAGATTTCCTTAGAAACCCTAGGGTTGCAGTTTTATTGCAATTAGGGTAGCACCAAAGACATTAACGTAGATAATGAAAATTCTGTTTGGTTTAAGAGTTCCAGATCCCAGTTCTTTGCCATGCAACCTCTGGGTGCTTAGTATTGACATATCAACTCCAAGCACAGGTAAGCAAGCTTGTTACATTTGTCTATCACAGCTATCCATGTTGAGTTTTTTTTTCTATGTCAGGAATAAAAACAAATGACATAAATGAGAACACAGACATGAATTACGGCACCTCAGTTATGTAAGCTGCCCTAATTTTAACTGCCCTCTTTGAAAAGAAAATACCAATCAGCTATAAACTGTCTTTGCCTATCACTGTATGAAGCCTATTACCACATTGTTTTACAAGGATTTACAAACCAAACTACCCTGCATACCTATTGATCCCTCACAAGGAATTCTGGGAAAAAGTCAATTCAACAAATGAATTCAACAAATATTTATTGATCTGCTAATAATGTCAGGCATTGAAACAGGTACTACATATATAAAAACAAGTATGAGACAGGCTCTTTGCCCTCAATTAGCTAACAACCTAGAAAGAAGAAAACAAAGGAAACCAAATAATCATAACGAAAGTCAAGTGCATTTTTTACCTGTGCTTTTTAAAATATAACCTTTCCTCTGTATCTTATATGACCCACAGTTCTGCAATACCTCAAGCTCTCTGAGGACATAGATGAAAGAATAATTCTACACTAGGGTGGGGTAAGTCAGAGAAGATATTTTGGAAATGTAAACTGCCAGTTGACTCCCAATTTTCATGTTAGCTCCCATAAACAACTTAAAAATTATATCACCTCCTGGTAAATGTAAATATTTGTTGTTTTTAAGACAAATTATTTTATTTATCTATTTATCTATTTATCTATCGATTTATTTGTTTGTTTGTTTGTTTGTTTATGGTGGCATTGGATAATGAAATCCAGTAAGTTTCAGGTGTATAATTCAACAATAAGGTATGTATACATGGCATTGTGTGTTAACCGCCCATAGTTAGATTTCTTTCTGTCACCACATATTTGACCCCTTTTACCCCATTTTCCTCTCCCTTTCCCCCCACCCTCTGGTAACAACTAGTCTATTGTCCATGTCCATGAATCTCTGCTTCTTAAGACAGATTATTTTATTTCAGTTCTTTGTGTCCATGAAATCACTTAAGAGTTCTTATATTGCAAGTAATCCAGAGATAAACCCAAAGTAAATTAAGCAAAATAAAATGAATTAATTTGAAATGATGTGATTTCAAATTAAGGAAATTGGGAGGATAGATGGTAGAAAGCACAAGAACTAAAAATGATTTGTAGAGCTACAGAGCAGAAGCTCATGAACAGTCCCTTCAACAAGCTGTTTCCCATAAAAAATAAAATTCAAACATTTGTTAAGAGTATGACATCTAACATACATGTAAAACAAATATCATAAATTCATCACTTATAATAATTACAAAGCAACTACTTATGCAGGAGCTACTTTCATGAAGAAATAGAACATTAACAGCACTCACAGAAGCCTTGAATGTGTCTCTTCCTCATTACAACCCAATCACGTCTCCCTAGAGGGAATTAAAATTCTAACTTTGCAAAAATAAATTTTGCTGCTGTTGCTAAACTTTTGTAAAGTTCAAAAATAGCAAAAGTCTATTTTTCCATTGTTTATTTTTTTTCCACTATAATTAAATTTAAATTTTAGGAATGAATGAGTGAGAGGGAAAGAGGGAGAAAAATAGATAGAAATAGATAGAAATGAAAGATAAATAAAAAAAATAAAAATGAGAGATAGAAAAAAAGGGAAAATTAGGGAGGGAGGGAGGAGAGGGAAGGAGGAGGGAGGGAGGGAAGGGAGGGAAAGGGAGGAGGAGGGAGGGAGGGAGGAGGGAGGGAGGGAGGGGAGAGGAGATATTGATCTATTTTCTAGCTTGACCTAGCTTACAGCTCCACCCTTTACTGACAGTCCCAATAGAAACTAGGTCAAATCAGAAGAGAAACTGTACCTAAAGTAACACAAAGATGCTAATACCAGCCGGAAAGTGAATCAATGCTGGCTAGGCAAAAGTGACAAATGTCTACTATATCCATGAATTTTCTATAGAGTGCTTCTGTAAAAAATGTTTCTATGTAGTAAAAGATTTACAAATGACAGACACTATATAATTTGGAAGAATACCCCTTGACTCAATCAAAATTGAAATCTTGTCTCAATATTTCTTGTGGTGACATCTGACTATACCTTCTCCACTTTCTCTATAGTGTAGACTCATTTAAGACCTTGATCTACTTCTGCTAAGAAGAGAGCTAAAGCCCTTGTAACTATCCTCCTGTAGACTAAAATGTGGTACACACATGTCAATACAACAGTCTGTTTAAGGTACACCTATTCTGAACTATGCACTGTGCCAAGACTCAGATACAGATTTTTATTTAATTTTAATTGTCATTTATTTTTTACAGTGATTCCATGAGATAGGTACTGTTATCATCCCCATTGTATGTGAGAGGAAAAAAGAGATTTACATATGTTAATAAGAGAATCATAAGAACTGCCATTCCGCTTACATAATTCAGGACACGAAGTCAAAATTCACTTGTCACTTGGGTGCTGTCAGACATTCTTAAGCCAACAGGGCTTCTAAGTATCAAAATTATAAGAGGAAACTTGGAAACAGAAAGAACAGCCTAAAAGTAAATTGAAATTTGTTTTCCATTTTGAGATACTCTATGGGAAAAAGTCTGTGTTAAACAAGGATTAGCATCTTAAACCAGAATTTGCCAAACTTTCTGAGAGGAGGTATGCTAAGCCTGACAGCAGAAACTATTTTCTTGTAAGAATAAATAATATTAAAATGTAGTTCCTGGCTTTTGAGAACATTTAAACTCAATATTTTTATCACCTGTCATATGAGTTCTATATAATTACATATTTATATTAATAAAAATAAGGATATGGATATAGTAGCACATTGTTATGCTGAGCAAGTCCAGTGACTCACATTTCTCAGTATCCACATCTTGTGCATTGCCCTTCTGTATGAACTTGGTCATGTGACTGACTTATGCAAGTGGAAGAAGCACATACACACTGGGACTTACCCTCATGAAATACTGCTGCCCCAGATGAGGAAGCTCACTTAAGGACCATATGGAAAGGACCATTAAGGGCTACATGTACATATGCAGCCATTACATATGTCCCAGGTGAGCTGAGCTCCCAAAAGACTTTCTAGCTTAATAAATCTACATGAGTGAGACTAGGGTAAATCTATATAAGAAAAGTTGAGATGACCCATAGAATTGTAAGAAATGTATCACAGCTTGAAAAACCAAATTAAAGTAGAATTTTCAGTCTCTTCCAAGTCAACAACTGATTTGGAAATTTGTACCAGAATTGGTCAGGTCCTATAACACAAATTTAAAAGTTGAGGTATTGCCATTGGGATGAAGTAGTGAGTAGATGCTGTAGCGCTAGTAAGAAACCTGATCTTAGAACTAAAAACATGTCTTGTAGCATTTAGGCAATAACAAGACTGTTTTCTGAAGTATTTTGGAAAATAGAGAATATTCCTAATAATTCAATACTGAACTTGTACATCTAGCAAAGAAGAATTCTAGACAGAATGTAAAAAAATGCCAATTGTCTTCTTTTACCTGTGTATGATAAAGACAAAAAGGAGCTAAAAAAAGGAATTTCAGTTTGTAAGATGAATTTAGAAAATATATAAAGAAGCCAGAAGTTCCTTGGTTGAAAAATAAAATTATTTTACACATTCAGTCTCTCCAGCTAGCACTGTACTCTCAAAGAAATATATGCCTTTAAAGTAATTATCACTTCAGTGGTATGGCTGTAACACCCTTTGTTAAGACCCTTTGTTAAGATCTCAAAAAGAGTTAAGGAGGTGCCTCATCAACTCTCTTAGCTGGAAAGAAAGACTTCTAAGAATCTTACAAGCATTGTCCTACAGCAGCAGCAGCCACATATAGAGTCTGAAATTAAAGGCAGGTCATTTATAATAAATAAATAATTAAATAAATAATAAAAAAGGAAGAAGAAGAAAGAAAGAAGAAGAAGAAGAAGAAGAAGAAGAAGAAGAAGAAGAAGAAGAAGAAGAAGAAGAAGAAGAAGAAGAAGAAGAAGAAGAAGAAGAAGAAGAAGAAGAAGAAGACGACGACGACGACGACGACGACGACGACAGATAAGCCAGAATCAAATTCATAGGCCAGGACCAAGTTCAAGAGATGAGAGTCAAGAGCAAAAGAGAAAAATATTTTAGAGAATGACTCCCCAGGAGCAGAACTGGGCACTAATCAAGGAATATTCTCTGCCCCTAGAGTCCTAATAACTTGTACCTGTCTGGCATTTAGGATTGCTATGGTCCAATGACTTCTATATTGTTTATTTTTTAAGTGAGGTAACCCCTGGTTGACATCACAGATTGCAAGGACCTTGTCAGTTTACAATCCCTTATTTTTCACTTTTTATGCCTACAGCACCTGGTCTTCCTAGGTGGTCTCTTATCTAAGTATTAACCAGGCCTGACCCTGGTTAGCTTCCAAGATCAGATGGGATTGAACTTGTTCAGGGTGGCATGGCTGTAGACTCTTTTTTCCTCTTTTTGAATGAAAGTGTCTATTGCTGTTACTTCTACTTAATTCTTAAGTATGGAAGGGCAAATAACTTGCTTTTTTTAGGCCATGAGTATTTGAATCAAGAGGAGCTCCACCCAAAATGCCTCATCCATACTCAGACCTGATTCTGTTTATGAGATCATGGGCTTCTTAATTGATGCTATGACTGGATGAAGCCATGAGTGTTTAGGAGGTGATGAGTGCATTTTGTGTATGAGGAAAATATGAATCATTGAGGCCAGAGGCTGGAACGTTGTAGATTGTTACCAAAATGGAACCCAGTGAATCACACCTTCCTGTAAAAAACACTCTTGTGAGATCCCTTCCCTCATGGGATTTGCTTGGCCAACTGGACATCAGCAAATATAATGTGAGTAGGGGCTTGATAAGCATTTGCACAGTGGGGCTTAAGCTCTTGAAGCACTGCTGTCACCATGTGAGGAAGCCCAGTCTCGTCTTTTGAAGTATGAAAGATACCACATAGTGAAACATCAAGACATTTTAGAAATGAATGTGAGGTCAGCCCCATGGCCAATCTTCTAGTTGGGTGCAACAGCAGCATTACAGAGTCAGGTGAAGGCAGCAAAAGAATTACTCAAGTTAGGAACCAGTGTTAATTTTTCTGTAGCCCTTGTCATTTTTAACTAATACTGAGAATTTGTAAACATTCAATTAGTACTGGCTAATTAATTCATTGATTTTTCCAAGTCAATTGTTATTCTTCCAGGGATATTTATTTTTCAATGTTTTATATATCTTTCTCTATAAATATATAGCATATTAAAAGGTATTTAAAGAATATGAATTTTGCTAGTTATCCTCAGATCTCTGTTACCACCAAAATAGAAATTTAATTTTGAATATTGATTTTACCTTCCATTTTTGAGCATGTTATGATGTGGAAATAGAAGAAATTTGTTAATAACTGTACAGCTTAAATCAAGTCTAAAATCACTGAAAGATGCATATTCATGTCTGACACTTGAGATATAACTTAGAAGTCTGAATTTGTCCTGAATGATGCTGGGAGGGCAAGGAGTCCCAAGTTTAAATGCCACAGATGCATACTATAACTACCAAGTTTCAGTAGTTTTTCTTGAATAAAAGCTTCCAAATATGTTGTATTCCTTTAGTCAAAATCCTGAAATTGTTGTTTTGATAATTTTGTCCAGTTTTATCATTGCTTTTTGTAGAGAGGATTTGCTAAGTTCCTCAGTAAGCAATTCTGGAAGTCCTTCCCCCTTATTTCTTCTATTTTAAGAGTTCTTATTTACTGTCATTTAGTTAATTCCTGAGTGATCAATTATTATTCATTTACACAAATTTATCTCCATTACAATGTATATTATTATTCACTACTGTTTCCTTTCTTCATCTTCCCCTATCTTTAAGATGTTGCTCTGGTTCATTAGCTTTGTTTGTTTTGTTTATGTAATTATTTTCTCAAGCATTTTCTTCGGAAGGTGTGCATGAATGATATGCTCTATATCCACAGTCTTAGCAAACAAGAACTGCGTTACACATGGGTACATTAATTTCCAGGGAACTTTAATTTCTGTGAGTGATTGAGCATAAAGGCTATGATCTCATGCAAGCAAGTGAGCTTGCTCTGGGTTCCTTATGGAATCATGAGTAAGAAAAATTTTCATCAAACCTGAAAAGAGACCAGCAAAAATCTGCTTACGGATCCAGTGATATCTTAGGAAGTAACTTAAATGATATGTATGACAAAATTCCCTTTCATAAATCAAGATCCCAAGTTTACAAGAATAAGCCTAAACTCATGCTATATGCGTTAAGAAAAGCTTAGATTAATAAATTGACATAAAAATTGGACTAGAAACCGTAAAAGTTCAGAGGCTCAGTTAGAAGTATATCCAATATTAACTCAAGGGGAGGGTGTTTTATCCATAGAACTCAAAGATTTTTAAAGGAAGAAAATATCTGGGGAAGATGAGTTCATAGATAATTATAAAACATGAGAAATCTCAATGCCAGAAATACAACCATTAGATTTTATAAAAGGAAAATCTGTCTCCAAAGAACTAAAGCAAATAGAAAAATCTGAAATAGTATTGAAAATACATTTAATTTCTAAAAAGATGTATTATTAACTACAAAAATAATAGAAATTATGAAATAAGAGGGAGATTTGAAAAGTATCTTTTAAAATCTTTGATATAAAATATAGTAATTGAAATAAAAATTATTCCACATAGATTAACTATAGATGAGATATTGCTGAAGGCATGTTAATAAATTAAAATAGAGATTTCAGACAAAGAAAATGAAAGAAATGTGAAAGAAACACCATGAAGAATATGCATCATCATGTCAGACTTTCCCAAACTTCAAACTTGTATATTCAACTGCCTCCTCAATATTTAAACTTGGACGCTGAATGGGCATTCCAAACCCAGTATGTCTAAAATTGAACTGTTCCTTCCACCAAAAACTGCTATTCACCAGCTTTCCCATCTCAGTTGATGCCATTTCTATCCTCCAGTTACTTGGTCAATATTCTTGCTGTAACCTTGACTTCTACTTATTTCTGTATTTTAAATTACATATAGCAGGGATCCCCAATCCCCATGCTGCTGACTAGTTCTGGTCCATGGCCTGTTAGGAACCAGGCCACACAGCAGGAGGTGAGCAGCAGACAAATGAGTGACACTTCATCTGTATTTGCAGCCACTCTCCTGCACTAGCATCACTGCTTCAGCTCCACCTCAGATCATCAGGCATTAGATTCTCATAGTAGCACTGGTCTCTGGTGCCATAAAGGCTGGGGAAAACTACCATATAGCATCAACTTGTTGATTCTAGTTTCAAAATATATCTAATATCTGACCATTTCTCACAATCTTCCCTAATATCTCTTTTGTCTGAGCTGTCATTATCTTTCACCTGAGATGACAGATTTAAAAAAGTCTCTTACCTGGTCTTCCTTCAGTACCATTAGTGCACTGTAGTCTTGTCTCAACAGAAGATAAGTGTCTCTTTATAGAATAATTAATATTATGTCACTCGAGCCAAACTAGTTTCAGAATGCATCAGGGTAGAGTCAGGTGGGAGTAATGGAGGACCATGAGCCTGGTCACCTATAGGAGTTACAAACTCAGATGCCAGTAGGAGACAGACTGACTGAAAACATATGTGTGTACTGGGAAGAGCTTAACACAGCAGGAAGTAGCAAACAAGAAAGTAAATGACCAGTGAAGAATATCAAATGTTATTACCCAAGTTGTATTTCTTCATAGGATGTAAGTCCTCACTCCCATTAAAAAAAATACTAAGTGAACTAACCTACTACTTCTGTGTTTCTGTTGCAGTTTTTTATTGCCTAAGATAGTTTTTTAAGTGGGAGAGGCATTTAGATAGCATTTAATATACGGTTCCCCCAAAGTTTAACACTCCTGATTCTGTGCCTAATGTTCTAACTGAAGGAGTCACTTAGGTACTCTTAGAGTCTACTCTTTTATTTTAGAAATAAATTCAGTGGTTAGGTTTGATCAGGCATTTGGGAATCCAAGTCCTTGTAGGCTTTAACTATGATTTTGCTTGTGTGCAACCCAGACTCTTGCAGGAAGAAAGTCTTGGAAGTGACACATAGATCTCTTTCCATATGGTTTGCACATGCATTTTCTGCATGCATGGATAATTCAAGGGCATGAGAAAACATATGCAAACGCTATTGGGCATAGAAATTTGGACAATTCTTTGAAATGTTGACCTGTAAATGTTTAACACCTGCACAATACAGGATATGATAACATCTCACAAAACTACAAATCTTCCTTGGAAATATAAGTGGAAATGCTCAGCCTGTGAAAATGAAAATAAATCTCATTGTTTCTGCAGAAGGGAAAACTTCTAAAAGATACCAATAGCCTTGCTCTGGGTAGAATACAGGCATCTTTAAAGTTCCCGTGTATTATAATATGCAGTCAAGTTGAGAAATTCTGGCTAAGATTGTGGATCAAAATAGTTATTAACATGTAAAAAGCACAACAAAGAGACAAAAACTGAATTGACATGAATCTTTCAGAAAAGAGTACAATTAAAAATAACAATAAAATTCAGACTATTCATATTTTAAATTTTAAATGTAAAGCTTTTCTATTTTTATTCCTAATAAAAAGATTAAACTACAGTTAAAATATACAATGTGCTTAATCGAGGACATGAAAGGGAAGCAAACGCAAGTCTTCCTTCTCACCAAACATTTAGTAATCTGCTTAAAGCACTGATAGAGCATTAAGAAAAGGAGATAATATAGGTGAGATGAGGTGTGCAAACCAGAGAGAAGCAGAGAGGCTGATTTCATTTGAACAAATTTTAGAGCAATATTTTAACCATAGAGGCATCCTTTTCATTTAGGCTCATATCCATTTCATCCTTTTTATATAAATGGTGATGATTTTTCTTAAGAAATTTTTTGTTTCTTATATAAATGATTATTTTTCTTAAAAAACTTTTTGTTTCCTTAAAATTCTTTTTTAGTATTCAGTCATTTTAATAAATATAAAACACAACAAAATTTTGAACTAACCTCCTAGTTAATTCCTTGCATTAAAAAATACCAATAGCAATAGACAGGAGATGTAGTAAATATTCACCAATGTTGTATATTCACCTATTCTAACAACATTTAACATCTCATTTTTACTATCAATCTACTAAAAAAAAATCACTAGACTTGACATTTATGCCAGTGACAAATTACAAGAATATCTTCAGGACACTCAATGGTCTTTTGCTGAAACTACTGTCAAGTTGCCAAGTGACATTCTCCAACAATTTGGCAAAGCCTTTGAGTTACAAATCAGCAGGTTTAATCTCAAACATCTGTGGACATTTAAGTTCACCGGAAAATTGGTAAAATTATCCTAAGGGATAAAAGACACTTGAGAGTTATATCAGTCATCCATCATCTCTCACAATCATTCCAGCAGAGCAACAGTTTTAGAAAATTGGTGCTGAGCTTGCTCTCTTGTCTTCTCATTCTTGCCAAACTGGCCTTTCTTCTCACTCTCAAGTGCCACATCAGGTGTTTTCATGGTGGAAATTGTTCACACAAGCATTGATCATGTCTGATTGATGGTCAGTGCAAGGCATGAAAAATGTGACCCCTCATCAGACATGTCACACAGCTGCCCTAAGCCAAACTAAAAATGTGACAATAAGACAAGTTATAATGGGCAAATAAGAAAGTAGAGAAGGCATAAGAAAAAATTAAGCCTTAGTAAAGATGAATTGTCAAATCGTGAATTATTCAATTTTATTATTTTGGCTTAACCTTATTATGACATTTAGTCCAACATTTACCACTAACTGTGCAGGGTTTATGCCAATTCCTCCTCTGTCAATGAAGTAAATTAAAAAAAAAATCATCCCATGAAAATGACCACTAATTAAATGGATAGTCAGTAAGTAATCGTACAAGAATCAGTCTGTAAACTGCTTTACAGTTTCCCTCTTGAAGCAGTATATTTAAGACCAATAGTTCTCAAAGTTTGGTTTAGAGACCCTTATAAGCTCCCAAAACTTTTCAGGGAGTACACAGGTCAACACCATATTCATAGTAATACTGAGACGTAATGCTTTTATCCATTCTCATTCTCATAAAGAAATGGAAAATTTTTCCATAGGCTAAATAATATGTTCAAAATTATCTGAAAGAGCTATTAAAATAGTTCCCCCAATTCCAACTACATATCTGCGTGAGGCTGTATTTTATTCATTGACTTTAACCAAAACAACAAATTACAACAGATTGAATACAAAAGCATATCTGAAAAATTAAGCTTTTTTCTATCAAGTCAGACATAGTATTTTTATGAAAAAAAAAATTGTACAATAAATAAAATTTTAAGAGGAAATAAAACTTCATTATGATGGAATGATCAAAAAAAAAGAAGGTATTACAAGAGTGGTTGAGGGAGATAATTAACAAAAAGAGAACAGACCCCTTCCCTTCTGAGTCCTTCATAGTAATTCCTGAAATTTCTGATAGCATCAATCCTTCATAGAGCATTCCCTAGGAAAGGCAATGTGGTTTTGCAAAGTAGACATTCCTGGGGGATGTTAACATTGTTTTTCTGATGCCATTTGATTTATAAAAATGGGACATAAGTTGTTTTTGTTTTTTACTCTTCCATCATTTTAAAATATATTTTTATTTTTCAAACACAGTTGGTATACATTAGTTTCAGGTGTACAACATAGTGATCAGACATTTATATAACTTATGAGGTAGGTTATCACCTGATAAATCTAGTACCCACCTGACACTGTACATAGTTATTACACTATTATTGACTATATTCATTATGCTACACTTTATATACCCATGACTATTTTGTAACTATCAATCGTACTTCTTAATCCCTTCCCCTTTTAACCCATCCCCCCACCAACCCTTTCATCTGACAGCCATCTAAAAGTTCTCTGTATCTATGAGTTTCTTATGTTTTTACTTTGTTCTTTAGATTCCACATGACAGTGAAATCATATGGCATTTGTCTTTGTCTGACTTATTTCACTCAGCACAATACCTTCTAGACCCATCTATGTTGTTGCAGAGAGTGAGAGTTCATTCTATATTTATGGCTGAGTAATATCCCATTGTGTGTGTGTATGTGTGCGCGCATGTGTGTGTGTGTGTGTGTGTGTGTGTGTGTGTGTATCACCTCTTCTCTATCTATTCATACATTAGTGGATACCCAGCTTGCCTCGATATCTTAGCTACAGTAAATAATGCTGCAATGAAAATACGGATTCACATAACCCTTTGTAGTGTTTTGGGTTTCTTTAGATAAAGTGGGATTACTGGGTCCTTCTTCATCTCTTGGAATAACCTTTATTTTAAGTCTATTTTGTCTAATATAAGTAATATAAGGTTTTCTTTGTTTCAGTTTTCATGAAGTATATTTTTCATCCCTTTACTTTCAGTGTGTATGTCTTTCATTCTGAAATGAGTATCTTGTAGGCAGCATATATAAGGGTCTTATTTTCTTATTCATTCAGCCACTTTATCTTTCGATTAGAGCATTTAATCCATTTACATCTAAAGTAATTGTTGATAAATATATAGTTATTGTCATTTTATTATTTACATATTTTATCTTTTCTCCTTCTCCCTCTTCTCCTTCTTCTTCAAGTACCTCTAATATTTCTTACAATACTGGTTTGGTGGTGATGCAGTTTTATTGTCTCTTTGTGCCATGACCATTTTAGC
Organism: Cynopterus sphinx; assembly: GCA_030015415.1. Taxonomy (NCBI): domain Eukaryota; kingdom Metazoa; phylum Chordata; class Mammalia; order Chiroptera; family Pteropodidae; genus Cynopterus; species Cynopterus sphinx. Next base: position 56,798,836 of record CM057379.1, on the reverse strand, counting down.
TGTCTGCCACTCAGAAAAATATTTTTTGCTGCTCTTTCAGCTCTGCAAGGGTACATGGATATTAAAGAGGGCTGCTTCAGTGCATTGGTCTATCTGGCCCTCTTTCAGGAATCCACCATAGACTAAGAACAATGTTTCCTTTTTCTTCTCCCCACCACTCCTCAGTATAGTCAGTGGGATATGATCAAACCTGGCTCTTATTTATCTTGTATCTTTCCAAAAAAATTTGTGTTGTACTTGTTTTAATTCAAAAAATTAAAAACTTTACTCTTACTCTCTGCTCTCTGCTATAACCAAACTGCCTTGTTGCATTGGATATCTCATGATTTAGCTGCTGGAATGAGGGCAGGTCACAGAGCAATTTAGAAACATTAGAGGAGAGGAGAAAACATAAGTTAGTATTACAAATATCATTCTGCCAAATGTGTGTGTATATCCTAGGCAATACATTTTCTGTATTTCTATACTTTTGTTCTTACTAAAAGCATAACTGATATTCCTGAAAAGGATATAAAACTGAGAGGAAATATTATTGGAGTACAAAATTTTTTCAAAGTACATCTATTTCTGGTACAGATTATTTTTCCATTCAGGCCAGCTTAGTTATTCAACACAGATGCACTCATGTTGGGTAGGTTGAATTGGCTGCCTCCTCAGCACTAAAAATATATGAAATGGAATTGAGACATTAGCCTACATGTATTTTATTTATCAGCAAATATTATCTTGATAAGTATGAGAGAAGAGCATATAGATGTTCTATGTATACACAACAATTCTTAGAATAGGTAAAGAATCGAGTATTGGGAAATATTTATGTGTATCTTTTCATTAATATCTACTTTAAATTTTAATCTTAATATTAGACAGCCTTTTTTCTTTACAAAGAAGCCAGAGGATATTGCTTCCCTATCACCAATTTCATTTTCAATTCTTGACTAACATACGTGGAAGTAAAAAAAATACATAGAAGTAATTTCAAGTCATTTATGGTCAGGCACTAGAATTTATATTTTATCCAAACCCATGAAGTTTATCCACAATGAGAGTTCAACCTATGTAAAATTGAATAATCAAAGAATATAGAGAAATGATAAAGAAAAAAGAAGAATGAGGATCAGCGTGTTTCTTGAAATCAATCAGTAACTTTTCAAAGAAGATATTAAGAACAATTTTTAGATGAATGTAATATCCTATACTACTCTACTTCTAAAATGAGGAGTCTCAAATTGCATCAAACTTACAAATATTGCTTCTCTAATTACATTAAACAATAAATAGGGGTCACTTCTCAGTCACACCTGAAACTGTGAAGTTGAGTCAAAATCAACATAAAGACAGGTCTGTAGAGATGAAAAACTCCTGAAAAATATCTGAACAAATTTCTCTGATAAAAACCTACCCAAAGAAATGCCAAAACAAACACACAAAAAAATAAAATCTATATTCCAGAAAACTGTCCTCAAGCAAGATTGATTTCTTCATGTGAAATTAATATTTAAAAAATATAAGGCAATGATTTTTCCATAAAAGTTTTTATTCATTTACACAGGAGCGTTGCATGCCAGAAATCTCTATTCTTTCATAGTGTTGAAAGCTCTCAGTGACTCTTACTGGTGTGAGTGAGTGAGTGTGTGTGCGCACGTGCACACACACGCGCGTGTATGAAGTACATATCAAGTTGATGTGGCTCCAGGAATTCACCAAATTTCATGCCCAACTCTTTCCCACCTGGTCACTCAGTGTTTTTGTTTTCCTTTTAATTTGCTTTGCTTCAGTGCCAAATGTTAATCAAAGAAATAAAACATTATAATTCATATATATTAGTTTAGTTACCATAGGAAAAAAGTTTAAGTATTCTAAATCTTAATCTTTATGAATAATCTAGACCTTATATTGTACATAAGGCAAAAATCAATAATAACGTTTTTTTCCTCCTCATCAAAGATCATGATATATTAGGCTCGCATTCAAAACATTTTTACAGAGTCTGTAATAACCCATTATCCTTTCCAAGCATTAAAGTGAATTTTCCACTGATCATCTCATGAATTAACAATAATTCTATGTGCTATTGCTGTTTAATTGCAATTTAGGTATTCTGTACCTGAGAAGCATAACTTTTTTACTCTTTTCATCCAACCCTCTCATCTAACTGGCCCACTGAGAAAACAATTCTCTTAGCCCTTATCTTTTTTGCCACTTCCTGAAAAATTTGTAAAGGATGTAAATCCGTCTGACAGCAGCTCTGTAAAAATGTACAACTTAGCCCTTTTATTGGTTGTCTCCTTTTGTGCCGGACTGACAGAAATTGCCTTCTGACAAGAGCAGGATCAATTAAGCTGATAACAGTAGAGTTGTGTGAGAATAATGAGACCTACCTCCACCATAACCATATTGCCAGAGCTTTCATTATACAGATACTGTGACTCCATCAATGAATAAAGACATATATCCCTTATTAAAGTCACTTGTCACTACTAGGTGGTTATGTTAGAGAAAGGGTGTGCACAATGTATTCTCTTTGAAAGTGAAAGTGCTGACACCTCACTCAGTTGAGGATAATGAAAGCAACATGAACAAGGACAGAAAAAGACAGAATAATAAAGACTCTGAAAAACAGGCAGAACACACAGTTGTGGCACACAAACAGCTCTGGAACCTGAATGAAAATACCAATCTGATTCTGATTTTACAAAAAAAGTATATAAAATTTTTATCAGGCCTATTTTTTAATGTATTAAATGTTGAGCTTAATCAAAGATCCATTAGCTCTCATTGGTGAAAAGCAAAAGTAGGATTCCTAGCCTTTATCCATAATTAAAGCAAAATGAAAAATCAACTTTTATTTGGAAACCAGACAAATAGATATTATCTGTCACTATATCTACATCTTGGTTATTGAGAATGTTTATTTTATATATTTTTTTATATGATGCAGCTTCAGACATGACTGTGTGTAGCTCTACATGACAGGTGTATCTCGGAGGGAAATCTACCATCTGGAAATAAGGTCCAAAGAATTATACAATTTACTATCTAGAAAACAGATTTGGCATTTCTGAGTAACTTTGTCTACAGAACTTCTCTCACCTACCATTCATGTCCATTCCCTGAGGTTCTCTGTAGGTTTATTTACTATCATCTTTTGAGCCCCTCTCTTTAGTGCAAGTTTTAAGTACCGCTCTTCATGAGACATAATTCAGTTGTCATTGTGTTATCTCAGGATCAATTAATACACATGCTTGCTAACTGGCCTCCACATTTTATGCATTTTATTATTTGGAGAAGAAATTTTTAACATAACTGACTTGAAATGTTCTATTACATCCTAGAAATAAAGGTTTTCCTAACGAAAATAGATTGCAATTGATAGCTAGTTAACAGTAAAATCCAGAAAAGATATCCAAGCATTCCTAAGATTTCATGCACAGAATTAAGTCATTAATTTAAAAAAGCTCATCAACATTTTAACATGATAATCCCATTAGTCAATTCAAAAGGACTAATCTGAGTGTTAGCCAAGAAACTCACTTCTAGAAGTGCTTTCAAGTCCAGTTTCCTGCCTAGAAAAGATATTAAGAGTGGCAGTGTATACGTTAGTAAGGTAGATCCATTCAAATAATCATGCCTATATCAGTCTCTGAATTCTTGCTTCTCCAAAGAAGTACAGCACAATTCCAAGAATATATTAGTTTTCACTCCTCACAAAGCAGGCACTAAAATAGGTTGTATATTTGGAGGGTGACCTCAGAAAATACTGTGAGGCAGAGGGAAAGTGAACAAGGAAGGAGAAAACAATAAATATGCCTTCATAAGTTTGACTCTGTCCTAGTTGGATCTTACGGATCCTCTGAGAGACGGAGGGACATGCACAGAATTCTGCACAAAGAACTATTTCCTGGAGTCTAATAGCAGTTCTGATGTTCAAATAGAAATGCAAATAGTTGATTGCTTTTTACAGTAAGCACTGACTGCTCCCTACTCAAACTCTACCTTGGTGATTAAGCTAATCCCCATCTCTATATCTATTTTTCCTGTTTTTCTAATTACCTGTTTAAAGTCCCTGAGTTTGAGTCTGGTTCAACTAGCTGACATAAAGTATAGGATAATGCCATTCATACTAGTATAGGTCCCTGTTTAAAGTCCCTGAGTTTGAGTCTGGTAAGACTAGCTGACATAAAGTATAGGATACTGCCATTCATACCAGTATAGGTCATTCTGAGCAACAGCAGGTAATTAACCAGTCAACAGATGACTGAATTTAGTTTGGGTCTACCCTGGGTAAAAGGTGCTAGAGATAATGAGGTACAGATTATGTCAGAAATTTCATTAGAAAAACACCTAAGTAAAAAACAGGCATTATGAAGCTTCCCAAGAGAGGGCTTTTAAACTGACAAGCACCTGGCTATTCTAACCATGGAATTTGATAACTTTTCTTCTATAAATAACCCATGATACATAATGTGTACACAGTCCCTCATTCCCTCAACATGTTTCAAAGCTCCTGATACAGTGCCTCATATTCTGTACTCAGAGGCCACTCAGTAAATATTATAGGCTGACACATGGACTCCAGAAATTCCAAGAAAAAGATGATAAAGTATGCAGCAGCATATTGGCTATAAGTGCCTATTCAAGTGAATCCATTGATTGGGCAGGTCATAACTAAATGTTGCCAGAACATGCATGTGTGTTTTAAAAAGTACTAAGCATAAGCAATGAAAGCTCTTTAGAGAAAAAAGACCAAAGAGGCATAGACACTCAAAATCCAAATATAGTTTTAGTTCTTCAAGTCACTTTAACACATTATTCACTCTGTACTAAATATTCAGGACTACAGACAGGCAAGAGTGATTTAGAACACAATTTGGAAAAAAAAATCATTATAAGTGAAATCCTCCTAGGCTACCAAGATTCTTATTGTTTTACTTTGCAAATTTTGTCAGAGATCTTTGGAAAGAAAACAAAACTTCTAGTAACTCACAGGATTATCTGTACTTTTTTAGTAGTCTATGTTGCCAAAGGTGCTAAATTGACAGTGCTTCATAAATTTTGAAAGTTTCTCTTCCTTTTTTATTAAATTTTAAATTATTATCATTATTATTTTGTAAAACAATAAGGTGTAAACCCACAGGCACAGGATGTGCTTTTTTTCTGATTACATGTGCTAATTTGTCACCATTATGACATTTGTTATGGCTAATGAAGTAAGCAAATATAGAACACCAGGTCAAGAGCTATGGAGCTCAAGGCTGGAGTCCATACCCTCAAGGAAATCACAATCTAGAAAGGGAATAAGACAAGTATATGTAAGAGAGATATGAATTGATGTTCATAGGAATAGAGTGGTGGGTGCACCACCATTAAAAACTTATGGGAAAGATAATATCTGAGATGTTCTCTAAAAACTAGGCAGCATTTCAACAGACAAAACTGGAGGGAAATATATTACAGGAGAAAAGGAAAAGGTCAAAACAAGGCATGATTCCTTAAGAGTGATGATTTTTGTTTAAAACAGTGAAAGTATGGATAGGTATAGAAAAGTGGAGCAGAATGCAGAGATCATTAAAGATCAGTTGGAAAAGTAATAATTTGAAAGTAGGATTCTAAAAATTCAGAGGAGGGGACTAACATAATTAGTTGTATATTAGTTGAATATATGGAAACCATTAAATGTCTTCGGTTGCACACTAGACATTCTCAAAAATTCATTTTCCAGATGACCCTAACTTACATGAAAGAGGAACTTGGGCTCTCAAGATAAACCTAGGAACCCAGCTCATGAACATTTCCAAGGATATCTTCAGGCAAGTCTCAGTCCCTTGTTTTTAATCTTAAAGATCCCTTGCTCATGGTGAATAACAAAGATATAGATAAGTGATGAATGGAAGAAGGAAGGAAGGAAAGAAAGAAGGAAGGAAAGAAGGAAGGAAGGAAGGACAGAAGGAAAGAAGGAAGGAAGGAAGGAAGGAAGGAAGGAAGGAAGGAAGGAAGGAAGGAAGGAAGGAAGAAAGGACGGAAGGAAGGAAGGAAGGACGGACAGAAGGAAGGAAGGAAGGAAGAAAGGAAAAAATTTTCTCTGTATGTATATATATACACACACACGTACATATATATGCATATATGATTTTCAAAGATAATTTAGTGATACTTATTTTAATCTTACAACATTTTAAGGAAGATAAGAGTTAGTCATTTAAAAGGAACTAAATTATGTAACATGTTTAAATGACACAATTATTAAATGTTAGGGTCAAGTCTAAAATATAATTTTTTGCCCATTGCTTTTCCCATTACACCAAACCACCAAACTGTATCTCTATAATTCTGTAGTGATTTATCTACTTATATGTCAGTGATTTCCATATCCCTTACTTAAGCTCAGACCTTTTCTTTACTTATCAGACCTATAAATTAAGTTCCAGGTTGAAAGTCTCCCTCCAGATGCCAAAAAGAGATGTGAAGCCTACCAAGTTCACCATATAATTCACTTTCTTCCCAATAAATTCGACCTTTTCTGCCTGTTTTACAATGAATCATGTAAAACAGAACCAGGTATATATTATTCAATTTTTTCCTCTACCTAACCATATCTAATCAGTCATGGAGTCTTCCTTCCTTAATGTTTTCTCCATTTCTAGTGCCAGCACCATTGTTCTGATCTGCATTATCTCCTACTGTTAAGAAATAACAAGCACTTATGTGATCCTTAACCTCTTATGCAACCTCTTAAGCACCTGTGATCCTCAAACCCATGTCCTTTGATTACCTAAGTCCTTCAATAATCTCTTTTTGGTTAGAAAATACAAATATAGCACGTGATTGGTATTCAAATATCAAATCAAACTATTTTATGCATTTGTGATATTACAAATGACTTTGTTTTGTTTTTAATACTATTTTAAGAAAGTGAATTGATAAATAAGTAATTATTTTTTCTCATTAACTCTCAGTTAATTCAGTCCTTAGGAAAGAATGTAGTGTGAAGTCATTTCCTGAAATATTCTACTCAAAAGAATGCATGTTATGAATAAAATAAGTCTTTATAAATTGTACAGAACCATCTAATAAAAATGTAGGAAGAATACATATTTATAAATTTGCATACTCATTTTCTTGATGGTAACAACAAAATTCTATTATGATATAGTTCATAATAATGACAATTTTATTTCTCAGAACTACTTGATTGTATTTTGCCAAATATTTTCTATCTTTATCACTCATCTAAAATAAGCTAGTCAAAATGGAACCACTGAAATATAACCCAGTTTTCCTATTTATAAATAAATAAATGTGAGTATTTGTATAGATGTGCATAAGTGTGTGTGTGTAGATGTAATTTTCTTATATTGCTTAAAAAGATGAAAAAAAACACTCAGAGAAAAAGCATGAAAGAGGCATCTAACTCACAAAACAATTTAAATCTTACAGTACTAAAATAAAATAATATAATGATTTTTTGTAATGCATGGAAAAAGGTTTTATTGTAAATTAGGCATAAATATTACCTTTCAGCATAAACTACACACATACCCTGGCATGCATAAACACACACCACATACACATAGTTAACTCTTGTAACTATGCATCAAAGGCTCATTGTGTATCTTAGCAGCCAGGCTAATTCATGTACCACAGAAAACATGACAGCCACTTTTCATTTGCTCAGTGCCTATCTGAACTTGATAGTTCCTTCATCAAAAGCTTCTTGTTCCATTTGTTTTTTCCACTTTCATCATGTTTTGTATTACACTAATTTTTTCCCATATAAAACTTAAAAATCAAAGAATATGTTCAGATAAATATATTATTCATGTCCAAGCTAAATGCGTTTAGAGAAAGAAGGAGGAACAGAAGAAAGTCCTCTGGAATCTCCAACCTTCCTATGTCATACTCTGCTCTCACACCACGATCCAACCAAAAGGGCCATTAAACATTTGCTCATACATCAAGCTCTGGCCATCTCTAAGGTTTTTCTTTATACTGTTCTTGTTCTCTGACGTACTCCTATGTACCATTGGCCTGGATAACTATATACCTTCCTTTGGGCCTCAGCATAACATCTCTTTGTCAGAGAAACCTTCTCTACCACTTAGTATACACTAATATTCTATTTTTTCATTATAAAATTTAGCAGAGTTACTCATTACACATTTATTTGTGGGATTACAAGTATAATGTCATCGTTTACAATTGCCAAAGGGGTCCACGAGGGAGGGTCTTATTTTTTATCATGTTATGCAGCACACAGCACAATGCAGGACCCAGGACATGGTAAATACAAAGTAAATATTTAAGGAAGAGAAGAAGAGAGCAACAACAGTGATGAAAACTGAAGAAAAGGAAAGACAGAAATAAAGCAGGTAACTTTTCGAAAGAAGGTAAATATAAGTAATGAACAAGCAGAAAAACAAAGGAAAGACAGGAACAACAACAACAACAACAAAAGAACCAGACACTATTATAAGCTGGCTGAGAACAACAAAAAAGCAAGCATATAAAAGAACCAAATGATCTCTGATGACAGTCTACCCAATCTAACATTTTTCTATGAATATCAACTAGAAAAGTAGACTGAAACAGGATTATGACTGTCACCAATGAAAAATTGTCATACTGATGTCTCCTTGTAATGCATGCATTGGTTTATGGACCCAAACTCCTTGAGTCAGCACCACAAATCTGGCTAATGTTCTTTAGAGCAGCATTTGCCCTTTAGGGTTCTGATTTAGCTGACAAATGTGTAAAACCCCTTGTAGCCAGTTACCCTGCTATTGATTTCATATCTGTAAGGCTCACAGACTCATGTTTTTTTCTAGCTAAGGTCAGCATTACCTTAAGCCCTGTGCCCTGATGCTGAGCTGTCTGTTTTAGAGGGCATGACATAAATTTAAGCTATGCTTTGGTCACTTCTACCTTATACTCCTGGTGTTTCTGTAGATGAATATGGAAGATATTGATCTAAAGTTCTCTGCTGGGAAATCAATGAGTGTTGGTGAATTTCAGGTTAAGGCCAAAGCCTAGTACCATTTCTCCTTTGTACATTAGCAAAGCTGAGGCTTGAGGTTGTCAGAGGATACTTCTAAGTGAATTTAAGTAAAATATATGCAACTGACAACGAAGCTAACCTTGATGGCCCTGTTTAAAATTGCAAACTGACCTTTTCTGCTGAATTCTCAATCTTCCTTAACTTGCTCTACTTTTTTTATTGTCCTTAACATCTCTTAACATATTTCATGAATTATGCCATTTATTTATTTTCTTTTCTTTCTACTAGAATACAAATTAATGAAATCAGGGATATCATTTATTTGTGTACTAATATATTCTAAGCACCTAAACTAGTACCTGACACACAGTAGAAACTTGATTAATATTTTGTTAAATGATGAATCATGAATGTGTATGTAAAGATCAGTATTCTGTATTGTTGGGAATGAAGAGCAAGTTAGAAAGATATAAATATTGAGATGTTTGCTTTTGAAGAGCTTATAGTTTAATTGGGAAAATACACGGAAAATTGAATGATAACTCCTATAAGATAACAAATAATAATAACTATTAACTACAAGTATTGAACCACAAGGAAAGCAGCTTCTTATGGTGGTAATAAAACTGGACTTGGAAAGTTGGAGTTGAGTCCTACCTCAACCACTAACCAACTACAACTTTACCACTGACCAACTATGACTCAGGTCATTTAAACCCTCTGAGCATCAGATTCCTTATGTATGAATAAATAATAATGTCTTCTTCATGGAATTCTTATGAAGGTGAACCAAAATTACAAATGTGAAAGTAACTGGATAATATTTACTCAATAAATGTCTATTGCATGAATAGACATTCTCATTTACAAATAAGAAAAGACAAGCAGTGTGGTTAGTTTACTTCCCTAAGGTCACCCAATTAATGTCAAATTAGAAATTCCAAGTTTTCTGATTCCCAGTCCCATGTTACTGAAATAGAATATATTGTGTACCCTGTCCCTTCACTTTATTCCTATGAACAATTCTGTTTCTCACACATAAGAAAAACTTATCATTTGTTCCAGAAAAGGAGCATCATTTCCCTGAAATGCCCTCATTAGGCCTCAAAATGTCTAAACTCTGTCTCCCTTTAATCCGTTTACTTGTGAAGGAACAATTTGCTTTATGATGTCTTTACAGAATCTGAAGGGTTTAGGACCATGTGGTATCAACAAGGAGCTCTAAGATGCTTTCAGTTCTATTTACTACCTTCAGAGCCTTCAAACTGGAGGAGCCTATTTGTTCTGAAAAGACTGGAGTTTGGACATTAAATCTGAGTAGACATCATGCTTTTTGTCTTACTGTCAAATGAAACAATCACTTCTCATGGTCCATTCCACAACCAAAGTAATGTCCCCTAAGGAAATAGGATCTCTACAAAAATGATATGTTTTTAAAAACAGAACAACTTAAAATACATCATCTTGTCCTTTCACAAGACTTCTGACAGGCTGGGTGATTCTGCTTTTATCAGGTTCATAATCTTTTTGTAAATAAAATAAAGATTTCCAAGGAGCCAATAAACCTATTGGTTCTAACCTAGAAGCCTGGAGTACTGAAACTATGATCATGTGATCATGGAAGGGATATGCTATTTCCTTACCTTGAAATGCATCAGTTGAGACAGATGTAAACAAGGGGATAGAATAGTTAAAGGCTCAGAGGCCTCAAACCTATTCATCAAGCAATCTAGCTAACACCACATTAATCCTAAATTACGTAGCAGAATTTCAATATAATGAGAGGTAGGGCAGGAGAAGTAATAAAGACAATTCAAGTAACAGATCACTCTAATTAGCTCAAGTATAGAAAAGTATGGGTGTTGTACAGATATCACTGTGTTTTGTAATTTAAGAGCAGGATATGAAGTAGAATCAAGCAACACCCTCAATTTCTCAAATACTACACTGACTCTTGTGTCTGCCATAATTTATCTGTTTCACTTTCTTCCTTCCAATGATCAGGGTTTTTTTTTTTTGTTTCTTTTTCAGTTTTTTTTTTTTTCATCTTATTCATCAACAGTTATATTTTCAGGTCAAATTCCCAATATTATCTAACCTAATTTTTTGGTGTTTCAATTTCCATAATACTGAATACAGGAGAATCTCACTGGACTTGCCAACCTTTTCTAACCAGGCCAACTAGGGCTGGGAACTCTGGGAAGGTGGGGACATATGGGCAGCAGCACCTGTAGCAGAGGCAAGTTGTGCAGAAATCTGAACCTGAAAATGATAAACAGACCCCTCTCATGAATGAGTAAAACACTTGTTTATTAATCTGAAATTAATTCGCTTCTCCCCATCACTACTTTCTTAATTCAGATGAAGCTACTGTCATTAATTACATTTATCATTCACTGAATTGCCTCTTAACTGGTCTCCCTCTATCCAGATTCCCTTCTTCTAAACAGTTTCCAGCTTCAACCAGAATGATTTTACTATATCGTTCCTCTGTTCAAACCTCCGACATGACTCCTTGTCTTCAGAGGAAGACAAAGTCTAAATCCTCTAATGCGCCTACAAAGCCTAATATGACTCCCTGCTACATCTTCATGGCCCTTGATTCTTGCCCTCCCTCCAAACTACAGCACCATGGCTTGTTCCTTAAGCATACCAGGTTCTTTGTTGCCTTCAACAGTCTGCATATTCTTTTCTTCTACATGACATACTCTCCTCCTACTTTCCTCTTGTCTAGTGATATTTGTTCCTTAGAATTTAATTTAGATGCAAACTTCTGAAAGAAGCTTTCCCCAATCACATATTCCTAGAATAGGCACCTTAGTTGTATTCCTACTCTTACATGAGTTCCACTCTTTTGCCATGGACTGAAGTTTCCTCTCCTATTCCAGCCACCACCATCACTCTGTCAGCGACTAGGAAGCAGACTCTTTGTGAAATACATTGTATCCTCATCCCACCACACAGCCTGTCGCACAGCTGGGGCTCAATAAATATCTCTGGACTAAATGAATAAAGAGGCAAAGGCACCTCAAGAACCCCTAGAACCACCTCTTACTTCTAGCCTTTTCTTGTTGTCATTCAGCCACTGACTGATAACTCCCATTCCTTTTTGAATCATGATGATAATATAAAGCAATCTGTAGAGTTCACAAAGCAGAGTCTCAAAATAGATCAGCTAAACCCATCTGTTTTCCCCTTGAAAAGTACTTAAAAGTGATTGCAAAATATATTCTCTCTGCTGTGGCATCAACTGCTAGGTTGTTCCCTAGCACCAGAGTAAATGAAGGGGCTGGGAACTAGCCTGCCGGCAGGTATTTAAATACATACATTGCCAAGTTCCTACTGTCCTTCTAACAGAAATCAGAAAATTAAAGTCCTTAACTAAAAATGTAACTCTACCCTTCTAAATAAAAGACACACCAACAAATCCCTATATAAGCCCTAAGAAAAAAATATAATACCTTATGGCACTTTAAAAAAAACATTTTTTTTCTGTTAAATTATGCACCTGAAACTTACTGGATTTCATTAACTGATGTCACTATAATTTAAAAAAAAAAGAAAAGAAAAGAAAAAAAAGAAGAAAAAAATACATTTACTATAACATATAAAATCATTTTACTATATTTAGCTTTTACTTATCATTTGATAGAACCCAGTTAGACTTACAGATTCTTTCACTCAACTTCTTGCTCTTGTTGTATACCTATCATGTGCAACTGCCATCCTATTCATTACAAATACAGTAGTACCCACAGCAGCCAGGATCTCTGCCCAACACACAACATCCAATTTATTACTGCTCTACTTCCAGAAAGACTTTTTATATTTGTCTTCTCATTTCCAACTCAGGGAAATAATTATTTCTTATCCATTATCGTAATAGCCTCCTAACTGATTTCCTTTTTTTTTTTTTTTTTAATGTCTTCTCTGCCTAATCCTTCATGGACATGACTGTAATATTAATATTTTAAAGAACAGGAATATACTTAGCCAGTGACTATTCACCGTTCCTACAAAATAAGTTTAAAAAACATTAGAATAGCATGTCAAATTCTACCACCCTGTGCTTTTCCAAGCTTATTTCTTGTTGTCCAGGAACACCGTGGCTCCACAAAAACATTATTCACAGTCTTACCATTTTCCCCATGCATGTCTTTGCCAATGTTCTCTCTCTCCACATATACCTTTATTTAACCTACCAATTGGACTGTTCTCCAATCACAATTTCCCTAAGGCCAAAATTAAGAGGTCCCAGTGATACCTACATACACAATGTGTTACATTACAGAAAAGAACCATGAGTTTAGAAAAATTGGATCTTGTATACAGGACAGTAGGTATGTTAGCTCTTTCCTTTAGAGAGAGATAAGATTTCTATCTTCCAAAGCTGTTTGCTCTACAAACGTACTTGGAAAATGTAACCATTGCCTTTATGGACAACATCTGCAGAAACACAAGAGACTCATAGAAAATGATCTCACAACACTGCTAATTCTGAACATCCTTCCAGATCCAGAAAAAAGTTCACATATTTTATAGTTTTGTGTGAACTCACTATCTTCTAAACACAAGCCCATTAAACTTGCAAGTCACATCTTTCTCTTCCAAATGTTTATGATGTCTTCTCTATAAATTTTAAAAGTATAACCCATTTACTGTATAGTATCTACTTGTGCTCCTATCTTTCTTCCCTATGAGACAGGCTCTTGAGTTGAGGATCCTCCAAAGCACACAAAGAAGATATTTATTAAGTTTTTTTTAAAAATGAAAATTCAAAAAACTTATATGAAATGAAAAGATTCCTATAAAGGCAAAAATTACTGACACTGACTCAAGAAGAAATAGAAAAATCTTAACAGATCTGTAAGTAAAGAGATTGAATTAATAATTGAAAACTTCTCACAAAGAGAAGTCCAAGACAAGATGGCTTCATTGACGAATTATATCAAACATTTAAAAAACAATTAACACCAATTTCAATGAACTCTTCCAGAAAATGGAAGAGAAAAAGAATACTTCCCAACTAATTCTGAGTCTAATATAACCCTGATGTCAAAACGAGACAAAGATAACTCAGGAAAACTAAAGACCAATATCCCTTATGAATTTGCATAAATGCAAAAATCTTAAATAAAATACTAATAAAGAAAATCTAACAACAAATAAAAAAGATTATAAATCATGATCGAGTATGATTTATTAAAAATGCAAAGTTCTTTTGCCATGAAAATCACATATTTTTATATATCATATTAACAGAATAATGGACACAAATCATATAGTCATTGCAATAAGTGCAGAAAAAGCATTTGACAAAACCAGTAATCTTGTATGATAGAAACACTGAATGAACTAGGACCTGATAAAAGTTATCATAAAAAAAATCTACCGTTAATCATCATAATCAATGGTGAAATACTAATTGCTTTCCTCCTAAAATCAAGGATAAGACAAAGATATCCCCTCTTGCCACTTCTATTCAAGATTGTACGAAGGTCAATATAGGGAAATTAGGTAATTAAGAAAAATAAAAAGAATCTGGGTTGGAAGGAAAGAAGTAAAAATATCTCTATTTGCAGATGACATGACCTGACATATAGAAAAATCCAGAGGATACACACACAAAAAAAATCCTATTGGAACTAATAAATGAATTCAAGCAAGGTTGCAGGATATAAGATTGATATGCAAAAATAAATTTTATTTCTATATACTATGACCAATCCAAAAATAAATGTAACTTCATTTACAATAGTATCAAAAAGAATAAAACAAGAATAAATTTAACAAATAAGTACATTTACACTAAAAATTATAAACCATTGTTGGAAAAATTAAAGAAGACCTAAATGAATGGAAATACATTCCATGTTTGTGAGTTGGGAAATTACTGTCGTTAAAATGGCAATATTCCCCAAATTAATTTATAGATTTGATAAAATCTGTATCAAAATCCAAAATGGCTTTTACACAAAAGTTGACAAGCTGATACTAATATTTATACTAAAATTTAAGAGTTCCAGAATAGCCAGGATAGTCATGAAAAAGAACAAAGTTGGAGCTCTCATATTTCTCGATTTCAAAATTCACTTAAAAGTAATCAAGACAGTATGATACTAGCATAAGTCCTTCTCTCTGTTAAGGTTTTCCTCAAAAGCTCTTCTCTTCTCTGTCTCAAGAAAACACAACATAACCTTACTGATTTAATTTAGGGGGAAAAAAAAACTGAGAAAAGAAAATTGCCATGAAGTTTCCTAAATTACCAAAACCTTCCTGTGAGGTAAGAGAGCCCAGAAATTAATCACTGTGTGAAGAGTAAGGAAAAAAGGAAATAACCAAGAATTGCTTAAAAACCAATAATTGGCCCTGCCACACCATCATCTATGTCAGTATTTCTCAACCAGGGCAAATTTGCTTCCTAGGAAACATCTGGCAATATCTAGAGACATTTCTGATTGTTACACAAAAAGGGTAATAGTATCTAATGGACAAAGGCCAAGGATGCTGCTAAACATTTCATATCACACAGGACAGCCCCACCTCAGCAAAGAATTAACCAGCCCAAAATGTTAATAGTGCCAAGGTGAGATCCCTGATTTAGGTTGATATGTATGGTTCTATGATGAAGTGAAAGACTGAAGGGGCAGCTTACTGACAGCTATGCTCCACCTACTAGCCAAGTCCAATCCAAATCCCAGGCTGCCATTAGGAACCCTTAGAGGATGCTTCTAATTCACCTCACCAGACTGAACATGCCAACCTGTGCTGCAGTTAAATGTTTTGTTGTTGTTGCTGTTTTCAGGTTTTTGGTTTTTTTTTGGTTCCTCCACTCACCCCCCATAGTTCCATCTATTCTTTCCTAATTCTCCTGATTTGGCCTGCTTTGTCTTTTGTTTGGCTGATTATTAATTCCTCCTCCCCATTTTCAAGTGTCCCAACTAGGTCAATTCTCCATCTCCAGTTCAAAAACTTCTTTCTATGCCTAGCTTCCCATTATTATGTATTTTCCTATCTTCATCAAAGAAATAAGATTTCCCTGTCCAAAATCTCCTAGAATTTTCTGTGGCATTTCTAATATTATGATCATTTGGAAAATATTCTCTAATACTAGATTCTGAGCTTTCTTTATGAATACAATTCACCTTTACATAACAGCAATGACAGTAATAACAAAAATTAATATTTACTGAACACTTACTCTAGGTCAGACACCATGATAAACACTTTTCATGGATTATTTCATTGAATATTTTATTTATCACCAGGAATAACATTTGAATAGCTAACTGTTACAGCAGAGGCACTGCCATGAACACATGCCAGCTGCAAACAATCAGTACATCCTGACAGGGGTGTGCTAGTGAACATCAGCCCAACTTGTATACCACTTTATTTCTTTTTTATTTCCTCACATGCAATTGGAAGTCAATGAAAAATTGTAGAATAAGTTCATAAATCATTGCCAACATCACTCAACTTTAACAGAAAATCTCATTCCTCCTCACCTTTGCTTTCCCCATAAATGAGCCAGTGCCAAATATATAAAAATTGCTTATAAACATTTATATAATAAACACACATTTAGATATTGCATTTTTATTATGTCAGACACAACATTATATATGTTTACTGTATCATTTCAATCCAATTCAATGCCACCAAGAAGGCATTAGTACCACATTACATATGAAACTATGTCACATAGAGGCTACACCATCACAGAGTTAATATGTTGTTGGAAAGAGATTCATATCAGTTATGCATAACTTTCCAAATTATTATTCTTTTATTTCTCTTTCATATAAATTAAAAATGTAGTTGTGACTGTGTGGTGTATGTGCATGTTTCTGGATGTAGACAGACTTGTCCTTAGTTTATTTGATTTTCAATTTTTAACTTTATTTTGAGATATTCATAACTTAATTTTCAGGGCACATTTCCAAAGATGAATCTACACTGCTGTTCTCGGAGTTAATGGTGCCGGATTATAAGAATGTATTTCACAAAGAGAATGAATCTCCTGGATTTCTATAGCGTGTTTATCTAGGAAGCTGTCTTAATTGTCCTGCTTTGTATCTCTACACCTTCAGGGTTCTCCAGAGAAACAGAACCAGTAAGACATATATGAGAAAGAAAGACAGAAACAGAGAAAGAGTGACAAAGAGATTTATTATAATGAATAAATCTATAATGAATAATGGCTGTGTCAGTATGGAGGCTGAGAAGTCCTACAATCTGTTGTCTGCAAGTTGGAAACCCAGGTGAGCCTGCATTGGATGAGGCTCACTCACACTGGGGAGGGCAACCTATTTTACTCAGTCTACTGTTCAAATGTTAATTTCATCCAGAAACACCCTCCCAGACACACCTAGAAGAATCTTTAACCAAATTTTGGGCACTTACGTACCAGTCAAGTTAACACATAAAAGTAACTATCACAATTAGGTAGTTCTAGTCTCTGAAACTCAAGAAAACATACAAGCTAAAGGAGCACTGATCTAGTCAGAACTAAGTTTTAGAGCAAAGGCTAGAGACCATGCATTCCTTGAGAAGGTTGCCAATATCTCACTCATCTTATCTCCAGCACATAGCAGTTTCTGGCACATAGCAGGCACCCAGAAAAAGTTGAATTAATGTCTCAGTGCTGTGTAAAGTTCAAATGAGCATTTGTTTTTAACATTTTGTGTTAACAGTGTAAGATTTTTATATTATCTTTTCTCACCTCTGTAACTTTCCGAAAACCAACATCTACAGCAAATGGATGAATTTCTATGTCAAATTCTATGCAGAAGAAACCCAAGATACCAAAACTCTATCCAATATTTATTTTTCTTGTAGCACCAATTTAGATATGCTCAAGACAAAATAGGTTTCACATTGAGCCTTCAACAGATGTCTCCCTAAGCTACGTAAGACCTCTAGCTTTTCCTGCTTGCCAATTTGCTTGTGCAACAGAAAGTCAATATTACAGAATCACGTAATTTTGTTTCTTTACTCTTCTCCCTTGGCAGGAAAACTCTCTCATTAGGGTGAATTCAGAAATGCAAAAAGACAATATTTCTACCCATTGTTTTTTGAGCTCTTACCAAGAAATAAAATACAAATGCACATAGAACTGACATCAGTGTACAAGTTCACATCCATTACCCAAAGCTGCTTCTCCGACAATCTCTAAAGAATAATCATAGGTGCTATATTAATAAAAGAATGCAAAAATGAGCCACAGGTTTATCTTGCCTCTTGCCTGAATTTCTTGGCCTGTCAGAGCCAAGTGAGTTATCTGCTGAGCACCTTCCACCAAAGCTTTCTCAAGCACTGAGGCTAAGGAGACCACAACAAATTGCAAAAGATAGAGAAGCAGTATAAGTGGCCAAAATGGACAAGTTAAATCTTCCAATGCTGCCCCCAGGGACTCTAAACCAGCTGTTGATTCTTTTATAGCTCAATCAGGAAGCTATATTGTTAGTCTAGCCCACAAAGTTATATTATAAACTACAGGGATCATATTAGCAAAATATCTTTACTTGATATAAAAACTGTAAAACTTATTGGTAGAAAATAATGCAGCTTCCACATGTTTCTATGTGAGCAGGCACACATGCATACACACATACTGAACTTGTAATTCCATAAGTCATCATCATTTAGGAGGTAAGATTTTTTTTAAAGACAAAATAGAAGATATCTTACACCTATGGATGTTCATCTTCCATCTTCAGCTTTCTAAAACAGTCTATTGAAGAAATGTAATTATTTTCCCAGTTCGATTCTTCTTCTGGTTGACCTCAAATAACTATCAGGCTTGGAACACCTGACAAGACCATTAAGCAAAAGGCAGCCAAAAACAAAGAAAATAAGAGAGAATTTTAAAGACTTGAATAGAAAAGCAACCTTTCTGGCTCAACATTACTAAGCTACCTCAAATGCTTTCTCATATGTTCAGTAGTATGTTGATTACCAGAGCACGAACTTCTATCAGCCTTAATGAAATGAACTGTCTTGATTTTACCTGAACTTATTATCAGAGACTTCCTACAAAGAGTTGAATCTATGTCCTACTTGTAGCCCCTCTGTACCACAGGAAAGTCATGGCCAACAGAAGCAACTCTGGACTTTGAGAAGAGATCAATTAAAAGATGAGAAATCCTACAAAAAGGAGACCCTGTATGCTTGTCCTGAAAGGCAGAATATCAAATTCACGGGGCAACCCACTTCAGTCAATTTTAGCAGTAGTCCACCCAGATTTTTATTCAACTGACCTGGGTATTAGTATTTTTTAAATCTCCCAAGTTGTTATGAACACACATCTATGATCAAGAACCAATATAGTCTGGCATGATCTTATTTCCTAACTCTTCTAGCCTTTCCTCCTTTTTGGCCATGTTAGTTTATCAAATTAGCTCTATACATACCACCTGGAACACACAGGAAATAATCTAAGGCAGTGGTTCACAGACTGGAGAAATTTCTGCCACTGCCCTCCCCACAGGATATTTGGCAATGTCTTGGAATATTTTTGATAACCTTGACTCAGTAGTGCTACCAGCATGTAATGGGTGCATGCTAAATACACTACAACACATAAGAGAGTTTTCCACAGCAAAGAACACCCAGTCCAAAATATCAATAGTTCCAAAGTTGAGGAGCCCTGGTCTAAGCATGGGGCATGAAGTCTTCGTGATTCTCCTAGAAGAGTATGTAAAGTATCAGCAAACTTTTTTTTTCTTTTTTTTTTTTTTTGGAAAGAGCATGCTTTATTGGGAATAGAGCACTGCACAACAGTCATTCTACACATCATGCTCAGAAAGGTACACAGTACACAGGATGTTTTGCTTATGAAATCAACTAGAAATAGGTTCCCCTAGGCAACACCCCAACCTCAACCTGCCAAGGGGTCAGACAGTCTAAACTATTTCCTTGAAGGGAACTGTAGCTTGCCAGAGATAGAAGAGGTGAACATAAAGACCCCTGTGGGGGTCATTCTCTATGACCAACCTCGCACAGGTCAAACCTTATTAGCCAAAGCTGTAGCAAAGCAAACCTCAGCCTCTTTCTTGAGAGGGGTTGGCTCTGAACTTATTTGGAAGTATCTAGGTAATGGACTCAAACTCATTAGGAATTGTTTCGAGCTGCTGAGAAACATGCACCCTCAAGGGTGCCTTGTTGTTTTTTTATAAAGAATATTTTCTTTAGATTTTTTGAAGTCTTTATTTGTTACTTTTATTCTATGTTTTCTCAAGGCTATTGAACCAGCTTCTGTATATATTGCCTTGATATTAGCACCTGAGAGGTCATTTTTAGCCTGATCAAGTCATCCAGTGTCACATTACTGGCCAGCATCATTTTGCTTGTGTAAATCTGAAAGATGCACTTCTTGGTCTTTTCTTCAGGCAGGAGGAATTAGATCTTCCTGTTAATGCAGTCTGGTCTGATAAGTACTGGATTCAAAGTTTCTATTTAGTTTGTTGCCATGATAACTTTTATGTCTCCTCTTGAATCAAATCCATTTAACTGGTTCTACAGTTACAACATCGTTCAGTAAATTTCTCTCTCACCACCAGAATTTGAGTCATATCTTGTTGTCCTATTAGCATCAATTTCATCAAAAAACACAGTAGGTAGTGCATATTCTTGCATTCTTTTCTGAAGGAGTTTGGGCCCATTGCCTAGGTATTTCTGAATAAGTTCAGAGCCAACCATGCGCTAGAAAGCAGCTGAGGTTTGATATGCTACTGCTCTGGCTAATAAGGTTTTACCTGTGCCAGAATGACCCCCACAAGGAGCCTAAATCATCTTTATAATATCCAGGATGAGTGAGAAGAGCTCCACAGATTCTTTAATTTTCTGGATTTGATTGTCTAACCCTGCCAATGTGAGCTTAGGCCTCCTGTAGAGACTTTTCCACCTTCATCACTGTGACCAAGGGATCCATGTTATCCATCAGCACTTCTATCACGGCATGTACCTTGTGGTTGATCAGGACCAAGCAGTCTGGTTCCAGTAGATCCCTGTCTACAAATAAAAAAACGCTAACATAATTCTGAGCCCAAAGATATAAACAAAATTGTGTGACTGTCATCAAAGATCTCTTCTGAGGTTCCTACTAGCATTGGAATTTCCCTCAGATCATTCATCTTTGATCTTTCTTCCTCTTGCTTTTCTTCTAAAGGCTTCATTTGTTCCTGATTTCTAATGAATTCTTCCTCTATGAGAAGACAGTATTTAATTCCAACTTCAGTAATTTTAACTAGTAGTGAATGTGAAGTATCACCAGGGGTAGTTTGCTGGCAGCATCCGGTCTCTTTGTTTTCTTCTTTTTCCACACACTAATTGATACAGGAGGTTCATATTGCTTAACTTATCCTTGTCAACTTTCTTGTTATCTCCAGCATGACTACCACTTCAACTGACCCATCTTGATTCAGCTGCTTGAAGCAGCAACAAACTTAGATAAAAGCAATCCTAGATCTTTTGATTTACAGTGGTGAAAATGGGAAAAGAAGAAACTCAAATCAAGCCAAATAAAAGTCTGATAACTTAAAACTATAAACAACAAAAATATGTTATCTTTCTCATAATTCTGCCTAAAGTCAAGACCTGAGTATGCAATATTAATACAATTTTTAATGTTTCACCTTGTGCCTGTTTTTTTAACAATTTTTAGACTTCGTTGTAAGATTCTATTAATGAAACAACTGTAGTAGTTAATGGGAATGCGTTATTAGTTATAAAGACTTATAGTGTAGTCTAGGAAAATTGGGAAAGCTTGACATAGTTTAGAAAGGTCAAAATAGTTTATGGCATACTGGGATTAATAATGTCATTTCTCAATTATTTGGTTAAGTCAATGTGTAAATACCTAATATGAAATGCAGAAGCCTCATTTGGATTTTACTTTATTGATACTTGTCATTGATTCGTTATTGCTTCTCATCAAAATGTTCTAATTACTACTGGCACAAAATCACATTCTGTATTTTCTCTCAAGATCAGATTTTTTCCCCTCAAGTGAATGAAGAGGGAAGGGTGTATATAAAGTAATAATAGATTTTATTACCTTTCTGCTTTTTTTTAAATTACCACTGACACTGGAAGCATTTTATTATCCCTATTGTTTTAACCTCAATTAAATTAAATTAAACAAGAAAATAAAGTCAAGACATGTAATTTATTTAATCTAAAAGTTGATTTCAGACAGAGAATAGAGGAACAATTGACATCATTTCACTGAATTAGGCTGGGAAGAAAATGCTTTCTATGCAAACAAAACAGAAGGCAAGAAATATGAGAATGCCAAGCAGGATGTCTTCTGATTATACATACTCTCTGCTGCCTACTTGAAAAGAAAGAGCTCTGATGTTATTGCATAACCAGATATTTCCAAAGAGTTCACAGTTTGGGAACTGGGAGGAAAGGCAAAAGTAAGAACTAGAATTTGCTGAGTAGAAACTACCCAACCAGGAAAATAAAAGACACACTAGATATATAAACTCTCATTTGAGAAAAAAAAAATGAATAAACACTGTCAACAAGACAGAAAATAGGTCAAGAGAGATTAATTAGCCAACTCTCCCTCAGTGCTGACAGTGACTGATAAGGCGATATAACATCTTTCTCAGATCTTTGCAGTTTACAAATTCCAAATCCCATTCCATTTCATCTCATAATTACCACATGAGCTGAGCAAGAAAGGTGTTATTCTTGTAATTACAGAGAGGAGGAAACTGAAACTCACTGGTATTAAGCAGAGTCTCAGGATCAACCATTTAGTAAGTGACAACATTGAAATAAAAAAAAAATATATCAGTTTTTCTACCACTCCATATTGCCTTTGCAAACGCTGTTTTGCCCTGAATTAAAATTACTATATTGTGCTATATTATGTAGAAAGATTCTGAAATGATTATATAAATCAAGCTCTCTTTTAGGGCTGAAATAAAAAAAAACCACCAGTTATCAAATGTATTGCTCATTTAAAGAAATGGGTAGGAATAAATCATATTTATTTATGCTGGAACTTAGCTTAACACAGATTTATTTACCTGAGTTATAGGAGTTTCTAATCCATCTCCTGTCAAACTGCACTGGCTTCTTCCCATTTCCTGATATCATTCCTCTTTTCTCAGGCCCCTACTTTTATCCTTGCCCCCTGTTCTCAATTGCCCTACTTTTCTCAATATTATGCAGTGAGTATGTAAGCATGAATTTGTATTATATTTCTATTTGAGGAGGTGGAAATTTAGTAGTATGTGTCTTAGATGCAGCAATTCACTTTATATAATGTATCCTAAGGGAGTGATTGAAACTAAATGTAAAAACAGGACTCCTGTCAGTTTCTAAGGAAACCGAAAGGCAGCAGGTGCCAACCACTGCCACCTTACAAAGAGAGAGGCTGGGCCACTCAAGATGGACTGGGAAAAAGGGTGTGGGGGAATTGATTATGTGACCCTTATCTACAAAAAAAGAGGTTAGAAAGGCTGAAAGCAGAGATGGGAGACTGGCAAAAGAATTTATCTGAAGCAGTGGGTTATGACTTTTTCCTTCCGTGCTGCCATGTAGAAAGAGGGAGCAGAACACTCCCCTTCATTGCCTGTCAACTGAAAGGGCCTCAAGAGTGACCATTTAGAGAGCTTGGTGTGGGGGTGTGAGCAGGGAAGATTATTTTCTAACTTCTGTCTACAGTTATATTCCTTAGGGGAACGGATGAGGATGGAGAGGGCAGATGGAGATGTGTGGAGAAGAAATAGAGTACAAACCAACCAGCCCCTTTTTCATGGCCTTAGCCTACAGCCAGCTTCAAGTGAATGCATAATTTCTGATTATTAAACTATTGGACATATTTATTCACAAGGAGACTCTTTTATTTGTGATTACAAATGACTGGGGACTTTGTTATTCAAGAGTGAGAGCATTATTTTTCTATATGGGCTGCCCTAGATTTCAACAGATAGTACCTTTTAAATTTTCTTTATTATACTCTCCCATGTTTTTCTACTTTATCTACTTTAATGTTTGCTTTAAAAATAAAATAAAGAGAAAAAATATTAAGAAAATGATCTGTGTCAATATCAAACTGGAGAAAAGATTTTAGTTCTGTTTCATAAACTTTTTCTAACTTTATTTTAATAGCTAAATTGCTTATATAAAGAAACCACTCATCAAATTTGCTAATTATATAACAACATATTATGAATTATAGTCATCATTCTGTACATTAGAGGCTAAGAACTTATTCTTCTTATAACTGAAAGTTTATAGCTTTGACCTGTATCTTCCCATTTCCCCCTTTCCAAGCCTAGTGGCTAAGAGTAGATCTTAAAGCATTCTCACCACACATACACAGATACACACACACACACACACACACACACACACACACACACACAGTTAACTATGTGAGGTGATAGATGTATTAAGTATCTTGATCTTGGTAATCACGCCACAATGTATATGTATATTAAATCATCACTTTGTATACCTTAAATATATACAATTATATTTGTCAATTATTCTTCAATAAAGCTGGGGAAAAACTGAAAGACAGATGACAGACAAATAACTATACAAATAAAAAATATAATTTCCAAGCATTAATCTCTCCCCCTCAAAAAATTTGCTACTTATACATGAATAGAAGAGACTGAAAAGCAAATAATTCCATCATATCATCTCAGTGAGGTTAAAGTTATTACCCACATTTTATAAATGTAAAAACTACATTTTCATAAGCTATATGCACTTAAAGTCATTTAGCCACTAAGTAGCAGGGTCAAAATTCCAAATTCTTTCCACTGGCCTAGACTCTGTTTAAAAGATGATTTGCACATGAGAAGAACAGAATCAGCTGATTTTGAATATTTTTTCTAAATCTAACATTATCAATCATTCATTGCATTAAATTTAAAAAAAAAAGCAAACTCATTTCTGTAAAAGAAGGAAAGCACATCTAAAAAGAAAATGTTTACCTTGCTGTATTTACATAGTTTACCAAATACATGAATGAAAATTTAAGTCTCTACAAGCCAGAAATAGCTATGAAAGTAAATATTATATAAAAAATAGTATAAAAACTGTGAAATCCAAAGATGCATTGTCTAAAAAAAAGATGGCAGAAATGTTGTCAATTTTGTGTACATGTGAAATTAATCACGTATTGATAACAGTACTTACGCTATATCTCTAATTTGATAGCAACTATTTCACAGCTATAGTGAGACTTTTTTTTTTTTTGAGACTTTTACCAAACCTTTCATTGACTAGGAGCTACCAAAAAAGGAATTAGAAATCATTTCTATTTCACACAACCAACTTGAGAATATGGAGTTAATGTGAAATCTTTAAAATATTCACAATATCTCTAAAGACCAACATAAGAGAAATTTAGTTTGAATGCAAAGCCTGTTTGCCCAGCCACTTAAATTAAATTGGAGAAATATACTTACTCTTTTAAGCTGTAGCCCCTTACATAGTTCTGATGTGTTTAGAACATTAGTGTCTCAGAAGGTATACTGATGGAGAGAGAAATGCAGAATTAATACCTAATTAGAAATCAGCAGATGAAACTTTTTTCCTGTTGAATAATGTAGCTGGGTTGAAGAGTTAGCATCCTCCTTTGTAAGAACCATTACTTTCTTAGGAAATTCATACCGAAATGAAGAGAAATGACAGAACAGATGTGTAATCATAGCATGTAGGTTCAAGAGAACACACAGATTTATTTGCAAAATGCTTCCTATAATCAGCATATAAATTTGTTCAACAAATATATACAACTGACAACAGTATGGATAAAGGTAATATATATTTTTCTAACTGAGAAGTCTAAAACCAAAAGAACCCATCTCAGGGATCTCTAGTTCCCAGTGGTATGTCAATGCCATTTTTGGCTGTTTAAGAACATGCTTCACCCTCTGCACTGTGTAAAAAAGTTGTGCACCTTCTTCAGGTCCTTCGACTTAACAACTCAACTATATACAAACTGTTTTTGAGTTCCAGTCAAGATGGTGGAGTAAGTGGATGCTGTGCTTGCCTCCTGCCATGACCACATTAAAATCGCAACTAAATTATAGAACAATAAACCTGGAGAACCATCTGAAAGCTAAATGAACAGAAGTTCTATAACTAAGGATATAAAGGAGCAGCCATCTCAAGACTGGTAGGAGGGGCAGAGACATGAAACAGATTGGGCCCACACCCACGTGTGACAGTTGATAACTGGGAGGGATATCTTGCAGAAATCCTCCTGAACAACGAGGGACCCCAGCCCTATACCAGGATCCCCCAGCTTGGAGCACCATTGCCTGGAAGAGTGTTTCCACAACATCTGGCTATGAAAATCAGCAGAGATTCTACCAACAGGATGAGACTGAAGGCTGCTAGAATCCCAGATGTCTTCTTAAAGGACTTACACACAGAGTCTCTCATTCCCAGGCACTCACATTTTCTGGCTCTGGCTATGAAGGTGCCAGAGACATACAGGTAGAGATTGAGTTGTGTGGCTTCAGGGTAAGGGCTGAAAAGAAAGTCATCATTGTCCCTGTGTTGAGCCCTCCTCTCATGTAGCTGGTATGTGGACATCATTTTCCTGTGTTGAGCCCTTCTCCAATATGGCCAAATCTAAATTTTTGTTGGCCTTGTAGCTTTGATCACTCCATCCTGGTGAATCCCTGGAACTCTGTCTCCCCTAACTTGTGGGAGAACTACCAAGGACATTTTTGTGACTGGTGGGCAGCTGTTGTTACCCTGCACTGTGGTTTTTCTTAGACAACTCTTGGGGGTGTGTGGGCCCCAGGTGGGTGGCAGCTGGCTTTGGTGGGCTCTTAGACTTCTGCAGATCAGCCCCAAGCTCAGCACTGGCACTATAACTAAATCTGCATTAACCTGTTGAACACCACTCACCTCATGCTAGTGACTCCCTGAGACCCATCTTCCTATCCAACTCCAGTATTACCCATACAATCTGAGGCTCTTTTAACAGCTGTGCCTTATGAACAATTGGCAAGCAGTGACAGGCCTAGAGGTTCCCTGGGCCTTTTGCTGAGCTTCCCCAAGACCAGTATTGGTGACAGCCAGCTTTCATTCACAGTATGACCTCTCCCACACATCTCCATGTTTGACACAGGCAGCGATCAACCCTAGAACACCTGTTGCTCCTACCAGATGGCTCTAGACACAGACAGTGGCTGACCTGGGCCGTATAGGAGCCCCTTCCAAGAGAAACAAGAACCAGCATACCCAATGGCCAGCTTCAAACAATAACAGAACAACAGTAAATTAGCCCCATAAGCAGCACACACAAAGGATGGTCTGGCAGGGACCAGAGTCCACCAGGGAAAATCCAGCTTCATGGAATTAGACTCCCCCACCCCACAGCAGCCGTACATTGTGGTTGTGGCTAATCCTCACAATCAGTAAGCCTGAGGGTCAATCTCACTCACTCACTGATGTGCCAACAGCAATGAAAGCTCAACTACATCATAAGGGCACACACAACCCACATAAGGAACACACCTAGAACACCTGGCTCAGGTGACCAGGGAGACTGTGCCACTGGTCCCCACAGGGCACTTGTTACATAAGGTAACCCCCAAAAGCATGGGCAACATAGCAGATTTATGTAAGACACACACACACACACACACACACACACACACACACAAGCCAAAATAAGAAAACAAAAAAATCATGTACCAAATGAAAGAATCGGAGAAATCTCCAGAAAAAGAACGAAACAAAATAGAAGCAAACAATCTACCAGTTACAGAGTTCAAAATAATGTTATAGGGATGCTTTAGGAACTTAATGAGAGTTTCAACAAAGAGAAAGCATTAAAAATAAACAAACAAACAAACAAACAAACAAACAAATAAATAAATGAATAAATAAAGACAGAAATCAAGAGTACAATAATTGAAGAAAAGAGGAAAAGGAATCAACAGAAAAATAGATACAAAAGAGGATCAATTCAGTAATTTAGAAAACCAGGTAGCAGAAAATACCCAATGCAGGCAGCAAAAAGAAAAAGAAAAAAAAAATGAGGATAGCATAAAAGACCTCTGGAATAACACCAACCATAACAACACTTGCATAATTCAGGTACCAGAAAGAGAAGAGAGAGAACAAAAGATTGAGAACCTATTTGAAGAAATAATGAATGTAAACTCCTCTAACTTGGCGCAGAAAACAGACATACAAGTCAAGGAAGCACAGAGTCCCAAACAAGGTTAACCGAAGAAGGCCCACACCAAGACACATCATAATTAAAATGCCAAAGTTTAAAGATGAAGAGAAGATCTTAAAAGCAGCAAGAGAGAGACAGTTACGTACAAGGAAGTCTCCATAAGACTGTCAGCTGATTTTTCAAAAGAAACTGCAGGCCAGAGGAATTGGCAGGAAATATTCAAAGTGATGAAAAGTGAGGAACTACAACCAAGATTACTCTACCCAGTAAGGCTATCATTTAAAATTGAAGGAAATACAAAGAATTTCCCAGACAAAAGAAAGTTAAAAGAATTCATCACCAGCGAACAATGTTACAGGAAATGCTAAAAGGACTTCTTTAAAAGGGAAAAACAAACAAACAAAAAATCATAAATGAATAATAAAATGGCAATGACCATGTACTTATCAGCCTTCACTTTAAATGTAGATGATTAAATGTTTTAATCAAAACATAAACTGTAGTTGAATGGCTAAGAAAAGAAGTCTCATACTTATGCTGTGTACAAGAGAACCACTTCAAATCAAAAGAGACACACAGATTGAAAGTAAGGATTAAGAAAAAAAGATTTTCCATGCAAAAGGAAATAAACAAACAAACAAACAAAACTAGGATAGCAATACTTATAACAGACAAAATAGTCTATAAAACAAAAGCTATACTAAGAGACAAAAAGGAATATTACATGAAGGATCGATCCAACAAGAAGAGATAATCCTTGTAAACATTTATGCACCCAACATAGGAATACCTTACTACATGAAGCAAACAGTAACTGACATAAAGGGAGAGGATTGACAGCAATACAGTCATAGTAGGAGAGTTAACATCATAATGACATCAAAAGATAGATTTATAGACAGAAAATCAACAAGAAATAGCACACTTAAATGACATATTAGATTAGATGGATTTAACTGTTATTTTTAGAACATTTCACTCCATAGCAGTAAAAATACATTCCTTTAAGTGCATATGGAATATTATCCAGAATGGATCACATGTTAGGTCACAAAACAATTCTCAATAAATTTAAAAAGTTTGAAATCATACCAAGCATCCTCTCTGACCACAATCATAAAAAAATAGAAATTAATTATAAGGAGGAAATCAAGAAAATAAATCAAAAGATACTTTGAGACAAATGAAAATGAAAACAAATGACCCCAAATCTATGGGATCCAATAAAAATATTTCTAAGAGGGAAAACTAATAGCAATATAGGCCTATTACAAGAAACAAGAAAATTTTCAAATAATCTAATCTTACACCTAAAGAAATAGAAAAAGAACAACAAACTAAGCTCAGAGTGAGTAGAAGGAAGAAAATAATAAAGACCATAATGGAAATAAACTAAATAGAGCCTTAAAAAAAACAATAGAAATGATCAATGAAACCAAAAGCTTGTTCTTTGAAAAGATAAACAAAATTTATACATCCTTAACCACACTCAAGAAGTAAAAAAGAGGACCCAAATAAATAAAATCAGAAATGAAAGAGGAGACATGACAATGGAATCCACAGAAACACAAAATATTATAAGAAAATACTACAATTATATGCCAACAAATTTGTCAATCTGGAAAAAAAATAGACAAATTCCTAGAAACATACAATCTTTTAAGACTGAATCAAGAAGAAACAGAAAATTTAAATACATCAATTACTACTAATAAAATTGAATCTGTAATAAATAAAAATAAAGTCCCCACAAATAAAAATCCTAGACTAGATGGCTTTACAGGTGAATTTTACCAAGCATTTACAGAAGAATTGACATGTATCCTTCTTAAACTATTCCAAAAAATTCAAGAGGAGGAAAGTCTCCCTTGAATCCAAAGCCAGACAAAGACATTACAAAAACACAAAAACAAAAACAAACAAAAACAAAAAGATTGGCTGATATCCCAGATGAACATAAAAAACCTCAATAAAATATTAACAAACAGAATTCAGCAATACATTAAACAGATCATACACCACAATTAAGTAGGATTTATTCCCACTTGATGCAAGGTTGTTTCAATATTTGCAAATCGATTAACATGATGCGCCATTTAAGTGGATAAAAATCATATGATCATATGCACAAAAGCATTGGACAAAATACAGCATCTATTTGTGATAAAGACTCTTAGCAAAATGAGAATACAGGAACCATACCTCAACATAATAAAGACCATCTATAACAAACCCACAGCTAACATCATTCTCAATTGGGAAAAGCTAAAAGAATTTTCATTATGATCAGGAATAAGACAAGGATGTCCACTTTCACCATTTTTATTCCACATAGTATTGGAATTCCTTGACACAGCAATCTGACAATTAAAAAAAAGACATCCAAATTGGAAAGGAAATAGTAAAACTGTCATTATTTGCAGATGGCATAATATTCTGTAGGGAAAACTCTAAAGATTGCAACAAAAAACTGTTAGAATTGATCAATGAATTCAGTAAAGTCACAGGATATAAAATTAATATTCAGAAATCTGTTGCATTTCTATATAACAATAATAAACTTTCAGAAAGGGAAATTAAGAAAACAATCCCATTTACAACTGCATCAAAAAAAAAAAAAAATACCTAGGAACAAATTTAAACAAAGATGTAAAAGACTAGTACTCAGAAGACAATAAGAGTGAAGAAAGAAACTAAAAAAAGATACAAACAAACGGAAGCATATACCGTGGTCATGGATAGGAAGACATAAAACATAATTAAAATGTCCATATTAAGTGCAATATATACATTCAATGCAAATATCAATAGTATTGTTTTTCCACAGAACTCGATCAAATAACCCTAAAATTTATTTGGAGCCACCACTAACCCCAAGTAACTACAGCAATCTTGAGAAACAAGAATGAAGTTGGAGATACCACAATACCTGATATCAAACTATATTACAAGGCTACAGTAACCAAAACAGCATGGTACTGGCATAAAAACAATACATAAATCAACAGAACAGAAAAGGGAGCCCAGAAATAAATCCATGCCTACCTGGTCAAGTAATCTCTGACAAAGAAGGAAAAAAATATATAATGGAATAAAAACAATCTATTCAATAATAGGTATTAGGAAAACTAGACAGATACATGCAATAAAATGAAAAACTAAACCACCTTCTTACACCATATATAAAAACAAACTCAAAATGGATTAAAGATTTAAATTTAGATTCAAAATCATAAAATTCATAGTAGAAAACATAGGATGTAAACTCTCTGACATTACTCTTAGTAATATTTTTTTTTCTGATGTTCCCTCAAGCAAGAGAAACAAAGACAAATTTAAGGAGACTACATCAAACTAAAAAGTTTTTGCACAGCAAAGTAAACCATCAACAAAATGAAAAGACAACCTACTAAATGCAGAAGATATTTGCCAATGACACATTCAATAAGAGATTAATATATAAAATTTATAAAGAACTCATACAACTTAACACTAAAAATAACTAAAATCCAATTAAAAATGGGCAGAGGACCTGAATAGACATTTCTTCAAAGAGGACACACAGCTGACCAACAGACACATGAAAAGATGTTCAACGTTACTAATAATCAGAGAAACACAAATTAAAACCACAATGAGATATCACTTCACACCTGTCAGAATAGCCATCCACAACAAATCAATAAAGAACAAGTGTTGGCGAGCTTGCAGAGAAAAGGGGACCTTTGTGCACTGATGGTGGGGTAGCAAATTGGTGCAGCAAATTGGTGCAGCCACTATAAAGAACAGTATAGAAGTTCCTCAAAAAATTAAAAATAGAACTACCATGTGACACAGCAATCCCACTTCTGTGTATTATCCAAAAAAATCCCAAACATTAATTTGAAAAGATATATGCACCCCTATGTTCACTGCAACATTATTTACAATAGCCAAGATATAGAAGCCACCTAAGTGCCCATCAGTAGATCACTGGGTAAAGAAAAAGTGGTACACATATACAATGAAATATTACTCAACCATAAAAAAATGAAATCTTAGCATTTGTGACAACATGGATGGACCTAGATGATATTATGCTAGTGAAATAAGTCAGACAGAGAAAGACAAATTTCATATACTCTCTCTTACATGTGGAATCTAAAGAACTAAATAAACAAACAAAACAGAAATAGACTCATAGATGCTGGGAACAAGCTGGTGGCTGCCTGATGGAGGGGTTTGTGGGGCAGGGTGATAAAGATGAAAGGATTAAGAAGTACAAATTAGTAGCTACAAAGTAGTCATGGGGATGTAAAGAGAA
The DNA here is from genome assembly GCA_030015415.1 of Cynopterus sphinx. NCBI lineage: Eukaryota > Metazoa > Chordata > Mammalia > Chiroptera > Pteropodidae > Cynopterus > Cynopterus sphinx. The sequence goes on along the minus strand of CM057379.1, from coordinate 56,766,355 downwards.
GTGTAGGGAATATAGTCAATAATATGGTAATAACTACATATAGTGCCAGATGGGTACCAGACTAGTCGAGGAGATCACTTTGTAAATTACATGAGTATCTAACCACTATATTGCACATCTGAAACTAATACAAAATAATACTGAATGTCAATTGTAAATAAAAAATCAAAACAGGGAGAAAAAGGTGAAGGGGAATGACAAGTTCAAACTTCCAGGTATAAAACAAGTAAATCATGAGGATGTGGTGTCAGTCAATAATATTGTGATAGCATTGTAAGGTGTCAGATGATCTGAAACTAATATAATATTGTATGCTAGCTATATTTTAAGACAAATCTTTAAAAATAACCTTTTGTTGTGGTAAAATACATCTAACAACATTTGCCATTTTAACCATTTTTAAGTGTACAATTCAATGGAATTAAGTATAGTCACATTGCTGTAGAACTTTTTTTTATCATTCTAAACTAAAATTCTGTGTTCAATAAATACCCCTCCCTCTCTCCAGTCCCTATTAATCACCATTCTTCTTTCTGTCCACGTTAGAGACCATTCTCCTGCTGTCTCACAGTACTGGAGGACTACTCTAGTCCTGGTTTGCCTGGAACAGTCCTGGTTGACACCTATTGTCCTGGCATTCCACCAGATCTATCACTTTCCCAGATCATTCTCGCCCTCAAAAATATGTCCCGGTTTTGATGATTAAATAATATAGTTATCCTAGTAGGACACTGGATTCTGTTTGGCTAGTGTGTTCTACCCAGGTAGGGTAAGTCATAAATCCTTTTTGGTCTCAAGTGTCCAGAGTTCTCCAAGCTCCTATCTCCTCAAAGAAGATAGTTGTGAAAAGTATGAGAAAGACAGAAACTCAGAGATCTTCTCATATAAAATATTTCCTTTCATTCTCTTCTCTGTTCTCCATTCCAAGGAGACTCTATTTATTTAATCTGAAGACATGCAGCCTGGATTTTTATTTATTCTTCAGAATAGATAGCTTAGCTTCTGTGTCCCAGGCTTTTAAAATTCAAGTGTTTATTTCTACCATGTTCCAGAAAATAGCTAGTCTAAAACTCAAAAGCCAAAAATTGACTCTCCTTCCTTCAGTAACATCCTTGTCATAAATCTAGCAACCCCAAACCAGAAATTATCTTATGACGACAGGAAAAGCTAGGGAAAATGTAATCTGTATTTCAAAATATTGCCCCAACACATTTAAAACTACATTCTTACAACTGTTTTGTTTTTTTTTTTAAGAAATTAAAACTGTATGTAGCATTCATTTATTGTGACTGGAATGCTGGTGGCTGTCATTACCCACTAGTGTTTTCTGTGGTGAAGAATGAAGTTTCTGTTGGGAAGGGGATACCAGTAGTTGCTGCTGATATGGTGTGTCAGGGTCATGTTGAGGTAGGGTGCAGGCCAGGGATAGCCTACCAACTCTTACCAGAAAACCAACTAAGGAGGTAAGGTTTACACATTAATATATAACTGCTCAGTCTAAATTGAGGACAGAAGATAAAGTAAGGTTACTAATTAAGGTGAGGACTTAGGGTCCAGAGAGTTGAGGAAGTACCAAATAGGGCAGCAAGAGATGAAAGAAAGAATTTTAAAGAAAATAGAAATGCAACTGAAACTGGATGTTAGGTAAAAGATGAGGAGCTGGAGAGGAAGAAGAAGAGGGGACAGAGTGCTGGTGACAAAAATTCGACCATTTATACTACCAGAGTGGAAACTGATCAATCTACAGCAATAGAGCTTTCTGACGCCATTTCCATTTCCACTGGTGGTTTTTCCTGTGATTATACAATAATTTAGAAAAATCTTAAGTATCTGACTGTACTTGGTCATTTATCTGGTCCACTGGATGCTGACTCTATAAAGTGAGCCCACCCTGACTCACTACTACCACCCATTCCCCCAACACACAGCTCTGTATGACAGAAAAATAAATGTTACAAATAGTTGCCTTTCTTTTTCTTTTTTTTAAGTGTACATTTTCACTCAGAATTTCACCTTTAACTTGGATTCCATCACTTTACATTAAAGGGATTAGCTTATTATACCCGTGTTTTTGCACTGCTATGTTTAAAAGGAAGAATCTCCCAGAAATGCAAATGAATACATTAAATTCACATTTAGTTGTTATTCCATTCCACGAGTTCAAGGGACAGAAGCATATACCTTACATAGAAATTGCTGAGCTCTCTGCATGCAGGCACTCACAGAAAATTATCAGAAGCATTATGGATAGGATGAGCTGTCAATAAGAGAAAAAATAACTCAAACCTACCCCACTGAGTGATATCCTGTATCACTGGGATTTGTACGAGTATCCTATCTTTAAAGTCTACAATGCTGATACTCTGCCCACCGGAAAATCTTCACATCTGACTTTGAAAATGTGTTGCACATGTAAAGTGTGTGTCCCCAATAAAAAAAAAAATTAAACCACTGCTAAACAAGCTTTATCATCATGTCTGGTGCCCCTTTCCTGGGAAGGTGTCATCTTGCCTCATTTCAGTATGAAGAGCTGGCCTGACCTTCAGTACTGACACAGCCAAGTACTGAAATCATAGCCCTGTTCCACACATGAGAAAGACACATTTATAGAAGATGACAAATATATTTTGAAGGTGGTATCTTTGACCCACAGTTACACAAGTGATATAAGTGGACTGAGAAAAATCAACATAAAATAACCACTTATAATAGAAATTTGTTGACACTTTTTCAGCCAAATGAAACAAAGAAAAAAGTTAATATTCTTTGTATTTCTGAGTTGATAAAGTTTTATTTTCAGATTGATAATTTTCATATTAATTTTTTCTCTTTTCATTAAAAATATTTGAAGGAAAAAATCTATTGGAAATGGCTAAAATATTAGATCCTGACAGAAACAGATAATCATGTCATTTCATTAAAATAAATGTTTCTATCAGCATAAAACGAGTTACTTGTGATGATTAAAGTACTGAGAGGTGTACACAAATTGTTTCTAAGAATACTAAGGATTATGGTAGAGCATCAGAACGAAAGGAAAAGACCAGAAGAATTTAGGAGGGTAATTCTCCTACTGCTTTCTTCGCAGTTATTCTTCTATTGAAAAACAACAAATAAAATCATACTCCTGGATCCTGTATAATTTGTTCCTAATTACAAACTCAACATTTTGGTGATAAATGAAGAGACTAGCCTGACTGTTCTCCTCATTATCTCTAAAGTATGTCACTCATTAAGTACCCTCCACCTTTTGCAAATGTTTTCTGATAATCTAGAAGGCTCTCTCCCCACTGTCTAGTGCAGCCTCTGAAGCTTGCAAGACACAGCTTCAGTCCTTCCTTCTCCACAAGGCCTTTCCTGACTCTCCCAGCCCAGAGCAATCCTGACTTCCTCTGAATATGGTCATTGTTTAATACAGAGAAAATGTAGAATTTATAAAAACTTTGACTCGCCCATGATTCCATTATTAGACATGATAAATAAAACATATACTTTAATAACAAAAGTGCTAGGGAGGAAAATAATGTAGGTAAGGGGGAGGAGTATAGGGATAGGAGATGGACGTACGCTGCATTTTCAGACGGGAAAGTTCTCACCAGAGTGGGACTTGTAAAATGACCTGAACTCTTCTCAAGGAAGAGTTTCAGGTAGACACAACATGCCAGGCACATTGACAGATGAGCAAAGAAACCAGCGTGACTAAAGCAAAGAATTAACAAAGAGAGAAAGTATTAATGTAAGAGAGGTTAAGAGGGTGGAAAAATTGTGTAAGGTCTTCAACCATCGCTTTGATTAAGAAACCATTAGATGATGCTGAGCAGAGGAGTAACAGGCCCTATTATGAGACATGCTATCTCATATTTTAATTGGACCACAGTGGCTGCTGATGGAGATAAGGAAAAAAGGAAGGTCATCAGTTAGTAAGTTATTGCAATAATTCATATAAGAGATGATGGAGGGTTCCACCAGAGTGGTGGCTGTGGAGGTGCCATCTGTATTCTGGATGCATCCTAAAGAAAGAACTAATAGTTGATTGAATTTAGAATGTAAGAGAAAGAGAGCCTTCAAGGCTGATCTTCAAGGTTTGGAACCTAGAAAAATGGGAGAATGAAGTTGTCAGAAACCAAGATGAGAAGACTATGGGAAGATTACTTTATTGTGTGTATGTGGTGGGAAGAAAATGGTTCGGGATATATCATGTTTGAGGTAACTTTTATACAGCTAAAACTCAAAGTCATTATTTCAAACTTCATTGATTAAATGGAACTGAGCTGGCCATAGGAAATAAAGAAGACTTGAAAAACATGAAATGAAATTTTTACACTTAGAAGGGACATGAGTAAACAAAAGTTCTCTCTCCCTCTCTCTCACATTGAATGAAGGGATCATAGCTGAATGTGTGTAATCTGTGTAGGAAAAGAAAGAGTCCATATCGGGGAGGAAAAAGGGAACAGGTTTGATTCAATAGTTCCCTTGCTGGTTCTCACCTTTCCTCTTCCCTGTGGCTCTAATTTGCTCCTGGTGTCTCTTTCCCCAGGACCTGTTCCTTACCCAGTCAGCCATGATTAAACTAGCAGGGTTGCCTGGCAGGTATTCTGGGACTTCCCAGAAGGGAGCAAAGAACCTGGCAGGTATTTGCCCTGGTGCACCACACAGTGGCCTAAGTCTTTACCACCATAGAAATGAGATTTGATGGTTATGGGTTCAGGATTCCTGAGTCAGTTCATGATACTTTTCGTTCATTACCTTATTCATCAACTTATTCCTTGGAAATATGTTGGTCACCATGTAGATAACAGTTCAAATGCCTTACAGGTATTGTCACATACCTAAAACTTTACCATTTACTTGTAGAAGTGAAAGAGGATGCTGGGGTTTTTTTTTGTTGTTGTTGTTGTTTTGTTTTATTTTGTTTTATTTGGGAAGAAATGGAGTCTTTCTGCATGTAATTGATTTGACCAAAGTCATTAATGTCAATGGTAGGCTAACATTCAATTCTCTTCATTCTCCTTTAGTTTTCTATTTGCTAAGCAATGCAGCCTCATACCTACAGCTGGAAAAATTAAAATGCACAGTAATTAAGTGATTTACTCCAGGTCAGACCAGAAGACCATGAGATTGGCATATGAACTTGAAGGGACTGACATTAGTGCTTTTCTGTAGCATCAACCATGTGTAAGTCAATAATCACAGGCAAAATTACTTCCATATTAACCATGGTATGGTTTCCAACTGGAACAGCAGCAATTTCTTTATAAGAAAGATAATATCAATTAGGAATCTCTGTCAAAACCTTTAAAATTATCTTTTCCACTGAAGCTTATTTTTCCCGTGTAAATGAATATAAGAGAAGAATTTCAAAACTAATTCACATGGCAACAAGTCTCTGCCCAAGAATTGAAGAACAAGAGGAAGATAGAATTTCCATTTCCCAAAAATTTATATTCAATGAAAACCCATAGTTTGACATTGTTTTAGAGATTTTAAGTCCAGGACTCAAATTTAGCTTTGTATGAATCCTGAGAGTCAGGTATCCTGGACCTTGATATAAAGAGCCAAACTGTATAATACAGAAAAGCCAAATAGGAATGAATAATTAACACATACAATCAAGAACAGTACCCTCACTAATTCTTGGATACTAGCATAATATTTCCTTGGGCCTTGAGGAATTCTAGTCTCAGAATTATTTTTTGCTAGAATTATAATATTTAAAGCTAATAATAAACAAGCAGGACTCTCATTCTTATGAAAGTCCACCCCTGCTTCCATCTTCACTGTGCTACATACTCATCTGTATGCTTCTCCAACTGTTAATCCTACTTTTAACTTTTTCCACTATACTGTAGAATTCCTTTTCGTCATTACAGTCCTGTCTTCTGAATGCTTTTTATATTTATCTGAAACTCTCCCTTATACCTATTACCTATTCCTCCTCCTCACAAATTCTTGACCTCTTCTAATCTGCTTCAACTACACTCCCAGAACGACACTGGGGATTACGTCACAATTCAGTTTTACTCAATATTTTCTCAATACCCCAAACTCTAGACCGTTTGCTTGCTTAATCTTCTCTCTCCAGCATGGACACTAAAGTAAATCATTTGAGTCACACCATAGTGCTTCTAGTCTAATTAAAAACATTAAATTCCCTATTCCTTCCATTTCCCTACCTGATAAAACCCTAACTCTGGATCAGTGCTATAAATAGCCCTCTCTGCTCTCAGACCCAAGACTGAACACTTATGGAGAAAATCATACGACAGTGCAAATTTGTGACACTATGAATTCACAGTCTCCAACCTCGATAACATCAGTTCCTTCCCATAATATCTTCAGTCATTATTTCAAACCACATCCATTTTCATTAAGCCCCATAATCAACCCTGGCTTCATGTACTGTTAAAAAAATAATCTTGGATTCTATTAAGGCCATCTGGTAAGATCTCCATTAAATAATGTTACTACCTATCATGTCCATACTACAACCATCCTTATCAGCTTCCCTCTGGCCTCAAAGAAAAAGATCTTCCTCCTGTGCAAGGTCAACCCTGTCTCTATGCCTTGAATTGTTTCCCTCAGCCCTTTCATTATTTTTTGCCTCAAGATCCTATATTTCTGAATTCTTCTCTTTGTTGGCTCTTTCCCTTCAGCCTAAAATCATGCTCAAACCTTTCCCAATCTATAAGGTGCTTCTCTTGACACTACCAACCTCTCTCCTTCCTAAGCACACGAACTTCAGAGAAGGGTGAACTCTTCTGTGAGACCACATGACACACAGAAATCAAACTTCTGCCACTATCATTCTATTGAAATTGTTCTTGCTAAAGTCACCAATGACTTTACATAACCAGATAAACATTTATCTTTTAGGTCCCTTAGATGCCTTTAACACTGTTGATCACAACTTCTTTCTTTAAATTTTCTTCAGTGTGTGTTTTTTTCCTCTGATACTAGTCCCTGATGAACGCGCCTCTCCTCCCACTCCACCCTACCCACCCCCCCCACTCTCTCTCTCAAGTTAAAACATGTTAGGAAATTAGATTATGCACAAAACAAAATTTCATGTACCATTAAATAAAATTCCTCTTTCAATAACAGGAACTTAAGAGTATAGAAAGCTATAGGTAACCATCGTAGGACAGGGTGGCTGCCCAGTTTGAGACTACTATCACAGATTTCTAACAAATACGTTCTTTCATGTTAGCTCTAAATGGTTGAGTGGTTGAAGCTAAGAACAAGCTGCCAAGATAGACATCTGTACAAAGGATTTCAACACCAAGTATTGTAAAGTCTGAACGTGTTACCCCACCATCCAAGATAGCTTCAGATGCTAGATATATTTTAACTCTCACATGAGACTTCTGTCCATGCAGGCCAGTACCCCCAGAGTGACTCTGTGATCTTCTCTTCTCCCTTCTCTTTCTACTGTCTGTGTTTAAAGAATATAAGGGTAAAAAGTTGCCATAAAACACATTAAACACCCACAAGTTGTTGGTTTCCCATTTAGCCATTGTTCTGTTTCTATCTGGCCCTCTAGTCAAATAACCAGAGAATATCTTTCTTTTCATAAGCTAAAGTAAAAAGAAAATTCCAAATGCTGAAAACAAAATGTAATGGCAAGCAGAGGAATCAATAGAAAGGGTTGTTGGGAATCCCCAAATAAATTCCAAGTACTCTAGAATCAATTAATTTAACAAATGACTGTTTTAAAATGCAAATACTTTCCAGGATTGTAAAATATATCAGTCATTTTACATCATAGTACTTACAACTCTGAAATATTCATTTATTCGTGTGTTACCTTGTTCTGGCCTCCTCCCACTAAACTCAAGTTCCATAGTTTCAGAAAACTCAACTGTCTTTCACAGCTGTAGCCATAGTACAAATATCTAATACATATTTTGAGTGGCTGAATGATTTCTTAACTTACTGTGTAATATTTTAAGGAGCAACTCCTAGCTTCCTGAAAAGTTTGGTTTTAAAAAACAAGTTAGAAATAGAGGGTAAGAGTTGATTTTAAAGAATAGAACATGTTAAAAAAGGGCCACCTTTAAATCACACAGATGATATAATTGTTCACAGTGAAGAGGATCATGGTAGGTAAAGTACTGCTGGTTTTCCATTAGATTCTATGATTCTAGTGTGCAGAGGATTAGTTGACTAAGAACCTAACCTAAAATAAAGGTGCGTGTCATGAATAAACTGAGGAGCTGTTTAGAACAGCTTTTTACTGACCAAAAAACTGTATATAGTTGTTGGTGTGTGCATGCTTGTATATGTGCACACTCGTGTGTGTGCATGTGTGTGTGTACATGCCCCATACTTTGTCTACTTGGCAATATTTCCTAAGATCTTATTGGCACTTGTACATAACTGAAAATCATCTTAGTTCCATGGCACTACATAGACTGTTAATGCTTGAAAGAGCGAAAAAAAAAAAAAAAAAGACCTCTCCCCTCAAAAAATAATGCTGACCATATTAAAGGATAATACAGAATGATAATGGAAATGAAAACTCTGGACATATGTTGACATCTTGGCCCAGAAGACTCAGTACATTTCCAACTCCTACACTTGGAAGTCCAGGAAACAAGTGGAATTTACTAAGAAGGTCTGTGTCTTAATGTCCTAAATTGCCTTAAAATAACTTTTACTTGCGAGGAATCTCAATTCTCATGGGAATAGAGGCTTAGTGTAAAATTTTGCACCTGGAGTTAGTAGTAAAGCCAAACTTTGCAGGGCTTAAATCATATGATGATGCTGCAGCCAAGCATTTGCTTGAGTCCAAGAAACTGAATGACAATACTGTGTTGGATCTAGTAAGTGATAACTAATGTAACAGCTGTTTCTTCTTCGAGATTGTTAATACAAAGATAGAAAGTTTGCATTTTCTCATTTTAAATATTGGTGTTTGTTCACCTAACTAGTTAGACATACCAGAGTCATCTTGCTCTTTGATGTATTTTGCACTATTATGTATTTATCAACTTCATTAACTTATATGACTTTTAATTGACTCTTCCAGGTACCACACAATGAAACCGTTTGAACAGCTTGCCATCTTCCCCCACTCTGCCCACCACAACGGGAAGCAGATAGCACCAGCCCACATGTCGTCTTTCTGTTTTTGACATTCAGAGTGACTGCACCAAATGTGTAAGTTCTCTTTCTACTCTGACCAAAACAAGAAAAATATTCTCCGGAATATTTCCAGTTACACAAATTAACAGTTGTATTGTTTAACCTAAGGAGAATAAAAGGTTTTAAGATTATTACAAGTTAGAAAATAAGAGAGTTTTTCCCCTTTGTGATTTACACATATTAAAAACACACTCAAGAATAATTAATAATAATAATAATAATAAAGCTAAAAAATCTTTAGATTTAAAAATAACTAAAAGTTTAAACAAATCATCTGTAACTATAAAATATTTGTATGATTTATTTACGTATTCTGTGATGGCTACTGTCTGGTTATTCTGTGCTGCTTCTCCTTTCTCCATCTCAAAGTAGAATCCATTCCCTGGCCACAAAATAACCATATGGCCCACCCCTGGTAAAACCTTGGTAAACCCAATCCCCCAGCCCTAGAGACTACACAAGAACTGTCAGGTGATCTAAGGCAGGAGAATTAGATTCCTTACCTCTGGTTTATCTGGCTGAAACATCATGTAAGACACTCTTCTCTTTCAGAGCTTATAAAGATATGTCCCCAGAGATGCCAGCAGTTGTGTTTCTTACCCCACAAAGAATTCTAAAACAGCCTAAGCCTAGAGACCACAGCAGATATAGAAATGATAGTAAGTACTGATGTTAACCCGGTCTTTGCGCCTCACCCTTGAAAAAAAGATCTGCAGGTATCCAGCCATATAACCACCCTTTTTGTCATCTGATAATTCTTTCTATTTGTGTTAGCTAGTTTGAATTGGATTTCAATCACTTTCCACAAGATAAGTTCTAACTAAAATATCTTAAGTAATTTCATCAAAGATGCATTCCATTGAAGTTATTTTTCTACTTAAAAAGAGGTATTCAGGGTATAAATCTTAGTTGAGACAAGGGCTTTCAAAAAGACAGACACAAATTCAAACTAGAATTCTTCTATTTACAAGCTGTGTGACTTAAGTTCCTTTAGCCCTTTTTTTCCCCGCTATGTAAAACAAGTAAAATAATAGCACAAGCCCCACAAAATTTCATTAAGGTTTAAATGATATATGTGTTGATAGCCCACAAAAGCTAAATTACTAAGTTTCCTATCTTACAGATGAGGATCCTGGGACTTAAAGAGGTCAAGTAACTTATTTACTATGACAAAAAATTAAATGGCAGGGTCAGAATTAGAATCCAGCCCTATATCTCTAAAACCCTTACACCTTCAAGTGTAGAAGGCTACAGCAGGGGATACAGAAGAGAGGAGATAAAAAGAGGGGATAAAAAGAATTCTAACCAAGATACCATGCCTAATTCACTCCTTGAGAATTAAACCACATATGGTACACATCGCTCATGAAGTAAGGAACTTATACTAGAAGGTATCTTTCATCTGGGTAAATACTATAACAAAAAAGTTGAAGCCAGACTTCAACAAAACCAGGGACAAATGCACATATGCAAGTCTTCTAGTGTTTTCATGTTTAACTATTGGTATAAACAGACTGATTTCTGCACATCTGGCACTGCAATGTGTACAATGCCTCTTCTCTACTTTCACATCTAAGTGTGATAACTTACAATCCATTACAATGTTGAAGCCTTCTAGGTAAATACGCACTAGCATGACTGAATGCAGAAGTATGGCTGCAGCACAATTTTACTCCAACCTCATCCCCTAATTCTATATCTTTTTGTATGTGAATCTACCACATAAGGCATCAAATAGTTTCCAAAACCACTTTAAAAGTTAAAATTCTTTTTAAATTGTTAAATTCAACTACTTACTCTCTAAGCCCTCTCCTTTTCTTGTTTCCTGCTGTCCTATAACAAGCCCATAGGTATCATTCCACAACACAGACACTCAGAAACTAACTAGAGAGTGACAGTCTCAGCAGTATCTTTATAAAGTATCAGGAAGAGAGTGAAACAGAACTATCTAAATCAGAATTGTCAGATTTTAGGACAACATGGCTATGAATCATTCCTTTATTACCAACAACTTTACAGATTACTCTGTGGTCAATCTGCCACTATGTATTTTAAATGATACCAGAATATGAAGAGGCATTATTATAAGTTACTAACTTATGAAGCAGTGTATAATAAAGAGGCTTTCAATATTTGGATTTCATATGAATCGTAGGATTAGAGTTGATGAGTCTAGCTTTTTTTATAGCAAAAAGCTTTTAAGATGCATAGTATAGCAATTACTTAACTGGCATCTATAAAGGAGAGTTTCCCAAGTAAGGACCTCCTTTGATAAAATAGGGTCCAGTTCTTCAATAGAAAAACTCTGGGCACAACTCTCTAAATGGGAAAGGGTGGTTGGTTGCAAGTGTAGCTCAATTCAACACCTCTGAAATGACTCATTCCTTTTGAGTTTTCATTTTGATTAGTATTGCTTTTATTACTACTGTTGGCTCCCAGCAAGGTGTTACTCCACTTTTTATAAACCTAGGCTTTCATTAGCTTCCATTATCCTATTATGCTAATTTCATTAGCAAGACAGGCTAGAATTGTCAAGGTAAACATAAAACACTAAGAAAAAATACACCAGTAAAGCACCAGAAACATCTGTCACAAAATGTAGAATGGAACTTTTTCTTTTTTCTCACAATTTTAGCCAGTTTCAAAACTGAGGGTAAATAGAAAGATGTTTTCACTTTTTAAAGGAAGACTCTAAGAAGCTACCAGATATTCCCCATCTCTTTAGTTAATTGTTACAATTGTGCCTGAATTCATCCTTCTACCTTCATTTCCAACCAGGGGATTCTTTTAAAAGATGTGTTATGCCTTTCTCCCTTAGCTTGTTATACACATATCTTCACCATGTGAAAGGAGAGCCTCCAAAAAAACCACTATGAATTTTGGAGATGCCAGAGAATGGATTGGTAACTCAATACCGTGGTGGACATTTACTCAACGTGACAATTGCTAGCCTCAATATGGTGCCTCCTCCAGAGCGATGTAGGAAAATTGTCATATTTCTTCTAGAGTTTGGTTGTATATTTAAAGCAACAGACCAGATTACACTTCTTGTGTGTTGGAGAATACCTAGATCTCCTCATGATTACGGAGCAGGGAAAAAGGGCAGTAGTAAGACAGGTCTCCTTAGTATGATAAAGATGCACAAGTTTCCTGAAGACAAAGTAGATGCTATAGAAAACAACCAATTGGAGCCATTTTGAAGGTATCCCACCCAAAAAGAAAGTTGCCTAAGTGAAGCTAGCCAGCAGTGGGAGACAGAGGAAACTTCACAAAATGCACTGGGAGCACCATATCCATGTTAGAAGACTGAGCAGTAGAACCGTTCTGAAGAACTCACATCTGGGTCCACAGACCCAGACATTTAATATCAGCCTCACAGAGGACACGGAGTGAAGAGAAAATTCTAAAAGCATTATCTTAGTGGCTTCTTCACTTTTCCTCTAATTCCTTCTCCTATGCTAAAACCCTGGAGGATCAGGAACACATAAAAACAAAGAGTAAAAGAACTGTTCACATTCCTGTCCCCATGGAAGGTTCCCAAGTCATGGACCAGGCTTATTGGGAATAAGGGAAGATTTTTTAAATTTAGAATGGGGACTGAAGTTTTAATTAAGACTGGAATAGACTTTTGTTACTTTAAAAATTAACTTATCAAAATGAGACTGTCTTTATTGCTGAATATGATTGAAAGCATTACCATCTCCATGGATCCCAAGTGTTCAAGGGAAGGGAAAAGAGGATTAAAAAGAGTATTTTAAATATTCAAAGACTAAAAATAAATTCATTCACTGCTTATATACCATCTAAAACAGCTTACTTAGATAACTGATTAATGTAAATAAACAGGAAAACTTGCCAATACATCTTGTCCCTCATGACACATTTTGTATGAACAAAATATACAACCCACTTGGAATAAACTTAAGTATTCTACATTGTAGCTAACACTGAAAACAAACTCATAGGACAAACCAGTACCATTGACCTGTACCCAGAAAAACCTTCAGTTCAGGTTCTTTGTCTCAATGATAAAAGTTAAAATTTCAAAATAAACCATACAAGGTTTTTCACTATCTAATCTCAATTTGTCCACCTTTTTTAACTCCCCTCATTCACCTTGGATGCTGAACTCAAGTCTGATCTTAAAAGGACTTCTTATCTCCTTTGACCTTCACAATATAATGCACTTCCACATCTCCATATCATTACATTGACTGTTCTTTCTTTTTGAAAATCTCTCTCTCACCTTTCTACCTTTCCAACTGCTAGTGACCCAGGACAAGTATTTCCTCCATTGTAAGTTCCAACTAAATCCTATGGGCAGAATCATTTGGACTCTGGCCTCTTGCTTCACTTTTTTCAGATTGCTAGTAAGTATAGCATTTATCCCATTGGAGCTCTGTTAGTTTCTTTAATGATTATCTGCTCAGCCAGACTAGAGAAGAGACTTATCTCATTCAGCCATGTGTCCCTGACTCATTAAGTACAGTTTCTGCACACACAGACGACAGACATTACACACTTATTAAATGCAAGAATGCACAGACAATATTTCACAAATCCCATATTTTCCTTTAAGTTAAAGATGCCTAGTGCTACCAATTACATTATCTGATAGAAGAAAAAGAAAAAATATATATACTTTCAACCAGCCTACAGAACTACATTATCTTGCCTCACATCTTTATTTCAAAAACAAGAAAAATGAGGTTCACAGAAGCCTGGAATAAGACCAATGCCACATAATAACCCAGTGTGAGTAGCAATCCTGAAACTCAGTTTGTTCTGAGTAATCGAGCTTTTAGACTTCCCTATGGGTCCCTTCCAGAATGTAAGTGCATAAGAGAAGACATTGATATTGTTTATGGATGTACCCTCACTGCCTAGCAGTGCCTGGCATATAGGCAGTCAGTAAATATTAAATACATGCATAAATTAATGAATGTGAAAGTTGTATCTAGTTGACCTCCAAGCTAAGAATCCAAGTTTAAACAAGACAACAAATCAATCACCTTTTCATCCATAAAAATAGTCACTGGAGTTTCTAAATGGAAAGAATGCAGAGGTAACACTGGAATTCCAACTGCAAGGTGTTAGTAAAGCCTCATATGTGTTTAAAAGTTAATTTTTCCTTTGTTTTTCAGAGTGTTTTATTTCTTGTTGCATGTGTGTGGCATGAACGTGTGTATGCATTTAATTTTGCTATCACAGAACACAGAACTTGAGATCAATTAACCCTAAGAAATTTGTACCTCAAGGAATTAAGATGAGGAAGCAGTGAGCTAATGTTTAAATAGCAATGCTAGCAATGCATTACTTTGGAAATGTTTTTCATAAATATCACTTGTAAAAGCTAGAGAAATGACTGAAAAAAAGTTGCAAACCAACTTTCATTTTTAAGTACAAATTGATGCTAGTTATCTAAATTCCAAATGGCCGTGGGCCTCGAAAGTGGCTCTTTCTGACAGAATCAGACCTTGAGCAATTGTCACCATTGTGTGCTCTGGGATCTGGGCCATCTGTTCTGCCCTTTGGAGGAGCAGGAAATTATGAGAAATAGTCATGAGTTAGAGGAATTTGTGGGGGTGGCATCCTTGGAAGGATCCAGCAACAGAGCCAGTTGCCATAGCACTATGATCTGGCATTTCCAGTGAGGACAAAGCTGAAATCTGTCTGCCATGCCAGAAAGTGGAGGCAGCAAGAAAATAGGTACAATTCATGAAGTGAAAATTTTGGAATGTATTAAACCAGACTTTAAAGAGTAAGGAAGGGCTATTTTTTAAACTGCAAATAAATTATCTTCTTGATATGTGATGTTGATGTCTATTAGCTTTCAAAAGGCCATGAGTATCAGTAAGTAGAGGACTTCCCAAAGCATCTGCTTGAACAACTATACTGCTATTGTTTTTGTTTGATTTTCATATTCCCCAATCCATCTGCAGATCATTTTCAGTTTTCCTTCACTCATAAAATGCACATCCTGCTCAATTTAAACCAAGAATACAGAAGGGCGGTGCAATGGCATCTGAGGACTTCTCACTTAGGAAATTGTATTAAATTCTTAATCTGCTTATGGAATAAAGCCCCAGGACTGTGTTTTCTCTGAATGTATTTCAGTTAAGAGAAAGTGGCTGCTATGATGCCTCTCTGGTGAACATCTTACATCATGATTGATGCACATTTTCTGTACTGTTGGTCCCAGATCTTAGAGAAACTGATGACAGAGTTAGCTTAGAGATTTAATAACCTAATATTATATATACCTCCAGCATGGAATTTAGGGTCTCTCTGCTTCAGTAAAATGAAGTCTGTGCTATCTCATTGTGATTTGGGGGATTTGCTAATCCTTTTTTTTCTGTATTCATGAGTGTCCCAGTCTCAATTTCACATGTAATAAACTTTCCCTCATCTTCTACCAGCCAGATGACTATTAAAGAGTTATATCTTATAAATTTGTGTACTTTATTCTTTCTATAAACTCATAGTCCCCTAAAAATAAAGGTTAAATAATCATAGCATGGGTAGAACCCAGGCAACATGATAGTTTAATGTAGGAGGAAATAAAGAAAAGCAGTGCTACAATGCGTGTAGAAGTAAAAAGAGGATTGGGAGAAGATTTAACCCATAGCAGTCGAATGGTGGAATTGACTTACTTAGCAAAAGCAATGGCTTGAATGTTTCTTTTTTCTTCTCTTGATATTCTTTGTTTCTATAAAATAAAGGGTAAGAAATAACTTCTAGAAAGGAAGACAATTGGAATATGGCTGCTGTTCAGTTATCTGCCAGATGAATGAATATTGCAGACTCTTGCCTGACATGATGTTCAAATATTCTCTTAACAGGAGTATAGAGTGCTCCCAAACACATGCCTTCATAATTAGTTCTTTCAACTGAATTTGCTTTGATTTTTTTCCCCCTGATTTCTTATCAACTGGAAGTGAATATTCCCCTAGTGACTTTCTGAAGTTGAGTAAAATAAAGTGTTAAAATCTTCCCAAATAAGCATGTAACTCTTCAATACAGACAAGCTCATCTTTCAGTTCAGAGACTTATAGATTGAATGTAATCATTTCTCTCTGAAGCTAAAAGTTAAAGGCAACATCAAAAGTGAAGGGGCGTCTATTAAATATAATTAGTTTTTGCAGAACCCACGAGTCAAATTAAAGTGTGTATTCCAAGTTTGAATGCTCTAAGAATTAAGTTTGTATTTATCTTTACCAGTGCTCCCAAAACCTTTGTGATTCTGGTTATAA
This sequence comes from Cynopterus sphinx, assembly GCA_030015415.1. Classification (NCBI taxonomy): domain Eukaryota; kingdom Metazoa; phylum Chordata; class Mammalia; order Chiroptera; family Pteropodidae; genus Cynopterus; species Cynopterus sphinx. The sequence continues at coordinate 56,749,958 of CM057379.1, read as the reverse complement.
AAATTGAGCTTAGCATGTAAGTATTCTCAACATCTAGTTCCTGCTAACCTTTCCAGATTTATCTCTTATAATCTCTGGTCCTCCCAACCTCCTTCCTCATCCCCTTGGACCTTTGTTCCAGCCTGGCAAAGTCCTAGTCTTACTTTATGTAACAGTGTCTTTTGTATGTGTTAACTTCTCTACTTTTCTTTTCTAATTTATTTATTAAATTTTTTATGGTGACATTGTTTAATGAAATCCGATAAGTTTCAGCTGTACATTTTAACAGCAAGGCATATGTATTTATATTGTGTGTTCATCTCCCATAGTTAGATTTCTTTCTGTCACTACATATTTGACCCTTTTTACCCCATCTGTGGATGGCATGATTCTCTATATAGAAAACCCTAAAGCCTCCACAAGAACACTACTAGAAACAATAAGCAAATGCAGTAAAGTTTCTAGATACAAAATCAATGTTCAAAAATCCATAGCATTTCTATACTCTAATAATGAAGTATCAGAAAAATAAGTAGAAAAATAATTCCTTTTGCAATTACAACAAAAAGAATAAAATACCTAGGAATAAATCCAACAAAACATGTGAAGGACCTATATAATGAAAACTATAAGACCCTATTAAAAGAAATTGAAGAAGATACAAAGAAATGGAAATATATTCTATGTTCTTAGATTAGAAGAATCAATATAGTTAAAATAACCATATTACCTAAAGCATTATACAGATTTAATGTAATCCTCATCAAAATCCTATTGCCATTTTTTAAAGAAATAGAACAAAAAATCATTCGATTTCTCTACTTTGAATTGTAGCTTCTCCCTGCTCCACTGGAAAATTCCTAGTTCTAGAGCCTTCTCTATATGCCTTGCACTAACTAGATTTCGTCTCTATCTCAACTTTATGCACACATATATGCATATATACTCCAGCCATTATACTACAAGGGAAACTCAAGTTGGGAAGGAGGCTCAACTACAGAAAATCCTATGTTCAGTCAAACCTGTATCTCTATTGCACGGAGACTAGTACAAGACAGGCACTCCAGCAATGCTGTATGATTTTGGGAGCCTGTTTCTCCAACTATAAATTTGACACAATAAAAATCACTAAATTATGACTTTTTTTCAAAAATGAAATAATGTGTAAATGTACCTTGTTTACTCATAAGCATCATGCAAACATGAGAAATGGAAAACTAGAAAACTATTCCCGTGTTGTTACTTCTCAAATATATCCTGGATAGTAATATTTTAGGGGTTTTAAAAGCATGCTGGCAATCTAAGTTTGAAAGCACTTCTCAGCACCACCCTCCTCATAGACTCATAAGGCTATTGAACTCATATATAAATATATATATATTTTTTCAAAATATTAGCCACCCTTATTTTAGAAGCTTTTTAACATTTCTAACGATCTCTTAGAGTCAAGAGAATGAAGAGTAAATAGCCCAAAGACTTCAAGTCTTCCCTCTCTTCTGCTGTTTGCCATTAATTAACTCTTGGCCCTTAACTTATGAGGAGTGTGTGTGTGTGTGTGTGTGTGTGTGTGTGTGTGTGTGTGTGTAAAGATGAGTTTATTTTTAAACACATTGTACTTAAGATCATGGTAGGACAGCAGATGTGGACTTTTGAACACAATATGGATCTTCATTGGTGAAAAGTAAGTGATGCAGAAACAATGAGTCTCAGACAGCTCAGAACATCCACTGAAAGCAGATCTCTTCTTTCTTGTGTCTTCCATAGGCACCAGACAAACACAATAAATTTATTCATGTCAACAAGTCAGTCGTCAGGGAGCAGAATGTCCACTGGAAGAATATACTCGACTCTGGATGCTGCTCCTAAATATGACATCAGTCTGTTGATGTCCAAGGCCCTTAAAGGGTTCCAGATAGGGAAAACGGTCATGCCCTTACCACCCTATTTGCCTTCAGCAACTTGGGATTGCTTTTGGAAGATCTGTGTAATATGTCTTATTCAGTGTGAAGGTCATAAGGTCTTTATTTTGCAGTTCTTAGAACTGTTATATTAGGTATGTGAATTTTGCTCTTATTGCCACAAAAGAAAAGGCCTGTTGGCACAAAGGAAAGTTATAGTCTTTTGAATATTGTCACTTTGTAGTATAATTTGAAGTCAGGCTGTGTAGTACCTTTGGCTTCATTCTTTTTTCCCAGGATTGTTTTGGCTCTTTGGGGTCTTTTGCGGTCCCATACAAATCTGATGACTTTTTTGTTATTGTTCTATTTCTTTTAAAAATGTCTTTGTAATTTTGATGAAGATTGCATTAATTCTGAATATTGCTTTGGGTAATATGACCATTATAACTATGTTGATTCAACAGCATGGCATTGGTAGAAAAACAGAAACAGATCAATAGAACAGAACTAAGAACCCAGAAATAAACTGACATACATATGGGCAAATAATTTTTGACAAAAGTGCCAAAAACATACAACAGAGAAAGAATGCCTCTTCAATAATTGATGCGGGGAAAGTTGGAAAGCCACAGGCAAAAGAATGAAACTAGACTGCTATTTGTCTCTACACAAAGATTAACTCAAAATGGATCAAAGACCTAGGAATAAGACCCAAAACAATAAAATGCAAAGAAAAAAACACAGGTACTAAACTTACTTATGAACCTTGGTTTTAGAGAAGATTTTTTGAATTTGACCTCAGAGGCAAGGAAAGTAAAGCAGAAATAAATGAATGGAACTATATCAAACTAAAAAACTCTGCACAACACAAGAAGCCATCAACAGAACAAAGAGGAAACTGACTGAATGAGAGAAGATATTTGCTAGCAATACCTCCAAATGAGGTTAATATCCAAAATATATAAAGAATTCATACAACTTGACAACAACAAAAAACAAACTAATTAAAAAATGGACAGAGGACCTGAACAGACGCTTATACCAAGAAGATATACAAATGGCCTACAGACATATGAAAAGATGCTCAACTTCACTAGTTATTAGGGAAATGTAAATCAAAACCACAATGAGATACCGCCATATACTTGCTAGGATGGCTGTTATCAACAAAACAAGTAATAGCAAGTGTTGAAGAAGTTGTGAAGAAAAAGGAATCCTCAAAGACTGCTGACGGGAATGTAAATTTGTAGAAGCTCCATTGAAAACAGAATAGAGCTTCCTCAAAAAATAAAGAATACAGTTACCATATGACCCAGCAACACTATTCTGGGTATCTACCCTAAAATTTTGAAAGCATTTATTTATAAAGATATATGTACTCCTATGTTCACTACAGCATTACTCATGGTGGCCAAGACATGGAAACAACTAGTGTCCTTCAATTGATGATTAGATAAAGAAGATGTGGTATGTGTATTCAATGGCACACTACTCACCATAAGAAAAAAATAAATACTGTCACCTGCAACAACATGGATGGACCTTGAGAATATCATGTTAAGTAAAATAAGTCCTACAGAAAAAGTCATGAACCATATTATCTCACTAACATGTGGAATATAAAACTGAAAGCAACAAACAAACAAGACAAGTGAACCAAAACTCATAGACATGAACAATAGTATGGTGGTTATCAGAGTGAAAGGAGGGTGGGTGGGAGGTACATAGGGTAAAGGGAGTCAAATTTATGGTGACAGAAGAAGAGTTGACTTTGAATGGTGAATATACAATGCAATATATAGATGATATATTATAGAAATCTATATAATTTTATTAACCAATGCCACTCTCGATAAATTTAATAAAATTCAAAATAAAATATGATAAAGAACAAACTTTTTTCAACCTGAAAAATAAATAAATAAACCAACAAACAGAAAATATATATATAAAAAAAGTGTCCTTTGTTTTCAAAGGAAAAACATGTCATAAGGTTTGCTGTTGTTTGCTCCTTTCCCATTAGTTTTACCTATATGAGCATTGTTCACAGAACTGTAAGAAGGTAATTATCTTCCCATCTGCAGGAATACTCATGGGTATTCTAAAGACACTTTTTGCAATGGTATGAAATCAATCTCTCTACAGAGCCTTAGTCCCATTTTTCTCCAAAGTGATTTGTTTTTACTTTTAAACCAGTAGAAAGATTACTTTATCTTTAAAATAGTATTTTCTGATTCTGAAATAGAATACAAGATAAAACATTGCCAGTGTAGAGGAATGGGGTTTTTATGGCAAGGACAAAAAAACACTAAACAATATCAATGAATTTCCGCAAATGCCTAACAGTTTCCCATAACTAACTTGAAACAAGTCTGTCAACTAAATAAAGATTTATTGATTTTTTTACTACCTATACCCAAATTACTTCACTTAAGTTTTAAGTCTGTAAGAATTTAGGGGTTCCAAAATACTTTTGTACATAATAATAGACTAATTCTTGGCTAAGAAAATCTACCTGTGGTGGCCAACTTTATATAGGAGCAATACAATCCAATTTACTGGCAATATTAGACAAGGAGAATTTCTTAGCTTAAGGAAGCATGAGGATTAGGCAGGCCGTTACCCAATAATTCTAGGCATTCTTTTGTTTGTATTTCCAATTATTGTATAAAAAAAAGAAAAGCAAAGAAACTCTTGCCATTCCACCTAGATTTGTCCTTTTTATAAGGCTTTTCAAAATCCAACATTATGACTGAAAATGGTCTGACTGCTCTGTAAGTGCTCTACTATTCATACTGAGATGCTTCCCTCACAGCATAACCTCAGAAGAGCTATAATAAGCCAATCTCAGATAAATAAGTATCAGTAAAAACAATATGAAGGCTGTGAAAAATCAAGAGAAATATCTCCATGAGACATACCCAAAGAAGTAGTTCTAAGGTTAATATATTGTTGGAGTCTTAATTTTTAGAGGTTTTTGTTTTAGGGTTACTTTTTCTTTGGCATTGTTTCCTTTATTGATAATTTGGCATTGTATTTTCTTTATGGTTTTTGTTATATTAGAAAAAAATAAGTTTCCAGGCCATACCTCTTAAGAATAACATGAATCATTCATTTTGTTATACACATTTGTCCTGCACTAACTCCGGCCCTCAGTAGTCAATTATCTTGTTAAATTTGTAAGTTGCTTAACAAAGAGTTTACAGAGCTACAGTCCTGAAGTTGTCATATCTGAAATGAACACACTGAGGTATTACTGGACAATACTGGACATATATCAAGCCACAGCCTACTTATAGGAAGTGAATTCCAGAATAGAAGACAATAGAAGTTGCCCTACTGTTACAGACAGGTAAAATCCAGCACTACAATCCCCTTCGATGCAGACTTAGTTTGTACACTCTTTAGTGAAGAGTCAAAACACTTAGCTCTACTTTTTAAAGAGAGTAATGATTAACAGTCCACATCATTTTCAAGCTAACTGCCAGATACTCAGGGAATTTCAAAGACGAGTAAAATCTATAGGTTTGTTAGGTTCTTTTTAGTTGAATGTACAGAGTCATGCTCTGGTTTCCTCAAGTGGTAGAATTTTAATAACTAAATGCATCTGAGGATGTAACAAGTCTTAGCAAATAAACAGTGATTCTATCAGACCTCATGGAGCAGTACTGTGAATGCTATAGAAACTCTAGAGAACCACTGCAAAAATTGATATACCTCTGTTTTCATGGTCCAGCTTCTTAGTATGTCTGTTTTTAGTGCCTCATTGCTTCTGCTTAATTAATGTCTCTTGGCTTTTAACTTAGTTGTCTTCCTATAAAATTCATATTCTCAAAAATCATTTTTAAAAGTTCTGATTGATTCAAATAGTTACTACTCATTTATAATTTTGGAAAGGGAAAATTACTAGAAATATCCACATTACAAATGAGGCCACCAAATGACAGATAATGACATAGTAAAGACAGGGACCAAAGAGGCTATAAGAAATTTCGTATTTCTTATTATTTATTATAATTCATTATCATCAAACGGTTGATTCTTCCCTATTGTTCTGCATTGTTCTTATCCTAACCCACATAAATTTCCATTGCTGTGTCACTGTCTTGTTTAAGTGCCCTTAGTCTCCAACTGCTACTTATACATTTGATCAAATTATGCTTTAAGAAATATTTCTGTTCACAAAAAAAGAGGTTATTTTCCCAGTAATTTAGCTGACTATTTGAACACCTGGTCTCCTTCCATGCAGCATATTCTTTTCTGATTATAACAAAGAGAAGGGTGAGTTTTCACATTCTGAATAGGATTTAAGGTCATAAAGATTTTTTTCCCTTATCAGATAGAAACATGAACATAATGATACTCCCTGGGGGCCCACATCAAGCACTATTCTTGATCCATAATCAAGACTATTTCTGTAAGCCCCACCTCAATCAGTCGCTGGATGAGGGCCACACAGGGGTGGGGGATGTGCCTGTGGGTGAAAGGGTCCCTTCAGCCAAGGCGATTCCCAAGAAATTGATGGCTGAGAACTGTCTCACTGAAGTACTCCAGCATTGAGAATACATCTTTCAGTTCTGAAAGGAAATTTGGATGGCGCATCACAGTGTCCGCAGTATCCCATTAGTTGTGACATTAACTTTGATCAATTTTCATCTGTCCTATTTCTCCACTGTAAAGGGACTTTACTCTTCTTTCTAATTAAGAAGTAATAATATGGGGGAAACTTTTGGCATTACGTAAACTTCCTGCCCTCCACAAATTTTCTCTAAATGATTTTGGTGTCCATGAAGGATTTCTACCTCAATGAATTATAACTGTGATGAATTAAATATGATTTTGTACTTAGTCATTTTTTTCGTATTTATTAATTGGCATTCCACTATAAGAAAGAGTATTCTTTCCACTGCTATTTCATTAATTCATTCACTTTTATTAGTAGTATAAATTCATAAATTATATTTTTAATATAATGAGGTATAAATAATGTCATTATTTATTTGATGCTTAAATTGTCCTATATTTGACCAATGGGGTTTTCACTAATTTTATGTCCAGTTCTAACACTGAACTGCTTTTAGAGAGGCTTTACATAGCTTCCACCACAAATAAAATACTTTTAATACTGTATTCCCAGTAGATAGCACATGAATTTTATAAGAATTTAAACCAGACAGACATAACTTGAAAGAACCCATAAAATTATACTTAAGCCTCTCACCTGTCAGTGTATGATTATAATTGAAAACTCTGTTCAATTTTGGTTATATCAAATAATGGTTAGATGTAAAATAAAATACATCTAATTGCACATCTCATTTACACACTTGCATTTTATCATATTAATTTTATTATGCATAATTCCTATATTTTAAATCATGTTTTATTAAATATTATATTTAAATTTAATGTTTCTTTGATTATTTAAAAAGTGCTTAGTGAGGTGTGTTGTAAGTGACACTGATGTAGGTTTTAAGAGCTTTTGGATTTTTTTGTTCCAACTCTGCCATCATTCATTGTGATTTTGATTTTGTCACTTAGATAATATGCTTTGCATATTATTAATGCATATTAGCCTTAAACATTTTTGAATGACTAGTGATATAGAATCATATTTATGGGGGGAAATGCTCTAATATACTAAGATTTCTTTTGCTATTAACTGTGGGTAAAGGAAAAGCATTATGTTGAAAAGTTTATCATCAGGAGACCAGGCTACAGTGGGTAAATAAATCCAAATAATCTAGGCTTATCTTTATTTTTTGTCTTATTTATCTCATCTATATTGGTAATGTAATTATTTATCAAGTTACTTTGACTAAAATTTATGGTGTCTACAATGTGTTAATCCTGTGTTGAGTGTCATTAATACAAAGATAAATAAGGCAAGGAACTCAAGTAACTTATCTAGTGGGGCAAACAGAAAACCACCACAATTTAAACAGAGTTTGATTAATGCTATCAGCTAGAATTTAGATTTGACTGTGTGCAATAGAAAACTCAGAGGACAATGGCTTAACACAATAAGCTTCATTTTCTTCTCACATAACAAAAATATAGAGGAAGTCAATCCAGGGTTAGTAGAATAACTCAACAATATCAAGATCAAGGTTCCTGTGATTATTTTGGTTTTTCATGGTTAGTGGAAACATGGTAGTCACAGTTCTAGTGATTTATCCACATTTCAGGCATAAAGTATGGGAAATGCAAAAGAAAAATGACATGTGCCATCTGAATTTGTGTCCCTTTTAAACTTCCTTAGAAGCCCCACCCAACAGTATTATCACATTGACCAGATCTGTCACCTCTATCACAGTTACCTCTACTGCATGAGGGGCAGGAAAATCAATTTTTATCTGAACACTTTGCTGTCACCAACAAAACTAGGATTTTGCCCTAAGGGCAATTAGAAATCTATTTCGTCATAGAAACAAAAACTGCTTACCATGGGAATATAAAGAAAAGGCACCTAAATCAACTTGGCAAGTATAATGTAGGTGTAGATCTTAATTTCTCACCAAAAATAGTCCTAAAATTTATTACCCTACCTAGACTTCCTTACATCTATTAATAGAACCATCATCCCATCATTATCAAAGCCAGAAACTAGGAATCATTAGTTCTCTCCCCCCTTCTCTCTTAACAGTTTTATCATTGTATGTTTACATATTATCAATGTGTCAATTTCTCTATTCCATCGCCATCATTTTTATACTAGAACTCTACATTTCTCATTTGACTATTAGGTGCATACTAAATTGTCTCGCTACTTTTAATTTTTCTCCTGTCCAATCCAACATTTGCCTACACATTAGAATAATGATCTCTTCTTAATATGTAAATCAAACCCTTATTTAAAAAAATCCTTCAAAGACTTTCTATTGTACCTAGAGTAAATGCCCATTTATCAAAATGTAGTAGGGATGGACTACAGGACTACAAATCCCAATCTGGACCGTAGCTCTAGCATCAAAAGTGCAGAGAAAATGTCAAAATGGTTATAATTTCCGAATAAATAAATTTTACTGTTTAGCAACTATGAGCCCAAGAAAACTTCCTATGAAAAGCAAAAGTGATCTGCATCTGCTATTAATAAGTTTAATACTTTTAGCTGTGCACCTATTTATCCTTTCAGAAGGCAAAAGTTATTGACAAAAGAATATCAATACCGTCTGTAGATGATTGTGTCTCCTACAGCTTTTTATCAGGGTGGGAAGAAGATAATTTAGCTTTGAAAACACTGTATCATTGTTGGTATAGTTCAATCCTAAATGTAATAATGGATCTTTTTGTTTTCAGTTACTCTTAATTACGCTCATTCCAAGAATACAAGGTACCAAACAAATCTGAAAAATGTTATGTTCAGAAAAGCAAACTAAAGTTTCTTGAGAAAATTTATATCTCATTACCACTGAGAAAATAAGTTAAATACAAATTGGCTAAATTATCAGAGGAACAGAAGTCTGCATATTTACCTCAACGTCTTCTATGAAGAAATTAGAACATACTTCTGAATCACCAATTAACTCTAAAAAGCCATAAAAAATTAACAAGTAAAATTCTATACATAATTTATCCAATGTATATTCATTTGGTGTTTGTACATCTTGTACACAGAATAAAAATATTCATATAACTTTGTACACTATATTTTCAATATACTTTTACATATAAATTCCCATCTGTGCCAAAAAAAAAAATCCATATGCATAAAATCCCTCAGGCTCTAAAAACAGCACTCTCTTTGAATAACTCTTATTGGTTCTTTCTCGACTTATAGTCTTGTCATCTGATAAAACAATGCCATGTTGCCAAAATCTTTGCCATCTCCTAAGCTTCTATTTGCCATCATTATAGATGTAATCAGCAAAGCCAACTGTTCTTAACATTTATATCAAGCCTTGTTCTGCTCCAAAGGAGCTATTACAGTGAATAATTTTATGAATAGATTGGACCCAGAAAAGCTTAAAAGACCCAATATAGCCAACTATGTCAAAAAGACTTGCAAAAAAGAGGCCCCAATTTGACTTTCAAATACAAAGTGAAATCACTCCCCCAGGATTGATAGTATGCATATTAAGAGTCTCCCAATACACAAACATATGAGTCATTTTATTCTAGTTTATCAATGATTCATCTTGTCCAAAAGTCCCTTATCAGAGCCAAGAACAGTCCTTTATTGATTGATAAAGCCATCCTTCCTCCAGCCTTTATAAATGCAAAACTTGTTTTCAATGTTCAGTGATTTGTCAAGAACTATTTAATTTGTGATACCTCAAATAAGACTACCTGCTAATCTTCCACGGAGTTGTTCTTATCTACTATGCCTGAAATTTCTATAATTTTATAATTTTCTAAGGTAATTAAAGCAGCCCATTGGCTCTTAAGAGCCATATATTTTCTTTAAAATATATGGAATGATTTAGCTTATGAAATTAACAAAATTGATAATTGGAAATCTTGAGATTATATAAAAATATGATAATTTAATAAGAGGAATACAGAGGATTCTTACTTATAAAGACAGCTGCTAAGGAAAACAACTCTTCCATCTGTTCTTTGTATAGCAGCTAGGTAATATGGGAAAGATTGTCCCCACCCCAACCTCAAAGGTAGACTCTAATGGAACTAAGTGATTTGGGTCATTTTTAGATTCAGATATGATAACATCACTAAGGCCTAAGCCCATTAGAAGATGAGATCCCACTGACACAGTAGATAGCTCAGGAGTGAGAATGTAACCAAACTACCCTTGTCAAAGCATGATTAGGAGAAGAAAATCCCTGTCTTCCAAGAGATCTATGCAAAACTGGTAGTTGTGAATGCTAAAACTGGCAGCCTTGATGCAACCAGCCTAAGGGATAGTCAGAGGACAGCACTGAGAAACCACAGAGATATGGAACTGCCGCCTCAGTTATATGGTCCAAGTCATTAATATTTAGATCATATCAACCCTAAAATTCATATTATGACAGGAATTTCCATTTATACAAGCTAATAAGTTATTGACTGAGCCAAGATTTAGAGCACTAAAATTTTAATAAGCACCAGTCAAAGGGATATCTAGAGAGGAGCTTAAGAAAGGGAACAAAAAGTAAAATTATGAAAAGAATGAATGAGAGCTAAAGTAGCTTTACCAATATCATGCATTTTTCCTAGGACCTTTATGAGGTTATGCTTACAACTTTAAAGATTTCTCAAAAATGTAAAAGTATAAAATGGCTAGGTCATAAAACTCAACTGTATGAGTACCTACAATTAACTCTATGAAGTTATATAGCTTAATCTTTATTTTGAGATCTCATTCTGCCTAATGGCAGAAAACTTAACTCCAGGTAAATTTAGTCATTACAAGTACCTACTGGGCCAATTTAAGATTTTCCTTTCCATTCCATCCAGAGAGGCATCAGAATCCTACAGAGCTTACACAGCATCATGGCATTGAAGAATTCATCATCATTGTTCACACTGACAGCCACTGGATAAACACCACCTTATCTGCCTTCACAGTGGTCATACCTCCCAACTGGTACATGGGTCTCAGATGACTGGTCAAGAGTATTCTGTTCTGTATGCTATAGTCATGACACCCATTTGGATTAGTTCACCTTTTCTTAGTCACCTCTAAGCACTTTTGTGTGTCACAGAGAATTCACATGTGCTCTCCTCTATCGCCCTAAGGATACTAGAGAATCAAGGGTGGCAGGGATGCCTGTACATCCACACCTAAAATATCAATCCCTACCTTCCTCTTTAAATCCCCTAGTGCTGCACAAAGCTAGTGCAGAAAATCTTATTTGTTTGCTTGGGATTTGCTCAATAAATGAGAAAACAGGTCCTCTATTCTTGGGTGCCCAAGGTTGATTGGATTATTCTCATAGTTAATAGAAAAGTTCAGGGAGTGGAGTTTTCTTGATGATCTCCTCCATCACCAAACTCTCTTGGGCTCCCATTGACACCCCTTTCTTTACAAGTCCAAAGGTTTTATCTATGGTAGATGAAGCTGACAGAATAATGTCTTCCCAAAGATGTCCACATACTAGTCCCTGGAACTTTTAAACATATTACATTACATAGCAAAGAGACTTCACAAACTTCATCTTAAGTCAAAGATCATGAGATGAAGAGATTATTCAAGATTACTGAGTGGGCCAAAATCATTACAAGGGTCTTTATGACAGAAAGACAATCAGAGTCAGAGAGAGATTTGAAGGTGCTATGGTGCTGGTTTTGAAGAAAGAAAAAGGGGCCATGAGACATGGAATCAAGTATCCTCTAACACCTGAAATGGCAAAGAAAGGGATTCTTCCCTAGAGACTCCAGATAAAATGCAACCCTGCCAACCCATTTTATATTTCTGGCCCCTAGTACTGTAAAACACTAAGTTTGTTTTGAGCAATCAGGTCAGTGGTAATTATTACAGCAGCAATAGTAGGGCAATGAGTCCTCAAAAATTCTTCCAAGTCTTTGGGGTAAATACTGATGGATCATGTTAGATCAATTCTTACTTTTTTGAGGAACCTCCATACTGTTTTCCATAGTGGCTGTACTAATTTGCAGTCCCACCAGCAGTGCATGGCATTCATTTGGTTGAGTTTTATGACCTAGCCATTTTATATTTCTTTTTCTCTGCATCCTCTCCAACATTTGTTGTTACTTGTCCTGTTGATTATAGCTATTCTAACAGGGGTGAGATGGTAACTTATTGTGGTTTTGATTTGCATTTCCCTAATAGCTAGCCATGTTAAACAATGTTAAACAATGTTTACAAATATTTATTGATCATTTGTATGTCTCTAGGGAGAAGTGTCTGTTCAGTTCCTCTGCCCATTATTTGATTGGATCATTTGTTTTTTTTGTTGTTGTCATTGAGTTGTATGAATTCTTTGTATATTTTGGAGATTTGGCCCTTATTAGAGGCATTGCTTGTAAATATATTTCCCATTCAGATAGTTGTTTCTTTACCTTGCTGACTATTTCTTTTGCTGAGCAGAAGCTTTTTAGTTTGATGTCATCCCATTCATGTCCAAAAAGACATTTGCACACCAATGTTCATAGCAGCATTACTCACAGTGGCCAGGACATGGAAGCATCTGAAATGTCCTATGATAGATTATTGGATAAAGAAGCTGTAGCACATATATACAATGGAATATTACTCAGCCATAAAAAGAGGTGAAATACTGCCATTTGTAACATAAATGGACCTTGAGATTATCATGCTAAGTGAAACTAGCCAGACAGAAAAGGTTGAAAATCATGTGATATCACTTATATGTGGGATATAAACCTAAAAGCAACAAATAAACAGGAAAAACAAAGCCTCATGCACATGGACAATGGAGTAGTGGTTACCAAAGGGTAGAGGATGGGGGAGAGGGGAGAGGTAGATGAGGTAAAGGTAGTTAAATATGTGGTGACAAAAAGAAATCTAACGATGGGAGGTGAACACACAGTGTAAATATATATATGCCTTACTGGTAAATTGTACAGCTGAAACTTATTGGATTTCATTAACCAATGTCACCATAAAAAATAAATTAAGTAAGTAATTAAAAAAGAAATCTGTAAAACAGATTACAATTTTTAAAAAAATCCTCCAAACCTGTCCAATTTATGTCCAAAATTGACATCTTCTGATTGTTCTGTGATAGCAGTTCTTTACAATAGCCAGGCTTTATGTCATAGTAACCATTTGGGGATAGGTCCCAGTGAGTACTACAAATGTCATCAGGAAAAAAGGGGAGTAACAGATTGGTTAATATCTCACAATAGGATCCAATCACATGGGGATCCTATCACACTGGGTAAAACATAAAAGAAAGTATCAGTCACAGAAATTGTGTTATGTTTGTTATGATACAAAACTATATTGCTATATCATTCACTATAATTTAGTGAAAATCCATGCCTTCTCACTTCCTAGAATAACTGGGGGACTAGCTATTTCTGGATAGTGAGCTGCTTGAAACCAGTAAAACCACAGAGAGTTATCGATCAAAATAATAATCACAGAAAACAAGGCTAAAGTTTTCACACAGATATTTCTGTATTTGTTTTGATTTCTATGAATAACATGTATTTGTGACTTCAGACATATATTGAATTACTGGTTGGTTTAATGTGGAATCATGCAACAAGAGATAATTAGTCCATGAAGTCCTTATCAGCATTATTTGATCCTACAAAAAAGTCAGTGCCTTGTCCAAATTAGCAGTCTGTTTATATTTTAAGGTGTCAGGTAGATGCCATATCCTAGAAAATCATGACTTAAAACTATGGTCCAAGACTTTTTGTATCAAAGTGTCCTAGGGTAATTACAAAAAAGCACATTCCTGGTTACTACTGCAGACTTATTGATGCTAAGACCCAAGAATCTGCATTTCAGCAAGTCCTCAGAGGGATTCTTAATAGAGCCTAAAGTTTAAAGGCCCATGACCAAATCACAGAAGAGCTAATTTGTCCCTAGTTCAAAGGATGAAACTATGGGGAAAATAAAAAAGGTGATCACATATCAGAGGTCAAATGAATATCTACTAAAATGAAACATATAAAAAGCTTGAGGTATTATGACTAAACAATAGGAAAGTTCTAGTCACAATTTCCAACCTATGAAAGACTTCTCAAAGTATGAAACATAGCTTATTTAAAGTAAAACAAATGTAGAAAATTACAGTCAAACTAGATGATTATAAAAACTACTCTCTTTGCAGTGACTACAAGGAGAATTCTGCCTGGGATTGTATTAAATGTAAAAACAACATGGAAACAGATCAAATGTCCAACACTGGTGACTGGTTAGACAAACACACAATGTATGCCTATTAAAAAGGATGTTGAGTATTTAAGTGTACTGGCATGAAGAAATAGTTACTACATATTGTTGAGTGAAAAAAAAGGTTAGAAAGCAACGTATGATTCTATTCATGTAAAATTTATATATAGTAGGTAAAAACTTCAAAGTAAAAACTTAGATTATACAAACATACAACTTTTTGATTTCTTAGCTTTCGTCTCATTTCCTCTCAGTAATAGAAAATTTAAATTTGGTAATCTATGTTAAACTCATTTATTTCCAATTTCAAATTCATTTTGGGGATACATATTCAATACTTCAGCATTCTAAAATCTAAACGTCTCCCTTCTCTCCCAGCTACCTCTCCATCTTTAACTTCCCTTCCACCCTTGAGTGATCTAAGCTTTCAGAGAGCTTCTAAATCATTCTGGCATTAGAGGGAGGTGTATGGGCCATGTGAATATGCATCTGTCCAGGATGGATTTTACTGATGTGTATAATCCAAACCAGCCTTCACTTTTCCACATATTCTCTTGTCCTCGTCACCCTCTGCCTTCCAGGTACCATGTCCTCTGCGTCTTTCTTGTTCTTGAAGCCTCTCGTAGATTGTCTGTGGAATCTCAGTCATGTTCACACCTTTCTTGGGGAAACATAATATTCCTGGATTCCCTTCCATATCAAGGGGAAACAGTAGAGGGCTCTTGAGGTAGCTTTCAAGTCCACTAAAAAGACACCTCATTTAGTCATTGCTGCTAATTATCTTGTTAGATGCACAAAACTTATAGGTTCCACTAGTTTCAGGAAGGGACACTAAATGATGGTTCTCTGCTGTAGAATCTCCCCTCACTGCTGTCACCCTGAGCACCTTCCCCACAATACTCAGCTGTAAGTGGATAAGTTGCTAGGTCTCTGCTCATCATCTTACTTCTCTGTTCCTTCTTACAGCTACTGCCTTCATCTCCTATAGGACAGGATAATGTTTTAGATTATCATGTTTCTTCTAAATTTTATTACTTCTGTAATATACAAAGAAAGTTTGTTCCTTGACATTTAGCATCTAACTTCTTCCTAAAAAATATTTTTCTCTCAAAATTCCAAATTTTGTAAAACAAACAAACAAACAAAAAAAAAAAAACAAAAGCTTCTCTTACAGAAGCTAATCAATTTCTTTGTTCTTTCTAAATTTGGGGGGGGCAGTGCTGGGACAAATAAATCTCCCCTAAGTCACTAAAGGCTATTCCTAGTGGGGAAGCTGGAAGAAGGAAGACTTCAGACAACACCAGTAAACTTGTTAATATTTTGAAATTTGTTTCAATTCACACACATACACACACATACACACACACACACACACACACACACACTCCCACACACACCTTGGTATATATGCATAGGACAAAGCCCATATGAAATAGGTGATCTTTTTCATTTAAGTTTTTTTCCACAATATAAATTTTATAGTGACTACATATCATTTATTATAACTTTTTACAAATTTATCTTCCATAAGACAAAATTCTCTTTCAATTAAGCAGGGTCTGGTTGTTAAGAATAAGAAGCTAGTCTTTGAGTGATATTCAGAACTCTTCTGGGAAGCTAGCATGTGAAGATGGGTGATGCCACCAATTGAAGTACTGATGTAATATTTTTCAGAAATAGCATGATCTTTTTCTATTTACTTTGATATACACTAAAAATGAATTTAGCTAACTCTTCCTATTTCCATCTAAAAATGAATATTCAGATTCTATATGTTACTGAGATTATTTGAAATCTTCTTAAACCTCATATACAGGGTCTTTATGGATTTCCAATTCATATTATTAAATTCCAGAAAGTCACAGAACATAGTGGTGGCAGGCCAAAAAAAATTGGCAACAGACAGATATAAGTGTTAATGCTGTCTGTGCTGATCATAACAGTTGTGTGACCTTGGGCAAGGTAATTAACTTTTAAGTCTCAGGATTTTCATCTATGAAATGGAGTAAGTAATAGTACATTTTCTAAATGGTTATGCATAAAATAAATGTAAAACTAAATATGCAAAAAAAAATGTTCTCAATAAAAGTTAGCTACTAGGACAAGATCACAAAGTACTACAACCACCTGCTTCCAACAACTCTCCTCTGAGCATTTTCATTCTGCTACCTTCTTCTATATGGATGTGGTATTTCCTAACAATAGCAAAAGACCCTTTTATATACTCTCCCTGTAGGAAGTTCCTGAAATAAGTAATTAACACTGCCTGGTCACACAGACGTGGTCCAACTCTGTAACTGGCTATTGTTATGAATCTGAGCAAATTCTTCAACATCTTTGAAACTTATCTACAGAATAAGTATATTTTCTCTACATTCAAGAGTTGTTATACTAGAAATAATCTATAAACAATGCTTAGTACAATATTAACATATAGAAAATGCACCATATGTGACAGTTATTTCTTAGTATGATGAAATATTGCTCTCTTTTAATTCTCTGACCTTAGCCTTATGCTTTCTAAATTATCTAGCTATTATAATAAAAAAAAGCCATTTTGTGTTTTCTCAATCATACAAGGGAAATGTATTTCCCTATCTAAATATCTACTGACATATAGTATGGGATAAAACAAAAATAATAGTCTAAAACTCAAGGGATTATGAGACTCTAAATAATTGATATAAGTCAGTAATCACTGAAAAGCAAACTCATTGATTGCTTTTAAAAATATTCAAATAAAATAAATTCATATGTTGTGTTCAATAATAGTTTCCTTGTGTTTTAAGATGGCCTTGAATACAACTTCTTCATTATTTCCATCTGAAACAAAAGAAGCTTGTTAACGTTCTATAGCATGATAATATTATCTTAAAATAGAAAAGAATGTAAGGGGCTGCTCTCCACCTTTTCAACATGAACATTATCTTGTAAAATCAACATAACAATGAAATAATTGTGTTTTTAAAATCACTAAGTAAACCATTATTTCAACCAATGCTAAGTGTGCTTTATGAATACACTTTAAGTAGACTGGCAGCCTCAAAGAGCAGCTTAAAACAACCAGCCAATTTAATCCTTTTGTAAGGCAGCTGTATATTTTCTCTAATACAATGTGACTGCTTCAACCTTTTAATTTAAACTACATCTCAGTTTTAATGAAGATTTATCCTGGCAGGAAACCAAACTGTGTTTTTAGGGTGTGTTTTAATGTGTCTATTCTCCGTCTTCAATCAGAAATGCAGGAGCTGAGGCAAGAAGAAGGGCACATGCTCCATTATTATTTTTTCTCTTTTTGATACTTATGCTTACTGGAAAATCTTAATGTATTCAGCATCAGGAAATATTATCATCTAATTTACTTCTAGAAAAGGTAAAAAATTAAACGATTCAGAACCTAAGTATTTATATTTTCCATCAGAGATGACTATCTAGAATGGGGGTTGGAAATTCTATAATCCTGTCAGTGCTGATAGTGAATATTTTAGCTTGGTGGGCTGCTGGTTTCTGCCCCAACTACTCAGCTCTGCTGCATTAATGTGAAAGCAGCCATAGATAATACGCAAAGGAATGGGTGTGCTGGGTAACCAGGCTTGCCTTGGGCTGCAGTTTGCAGACCCTTGATATAGATGATGTAACATATTCAAAAAACAGAAAACACAATTCACTGTGTAGAATACATTATGCAAAATTCAAGATTTAATTATACACAGCCACGAAAACTACTAAACTTATTCTATATCCAAGATTCAGTATTAGGTGCTATGAAGATATAACAGCAATGTAAGAAAAAATGCTAATCCTCAGGAAGCTTGTGATTTTCCTGAGAAACCAAGATTTGAAAAGAATAAATTGACAGCAATACTAGATTTTATGTAATGAAGTGTTAGGTGGATAGACATATTAAGTTCAGGTCTTTCAGGATTCCACTGGGGATACATATTTATTTAATATATTTTAACTAAATAAATTAAAAGTGAATAATTCTATTATCCTTGGAAAAGAAAAGTTAGTACTTTATCAGTAAACTTGATATTCTATATATCTACTTTCTTGATACTTTATAAAGAAATTTTCAAAAATCTATATTTATTCTATAGACCTAACAGAGAATAGTACAAAATTAAATATAAAATTGTATTTTAAAACTGCTGGGAAAAGATGTAAATTTTAACATTTACACTTAGGAGATTCCTATTAACTTCTCAGAAATTTGTAATTCGTCCTTGTAAATTAGCTAGAGTTAAGAGGTCTACACTCTAGAGGGGGGAAAAAGAGCCAGCAAATATGAATAGTGAGATTTTTAAAAAGAAGGGGAAAAATCTGAGGAAAAATATATTCGGCCTGTCATCAGATTAACTGTTAGTTATCAAAGAAATTTTTATTTAAATATTTTTGGGTTTTTAAGCTTCTCTGAAAAAAATGCCCAAAATTATATGGGTTTTTAAACAACTGTCATTGATAAAAGTGACTGCCTTTATGAACAGCATTTAAAGCTACATCTCAGGGGAAGTACTGTTGCCAGGGACATTCAACCAGGACCTAACTAATCCTTGCTCTGAAGCTCAGGGTTTAAATGACTTACCAAAACAGAAAAATTCTATAGTATTCTGTTTTACATTTTCACCTTTGAAACTTTTGAATTGTTCTACAGAACTTATAATGTATAATCTGCCTCCTATAAAAAAATGCTTTTTGAATTTACTTTTCTAAAGTAAGAGTTGGAATTAAATAAAAAACTCTATCACGGCTTTTAAAAAGGCACTTCTAAAGCAGCAAAACATCAAATAGTTTAAATAATCACCTGAGAGTAGACTCAATGTCAAATGGCCTTTTGACATTTGTCTACTGCTAACATCTACGCCACCACTTGATTGCCCATTGGCTCACAATAGCCTCTGAAAAGTCTTGCCAAAATACTTGTTTGCTTCTTTCTTTTGGATGTTTTAACTAGGATTTTCTGTTCATCCACCTTATTCAGTGACCCCCAGAAAAAAGAATCATTTGTCCGAGGTTCCATTATACAACACAAGGCACAACAGATTTAGCTTTTCTGTTTGCATTTAAAACAGTTCAGAAAAAGACTGATGCCATGGGGGTGGGGAGGAGTGTTAATCGGTTTCTCATTAAGGTGTGCCAAATATTCTGTTTGTTTTACTTTCTTAGATTCTATGAAACATGGTAGCTACCTTGGGTTGACTGTTTGAGCTGACTGACCCCAAAATACACAATAGGGATCTCTGTGTATTGTAGCAATGAAAGCTGTCTGTTTTTATCTTTTTCCAAAATAGAAGAGCTGATCCTCACTGGTGATTATTTACAAAATCTTTTGTTTTTCCAAATAATATTGAAACAATTCTGAAAACAGTCTCAATACTTCCCAAATGTAGTTTTTCTTTCATACTCCCTTGAAGTTGTAACTTATATAGAAGAAATGAACCATCTTGGCCTTATAAATTGTGCTTTGTGGAACTCCAGTGTCCACGAAAAGTAGTTACTCTTCAGTGAAGTATCACAGTAGAAGAGCTGGGCTTTGAGTGCTTCTGTAATAGTAGAGGCATTCTGCTGTTATTTTGCATGTCTAAATGTATATCTTTTCTTATAACTCCAAATCTGCCACATTTACTCTTCAAGAGAATTTTTTAAGGTATAATGATAAAGAATGATGACAAAATTTGAAGAATAGATGTTGCTTTTGAAGAAGTTAATGAGATTTTTTGAAAAGAAAAATTTACAATTTCAAAATATTTGAAAGCAATTGTCTCAAGAAAATCTTGTTTCTCAATAAGAAGTCTTGTCTTTCTGGAGGCAGAGTGATACAGGAAGGAAGGAAGCATGGATTATTAAATTTTGAAAGCAGATTTCCTCATTAGTACCTTTAACCTTTGGCGAGTTAATAAATATTTTAACCTCAATTTTTCATTGGTTAATTTGGAGTAATAATAATCTACCTGACAGGGTTATTATGGGATGAATAGTTTTGACTAGTGCTTAGCACATAACAGAGCCTACATATTTGCAATTAATACTATTAGCAATTTCTGAAAACCAAAACTTGTAATATCTTTGCCCTGGACCCTACCACCTTAGCCAGGTAAAGATATCTTTAAAGAAACTCCCTCTAGGTTTCTGAGGATAAAGCACAAGTGTCTCATGAAAGCAAACAGGCTTACTTCTCCCAAAGATCTTTAAACCATCCTCCAAAATCTACTAATGAGACTCTTTTAGTTAATTGAATTACAAATTTCTTTTTAAAATCATGAGAGTCCAACCTGAATAATATACAATTCCTGGTTCCAGCTACGAGGCAGACCAAGATAGTAATGTCATAACCAGCAGTGTATATCTAAACTACAAAGACGCGTCAGTTATATATTTTCATATTTACAGTTTCGGTCTACAGACAAATTATTTGTTTTAACTGTTCTGAAGAAAAATTGGTACAGTTCTAGAATGGGAGCTTTGTTACTAATTTATATCACATGGTGTCAAATCTCATCATATAGGTAATTTCTTTTGTTAATACCTAAGTTAAATTTTCCTAAGCACATTTTGAACACTCTTTGTATAAATACTTGTTCTGACCAAATATATTAATTAGGTAACATTTTCAGACTTAAAAAAAAAATACTTACATTTTGCAAGACAAAAATCTCAGGCTCCTTCTTTATTACTTGTCAAGATGCTGATATGTCACCATTAAAAAGTCAACCTAGAAAGAGGGAGGTCTAAGCTACATATTGCCTGAGAATGGTAGATGCTTGCAAGAAAAGTTAACATGGAAATTGTATTATCAACTCATAGCCTAATAAGTGGGAAATTGCTGCCTCATCTGGAAGGCATTACCTTAACAAGCTGCTTCTTTATCTCTCTCATTTTCACTTTTAAAAATTTATTATGTCTGACAATGAGAACATAAATTAAAAAAGTAACCCTCTGTGGGAAGACAGCATCACAATAAAAAATGTAAACAAACTGAACCAGGGAAAGGTAAATATTAGGTACCTATAATAATACAAATTAAGAGGTGTCTTGCAAACTTGTAATTACAAAATACAGAATTTAAAGTTAGGACTCTAATCCCACCAGGGAAACAAGAGAAAATGTGCACTGCATACTGTATTTTTATGTTGTAAATCATAAGCTAAATATGCCATCAAAATAGACATAATATATGGCACATATAATAAATGAATTAAAAGTCCTTAAGTGTCTTCCATTATTTTAATATGAAAACAACAACAATTAAGGTTTATTTAATACATACTATCAGTAGTGTGCAGGAGCTGGCTCACATGGGCTAGAGAAAACCAATTGTGCATATTTTTTTCTAGTTGAACAATCACTGATGTTATCTTACAGGTATTTACTACATGATAGAAGTATTTACACTAGAGAAACTGACAAACATGACAAATCAGAACAGCTTTTTGGAGGGCCAACTGCTAACCGTTTACTAGCACACCACTGCTTATGGTATATCAGGAGCTATTCCAACCACTTTACATTAATTCTCAAAACATCTATTAAGTATCCCTAATTTACAGTAAGGAAATAATGCACAGAGAGATTAAGAGATTTCACAATTCAAACAATCTACAAATAACAGAGTTAAGATCCAAATGAATGCCCCTGGATTTCACACCTTACACTCTTAATCACCTCTCTCTCTCTCTCTCTCTCTCTCTCTCTCTCTCTCTCTCTCTCTCTGCTACCCTATTTTACTATGTTGAGTCGAACTGTTTCTACACTTTGAGAGATTTAGGCATTATCCATGTGTTGCTGAACTAGAATGTTCACCTACCAGCATTTTAAACCTTTTTCATTATAATAAAAATATTGAACATTAAAAATATTTATCTTCACCGTGTGTTATTCTGCTATTGGACAAATTTCCTTAAGTCTTTTGCTATTTGATACAAGTCCATTAATTATAAAAGCAAAATAAATATAGCACATGTTAATCCCCACTCAGTTCCAAATCAAAAATGAACAAACAAGTTACATGTGAATAAATTGCACATGGAGCCAGAAGAACAAAGTAGCATCCCTTGAAAGGAACTTCAAGGACCTTCCATTAAAAGGTAGACGTTGCCAGAAAATTAGTTTGTGTGTGTGCATAGGACTAACAATTTGCTTTCCTGCCAAAGGTAATAGCATCCACTTGAGTATTGATGGCTTCTAACCAGTAATTTTATTAATCATTCTAATTCTAGAGTTTTCCTTTGGATATAAACTTCATCTACAACTTAGCATAGGAATCAAAGGTCAAGGATCAAGGTGCAGGTCATTAAGCATCATTGCTGTAATGCAGTATTTTTTCTGTCTCCAGGAAAGACTTCCTCAAGGGTGGCTCCTCTTAATGTTAGACAGCAAATTCATACTAGAATATCTGCATAAAAGATATAAGGGGAGTTGGGGAACTACGATGTAGACAGTTTGGGCTTGACAGGCTAGTTAAAAATCATTATAAGTGTTGGTTCATACCTAACTCAGAAACTACAGAATTCTCTATTTAAAGAAAAAAAAGAAAGAAAGAAAAGAAAAATATTCCATTTAGAGAATGGCTGAAATTGATGTCTACCTCCACTTGGTAACAAGCACTTGGTTCCCTCATTATTTTTACTCTAATTTGGGATATTCAAAATTGCTCCTGGAGTCCTAAATTGTACTAATATAATTTGAATTATTTCGTTTCTTCCCAATAGGCCTTCTGACTAAAAGGCTCATAGAATGAATACTCATGTAGGAAAGTGGGACCCACTACGTGTGCAGGGCTTACCATGGAGAGTACATGATAGCTAGCATGTGATGTCTTCAAATTGGGATGTTCTTGAAGGAAAAGGACACAACTGTACATTTGATGAAGAACATGAGCCCACTTAAAGGAACAGAACAGATGCAATGAGGCAAACCCAGAAAGGATGTGATTTAGGCAACAGTGCTACATCATGAGGCGTCTGGAGGATTCTGGAGGGGGATGCAGAAAAGATGTGGAAGCACAACAGAGGCTGACGAAAATTTTCTTCTTTCTCAATTTTACCAGGTGATAGCCTTTAGGAATCCAAATTAAGTAGGTCCCAATAAGACAAAGGAAGTATCTCTGCATAAGCAATAATTCTATATCAACATTTCTCAAAAAGTGATCTATGGACCATTAATATTAGATTCATTTGTTTAGAACACAGATCCCTGGACCCTATCATTCCAGATGTGCTTTGTAATTTCAAAAGTATTTAAGTGAGGCTGAAATAAAGAAGACAATGTAGCAAAAAAATAGCAATGAAAAAAATTTTTAAATAATATTTTTTCTTTTTTTATTGAGGTATAACAGAATAAGGTACACCATTTGAGGAATTTGTATATATGTATACACTTGTGTAAATGAAATACAGATCAAAATATAGAACATTTCCAGCACTCCAGCAGGCTCCTTTGTGTCCCCTCCTACTCAGTAACCATCAGAAAAGTGCCCCTCATTTTAATCTCTCTATCATAGATTAGTCTTTCTTGTTTTTGAACTACTTATAAATGAAATTTTATAGCATGTTGTCTGTTTTCTTTTTTCCCCCTGATGCTCTATAATATTTAGCAGGAATTAATCTTATTTTCATATTTTTATTACATTTATACTTGGTATGTAAAATGAAAATGAAATTTGACAAGTAACAAGAAACCACAGAATGGTCTGAACTCAGTGAAGATATGGGAGAGATGTGAGATTTGAATCCCCTGAACATCTGAAGAAATCGTGCCAAAATTTTGGCAGTGGCATATAAAACAGTGACAGGTATGGAGAGGGGGAATGAATGGCTGTAACAACCATAGTACAGGTTCCACAAAAAGAGAGGTATCAGAATACATTATTATCATTATGGAGGTAAAATTATTAAGAATTTACAATATTCTGCATGTAAGTAGAAAGAGGAAAAAAAGCTAAAAAAAAAAAAAACCTATCTAAAATCAAAGGGTTAGAAAGCTAAACTGTATTTGTTTTATAACATGCTTTTTTTTTTTCCGCAATATGAACACGTGATCTGTCTTTCTAGTGTTTATCTATTTTTGGAATGGGATTTTTTTGCTTTCTTTACTAAATCAATCAAGAATTCCCATAGATAAAATACATTTTCACCCTCGCCCTCTCTCTCTCTGTCTCTCATTCCCTTCCCCACTCTCCCTCCCTCTCTCTAAGAAACCATGTAAAGATTTTTCAGAATCCTTGATAATCATATCAAGTTAAGGAAACTAAAGTAGGCCACCTGTAACACTTCAGTGTGTTAATTTTAATTATAAACAGAATAAATGAATTCAGTCTAGAATTCCGGTTAAAAATAAATACAAGGCCAAGAACAATTCACATCACCCAGTCCTTTATGTCTTTTTCAGTAATTTCTAAATCCCAAACTAGGTTAACAATTCTGAGTTCATTAAATAAATTTATAGATAAGAAATTAAAGGAAATGAAAATGAGAATTAATTTACTAATGGCATTTATTGGAATTTTAATTATAAATCCAACATATTATTTTCAAAACCCTAGAAGTTTGAAGTATGAAGACTTAGAGATAATGGATTTAGATCCCCTAATTTTAAAAGTTAAAAAAAGAGAAAAAGTGTGACCCTAGTCCACACATTGACACAGAAAGGGAGTTAGAATTAGAATCAAAGTTTTCTCCCTAACCTTTGGTCCAATATTCTGTAGAGACGGTTTTACGGGAAAGGAAACAGAACTAAATCTGGATCACCAATTAATTTACTTTTTGTCATTAAGCTAATCATCTAAGCTTTACATAGATCTCAGTTTTTTTTCATCTATAAAATGGAGATTATGCTGGATGAAATCTCAAAGGGCCACTGCAAATTTAATTACCTACGGTTTTACATTTTGCCTGTGTTAATATAACCAGGATGGGAACAAGATTTAACTGTTCTGGAGGTCATTATGGATATAAACCTTGCTGTTAACATTTTTAACTTGAGAAGGAAAAACAGGAATGTTAGAAAAAAAAATGTTCTCATAAGAAACTAGATGTGAGAGTTCTATCAGAAGTGTATGAAATTACCTGGGAGAGTCTGTGGAGAATCTGGACTTTATGGGGTTTTTTGTTTTATTTTTTGTTTTGTTTTACTAGGTAAAAATAATAGCAGCTATTTAAAATTTACAGGTAGTTTTTTCCTATCTAAAGAGTGATCAATTGGAATTTACCTCAGAAGATTTTTCTTTTTGGCAAGATGAACAATATCCCTGGTGTTTAGTTTTGCAAACATAGAGTAAATACTCTCTTCTGAAATAGAAAGTTTACAAAGAATGAGGATCCAAAGAAATATTTATGAAATTTCAAAAGCTTCTCATTGGGTAAAAGAGAAATCCCGGAAGGTATGTCTCTTAAGACAAATGTCTCTCTCAAGTATATATTTAGATTGCTGTCTATTAGTTCATGTTCCTAAAGAGCAGTGGGTTTTCTTCTTTCAGAAGTTACCTACGGAACATTGGAAGCTATGATGGAGAAATCTGAAGGATTGCTTCCTTCATCTTGTGCTAGGGGAGACACTGTGTGGTAGTTGGCTACATTAACAGCCCCAGTGAATGACACCTGCAAGTACCTACACACTTTTGCAGTCTCACACTGACACTAGACTTGGCCATGTGATTTGCCTTAGCCAACAGGACATTAGTAAACATTGTGCTTTAGAATACAGTGTCTCTTGACACACTTGTCTCCACTGAGGAAGCCCATTCCGGTTTTGTTGAAAAAGAAAGACCACATTAAAAGATATGCCAGCTATCCCAGTTGTCCCAGCTGAGACCAGCATCCAACTGTAAACAGCCACTTGGATGAACCTAGACATAATAAGCAGAAAGACCACCCAGGCAAAAAATTGCAAAAAATGATAAATTGCTGTAGTTTTAAGACATTAGGTTTTGTGTTGGTTTATTACACAGCAAGAGGCAATTGAAACAGTTTGGGATGAATTTTTCCTGAATGTAATGTATATTCTCATTGTCAACAATCCCAGGAAGAAGTCAGTTTTGGCACAGCGAGACAGACTTTGGCAATAGTCCTTAAAATGGGCAAAGATAAAAAAATGACTATCATTTTTTAGAATCAGGGGGTCAACTGTCCTCTAAGTAGAAGACAGAAAAACCCAGAGAGCTCCTGGAAGTCCTTCAAGGTGTTCTCTGTCATGAAGAACCAGGAGCAAGAAGAAGAAACAACGCCCTCAAGCAATGCAGCACTGAGACTTAGACTTCATAGTATTTCTAAGTTGACATCGGTTTTGTACCTCTCCCTCACTGATTTACTTCCATTAAATAATAGGGATAATTTTCTTTCACTTTTTCACTATTCTTTTATGTGAATCTTTCCCTAATCACTAAGAGGCATTCTCATTCCCCGGCTAATTATTAGAATGGTTAAAACTAAAGTGCAAAAGAAAAAGAAAATTTTTTGGCATCAAACCATAACAGGTCTGACTGCTTTGAATTCATAGATGGGCAATAGAATTAATCATTTAAATTTAATATAATTACCAACATGGTTGAGTTTATATCTATGATCTTGTTATTTATTTTCTATTTGTCCAAAAAGCTCTTTGTTACTTTTATCCACTTTCTTCCTTTCACTTAGATTAATTGATCTCCACTCTTAGATTATTGGTGAAACCTTTTAATTTTATGTTATTCTTGTGATTCCTCTGGGGTTTACATGATTCAGCTTTAACCTATTACATTCTTCAAATAATGATATACCACTTCATTTATTTAGTAAGAAAATGACATTGTATTCCCATTTAGTCCCCTGAATCCCTTGTGCTATTATTGTCATACATTTTGTGCCTACATATATTACAAAGTCATTTTTTAATTGAGGTCTAACTGAAATATAACATTATGCTAATTTAAGATATACAACATGATTTGACTTTTATATATAAAATGATCACAATAAATCTAGTTAACGTCTGTCACCCTACAGTTGTAATTTTTTTTCTTGTGATGAGAACTTCCAATATCTCTTCTCTTAGAAATTTTCAAATATGCAATACAGTATTGTGAAATATAGTCACCATGAACATTATATCCCCATAACATTCATTTTATTACTGAAGTACTAATGCCACTGTTATTAAGAGAGATTTTTAAATTAAAAAAAAAAGACGTCTTTGGTATTTACCCACACTTTACCATTCTAGGATTCTTCACTTCTGTGTTTGGAATTCTCTACCTATGAAAAACACATCAACCCAAGGAGGCAGTCCCACTGATAAGTAGTGTAAGGAATTTAGCAGGTTCATGTATAGCCTGGACCACCAATATCACATTGCTGACTGGAGCAGGAGATTTAATAAAGCCATAACGGATCTCTCTTTTTTCTCTTGCTCTCCACCCCCACCTTTTTTCTTTCTATTTTTTCCCCTCTCCACCTCTCCTTCTTCCACTCCTTTCCAACTGAGAAAGCCCAATAGGATAATTTGGACTAGAAAATTAAGTAATAAGGAAATAATAATAGATGGGATTAGGCAGTAATATTGGTGCTTTTCATTTTCTTCAATTTTTCTATAGTTAGTAAATTTCTACAATTAACATATACAACAGTAATTATAAAAATATTTTCACATACAAGAAATGTTATCTTCCAGGAACCTAGCTTAATTCCCTTCTATGTAGCAAACAATAGATGTCTAGTTAATAAATGAAGAAAAACTAATACTGTTTGGGGTACGGGGAGAGAGTATTTTTGCTAAGAGCAACAATGATACTAGCTAACAGTTTCATAATTGCTACCATTCTGTTCTCTTTGACATTCTCTAAAAGTATAACTCTCCTAAAAGCTTCTGTGAGATTTCTAACTTTCTAAGAAACACCAGCTCAACATTTTCTATAACATAAAATCGTTAACCTTTATGACATAATTTATACTCTGAAAAAATTAACCCACTATCCCAAAATATAAAAATAGCTAGTGCTAAGTCCAATGCCTAAAAACAACTCTAGAAACACCTTGTGTATAGTAGGCTGCTTTGTCCTACGTTATTATTCCGAGAATTGTCATTCCACAGCAAATGCCTCAGATCTTGCTCCGAGCTAGTTTTTGCCCAGGATGTTGTCTTTGATTTCTCTGTGGAAGTATTTGAGTCAGTGAACAGTTTACTAATAAATCTAAATGTGAATATGAAAAGAACAAACAAACACGTTTCCTCTTTCTTTGGCCAGAAATACAGGTTTACATCTCACAAGGTCGTTTACTCCCACTAAAAGTTAATATATAGTGAAGCGTATGCACATAAATCAACATTATTATAAGCTAGAGAGAAAAAAAATGTTTAACTTATTCTAATTAAATGAATTGATTATACTCGCCTAACATCTGGACTATGCTATACTGGAGACACTGTCAAATGCATTTGCAGAAGTGGATGCTAATTGCCCAGTGGAATACAAGTTCCTAACAGTATTCCCATCACCCTTATGCTGCCACTTCCAACATTATCACCCAGAAACATATTTCATGTTGCTCTAGGTGGGTTGCACATAGTAGGTCTTCAATATACATTTGTTAAATAGAATTAAATTTAGTATTTGACTTGGGAAATCATTTGAAATGAAATTCTTGTTTTTAAAAAACTTTAACAAATATTGACAATTGCTTTGGCTCTGCCCTATGGAGCTACTCCAAACCAGTTTCTTTACTGTTTTACTCATTGAGCTATAGAGGAATTACCTTTTCATCTGTGTTCATCCCCACTAGGTGAGCTCTCAAAGGGTGAAGAGTACATGTGTCCTTTTAACCACTTTATGCTGCTTCCTGTGCCTTCCATTTAGTGCTTCATTCATTTGTTTTATTTATTTATTCCTCTATCCACTTTTTCAATAAATAAATCCAGGATGCCTGAAAATATTTTAGGACAATTTACACATTCCTTCTAAATTCTCCTCTCACCCAACTAAATATTTTCCTTATTCCCAGAATAATTGAATAGGAAGAACTAGTCCTTCCCTCTCTTGTTCTAAGCCCAAGCTTCCATTTTTCTAATATAGACATTTCATTGAAAATAGATAAGTAACTGAGATTGTTCTAAAATACAGTCATAAATTTAAAAATATATCTAATATATAATAACTTAGTGTGATAAATTATGGTACAAAATTACACTGTTATTGAAAAGTGTGTTTGAGGAAGTACATACTCAATGCCATGTTAGCCAATCTTTTTACCTCAAACACTTTTTTCTAAGCTTTACAAATTTATTAGCATTAAAACTCCAAAGACCACTGACTGTCCTCTGGAAATGAAAATAACCATGTATCTAAGGTCCTACTTAGTATTTCAGTGTGACAATGGGATCATCCTTAAAATGTACAACAGAATACTACATGATCAGCTTTGATCTTTTAACTCCTCTGCACATACTGACTTCACTGAACCTGCTGCTTTTCCACTGATTCTATTA
The DNA here is from genome assembly GCA_030015415.1 of Cynopterus sphinx. Lineage (NCBI taxonomy): Eukaryota > Metazoa > Chordata > Mammalia > Chiroptera > Pteropodidae > Cynopterus > Cynopterus sphinx. The sequence continues at coordinate 56,719,853 of CM057379.1, read as the reverse complement.
CTGAATTTTAAAATAAGAACACAGATTTCAGTTATGCCCTTAAGAGTATTATATTACATGGTCCACATTGTGGAAAAGAATCAGAATGGAGCCTCACCCACAACTCAGGGAACGATAGTTTTTAAAATGCTTATTCTGCATTGGTGAGGAGTGGAGCCACCAGCCCCACACAATATCAAGTGCTTATCTTTAGATATCGACAGTGACCTTCATTGTTGTGCTGCTTTTCCTCTCATTAATCAATTAGTATTCACACCATCTATCTTGGATTTGCAGAAATAAACCCTCAAACATTAGGCAGGCTTCCAGCAGCATCTCTAATGTGAATGGCTTGGCTTTGAGTCAATGGAAGGTGATATTAGGTTATACAGCCAGCTCATGTCATTTCGGTGGCACTTCACTAAAATATATGAACTTTGTGATTCATTTGTTTTAAAAGCTCTGTGGTTGACATGCCCTCACTTGAACAAAGTTGATTTCCAGATCATGCTGCCTTTTCATGAATGTCTGAGGTTGCATCTTTTTCTTTGGTCTATATTGCCTAGGGGACCAACTGCAAACAAAAAGTTCACTTTAGCAAACCTTGTGACTTCTCTGAATCCACAGAGCTTTCCAGAAATTGAGGCTTTCTGCCAGCTCATTATTATCCTAGCCATGTGGATCCTCCATTGAGCAATTAGAGAATAAAGAATTTTATTATCCTAGGGAAAAGAGGAATGCAGTGAAATACTCCATGGAAAGAAAAAACACGAAAGTCAGAATTCATGGCATACTAAATTCTGTATTCACTGCAGATACATAAACAGATAGTCATGGAACTGAACCAGAAATAAGCCTGGAAACTTTTTTTTTTTTTTTTGCCTTTCTTTTTTCCACATTGTCACATTATTCACAGCCATTTGCTTTACCCTTTCAGATTCAAGGTTAGACTTTCAGCTTCGGAGCTATTGTCCAAGGCTTAATATGACAGAAATCATTAAAGCTTTTTTCTGTTGTATCATTCAGCACTAGGCTGAATTCTATTTCAGCATGTTGAAGTCAGGGAATCCACTGAGACAGAGAAAATAAATAAAATTTTTGAAAGACATAGGTCAAGTAAGCAAAAATATAATTACCAACCCCCCAAAATATTTGAGTCTAAAGTTAAGGTGGCATCTTTCTTGATTTTACGTATAATTATAAGCATCCCTAATAAAAATCCCTCAATAAGTCTTTATTTTATACTTAATTACCTTTAACTTTACCCTTCCAACTGCTGGACAAATCAGAATTTGGGTAAATTTTGTGTTGTTTAAAAATTGTTTTATGTGTGTTAGTATTACTGTCCTATGCAAATTTAAGAAAAATCTCAAGGAAGGGGGCAGTGTCAAGCTAGCCCCTCACTTTCTTGCACACATATACATTTTGCTCATAAACAGACATACACACACACATCATCCACCTTGATAGTGCTTGAAACCACATCCTCAGAAATATTTATTTACAGATGAGAGCAGGTCAAATGGTAGCTCTCTACACCTCAAATTGTCCTAATACTGGTTAGAGGAATTCTGATTGGGGAGAAAAAAATTTAGTCTCTTACACAAAGTATAAGTAATTGAAACTAGGAAGCCTATTTGAACAATTCTAATAAAGTAGATAACCAACTCACTTTATCATTACTGTGGCTTACTTTCTGGAAACTGTAAAAAAATATTACAAGAATTAAAAGAGATAATGAACACAAAAGCATGGGGGAAAAGACTGATAAATCCCTTTTATGATATGTGTGCAAATGAAAGGGGATTGGGCCGCCTCAGTCCATCATTGCTCTCTACCTTGCCAGTCTCAGCTCCTCAAATGCAAATCCACCATAAAAAGCCAGATTACTTACTGCCAAGTTTCTGAAGACATAGTCATCTCACATCTATACAATTTCTATACATACTCTCTTGAGCATCTCTCTTTGATCCTATCACTTCCCCTTCTTATGAGAGCTGCCCTATTCTCTTGTTCTATCTCAAATTTATTCTTTCAGCCTCTCTACTCTTCTCCTTTTCCAATCTTCAGTCATATGCTAAAAATTCGCCTACTATACTAGCAAAGCAAAAGATATTCACCAAGAAAAATTTAAAATTCAGTCTGTCTCCAAGATCTGTCCACCAATATTCCTGAGGCATATCTGAATTGGATGAGATCCAATCAATTGGATGAATTTCAATCTTCATTGGATGAACCATCAATCTAGTCTTTCTTTTTTTCACCCTGTCTTCATAGGTGGTCTCGCATCCAAGTACTACACAGGCCTGCTAAGTTTCCAAGAAAAGGTGGGATCAGGCATGTTCAGGGTGGCATGGCTGTAGACCCATCAATCTAGTTTTAAGCAAACTGCCCTTTCTGAACTACATTCTCATCAAAGCTAGTTATCTCTATTCATCCTTTAAATCTTAGCACAACTGTTACTTGCTCAGAAATGCTCATCTGGTCTACAGCCATGCTACCCTGAATAAGCCTGATCCTGTCTAATCTCAGAAGCTAAGTAGGGCTGGGCCTGGTTAGTACTTGGATGGGAGACCACCTAGGAAGACCAGGTGCTATAGGCATAAAAAAATAATAAAATAATAAAATAAGGGATTATAAACTGAAAAGACCCTTGAAATCTGTGAGGTCAACCAAGGGTTGCCTCAACTAACATAAATTAAATTAAATTTTTAAAAAATGGTTATCTGAAGTCTTTGAGGAATCAAATTCTAGTTTCATGTCTCTTTGTAATCCCATGTACATCTCCTTTGTAACACAAGTTTAAATTTAAAGTGATTTGTGTAACTGTGATTAATTTCCACTGCATGCACTAGAAAACAATGTACGTGAAGGCAAGGACACTGACTCATGTTTTCTCACTGCCTTATCTAAAAATCTAGCACACAGCCTAGAATAAAGAAGGTGCTTAATTAGCAATACTTGAATGAATGAATAAATAAATGGGTATGTCTATGTGTATGGGTTTATGCAGTCTGTGGGAAAACAAAAGAGGAGAGAAGGGAAAGTAGGGAAAAGAAAAAGGAGTAAAATGTTTGTGACAGAAGGAGATTTGACTTTGGGTGGTTAATACATCATGCAATATACAAATGATGTATTATAGAATTGTTTGGTTAACACCTATATAATTTCATCAACCAATGTCATGCCAATAAATTTAATAAAAACACTAATAAATACAAATATTACTTAAGTAACAACTAAAATAAAAATAGTCTTTAGTAGATATACTTTCATAGCCACGGAATTAGAAATGACTAAAGATCTGAATTTATTCACTTCTATGGTGATTATACATATAAACTTACCTGAAATGGTCAGAGTTTTTTGTCCCATCATAATTTTTCAAGATACTATTTTTCATTCTTAAAGCTGTTCCAACTTGGCCAAAAAGTCATATGATCACCTTACTTGTAATAATGAAATTCTCAGGTTCTGACCCTATGTTATTTTGTAAAAAATGTGCTATGCTATAAGAGATATCTATTACAGGGTTCTAATTTTACATATTTGTCTTCTCTCTAGATGTATATGGAAACTGCAAGTATAATGATAACCTATTAAAATATAAAAATACTAGAACTCTGGAACATCTTTTTCAGCTTAGAGAAGAATTATTAAGTAGAATGAAAATCTGGTGCATTGCATCTTAAATAATTGCAATTTGACAAGCCAAGCTTCATTTTTTATTCCACTTTTAAATTGGGTTTTCTTTGCACTTTAGCACTCAGAATGTTCCCTACTAGAACTGGCCCCAAACTGATATTTAGTTCAGTTGCTCAGGGCAGATGTAAATGACCTACTATGCCATTAAATCCAAACCTCACATGATTGTTCCAAGAATAATAAAGTAGTAATAATAATAATAATAATAATCAAGTTGCCAAGAACTTTTGTGCTTCCTTTGGAAAAATCTAGATACAATCCCAACAGAATATTCAACTGTTTAAATAATAAATAATAAGGTAATAAATTTTATTTGATGTACAGTAAATAAGTCTTTAAAAATGAATAATCTAATGAATGTAGTCAATTCTTTTTATAGAAAAACTCAAAATATTATTTCAAATAAATAACAGCCACCTTCATTATGTCAGTAAAATAACACAGAAAATGTAGCGGATTGACCTATTATCCTTCTCAATTTTTCTACTTCAAAACTTTTGTCTACAACAGAAAAATTTGAGAATATAATTGCAGATATAGTCTTTCTTCCTTTTTTAATTCCTAATAAAAGTCACTCATTACAAATTTTATCTTTAGAATTTTAAGCTTATTGCTAATAAAAACAAATATCAACAAAACAAATTATTCATAGGTAATTGGGATGCATTATTAAAAAGCCTGAGAACATCTGTCTTCTTTATTTTAAAGTATTTTACTAAAGTATTAGTGTAAATATTCATACTCCTAATTGGGTGTGTTTTTAGTGGATCTGGCTATACTGTTAAAAAGGAACCTTGAGACATCAGAGGAGCTTGTGAACCCAAAATGCATCCACACAAAACCCTTACAGGAACAGAATATGGTGATAGCCTGCAAATCAACTGTGTCTAATTTAAAATTTAATGGCACCTTCGATGTAAGGGCAGGGAAGTGGAGTGAGAAGGTCAGTAGAGCAGCTCGGAGCCTGGCTGCCACTAGCTGGATCAGACGAAGAGGTTCCATACCTGGAGCAAGACAAACCTGCTAGATGGGCACAGGTTCTTGAGGTAAACCTAACTTCATAATCCAAGACACCTTTGGGCCAAAGAGGCAAGCATGTCAGCAGTATACAAAAGAAAAAACATAGGAGAAGACAGGATGCATTAGTTCCCTCATTTATTCACTTATTAACAGATATCTACTGAGTATCCACAATGTGTCAGGTGCTATGCTAGGTATAATAGTAAATGAAGCAAACACAATTCCTCATGAATCCTAGGGTTCAAGAAAGGAGACAGGCTTGAGTGAACAATTCCACCAACATATGCATAAACATGAATGAGGTAAGAGCTCTGAAAGAAAAGATCATAGTTAAATAAGAATATATGACCAAAATCTCTGACATAGACAAGGGAACAGGATGCAGAGTAAGTGGGGCCTGATCAATCACACCTGGAGGATCATATTATATATGTAAAATGCTTGTAAAAGTGCTGGACCCTTAAGCAGTAAGCATGCAATAAACACTAGTCTTCCACCAGGCTTATGTATCCATCCCCCAGTTGCTGTCACAATGAGCTGCAAATTGCTCAGAGCTGTGCCTCTCTAGAAAAACTGGCTTCAGGGATAGGAGCCAGTTCACCCAGAAATGAGACATCCTGAAGTGAAATTTGATTAATAATATGGGGTACAAAAACCTGCTGTACCTCAAAACGTGACAACCCTATAGCACCAATCATTCACCAGAGCTCCCTGCAGGATTAGGCTAAGATCACATCTTTACCTGAATTTTTCCCCTGCCTTATCCTATTTCCATCACCTACTTCAGGTTTCTTCTGAGAGCACTCTCAATAAATCTCACTTCTTAGGCTCTGCTTTTTGGGAACACAGCCCAAGATATTTATTATAGTAATTATTGTATTGGTCTACTCTCTCTTTGAGACTTCACATTTTTTTATTTTTTTTATTTTTGCCAGACTAAGAGCTCAGCTCAGTTGACTTCCAAAAAATGGGTCTTTGCCATCTAATAGTTCCACACTCAGTGCTCAGTTAGGGTCTTTTATAGGTTTATGTTGGTTGTATATTTATGGTTTACTCCTTTGACAGTAAGCTAACAGCTATGAACTTCATAAGAGCAAATGTATGTTATTCAGCTTTTACTCCACATGACACATCACATGATCTCACATACAATAAGGATTCAGCAGTTCAACTCAATCCACTTGATTATAAATTATGGGGTTGTACAATATGCAGAATATGACATTACTATCACAAACAAATCTCCCATGGAAAGAAATGATCTGAGTGCACTTTCACTTTGGAGAATAACCTAGCCTAACCAAAATGACGCTCTTCCTATTCCAAGTTGCTGGCTCATCTGTTCACTTACACACAAAGTTTATTAACACTGGCTTTCAGTTGTTAGTGTCTCATTCCTATGGATCTTGTCAACAGATTTTAAAATCCTTGATGTAATAACATATTGGGAAATAAATCAGGTAGGAAGCTGATCATTAAAAATTCTTTTAATATGAAGAAAATGACTTTCAGCACGAAAAATTCTCTATAGACAGTCATTGTATCCTTGAAATTTAGCCTAAAACACTATTATCTACAGTGCACTCACACTTAACACACTAACATACTTGACACTGCTGCCTGACAAAAGTAAAAATATTCAGAAAGTAATTTTGAAATAAACTGACACCTCATTATTTTATAATGTAGGCCCAACAAAAAATAACAGGAAATTTTAAATAAGGAAATATTTTCAAATAAAAGCAGTTTTCTCATGGAGTCCTACATCTGATGAAACGGTTGGAGGAGAAGGCTAAATAGAAAATTCAGGCAGGCAGCACTTAGATGATTGAGAATGGATTGCATATTCATGGCTCATTTACATACAGCACTCTCACAGTAAGCAAATACAAGATGGGCCTCTATAATACTCAAGTATTATTATATCCACATGTGTGTGCAAATGGAACAGCTGATGTAATAAAAGAGAGACTTCCAATTCCTTCACTGTCATAATCAACGCATTTATAATCATGCCTTTCCTTTTTATTCATCTCAAGCACTAGTCATCAAGAAGGAACTAGGCAGGACACTTAACATCCTAAGTTTTGTTTTTTTCTTTAAAATGTAGATAAAACCAATTTAGTCAACAAATCTAAATATCCTTCAGATCAGTAATAAATGAAGAGAAAAATGTGTTAAAGGGATCATTTTTATTTTTTTAAGACTCAGATAAAAGTGACCGCCACCTGAACTAAAAGCAAAAGTGGAACTATATCAAATTTAAAAAGCTTCTGCACAGCGTAAAAAACCATCAGCAGAACAAAGAGGCAACCAACTGAATAGGAGAAGAGATTTGCAAACAACACCTCAATAAGGGGCTAATATCCAAAATATGCAAAAAACTCATACAACAACAACAACAACAACAACAACAACAACAACAATAATAATAATAAAAAATCAATTAAAAAATGGGCAGAGGACCAGAACAGACACTCTCCCAAAAAGACATATAAATGACCAGTAGACACATGAAAAAAGGCTCAATTTCACTAGCTATTTGGGAAATGCAAATAAATCAAAACCACAATGAGACATATAGTCTCACACCCATGGGAATGGCTGTCATGAACAGGACAAATAATAACAAGTGTTGGACAGGTTGTGGGGGAAAAGGAACTCTCATCCAGTGCTGGTGGGAATGTAAACTGGTACAACCACTATGGAAAGCAGTATGGAGTTTCCTGAAAAAATAAAGAGAATTAATCAGCAATTCCTTTTCTGTGTATCTACTCAAAATTTAAAAACATTTATTCATAAAGATATACGCATCCTGATGTTCATTGCAGCATTATTCACACTGGCCAAGACATTGAAACAGCCAAAGTACCCTTCAATGGATGACTGGCTAAAGAAGCTGTGGTACATATATACTATAGAATATTACTCAGCCATAAGAAAGGATGAACCACTACCATCTGTGATAACATGATGGATCTTCATATTATGATGCTAAATGAAATAAGTCAGACAGAAAAAGTTGAGAACAATGTGATTTCACTCATATGTGGGATATAAAACTGAAAGCAACAAACAAGACAAACAAGTAAAAACTCATAGACACAAACAATACTTTAGTGGTTACCAGAAGGAAAGGGGGGAGGAGGGGAGGTAGGTGAGAGTAAAGGAGTCCAAATATATGGCGACAGAAAGAAATCTAAATTTGAGTGGTGAATGCACAATGGAAATATATATACATATAATATATAATTGATTTGTACACTTGAAACCTACATAATTTTATTAACCAATGTCATCCCAATAAATTTAATTTTAAAAATTCATGTTGAAAGCTGACTTGACCAAATAATTTTAAATGGAATGTCTTGTCCACAAAATAAGAATTTTTTTTTAAAAGGACAAACAAGACCATATTTTCCTCTAAGAAATAAAAATAACCTGGGCATCTGCTATAGCTTTATTTTCAACAAATAAAGAAATGGTGGCATATCTATAGACAAAATCATTCTTAAATTTGTTATTTATACATATACACTGATGAAGACTCTCTCAGAGAGTCATTTACAGGGAACATTTTAGTGAATAATTTTAAGCACAGTGTGAATAATCATTTTCTTCCTGCTAAATATGTCTTACTGAAACAGTGAAAAACACTTTTTTTCATCTAATGAAGGGCCACATGCTGCCTCTGCAGTGATTACAGGGTTTCATAGTACCCAATGAAGTTTTGGTATCAACCACATTAAGTAGAGACTATAAATACAGTCTCATGTGTCCCATGTGTTTGCATCTTTTAAGAGTTGTGGCAATCAAATTCTTTGAGGGCAATCTGATTCATAGAAATTTGTGTTACCACTTGGAACGTGAAATAATTTTTTTTCCTGAGAGAGATAGGGACCGGGGGAATATGGTGTGATGTGTTAGGCAGTGGCAAGCTCAGGTAAGAAAGTAAGACATGTCACATTTTTGATGCATAATTTAATACCTTTCCCATAAATAATCTACCATGAGAAACTCAGTGTAATGTTAAAGTAGACCAGTACACCCTTTCTCTGTTGATAGTCTTCCTGTTCCATAAAGAAGAAGATAAGCAAAGATTTAAAAAAATTTGTATTGATGACTTATTCTGTGCCTAGCATTGACTGTTTTACCTTGTAGATTTAATATACCTATACTGGCAAAGAGACATGGAGAATAGAAGCCCTATCTCCCACAATCATCAAATTGATTTTACTGGTAAAGTTAGAGCTAAGTAAAAAAATATTTAACATATTTTAAACAATTTGTTGAAACTTTTTGTCTAATGTCTTATGCAAATATAGTAGCCTAATGCACACATTTTAATCCAAGAGGTTCTCAGAAGCAATTCTGAACAAACTCTAAATACGTTTTAGAGAATAAATAGAATAACAAATTAATTGCTGTGACTTTAACATTAAACTCTAATTTCTAAGAGGTGGGGACTGTATCTTCTTCAACTTCATAGTTTTGAAGGAACTTATTACAATAGTTTTTTCTTTATCATGAAGTGAATGAAGACTATATGCGGTAAGCACTGAATAAATGTTTATTGAAGTAAGTAAAAAAGATTTTACTGCATGTGTTGGACAAACCCTAGAGTGATCTCCTGGTATGTAGGCTTTTGTGCAATTCCCTCCTCTTGAGTGCAAGTAGGACCTATGCCTTGTTTCTAATCTACAGAACATGCAAAAGTAATAGCATGTTATTCTCATGATTCAGTTAAATTTTATAAGACTTTGTCTTAGCTAACTGGAGGGACTGTCCTTGCTGGCTTGATAAGCAGTTATACTAGAGGAGTTTATGTGGCAAGAAACTACAAGGCAGCCTGGAGTGAGTACCTGGGAGGACTCCAGCCGATGCCAGCAAAATACCACCCTCCTTTATATATGTTTCCAGGAACCAGCCACCATGCCTTTTAATAATTTATAAAAACAGTTTAGGACTTAATGAAATATCTTGCTGTATAGCTAAATTATTCTTAACATTTCTTGAGAAATAAAGTCATGAATCATAGAATTTTTATAGTTTAGGGTCTAGAGGTTGTAGACACACATTCACGGAGACAGAGAGTATAAATGAGCAAAGCAGGCCAGCTGTAGGAAAAAATAGTAGTTAGTGCAAGGGCTGTGTAAATGGTAACTATCATTAAGCCTCAGTGTTAGAAATCTAATAAGGAACAGCAGGACTGTGGCACACTGGGGAGCACATCCCATCTAAATGGCTCAGTAGCCTCTTGCCTTCAAATCCCAGCATTGCTAGATCTTGTGGGGGGTTTTTCCCAAAAGAAACTCCCCCAAAATATGATTTTTAATTAGGGAATAACCAACTGATCTAAACCTTGAAAAACTGATTATTACAAGTTTATGAGCCCTGACTTGATAATGAGGTGCTGGCCAAATAAAATATTCTTTCTGATATGACCCAATTCCTCATTTTAGGGTTGGGGAAATAAAAATCAAAAATGAGTAAATTGCCTCTAAAATGCCTACAATTAGGAAATAGAAGACTTGGTAATTATAACCCTAGCTCATGGACCTGGAAAGTATAACATGAAATTTGAAATTATGGATTTATATTAAATCCTTTTTAAGTATAAATTATTAATTTCTGTCAATTGACTAAAATAGGGAGGTTTTGTAGTAAAACTTACATGCTTATGAGGTAAGAAAACTATTTAGACTTCAGAAGACAAAAGCAAAATTAATGCAAAATTCATTCAGTCTCAGCATGACAAATCACTGTATACCAGTCATGTGCAGCCTTAACATTGTATTAAATATTCATAGACTTCAGAGTAAGGCTGTCAGCCTTCTCCTTTGTCTGAATCACAATGCCTTCCACTAATGGAGTGAATGTCATACCATAGCTGAGTTTCTTGGGATACAGCCAATTAAGAGATTCACAGTAAAGGTATTCCTCTCTAGGGTTCCTAAGGACTAATGGGGCAAAAGAAACCCAGCATCCCATCTCCATGTGCAGAACCATTCAACCTTTCACTAAGCTTCAGTTTTGATTTATGAGTTGGTGGTATATGGCTCAGATTTCCAAAGGTCTGATAACTTCAGCGATAATTGCCTAGGTGTGAAAATGTGAATGATCAATAACATTATTGTGTCCTGGGTGGTCAGCAGGTATACACATTCATATAATTTACAGCTCAGGCAAACTGGCTGGCAGTTCCACTCAGAGTGCTAATAATGTGGAAGATTAAAAAAGGGTAAGAAATGTATCAGTAGCCATTTTCCTTCTCAGGGAAATTCAATGGATTATTACATGTGTATTATATAGCTGTGTTTATTTAGTATAATACTAAAAAGTTTGAAAATGCAGCTCAGTGATTTATACAAATGGAACGATAGACATTATAGTCTAAAATAGTGACTAAAAACGCTTTTCGATTTATTTGGTTTTGGTATACATCACACAATTTTTCACCCATCACATTTACTCTGCTAAATAAACCTTTATGGTAGCAATGAGTCACTAAGGAGCTTGAGGGAAAAAGCAGAGAGACGTTAGAAAAGAAGCCAAATATATCTTAACTTGATTGAACACTTTCTGATAGATTAAAAAAAAAAAAAAAAAAGATTGGGTGGCTACTGACACGTCCTATGAAGAAACCTAAAATTTAATTCAAATTTATTGCTCCTAGCAGGACATTCCTCCCTTCCATCCCCTCCTAAAATGTTAGAAAATTACTTTTCTTTTGATATTAAAAAATGTTTACTGAAGTAATGTGTGCAGAAAAATTAAAACAAAAATTAAAACTAGTTGAGAAAGCCTTATTTTGAAAAGCAATAAACATTGGTCATACTTTTTCTATCCCTTATTCCTACTGACAAAGAAGAAACCATTTTAATTCTGCTAATTGCTTCTGTTTCACTTGTAATATTATTATCTCCAAATCTCAGAAGAAAATCTTATCCCATTACTTCCAGATATATTAACTTTCACATGACTTTTTGCTATGGTAAATGAAGATAAAACTGACTCTGTAGCAGGACTCCTCTGGTTCATAATTAGGTAGAGGTGGTTGATCCTCATCCTGTTTTTCTTGGTGGAGTAACATTTCAAAACTAAGAGGAAGAAGGTTCAACTAGTATCATGCTTTTCTTCACAGAATGTTTGTCACCTCATTGCCAAGTACTCTGCTACTTTAGGTATCAGTGAATTGAGATTCTAGAGGTATCAGAATGTTGAAACCAAAAAATATGATTGAAGATACTTGCTGGCAAGTCAATCACAACTATTCTCTTTCCTTCTATTTTTCCTAGTTTGAAGCCCAAGCAAACCATTCTAATAAATGTTTTAACAATTCCCTTATCTATAATATTAAATGATGCGTTTTAGTTACAGACTTTCATAATCTCTATGACTTCTTGACTTTTTACTTTCTCATCTGAGTTTCAGCTTCATTCTTCTCTATGACAATGGTTTAGGTTAGATGTTTATTCCACCTATAAGAATAACTTTCCTCTGCCTCATTATGTAGTTATTTTTTATTATTAGCCAAATTATTCTGTCTTTCTACTAGAATATCACTTCATTTCTATTTACATTTAGACACAATGTAGTGGAAAACCCCAACCACCAGAAACCAATAATCTGACTTCCAGTTCTTGATTTGACTGTGTGGCCTAAGACACATCTAGAAAAAGAGAGGGCTGAATTGAGTCAACCCAAAGTCCTGAGTATCTGCCCTACTTGATGTAGCACAGTAGTTAGTGTCATGGCTCTCTGGGCTGACATTTCTTCTATAAGCTCACTATCGCCACACTTTTGTTCAATTGTTCTATTACTCATTAATGAGTACACTGAACTCAGTAGAATTTCCTTTTTAAAGTTTCAAGTAAAGGAAGTAAGCAATATTTTTATAAAAATAATATGTTAGTTTTGAAATAAAAATGAATAAAGCCAATTTCTAGAGGGAGAAAGTCAGTACAGCAATTTATTCTCTAAATAAATGTCTAATTATATAATTTCATTTTACAATTTCTAGTCATATATACATATTCAGTTGTGACTGAAATTTTAGTCTTAAGAAGACATCTTGATTTGACAGGGCAAAATATACAATATGATCTTGAAAATAAATGATTCTATTGAATCCTACCAACCTTAATTCTACTCTTACTTCAAAACTTCAGTTATGTTCTAACTCCTCAGCAAACAGGTGAGAATGTACTCTGTGCGAGGTCTGTGTAAGCTACCTGTCACACCAAAATGTGTCAAAATTATCACCGCCTTCAAATAGTTTAAAATACAGTTGTGTGGCAAACACAAAACTCTAACATAACTGTAAATGCACATAGCCTGGAAAGTCCCTATGTCAGCATTATTGCCAGAGCTGTCACTGTGGGGTTTCACAGAAAAGGACTGAAAAGGAAAAAGGATGTAAATGTCCTTGATTTTCTAAAAAATGAAAAGTTAATATACACATATACAATAATATGTACATATTCATTCATGTATAATACATACATATATGTGTACTATGGGTGTGTATGTGTGTATATAAATATAGGGTGAGAGTGAAAAAAGTGAGAACCCATTCTTATAATTAGATTAAAAGAGTTAATTTAAATGAAGTGGTTAGAACAATGCCTAGCATATAGCTAGAGTCATAAAAGGGCATGTTAACAGGTTATAAGAACGCTCTGAAGCTGAGAAAGGCCAGTGTACCAGTGAGAGTAACGAATGATTACTGAGCTGTCTCACACTCCCAAGCCCTGACTCTCTTGCTTCTCTCTCCTGGCAAAGCTGCCTGGCAGAACATTAGTGGATAGGCTTACTCCTCCAGAACACAGGGTAGGCATACAACCAGGCAGGCCAATCGAAGTGCCTTACCTTCTTTGCTGTTTTGGGTTGGTCCCTCAAGTGGCCAGCAACACTAGCCTCACCAGATTTCTGGATTTTTTTCAAACTTGTCAGTGCCCTATTTCTGCCAAAAGTGTAGATTTACTAAATTTTTTCATTAAAAAGTAAAAAATTATCTATAGGAAGAGATGTCACTGCCTGACAAGAAATAATGTCTTTGAGCAAATTAGATAAGCACCAGAAAATAGAGTAGCTAGGGATTTGAAGAACTTTAAAATATTTTAAACTCAAAAAACATAATTAATTATGCTTTTAACATGAAATCTGTGGAATGAATTTTGAGATTTATGAATAATCATGTTTCTGTGAAAATATTCTTGTAATTCTAATACTATACAGTTTCCCTTGTTTTTTAAAAATACTTTTTGATGCTTTTACAAGCTTGAGTTTGGTAACAGGACAAAAGATTTAATCTTTCTTTATAAGAAAAGACGGGGAAAAGCATTTTTATGTGTAGAGAACAGAGAACTCAGAAACAATGACTTTCATGGGACAAATCTCAAAACCTTTCAAGAAACAATTAAGCAAAGTAAACCTGAATATGCTGTGCTATGAAAATACAGCATTAAAAATCTGTGGTGTATCCCCACTTTGCTGCAGGTGAAGGCTGCTGCTTCTTTTCTAATGAAGTATCCTCTATCAGAAAGCTTTCAGCCAAAAATAATTGTCCTTTTTCTAGCTGCAGATGTTCAGCAATAGGCATTATCTGATTCAGTAGGGAAGGCTGTTCACCAGATTTTAGAGGAAGATGAATATTACAATAAAAACCTGTCAGTCCTGTAGTAACAATTTCATCTCAGCTCTGACCTATAAGCAGGACACCCACCTGCAGGGCCTTGGTTCCCCTCCAGCTTCTTTCTCAGTCTTGATCAGCTTTTGCATTACCATCTCCACTGCTATTTCCATTAACCAGTTAATTTCTGGGCTAGAAGTAATCTTAACACTGTCAGCTCCTTCATGTGTGGTTTCTTGTCAATTAGTTTATAGCACAGCCACACTGGTATTCTATATTGCTAACTGTGTAGATTTTATTAAGCAATTTTTATCAGCAATTAATTTGGTAAGCTTATTTGTTAGTTTTTGCAGCCATGTAACAAATCCATGAAAAGGAGGAAGTAAAGACAAAGAAAGACCAACACACTAAAAGAATGAAAAATAGATGCAAGATTATACCCTTGAATTAGGAGGTTGCTGACTAGGCCAGCACATAACCATGGGAATACTGGAACACTGTAGTGAGACCTTATTTTAGGTACTGCTGTGAACAGATTACTGAAGATATTGATTCAGAAATGAGAAGATCAAAAGTGATCTGAATAAGTCAGCAGTGATCCATGGGAAGGTTGGCAACCCAGAAAAAGCCAGAACAACCAAGTCCTACTTTTAAGACATTATAGGTACTAATCAGCCCTCCTTAGCTAAAGTTTTGGGCTCTAGTCCCCAGAGTAAAGCAACAACCTTGATGTTTATGTTTTAATTACTCATCAAAACACAGGCTGCTGGCTTTGTGCTGAATGCCTCTTGGTGAAAATCTGGGGAGCTGGCCTGAGGCTTTATCACTAAATCTGAAAGGTTATGATTTTCTGTATTTCCCTTGCAGCTACTCTAATTTGCAAAAGTCATTCACCCTCTGTTTCTCCATCTGCACATCAGGGAAATCACAGCAGACACCAACCTAATTCATGAAGTTATATGCGTTTTTAATGAGACAATATTTATATAATGCTTTGAGCTTCCAGGGAAACTCTGCTATATAAATACTAACTATTCTCAGGTTAATATTAGCATAGCCTTTTGAATAAAATGAGGGCTTTTATTAAAGATAACTAACAAGAAAAATGGTCTTTCAGCAAAAGAAAAAAAGGCTATCGCGGGATTACTCTTGAAAACATTAATCTGTCTTCTTCCTCATATTTTTGTTTTAGTATGAATGATGAGAGTAGGGAGGAGATGGGAAGAGATGAAAATCAAAGGGGACTCACTAGACCAAGGAACACATTTATATCTGGGTGCTTGTTTTGGATTTGACCTCTCAACAAGAAAAGGGACACTGAGGCTTCTCATTTAGACTTAAAATATAAGTGTGTGTGTGTGTGTGTGTAACACACATCCTAACACAACAGGAAAAATACCTAATAGTGTAGAACTTTAACTTTCGAACTAAACAATCTTATCTTTAGGATCCATGCTCTATGTTAAAGGCAAAAATGGAAAGTAGGATGACGAAAGAGATAGACAGGTAGACCATATGCCATATATAGTAAAGTTAAAATGTCTATAGCGGTCATTAACATCCACTCTATACTTTATAGTTAACTAACATTCCAATTCCATTTTTCCACAAAATGATCTTTGAAGTCAGTACTATTAGGCACTTGTTTGCTTGGGCTTCCATAAGAAAGTACCACAGACAGGGTCGGTTAAACAACAGAAATTTAATTCCTCACAATTCAGGAGGATAGAGGCTAGGGGAAGAAATGAATCTTCATACACTACAGATGGGAATATAAATGCATACAACCACTATAGATCTCATTTTCCCAAAATTCATTCTTTATTCCTTTAGCAAAATGACCCCCATTCCTTTTTTAAAAAATATTCTCCCTCTGTAGGCTTTTTGCATTGAATCTATATCATTTTTATTCATTTTATTTTAGGAAATCTAAGAGAAAAGGTACATGCTTACCCTTTTAGCCAGAAAGGCAATGCAGACCAGTCTCTACTCTTAACTCAAAGACTTAGTAAGTCACTGAGCCTTACTCTTTGATCTGTAATTTATAAATAATAACACCTGCAGGGCTGGCTTCAGGGGTGTGCAATCACATAGAGGTCCCATTTTTAGAAGAGCCACGTGGTTAGTTTAACACTCTGCTAATATGGTCTTGAAATTCTTAATCATTTTTTAACAAGAAAATCGGCATTTCCATTTTGCAGTGGATCCCACTACTTACGTAGCTGATTTTGCATACCTTCTCTATCTCACAAAGCCTGAAAAACTGTTCTGTAAACAACAACAAAAAATACTTTAAACACATAAACAGGCTAAGTTGAAGTTCATTTTCACGGTATAAGAATGGAATGATGAAGAAATATCTCTAAAATAGATTGGCTATGAAGAGAAAGCCTGGAGCAGGAGTCAGAAGATTTGGCATCTAGCCCTGGGCCACTTACTGTCTAGATATCTTGGGCAAAGCATCTCAACTCTTTACCCCCCAGTTACTTCTCCTGAACAGTGCTGATTTTTGGTTCTTTTCTCTGGTGCACATTAGTGCCATCTGGGGAGATTTTTTTAAATACCAATTCTAGGTCTCACTTCCAGAAATTCTGATTTAATTTTCTGGAGTAGAGCTCGGTAGACCTTGAGTATCGGTATTTTTTTTAAGTCCCAGGATGGTTAAGAATGGGGAGTAACTAGAGATTAAGTGTAGTTTGGAATGACTGCTTTAAAAAATGAACGGTTGTGTACACAAAATTGAATATACACATGTCCATGGTCCAGCAGTTCATTCCTGGATATATGTCTGACAAAATTGTTATAAAGTGTTCACCAAAATATTCATAAATTAATACTTATGGCAGTATTATTTGCAATAGCCAAAAGCTACAATCAACCCAAAAGCCCCTCAACAGTAAAATAGGTAAATAAACGGTGGCATATTCAATAATGAAAATGAATGCTTCTTACAGATGCTCAGAAAAATAGTGTTGAGCAAGAAAAACAATACAAAACAAAAAGACACAGAGAGCACAATATACTATTATTCCATGGAAGCATATTTCAAGAATAAAGAAAAATAATTTGACAATGTTCAAAATCAAGACAGTGATTACTTCTAGAGGGAGGTATTGACTAGAAAAACATGGGAGCTTCTGATATCTTGGATTGTTCTGTTTCTCAATCTGGTAGTGGACACACGGATATACTGTATTCACCTAGTGAAAATTAATTCATCTAAACATTTATGGTTTGTATATGTTATATTTCAATAACAAGTCAATACGAAAATGCCTATAGAATTTTTATGCAGCCATAGTTGAGAATCATAAGACTAGACCCTTACGATGTCCCTTATAACACTGAACATTTTTTTAGACTTTCCTCAGACCTTAGTCCCTGTTAAGGCTGAGTCACATTGATAATGTCCTTCATGCTTCATTGATACCTCTTTTCCCTCTGTTCTCACAAGTTCACTGTCAACACACAAAGGTCCCTCTATTTGCTTATACTACAAGTTGTTTAATCTGGTGGTCTGAAGGTCACTGATTCAATCATGCACAAACTATTTGATCACAGAAACAAATATTTCTTTATATCTAAATGTTTGTTCTCTCATCCATTCACACATGTTTCACAGATAATCAATGAAGAGAAGGAAGGAGGTCTTGGGGGCCATAACCTGGTGCCATTAGAGGCACTGGGTTCATGCAAGCATACTGTGTTGAATAGAACAGAGTGAGTGTGCTCTACCACTTCCAGTTATCCTGGAGATCGCCTGTTTCCTCTGTAACAAATGGCAGTACGTTAACAGAAAGCGTATTTACTCTATGACAGAAATGAGCATGTTAGAGAAATCTATTCTCAAAAGTAGCAAAAACACCTAACAGAAATTATTGCTAAGTTTATCAATAAAGACCAATAGCGTTTCCTCCATGTTCTGTGCTTTAAGTACAAGGTCTAAATGTGCAAGTCAGGTAATGATTACATTGTTAACATCATACCCTTTCAGCCCTTTGAACCTTAGAAAATAGAGCCAGGAGGTGTGCATGAATAAGATCATAAACACAGAGCTCCCAATCATCCAGACAGCACTCAGAAATGTAATCAACTGAACTGCCTCTCAAACCCTCATGAAGAACCAATTCTATAGCCTCACTGAGATCCAAGGACCAAGGGGCAATTTGAAGCAAACATGTTCATGACCACAGTGCAAGTTGTATATATTTTCTTCAGAAGAAAAAATGTTAATAAAAGCATATCTACTGTGGCACACTGGTAGCAAATGTAGGGTAATTTTGTTGCAGATTGAAAGGCATGGAAATAAGAAATGAGGCTTGTGGATGACTACATTTTATACTTTGTTCAGTAGCAGAGGTGGTATTTATACTTTAAAGAAAAGGGAATTGCCTCAAAGGCAACTGTATTTAGAGTTCCATGCCTCTTCAAGACGAAAGGAAAACTTTTTATATATCCAAGCTGCTAAGATTAAACTAGAAACAGTAGGGGACAGGATTTTTAAAAACCTTTAAAAATATAATTTTTTTAATCAACCAGGTTGAAGTCCCAAAACATAAGATTTCTTGGAAAAACTGTCTAAAAAATTTGTAAACTACCTATTTTTTGGTAACCAAACTTTCAATATAACAATTTTTTCAACCAATGAGAATCTTATCACCTAAGATTTTTTATATTTATAACAAAAATGCACATAGATTAAAATAAGGTAAATTCCCTCCTCTCTCTCTCTTTCTGTATATGTGTGTGTATATTCCAAAGCAAATATAAAAATTTCAACATAGTTCAAAAATTTTTTTTAATTTATAATTATGAACTTATAATTACAGTTAACTAAATGTGAACACAGAAATTATTAATTTACAGTGAAGACTGGTACTGGGGAAAATCTATTCCACTGATTTAAAATGTTTTTATATCCAGATTTAATAATATGAGTGAATCATGTTGTTTTTCCTTGTGAATTAAATATTCACAGAGATTTGACTTTGGGTGGTAAACACAAAATGAAATATATTGCATTATTGAATTGTACACTTGAAACCTATATAATTTTCTTAACCAATGTCACCCCAATAAATTTAATTTAAAAAATTCACTGAATACCTATTATTTATAACAGCTTGCCCTTTACGTTATAGGAGACAGAAGGAAGTCTAAGCAAGACCCCTGTTAATTTGATACATTTATATATCTAATATAATTACAACCAAGGCATTAGCTAACACCTCTATCATAACACATAATTATCATTTCTATTGATTGCTGAGAACAATTAAGATCTAGTCTTTTGGCAACTTTGAAATTTATAATAAGATGTTGTTGAATAATAAGTATTCTGTGCATTAGACATCCAGAACTTATTCACCTTCTAGTTACAAGTCTGTACTCCTAATCATCTCCCCCTTCCTCCTTGTCCAGCCCTCTATGGCATTGAAGGACTTTTATTATAGCATCCTCAGGGGTTTCTGACCAAACAACTTCTTTGCTCAGTATCACTAGGGATATCAACAAGTTATTATCTAGATTATTTTACTCAACCTTAAGAAGTAAGAAAATATTGCCATTTGTAACAACATTGATAAATCTAGGGAATATTATGCTGAGTGAAATAAGTCAGACATAAAAAAAGACAAATACTGCATAATCTCACTTATATGTGGAATCTAAAAAGAGTCAAATTCATAATAACAGAGAGTAGATATGTGATTGCCAGGGCCTGGAGGTAGAGAAGGGAGATTTTGGTCAAAGGGTACAAACTTTGTTATAAGATGAATAAGTTTTGGAGACCTAATGTACAGCATGGTAACTATATTTGATAATAATATATTATATACTTAAAGTTTGTTGACAGAATATCTCATGTTCTCACCACAAAAAAAAAATAGCTATGTGAGGTGATAGATACATTAATTAGTCTAACATAATATACATAAACATTATATGGAATACCTTAAATATATGTAAATTTTATTCATACTTCACTAAAGCTGGGGGGGGTGAAGAAAGTCCATGAAAGCAATGAACTAGTCTATTCTGCCAGATCTAACACATCATATAGGCACTCAATATATATGTGTTCAATAAATAAAGAAAAGAAATGATAAAATCCAAAAGTGTTGGCCTATTGAATACTGGGAATTTGACCTCCTTCTTATCTCTTCACTAGCTTTGGGAGCAATAGATAGAGTTCTTAGTGACAGAAATTTTAAAAGTAGAGATAATTTCAAGAATATTACAATTGAATGCAATAGAAATCTAAAAGAAATCAGGCATACAAGGACTGAGGGAGCATCACCAATCAAAGTATGTACCTCACACAAACAGACCTGGGTTCCAATCCCATTTCTATCAATATAATATTCCAAAAAACACTTATATCCTCTGAGCCTCCATTTCCTTAAGAGTAAATTGGGAGAAACAATGCCTAATTCATAGGATTCTGGTGAGGATTAAATAAACTAGCTTAGCTTAGGTAAAGCACTTTGTACAATGCCTGGCACACAGTTAGTGATTATTAAATGATGGTGAAAAAACAGCAATGATAAACTGTAATAAGGTCCCACTTACTCCTAACAGGATAACTATTACTGAAAATAACAAGTGTTGGCGATACATGAAGAAACTGAAACCCTGTGCATTGTTAGTGTGAATGTAAAATGATGCAGCAGCTGTAGAAAACACAGTACAGAGGCTCCTCCAAAATGTAAAAATAGAATTACCATATGATCCAGCAATTCCACTTCAGGTATATACACAATAGAACTGAAAGCAGGATCTCAAAGATTTTATTTACTCTCTCTCTCTCTCTCTCTCTCTCTCTCTCTCTCTCTCTCTTTCTCCATGTTCAAAGAAACATTATTTACAATATCTAAAAGTTGAAAGTAACCCAAGTGTCTATCAACAGATGAATGGATAAAGAAAATGTGGTAGACACATGCAATGTAATATTATTTAGCCTTAAAAAGGAAGGAAATTCTGATATATGCTATAGCATGGATGAATTCTGGGGACATTATGCTAAGTGAAATAAGCCAATCCCAAAAAGACAAACACTATATAATTCCACTTACGTGAGGAAACTAGAGAAGTCAAATTCATAGAGATAGAAAGTAACAATGGTGGTGGACCAAGGATTGGAGGGAGGGGGACCAGGGTTATTTTTAATAGTTTCGGTTTAGTATGATGAAAAGAGTACTGGAGATTGGTTGCATAGCAGTGTGACTGTAATTAGTACTACTGAACTGTACTCTTAAAAATGGTTAAGTCAGTAAATTTTGTTATGTAAAATTTAAACACACACACACACACACACACACACACACACAGCCCAAACTATAACAACACATAACAAGATAAAAGGATGAGTTATGTCCAACAGAGGTCACCCTCACACAGAACTGGACCAGCAACCATAACTGCCCAAAAAGCCAGTCTCTTCAAGAGAAATGCCTTGAATCGATGCTTTTATTCAAGGTCTTCAGTGGGGTCAGACAGAATAAAAAGAGAGACTAGGTAACAAAAGAGGCACTAAGTAACTTTTTGAAAAGCAGTTGCCCTCAGCATTAATCCCCACACAAAGGGAGCTCCTAGTTTAGAAGTCCAAATAGGAAGACCAGGCAGCTGAGATTTTTAAATTAAAGCAGTTATAAAGATGGGTGGGTGTCACAGAGAGAACATTACACAAGAAAAGCCAAACTTCAGAAGAAAGAATATGAAACTAGAGAATTCCAAACCCAAGAGAAGGAAATGATCAGGAAAGCAAGCCTCACTAAAACATGAGTGGAGGAGTCAGTCATTAAGAGGCCAGGAAGCTGAGTACCATATTCTGACCTAATCCATTGGGCTCCATCCTTCCTGATTGTGAACTATCTAACTTCCCACTACTTTCTCAGGCTCATTCTAACACGCACAGGAAAAAGGTCAGTGAGTGTGGTGATTAAATGGTCCATTTTGGGCTTGAAGAGAACAATGTTAGTATGTTGGTGGGATTTGAAGTTATTTTAATTGCAAGAGATCCAAGAGTGAAAGTGAAATAAAAATGAAGGAAATAGGTAATTATCATTCTTTTAAGAGAGAAAAACAGAGAGAAAGAAAAACAGAGAGAGAAATAAGATGTTATTCTTAGGGGTCAACAGAAACAAGCATGAAAGATAGCAATGTTTTTGTTCCTTTGTGGTAATCTGGATGAGGTTTCCACTAACTAAAAGAGACACCCTAAGCCATGGAACCTGTACATATGTTACCTTGTGTGGCAAAAGGGACTTTGCAGACTTAATTAAGGTTAAGGAGCTTGAGCTGGGGAGATCATCTGGGTGAACCAAACTAAGAACATGAAAAAGTAGAAAAATATTCCTGGCTGAGTCAGAGCTGCCATCTTCCTGGCTTTGCAGACAAAAGAATGAACCATGAACCAAAGAAGGCAGGAGGTCTCTCTAGAAATTGGAAAACCATGGAAACAGGTTTTACTCTAGAGCTTCCAGAAGGAACCAGTCCTCCTAATGCCATAACTTTAGCCCAGTGAGGCCTGTGTTGGACATCTGACCTCCAAAACTATAAGATAACAAATGTGTGTTTTTAGGCCAGTACATTTATGGTATTTTTTTACAGCAGAAACTAAACTCAGGAAACTAAGACACCACTCTACAAGTAAGCTTTTCAAATTGCAATAATACATTGTGACAGGGTACAAAATAATTTCACATGATATGGTATTAACTAAAGCACTAAATTAAGGTTAATGAGCACAGTGGCTATGCAGCCAAAGGCTACACATATACCAGTTATTTTAGCCATGAGAATACCTACTTACCATAATAGGTTTTTTGATAATGCAAATTTATTCATCTTAAATGACTAAAAAGTAACATAACTAAGAAAAAAAAACATCTTTGACCTATAAAAAGATTGCTTCTGAATCAGAGTTTATTTATTATTTATTTAACACATATTTATTGAGTGTCTTCTCTGTGTCCTGCTTTATAGTAGGCTGTGGTGGTAACAGAACACAAGACGATCTCATTGTTCTCTAACAGCTTACTTCCTAGTGGCAGACTGTAATAGTAAAGAAATGAGCATGTAAAAATATGTCAAATGGTAAGTGCCTGAAAGAAAAATAATATGGAATTCAGGAATATAGGGTGAATGAAAGCAATATTACTATATAAAAGGTACCCAAGGAAAGTCTTTCTGAAAAAATAGGCTTCAGAGATTCCGCCTAAATAAAGTATGGGGGAAGTAGATGCATGTTAGGGACATATGTTCCAGGCAGAGGAAACAGTTAAGTGTAAAGTCCCCAGGGTGGGTACACATTTCACAAGCTAAAAGGATAGATACTGGGAAGTCCCATGTATGTAACACAATGAGAAGGGAAATAGAGGTAGGAAATGAGCTCAAAAAGAAATAAATGTGGGAGACAAATGACATAGGACCTTACAGGCCATTTTTAAAATGTAAGCTTTTACTCTGAGTAAGACATGAAGCCCCTGGAAATAAGATATTGAACAAAGTCATAACATGATTCAAGTTAAATATTAAAAGAACCACTCTGAGTGCTTTGTTGAAACTAGTTGAGGGGAGGAGGGAAAACAAACATACAATGAGAATCCAGTTAGAACTAGAGGAGATGGTGCCTTGGACTACAGTGGTAACCTTGGAGGAGGCAGTTGGGTTCTAGAGATGACAAGCTTTCTGACTGGTTCTAGTTTATGAAAGAGCTGAAAGAGTCAACAATGAGAGATCCTCACAAGATGACTTGTTGTCAGCTACATTTGGCTGGCTCTAAGAAAACATTCCAAATCAGCTTGCCCAACTCTAGATTACTGTCATACTTTCTCACCGCCCTCTCTATCGTCTCTACATTTGTAGTCTTCTCCAGCCTGCCTTCCGTCTCCAGTCTTTTCCATTGTCTGTGCCCACAAACTCTAGGATGCAGTCAAGCCCTCTTGGTATTACCTTCATTCAGCTTAAAAATTGGAAGGAGAGGAAAATAACATAATTTTGTCTATTTCCAGCAAGTCTCTTTCAAAGCATTCAATCCTAATAAATAAAAAATGAATCTCTGGCTATTGGTGGTGGTAATGAGTCTCTGAAAAATACAGATCTCAAAGTTAAAAAAAATGGTGGTACTTTTCCCCATCATCCTCAGTTTTGAGACTAACCAAAATTTAGAGGCAATACAGATCTCAAAGTTAAAAAAAAATGGTGGTACTTTTCCCCATCATCCTCAGTTTTGAGACTAACCAAAATTTAGAGGCAACAGAAAAAGTCCCTTTCTGCATCATGCCTACTACATATGATACTAAGTAGCCAATAAAATAACAATTATAAATTAATTTTTTTAATTTTTAAATTAATTTAATTTAAAATAAATTAAATTTTAAGTGACTTATCAATATAAAAATAAAAATAGATCATTTACAAAATAGATACTAATATATTAATATGCAAAAACTGTGTGAAAAGTATCAAATATCAACAATATGAAATCATTAAACTAATAACACCTGCCTATTAAGCTATATATGGTTTCAAAAATCATCCCACTTACTGTCAAATGCATCATGAGATTGGCACAAATTCTGTTAATTAGTATGAATTTATGGATTCCAAAAATGTATTTTTAAAAATTACTAACGGATGATGACTATTCATAGAGATTTTTACTGCAAGATTATATGTGAAAGTAAACATTTGTAAGCAACACAAAAGTTTAATACTAAAAAATTGATCAAATCAAGTATACATACCCACATAATGGAATACTATGCATTTAATTAAAATGCGCACATTCTTATCTGTATGTGTGTACAAGTAAAGATGTTAATAATTTATTTCTAAGCAATAAAAAAAATGTTGCAAAATGTCATTATGAGATCAACTACTTGGTGTACATAAACATCATAGAATTAGTATAAATGTGTACATACATTACCAATAGAATCAATAGCTTTTATTACCTTTATTCTTTAAATTTTTCTGTGTCAATTGTGTTGATAGAAAAAAATTTAATAAAACTTATGCAGATGTGTTTTAAAAATTTATATTGACTTAAAAAATGTTTATTGTATAATACTGAGAGAAAGAGAATATAAAATTACACACAGAATGATTTCAAGAAAATAGAAAAATTTTGAGTAGAAAAAGACCATGAGGAAATACATTGTAATATTCACAATGGTGATATCCAGGTTTTCTTCTTTTAGAGTTTATAAATTTCCTACATCAAGTATATATTATCTTTATCACCAAAAAAAGTCATTTTAAGATTTTTTATTGTTTGTATTGTTCTAGTTGTCTCCTTTGCTGGATTGGTTTGTAAACTCAAAGTGGGAAGACAACTGCTTTTTGCTCTTTTTCCCCTTCTTTACATCTCCCACTGCTCTAATTGTGAACAAGCTGGCAAATAACTGATTTCCCACTTCACCTTTGCCTTTTTCCAAGCTTACGTTCTTATTTTCAACCCAGCCCTTATTACCACGTGTTTCTATCTTCTCTATTTCACCCTGAATGATTGTTCTGAAACATGATTCGTTATATTTGAGCATAATATGAGCATAACATAAGCATCAATCACAAGAGAGAAAAAGCTATGCAAGTGGAAGCAGGAAAATCTGAACTTTTGTTAATGCAAGTTTAATATTCATATTCACAAGGGGTCTTCTATGTGGAAAAGAATACCATCTAACAAAAAAGACAAACGTGAGGTCTCTGACATCCAACCACATGAGGTGGGGGTTGGAGGACAGAGACCATGGCTATTAAGACCTAGCAGGAGGGAGACAGAGCTCTGAGTCACCAAACTAGATTAGGACCTCAAGGAAATACGTAAAATTAAGTCTGTAAATGCTGACCCAGCTGGTTAATTAGCACACTGTACAGTAGATTATGTTTTATAGTTTAATTTTTATATTCTAAGCTACAACCTAATAAGTAAAGCAAATTACATTACCAAGAACTTGACTTCTTTTTCATATGAGCTCACCACCAATCACCAAATTTGCATTTATATACGGTCAGGACCATTTTTGTTACATGCCTGATTTCTCAAACCTCCATGTTAAAGCATCAGCAGACAGGGGAATGCTTTTAGAACTGCTAACCCACAGAATGCTATGTTCAGACCCCAGCTAGTGCCAGCCAAAGGAAATGATTCATTTATTAAGGTAGTAATTACAGCTGTGAAACAGCTGGTTATGAGTTCTTTCTCCTGGCCTGAACTACTTTCTAACATCTGTTAGTAAGAACAGAGAAAGGCACTGACTTATCCTTTAAATATCCTCTCAGGATACAGGAGAGGGCTTAGGGTGTTTAGTCAGAATAAACAAGAGATCAAATGTTGGAGGACCAATATGAGAAATTAAACAGAACCATATACTGAAAATCTTGTGACATCTTTCAATTAAGATTTAAAAAAAAGAGAAACCATGTCATGAATGCCATCCTAGAATAGGCTCTACTGCCCACCAGTCCTGAGCTGTGATGACGATGATGATGTCCTCTAACTACTTTGGCTCTCTAGCTCCATCTCATTGCATAATCTGTTTCAGTGTTTTGTTTTATATAATTCATTCTCTCTGTCTCTCTTTCTGTCTCTCTTTCTGTCTCTCTTTCTGTCTCTCTCTCTCTCTCTCTCTCTCTCTCTCCCCCCTCTCTCTCTCTCTCCCTCCCTCCCTCCCTCTCTCACATGCACACACATGCAAGTAAAAAAGAAATTTTCTATTTTCTTTCTGAATATGCTCTGCATTTTTCCATTTTGTATTTTCCCATGTGGTTTCATTAGCTCAAAATGCTGCTTTCTTTTACCCTGCCACCTGCTCCTGTCAAAATCATAAAATCATATCTACCCTTACTTACAACCCAAACAAGCCTTTTTAATGAACACTTCCTTGCTTGTTTCCAGTTGGATGTTGTTGTAAGATGAGTCAGTATAGCATAGTTGTCAAGAAAGATTGTCGGATCCACTCTGCATAAGTTCAGCTCTGTTTTGCCACTTCTCATCTGCATGACATTAGACAAGCTACTTAACCTCTCTGTCAGCTTCCTTATCAATAAAAGGAGGATAATTCATGGAATCTTCTAGAAGAATAAAATAATACTTGTAAATTTCCTAAAATGATGAGTGGCAGGTAGCAAGAGCTCAAAAAGCTATTTTATTAGCTTCTCCAACATAAAATTCTCTCTACCCAAAGCACTATTATGGAGAAAATATTTGAAGGCTGAGATCACTTAAAGTAAAACTAATCATATCGTTTCTGATGATGCCCTCCAAACAGAATTAATAAAGAGATTCAATATTCTATTCAATAGCTCCCTGTCTGAACCATAAATATTCATCCTGATGTTTCTGAAACAAAATGATAATCTGGTTCACTCAGGATGATTTAGAATACATGGGAGTCCTTTCAGTGTTTGGTCACTCTGAGATAATCCTAAATTTGGATGATATCTCATAACCACAAAGACTTCGCTCACATTTCCAGGGTATAAGCTTCAAGAAGATATTTAATATATACAAAATCTCCCACTGTTGACATTAATCATACCATAGGAAATACCATGAGGGATGTAACTGATTTAGATAACATTATTAGGGCAATTAGAAATAATTACTAGTGTTATGGAAGAATCTTACTGTTGCTTAGGGAGATATGTGATGAGAATAATTCAAAATAAATTTAGAGATAGATTTTGACCTGAATCAATTACTCTGAGGATGCTAAGCAAAGGCCAGGATTTTGATACTTCCATTTTGGCTGTTTCATGAGAAAAACACAGGTGAGGACTTTTGTTCTTTGGAGGCTTGAATTATGTCAGACAGTGAATTACTTCATCTTTTAAGATCGATAAACCACTTCAGGCTTGAGAACTACGGTCCTCTTTCAAGCCATGAATATAATCAAATGACACAGCAAATTGCCAAGATAGGATAGCACTAAGAAAAGGAAAGTTATACCAATGGAATGTGAATACGATTAGCATTTGTTAGGGACAAAAGGAGGCACTGAAGCAATTTTGTGTATGCATCCAGTAAGTAAAGTCTTATTTATTTTGGCCTTCCAATTGTTCTTCCCTTCTGGGGAATAAATGAGTTAAAAATATAATGGTCAGAGATTTAGCAGAGTATGCTATTATTCACACAGTCTGGAAGAGATACTTCCTACTTAGTTTTGATAAATATTTGCTAAATTTCTAGATCCTGTGCCTGTGATTGTTTCTAAACACTTTACATGTATTATCTCACTTAATATTAACGATGAAACAATGAATATTTCGATTTTATGCATGAGAGAACTAAGAGTCAGATCACTTACCTCATATGCCCAGGTCCATCTACACAGTTAAGTGGTAGGGCTGGGATAAGAACTTACATCTGTCTAAGGTTGAAGCCTTGCCTTTAAACACTATGAAGCTTCCTGAGTGTTTCTTTTTATTAATATAACACATATAATTGCACCTCCATAAATAAAGAGACTTGATTACAAAAATATGTAATTAAGTATAGATTGCTGCTGTCTTTGTATACAGTTTTTAAATCATCTTATAGACTGGTTCCTCAAGAGCATTCTAAGACTCGAGAAACTTTCTGTGGTTAAAATAAGGAATCCTAGTTGAGAATGACTGCTAGTAATCTCATTTTAACTGGATTTAACACTCTATTTTATCTCATAAACTCAGAAATGCTTCCAGTTTTCTTTCCAGATATTATTTATTAAGTACAAACATTAGGTACTAAGGTACTGAGCACCTATCCTTTAATACATCAATGTTTTACATATATACATAAATATACATATATTATATTTAATATGAGTTTACTAATATATAAATATATTATATATTGTATATATCTATGCATATACTCATATACATATATACATATACATTTATATAATACATATATGATAATCTCACTTAATCCTTATATCAACCTTAAAGATATCTGCATTACATCTATTTTTCACATGAGGAAACATTAACTAAAATAATACTTCCTTTGATCCCTCTTTAAAGTCTCCTGATGTTTAGGTTATAAACATGCTCAAGCTCTTATATTAATATCCTCTACAATTTTAAGTTTGTTTAGGCTTCCATTACCAAGCTTTTAAAAACTGTCACCTATGTTTATCACCTCTCATTAAAGAGTGTCCAAGTCAGAAGTCAAACACAGACTAGACTGATCTCAAAACCTGTGGTCTAAGCCCTACCCCACATGCATACTCATAGATTTATGGCTATATGGTGGGTCTGTCAGCATGAGACAGAACACAGGTTAAAGAGAGCAGTGGTCTCTGCTAAAGGTTTACTGCACAAGTCTTTGAAGCCACTGGTCACAAACTCACCTCTCATTCCCCAAAGTGCTATCACAATTGCATTGAACTTGCCTTCAATATCATCTCACTATACTCATGTCTCATTTTTCACAACAGCGAAAATCAGACATGTCAGTTTTAAAACATTCTCTACCATCAGTTTTCTTTCTTGGAGGAGACAGTAGAGAGAAAAGCAAAAATTGTTTGAATTTATGTTCAGTTTTTTAATCCAATCAATGCCTGCTTACCTTGTGCAAAATTGCATTTTTGTTTTAAATAAATCCGTGATATACATAGATCTTATCATGAGATAGCATGCATAGTAAAATTTTGATATCCCATGTCAGATCTCTTTGATACACCTAATGAGACTGATCCTCTCAATCTGAACTGATTGTATCATGGAGAAATTTTGACGAAAGTGTAGTAGAGTTGTGTATCTAACGTAATGTTTGACATTCCTAATCAATTCCTTTCATGATAAGAAAAATAAAAGAATGCGAATTAAAGGTTGAATTTTATAGGAAGCTAAAATTGTTTTTCAAATTAATAGGTCTTTCAGTCCTAGATACTGAAGTCAGTGAGAAAGTACCCTGAAGGAAGAATTTTAGAATTAATAATAAGTGGCAGGGCATTCACGATGTGCCAGGTTATTTTCACTATTCTTATTTCTAATTTTTGCAACCCCATGAGGTAAATATGTGTTCCAAAGCCTTTTGACCATTTAAATTCTCCTTTACAAAACTAAAGTCCCCTTAACATTCACCACACATTTAAGAACATTTTCCATTCACTTGGGGATAAGAAGAAATTACATATTATGCCTGTTAACTAATTATTCTTAAGTACATCTTTCTCAAAAGGACAAAGGTTTTCATTGTTTTAACAAATGGAACATTAATGCATTTAATATTTTTGTGAGACATCTCTATTCAAAAATTTTGAGGTTTTTTTTAATACTACCACCAAAAAAAAGAGTGAGGGAGATTAATTATAATTGAAAGCCACCACAGTGGGAAAAAAAGCAAAGCTGATTTGGGGGATCTTAAAAGAATTATACTTTTAAAAGGCAAGCTGAGAAGACAGTGAGACTTCATCACAGAGTCTGAGTGAATATAGATCACAAGGTACTGGAGGCTAGGTTGAGAGTCATAAATGGCCACAGGAAATAAGTAGATGAGAAATTTCTAGCAATGTGGAATGGGAATCTCATTTCACTAATGAACCCACTAAGCAACTGATTATAAGAGTTGTTGTTAAATACATGTTATGTCAGAATTAGGCAGTCAAGGGAAACATTCCCTCTCCAAATTCTTTACCCATTCTTCCAACTCCCAGTTGTACTCTGAAGAGTAAGAAGCCACAGCAAGTAAGCGGAGAGGAAGGTGAAAGAGGGAAGTAAAGTTACTCATTTTATTTTATTTATTTTTAATATTGATTTTTTTTAACTTATTTGTTTTATGGTGACATTGGTTAACAAAATCCAAAAAGTTTTACCTATACCTTTTAACAGTAAAGCAAATGTATATTTACATTTTGTGTTTACCTCCCATAGTTAGATTTCTGTCACCACATATTTGACCTCTTTTACCCCATCTACCTCCCCATTAAGTTACTCATTTTAAAACTAGAACTCCCATGTACCAGGAACCCCCTTAGAAAACATCCCAGACAAATGGGACAATGGATGACATTAGAGAGTATCTGAATCAAAAGAAAAAAAAAACAACCATATTCCTGTTTCTTAAAGTTTCTTTCCTTCAGTTTGCATAAGCTTGGAGAGAGAAGAAGCTTCAATTTTTATTTAGACACTAGACAAGTTTTTAACTCGAGAAGATAAGGAGAAAATAGCCAATGAAGTATATTTGTAGGAATAGCTTTAAGAAAAAATAGAATTGTTTTATGAGAGCACGACTTATGTTTTTTCAATATACCAACTGCATTAAGTG
The DNA here is from genome assembly GCA_030015415.1 of Cynopterus sphinx. Lineage (NCBI taxonomy): Eukaryota > Metazoa > Chordata > Mammalia > Chiroptera > Pteropodidae > Cynopterus > Cynopterus sphinx. The sequence goes on along the minus strand of CM057379.1, from coordinate 56,688,255 downwards.
CTATTCTTTACACTTCAAATCTAATGCACTTAGAATTGATATTTATATATCATGTGAGATAATGAAATAATTTTTATAATATGAGCATACATTTATTGAATAACTTATACTTTCTCCAGTAATTGAAATTTCATTTCTGTCATTTAATAAATTTCCATGAATATCAAAGTCTGTTAATGAACTGTAATATATGGCACCAATGTCATCCTAACATAATAACTATAGCTATATAAATACTGTTATCGTCTAAGTTAAGTCTCCCCCTTGTTCTTCAAAACTGGTTGACTATGCCTGTTTTTCCCTCATTAAAATATGTTTAGAATCAACTTATTTTACACAAAAACATCTTTTGATGTTTTGATTGAGATTTTAGAAAAAAATAATAGAGCAATTGGGGGATAATTGACATATTTATGATACTAAACGGTATATTTCTTTAACATGTTTCAATAGTCTTATTACTGGCTCCATAAAAGCTTCACACAACTTTCATTAATTTAAATCTAGGTATCTTATAATTTTAGTAACTAATTTAAATATGTTTTAATATATTTTCTAAATATTTGCTGCTGGCTTTAGGAATGTATTTTGTTCTGTATATTAATCCTAAAACTGGTAGCTCTGATGAACTCCCTTATCAATTTTAATATTTGGAAGATTCTTTTGAGTTTTCTATGTAAATAATATCTCTCTATATAATGGCAGTTTTGTTTCTGCCAATCTAATCCTATACTTTTTATATATTTTTCTTATCTTCATGTGGTAACTCCAAAAATGAGTAGAATCAATTATAGCAGGTGTTGTAGATTTATTTCTGATTTACAGAAAATGATTATATTATTTCATTGTCAATAAAGTATTTTGCTGTAGGTTTTAGTAGATAACCTTGATAACCTTTATCAAGGTAAGAAGCTTTCTTTCTATTTCTAGTATACTATAAAGATTTTTTGCTATTTCTAACATGTTTTTAAGCATAAATGGATGTTAAATTTTATTGAATGTTTCTATGAAGATGACTAAATTTAAAGATGCTGTGTTAAACCCTCCTCAATTTCTTGGATATACCTAACTTGGCCTTGATGTATGCATGCATGTGTGTACATATGTAGGTATATGTATGTATGCACGCATGCATTTTATTAGATTTTGCCATTTACTTCTTTTTTAAATTTTTCATCAATTATCATAATATTCCCCATATTTTTAGCTTTAATTCCTTTATCTGGTTTTAATATAAACATTATATTAGCCCAATAAAATGATTTTAAGAATATTTCCTTGTTTAATTCTCTGGAAGTGTTTTTATAAGATTAGAATTAACTGGAATGATTGGTAAAACTCTTCTTTAAAATAATCTGACTTTTCTGTGTGTATTTCTATCTAACTATTGATTAAATTTCTTCACGATCATAGGATGATTTTAATCTTTATTTTTTAAACAATTTAATATGCACTGTTTTGTTAGACAATGTCTATTTTGTAAAAATTTATAATATAAAATACTTAATAATTTTTCTTTTTTATTAAAGATATATATTAAATCCTTACTCATAAGTTTTTAAAATATACTGTTATTACCAATGCATGTAAAAACATACTGACATACTATCTTTAAAACCTAAGTATGCTACCCTAAAAATAAAAACATTACTTATATGTCAAAAATAGCAGTATTACAAGTAACATTAATACATTTAACTATCCCATTTTCTGGTAATCACTTTTATACTTTAATATATAGACAGAAGAGTGCATTAATTATGTGTATTGCTCAATGAACATCTCAAAATGAAAACACATATAACCAGTACCCTGATCAATATAAAGACTACCAGTACCCCAAAAGAACACCCACATATCCCTTCCTATTACTAACTCCCAAAGAAAAACCACTACTATACTGACTTATAATACTATAGATTATTCTGTCTGTTTCTGAACTTTATACAATATATATTCATCACATTATACACATCTTTTTTCATCTAGGTTATTTCACTCAACATTATCTGACAGCTTAAAACAGCTTATTTATTTTAATTGTATAAATACTGAAGAGATACAGAATATATCATTGTGAAGAATTTTTTCTTTTTTCTTTACTCTCCTTATCTGCCTAAAAGCAGAGCCTCATAAAAGAATTTAACTATCATAAATCTCCCTAAGCAATGAGGAATAATTTCAATCCTATCACCAGATACAACTTTGGATAAGAAATCACCTAAAAGACATTCTCAGAAAATTATTATATTTCTTATCTATTCCTTTAAGGGCTCATTTATATTTGCTAAATGCCATTTGTTTTCTCATAAGTGCCATTTCCCCACTATACATCCCTAGCAGGATAACATATGAGCCCCAAATTCTAAACACTTCTTTGAGTCACATTTTTCTGTGAACTCCCACTGATAATATGTGAAGACAAATCTTTCTTGTCTCTTGCTAAACTGTTTTTTGTTATTTTAATTTATAGGTACCCAATTTCTAAAACTAAAAGAGTAGAAAAAGTCTTTCCTCCCTAACAATGCTATAGTACAATTTATGTATTCATTCTATTTTGATAAATAAAGTTGCTCTGACTGTTCATTTGTACATCTTCTCATGCTTACGTGTACACATTTCTATGGAGTATATTTTAAAATGAAATTTCTGGATCAAAGGATTTACATATGCACAAGGTCAGTAAATACTCTTATACAGTTTTTCATACTAATTGTGGAATGTATACCACCAGCAAATCAAACATATGAAAATTCCAACTATTTTATATACTAGCCATTATCAATTTTTTAAATTTTAACTATCCTGGGAAGTGTATGCTGATATTTCATTACATGTTTCTGTTGATGCAAAAATACACATTGAGTCATATCTTCATTGGATATTTGGACATTACCTGTGGAAAAAAAAAAATAAAGCTTCTTTCCCATTTTATCATTGGTTCAACTATCCTTGTTTTGAAAACTTGTATTGTTTCGTAAAAAACATTTTTATATTCTGAATATAAATACGGTTTTTTGGTTATTTATGTTGTAAAATATTTTCTCCCCTTCTATGCCTAGCCTTATCAATCTCTTAATGACGTTTCTGATAAACAGGAGACATCATCATTTTTCTTATTCTTTAGGCAGTTCAATGTGTCTTTACTTTCTCACCTGTTTGTCAGTATATGTAAAGGTATGTTTGCTATCTTTTATCTAGCATTTTTATCAGAATTTGTCAATAATCTAATCTGCCCTATTGTCTAAAACATGTCACTCACTTTTTAAAAATATAAAATCAATTTTCCTGTTGAAAAATTATCAATACATAGGTCACCTGCTTTCCCTTTTCTTATTTGCCATAGTTAAAAATTTATGATCAGAATTTAAAAAATCAATCTCATATAAGAATTGCAGATGAAGTCTGATAGTGAGTCCTTGTCTTGGATTCCTAGCCTTGAGAGACTTTTGAAAGTTCAATATAAAATTCATTATGAAAAGTTCCAACAGAGCAAACTCAAAAGACCTATGTGTCAATCACTATTCTTGCTGCACTTATGTATATAATCAGTTCAAGTTTAATGAGACTAGACTTACTTTGCAAACAAATTATTCTTACTTTGTTTAGCTTTAACAGAAATGGGAGTGACCGTAGAGAGAAAAATTATGTTTTAATGGAAAAGTATAGCACATCTATGTGTTTTAATTCTAGTACTGTTGATAATCTTTAAGGTTTTATTACCTACCTATAAATTGGATTGAATCTTGAATTTTTCTAGTTTCCTTCACTATCTGGCTACTGGGCTCCAAATTTTCTCCGATCCTTCTGATTTTGATCACTAAAAGCTTGAATTGTCCTTTCCTTAAGTCCTACAAGCTGAAGATGGACAGCTTTACATAAATTTTAGAAAAATCATAATAGCTCACATACACACAACATTGTGCCTGATGTTATATGAGCCACTCAGAAAATTCACTGGGACACTTGATGGCATTGCCAGAGACGTATGAACTACAGTCAATCTTTCAGATTGCTACTACCTGCCATCACTCTAGATGAAGATGCTTCAAGCCCAACTTCTAGAAATCATCTTTACTGACTGCCTTCTGGACTCAAAAACTGAATTTGAAGTTTTTTCTACCAATTTTAGGATGGAGAGACAGGTTCAATGAATTATGAGAAAATCTATTAACTCAGTTGCTGGAATGTGAAACCTCTTGAGAAAGTCTGAGATCATGAACACACTACCTCCAAATATAGCTTGTTGGCTTGTTGAATATTTTAAGCTGAAGGAATTTGAAAACATGGTAGAAGGATTGTCTCTCTGACTTTCCTCTTGCCTTTCTCCCCAGAAGCAGGTCATTAAACCTTTAAATGAAAGGCTGGCTTCCTAAATCCAGAATAAAAAAACATTTTTATCTCCAAGACAGAGGAATACCAAGAAGAATCTGAATAAACAGTCCTTTCAGAGTTTCCCCCAGTTTACTATACTACCTCATACTCTTTGCCCTATTATATTTCTCCACAACTGTCTACTTTTCATCAAACATAGCATGAATTATTCAGGCTTAACTATTTCTTCAAGTCTTCATTTCCTTACAAAGGCTCCCATGTCACATAAATTTATATTAAATAAATTTGTATGCTTTTTCTCCTGTTAATCTCTTTTTCAATTTAATTTTCAAATCTGCCCAGGAATCCTATTAGCTACAAGGAAAATGTTTTAGCTCCTCTACACTCTTACACATTAAAGTGTGAGGGCCACTGGTTTACTGAAAACTTTTTTCTAGCACACAGGTTTTTATAAACTTCAAACAGCCACAAGTCAAAAATTTTGCTCCTCTTATCAGAGAACCATCTTCATAAGTTGGTAGTTGGGGTATGGTACAGAGAGGTACTTGTTAGATTGGCAGCAATTACAGAGGATCCCCAAAAGGCTTGGAACCTTACATCAAAAGAAACTAAGCACGGGGCATTTTTGGATTAGCTTCAGAGAATTTTTTCTAAACCAAAGCAAACCAAAATGCATTTTATTATGAAAAAGATGCACTGTCCTGTAAGAATTCATACTGTCAGAAAGAACAGGTCTTCTATTAGTCATATTAATTTATTAACTGTTTCCTTAACATTTTTCTTTCAAAACAAACTCTTACTGTCTAGTCACATGTTTTCTATATAAAATTTAATTAAATCACAACGATTTCTAATCATATAAAGAGAGAAGCACATGCATACACATACACACACACCAATATAAAATGAGGTAAAAGAAAATTTCAAAGGTCATTTTTTTCCCTGATTAAAATTCATAATAAAATTAGAACAGCTATGTTTTTCATCAAGGAAGTATTTAAGCAGCTAATTTTTATATAAATATATTCCATGCTAGTTCAATAAATTAGAAAAAGGAGCATAATCTTGTTAGAATGCAATTCAGAGGGAACAGTGGGTGAATAGTTATTAACATGTGAAAGCAATGAATGAATGTACTGAATAAATAAAACCTATAAATTACTTACAGCCAACCAGCAGAATATAGATGGTTTTTCTTTTTTTCTTTTCATAAATTATGTGAGACCTTAAAATATTTTTTAAAATACTAGGAAATTTTCCTTTTGCATATCCCAATGGCAGCTGAGTTCCATAGGAGCTTAGAAGTAAGGGCCAAGATCACAAACCTGTCAGGAACCTGTGACAAGGCCCTGTCATTATTCTAAGACTTGATGTTCTGATAAGCTTGTTAGTAACAACTTCAGAAATACCACAAAGAATTACAGGTTACTATCAAACATCCAAGGACAAGTAGTTTTTATCCTCCCTACTTTTTTATTATACTGTTTTCCCTCAAAACCTACTCAATTCAATTTTTATGTCATAAAATACTTTATTTATTCCATCTACTTATAAAAAGAAATGTACTGCAAACTAAAAGTTGCCAGCATTTCAGTTTTTGTTTGTATTTGCCATCAACATTAAGGACAAAGGAAGTATGTATCTCTCATTTCTAGAAGGCTTGTCTTAAGCAACTTGACCTAACAAAAGTATTTAATGTAATTTCATCTTTCACATATAATATCAAGGCCTTATTAAATTGAACCTAAAATGGACAAAATTACAACTGAGGAGGCAGTGAAAGAAATCGTCTCTAGAGATATTCTGAGTTTCACCCTTTTTCATGTTCAATTCTTTCGTGATTGCTAGTCACTGTAAAGATGCATTTGTCTTGCTCTTGCTTCACTCTAAAGTAAAATGCATTTGTCTTGCTCTTATCTCTATATTCCAATACAAATTTTCATTTATTAACACTATAGAACAAAACTATTGCACAGTACAACCATTTTTTTTAAGTTCTATTTGGTATTCTCTGAATGCTTATCCATAAGATGAGTGAACAAGTGAAAAAAAAATAATTACAAAGGGGGCAAGTTTCTGGCTTTGGAAGATAAACTAAGTATTTAAATTGCTGACAAACATAGGAATCTTTTAATAAGTTGTCTTAATATAGGCAAAAATACCTCTTAGGCAAACTTAGAAATGAGAAGATAATTAAAGATTTTTCAGCAAAACGTGTTTGAAAACCAGACCGATGCTATTTCATAGATGCTGCTGTTAAATAGTCATAGTAGTATGGGGCTTTCTTTCAGATGAGCCTGTCTGTAAAGGCAGATTTTACTTTGTCTTATTTCCTTTGTCAACTTAAAAGAGACTAGAACAGCTAACATGTATAGTAGCTAAAACTTAATGATAGCATTTAGATGACTATAAATTCCATAAAATTTTGATGCTCTACATGGGGCCCATAGAAAGGAATCACAGCCTTAAAGTAAATAGCTATACAAGTAAGATTTTGGTTATTCTAAGAGTGTTTTATATTGATATCTTACACAATGTTTGGTTGAGTTAATATACAAAGATAAAAGGCCTTCATCTATATCTAGTAGGTTTCATTATTCTAAATGTTGCTAATTTGATTTCCATTGGTTGATAATTTCTGACAGATAAAATCTAATTTATATGTAAACTGAATTGGAAAAACATATGTTTATGACAAAGTGCAATTGCCTTTATGCTATGCTTGTCTTTTATTCTGATGTTGCAAATTGAAGCTATATTAGAAAAGGCTGTACTGGATAGTTCAAGGGCCCTTCTGTAGTTTGCTAGAAAAGTCACTCATTTATTCAAAGAATTTGATTTAGCACCAGTACAGTACTAGGAATTGAGGGTGACAAAGTGAACAGGGCATACACAATTCCTGACTTCAGGGAGTTTACAGTTACTGGGAAAGGTGAATATCAATAAACACATTTTAGGACAATTCCCCCAGATGCTGCGACCCTAGTCAATGCCTGCCACAAGAGTCAACACTGAAATCAGAACTGAGAAGTCCCTATAAGAGAAAGAAAACAGAAGTTTACTAACTTTGGGTATTTCTGGTGCTTTCTTATTCCTTCATGTAGATAAGCATTTCTGGATGAATTTGCCTGCTGCTTCTGAAAACTCTAATTCATTCTAAGTCCCCAGAGTAAGTATAGAAATGCAACTTTCCTCTTCATCTGAGAAATATGAGAGACATTGTTAAATATGTTCCTAAGATACACTTAGTATCATTTCTTTTCCAGAGAATGAGATCAATAGGTTCAAGTGCCAGCCATGAAGTATCTCAGGCCTCGCTGTAAATGTGAGATTGAAGAAAAGTGAGAAAAAGAACTGTAATTGTCTCTTCCCATCTTGGCTTGCTACCTGTAGAAAAGGAGAAGAAAACAGGGCTGAGTAAACCTTTGTAGGGATGTTTGGGAGCAATTTTATCTGGTGAGTGACATAGCAGTAGAATTTAAGAAATAAAAGATGAACTATATAGCTACAAAAGAATTAAAATCAGAATCTCCAAACTATATCTATATTCCCACATTCACTACAACACAATTCCCAATAGCCAAGATATGGAAACAACCTACATGCTGTTAAAGACAATGTGGTATATACATTGGAATATTATTCAGCCTAAAAATAGAAAGAAATACTATCATTTATGAAAACATGGGTGGAACTGGAGGACATTACACTAAGTGATATAAGCCAGTCACAGAAAGACAAATGCTACATGACTCCATTTACGTGAAGCATCTAAAACAGTCAAAAGCTTTAAAACAGAGTAGAATTGTGGTTGCCAGGGGTTGGGGGAAAAAGAAATGGGCAGTTGCTTTATTGTATACTTTAATATTGAATATATGGTTTCAGTTATTCTAGAAGAGTAAGTTCTAGAAGTCTGCTATGCAGCATTGTGCCTATAGTAAATGATACTTTATTATGCACTTAAAAATCTGTCAGAAGGGTAGATCTTATGTTAAGTATTCTTACCACAATGTAAAAGAAAAAAAAATGATTAGAATACAAAAAAGAACAAAGAAATAAAATAAAATCTACTTGAAAAAAAAAATATTAACCAGAATCACTAGTCTAACCTCACTTCTTCCACTCCCACTACTAGAAACTAGGGCTGAAGGTAGGGTCAGATCAGCAGAAAGCTGATTCTGAGTTTCTTTTCCTATCCTTTGTGAAAACAACTTTTTACGCCAATTGAACAACTTCATCATTCAATTTTAAGTTTTCATCTTTTTATCTGGAACTCAAGCCATACAAATACACAGAATGCCTGTGTTTCAGGATGTCATTTGTTCCACATAGTAGACAGGAAGATGGAATGGCTGGATGGGGCACAAGTCAAAAATTTAATCCAGGGGCACTGGGCACACTATATAAAGTGCTGGCTAACTAAACATTAGCCATCAGTACCAAGGAAAAAAGTCACTTAGAGTGAATCTACTATCCTCCAATCATCCTTGTTGATTTCTTCCTTCTTCTATTGTTAAATGATCTAGTTCTACAAGATCATCATTTGAAAGGTCTACAATATCACTTTCACTAATTTTATGAAATCTTATGACTTTTGAAAGATTTGCATATTACTTGGCAATTTGCCCTACCTTTGTATTCTATTGTGAGCTAGCAAGAATAGACCAGTGCTAGCTAGTGCTAGATGCTAGTTAGCATTTCATGGAGAAAGATGATTAAGTTTCATGTATTTAATTTATCAGGGAATATTTTTATAAAGTTACATCAATCAACGTTACGACTGCGGCCACTTGGATAATAAATAGTTAGATAATTTAGGTATGAGTAGAATATTCTATTAAGTAAAGACTGAGGCAGAGACTTCTGCCTATAGCAGGCTGACCCAGAGGTAGAAAGCATCCATATCTAGTTAGCACTGAAAGAGACTCTAATACTCTAATACTCATAAATTACTATAAACCCCCGGCAGTTTAAAATGATACCCATTTATTGTTTTATTTTCCCTAGGTCAGAAGTCTGAGCCCAACATCCCTCTTCTTAGGATCTCTGCTTAGATTCTCACAAGGCCAAATTTAAGTTGTCAGCCAGTCTGCACTGGTATCTGGAGGCAATGGGGGTAGAATTAGCTTCCAGACACATTAGAGTTGTTGGCAGAATTCAATGTCATGAAACTTTAGGACAGGGGTCCATGCTTCTTTGACAGTTTGTCATCTGGGGGTTGTTCTCAGCTTCTAAAGGCTGCCTCATTCTTCAACTTGTGGCCTCCTCCATCTTCAAAATCAAAAAGTGTGTGGAATTTTCCCCATGTATTGAATACCTCTGCTTTCCTCTTTTCTTAATAAGCATAGGTTTTAAAAGATTTTAAATGATATAGGATCCGCCAAATAATCTGGGGTAATTACCCTATTTTAAGGTCAACCAATTCATAATCTTAATTATATCTGCCAAAGCCATATGATGTTATATAACCACAGGAAAACACTAGAGAGTGAAATCACAGGGACCAATATTTTGCTTACTACACAGACCTAGAGTTTGGGATGAGGACTTCAGAAATATATCAGCTATAGCTTGGACATGGATTCTGAATAGGACTGTATTTCAACCCAGTCAATGGTTAGGTTGATAAACATCTTCCTGCATATACATGTTTCCATATCTCATATTTCTTCCGGAACATGGTAGTCATACAGGATCTTACTGCTAAAAGAGGTCTGGATGTTTTGATCTTGGCCCATGCTATGAATGAAAGTACTATGCTTTCCTTGTTAATATGCAAGGTATATTCTATTACTTGTTTATTCCTCATTTAAGTACAAAGTCTTTAATTTTTTTTATTTATTTTTAAATAAACATTAGTGAAACTGCATATTTTCCCACTGATCTATGCACTAGATGTCTGAAATGCACATCTAGACTAGTTGTCTGATCAGGCCCTTTACTTATTTGCTATTGAGATCTATGTCTCAGCTTCAGTACCAGCACAAATTTCTCAGTGGAGAAGCCCCTCTACTAGTCTAATTGGCCAGTCTCTGCTCATTACTCTCTATTATCACACTGTTGTGTTTCTTTCTTTCTTTGCACTTATCACTGTATGAAATTATCTTGACCTTTTAAAAAACAAATTTTATTATGTGTCTCCCTCTGACTATAACATTACCTTCATGAGAAGATCTCATCTGTCCTGACATCTCTTCAAAAGAATATTCCTAAGCTTTAGTTTTGTTTCCATAAATTCTTTATTATAATAACTACTGGAATCAATCACTTCTGTGGGCCTCATAAAAAAGGTGAGATGATGCTATGGTCTGAATGTTTGTGTCTATGTGAACGAAGATTAGTGTTCTTATGAAAGATATCCGACAGAGCTCCCTAGCCCCTACCTCCATGCGAGGACAGAGCAAAAACATGCCTTCTAAGAATCAGGAATCTGGCTCTACTGAGACACTGAATCTGCCAGCATCTTGATCTCAGGCTTCCCAGCCTCCAGAACTGTGAGAAAATAATTTCTGTTGTTTGTAAAGCCACACAATCTGTGGTATTTTTTATAGCAGTCAAAAGGAATAAAACAGATGGAGATGAGAGTATTTTCAGTGAGTCCGATAAGCATTTATGCATTTAAGATTTCAAGTGTATGAAAGCCAAATAGTGTCTCATCTTTTTGACTAGATGTTTTTGTATCTCTAAAAGCTATTATTATTGATAAAAAGTTATATATTCAGATAATGGCAGTTTTTCAAGTAGAACACACAATTTAATTTTAAGTTTATACATGCAATAAAGTTCTCCAAGGACGAAAGCTGTTTTGTGAAAATTTTACATGCCTTTACCATCAAGTGATTTAAAATCTGTATTTTTTTTTCTTGTAGGACTCTATTTCATTAAATCTGAAGTATTGCACATTTATTTGTATAAAACAAATGCAGTATTTCAAGGCTATGGTTCAATCTCAGATTTCCATCCAGTGGAGAACATTATATGTAATCAATTTACTATGGGTTATTTGTTATGATAAAAATGCATTGGAACCATAGTTATTATGTCTCCAATATACCCTGATATTTTTCGTATTATAAAATGAGACCACGTAATACCTAAAATATATATTTCAATGTCAGTTAGACAAATGACAAATGACAAATATAGGATGTCAATAACTTTCCTTTCTCTCCTCAGTTCTTTATGTGTGAGGACACACACACATACACACACACACACAATATGCACAGTTACACATACACCAGTGTTCAGATATTGGTGGACTCTGAAAGGATACTTGCTGACTGCCTTGATATAATCAAATCCGATCCACATAAAAAGGGACAGGTAGAGTTTGTAGTTCAATATTGTCTGCTGAGATTAATTATTCCAACCCAAAAGGATATGGGTTTGATTTTATTCAGAATGTACAGATTTCCTTGTGTATGATGTCAGTAGTAGGATCTATTCAGTGAAGAATCTTTCCAGCTACTCTTAGCTAAAGATAATTAAAGCAAATTCTAAAACCTGAATATCTGATTATATTTATATTTATTCCCCCTTGTAATTCCTAGGCTTTTAGTGAGTTCCCGTTTAAATGTTCTAGCTATCCTTTCTCCATGCAGACTCTTCCACTGTAGTAAACAATGAGGCTCACCAGCATCTATTTTGCTCACTCAGAGATGAGTATCCTAAACTAATCTGGGCCAGCAGCATATGTAAAGAAGGTTTCATTGACATTCTTGAAAAATGAAGCTACTCTCTCTCCTGCAGGGAAGCATGTGGACTCAATGGCCACTGGTAGCCATCTTGCAACCCCAAGGAAAGGAATGCATGCTAATATAAAGTTGACCTTGAGGGTGACAGAGTGCAGAAAGAGGATTAATCTGGATACTTGAAATGACATAATTTAACTGCTAATCACATCATATCTAAAACCTCCATAACTTTTGGACTTACAGTTAAGTGGGAAGAAAAGTCCTTGTTTTTAACCACTCTGAGTTGCGGTTTTTACTTACTTTCAACCTCAAATATTATAAATGGTATACCAACCATAAAGTACATAAAGAGCAATAACTGTCCTCTTATAGGCTAAGCAGAGATTTGGTGCTATCTCTGCTAAATCGACTAGCCACAGTGTAAGCAATGATATCCACAGAGACCCTGAGGTAAAATAAATCCTAAAATAGCCAAGACAAATTAATTTTTTTACAGAGGGTAATTTTATTGGGTTCTCTTTTTAATCCATAGATTCAACAGTTAAATTTCTAAATGAGGGTAGAGTTGGTATTGAGAAAAAATAATGCTTGATATTCTGAGCAAATGTTTAGCTCTGGTGGTGCCAGTGGGTTTGAGACCCCATGCACAAATGAGCCACCTTCATGTGAATGACTCAATCACTCCTTGCTAAAATATCAAAAGGTAAGAAACAGAAAAAGATCTTTAATAGTGTGTGTGTGAGATTTATTTTAATGTCAATCAAGCAAAGAGTACAACATTGCACAGATGGATAGAAAGGGTGGAAAACAGGAAGCAAAACTGTCTCTGACATTCAAATAGTTTTTTCTTTCTCTCTTACAGAAGCATAAATGCTGGGAAAGAAATATTCAACTCAGAAACACAGTGATCCTTTACAAGCAGCTAGAATAAGCTCAAAGAAAAAAGATTCAGAAACACTTTTCTGGTATCAAGGGCAAAAAAAAAGTTTAGCTAAAGTTCAAATTCATAACCTAACTCTATAAGTCCCAAAAAGAAATAGTGTGATGAATATTTACTGTAAACTAGAACTGATGGAAACAATTCTGAGTGCAAAACTATTTTTATAGTTCCACTTATTTTAGGAATGTTACTTGCACTTGAAATCAAGCTAAAGAATCAGCTTCTAATAGGACAAAACATTTTCAACCCAATTCAGTTATATTGGTCTTAGAGGTCAAAGCAAATAACTTATTTAATATTCTGGTTGCTGGGCTAGCTAATATTTAGTCTTGTTAAAATGGAGACTTTATTGAAAAAAAGAAAGCCTACCAAATAAATCTCTAACAATGATTTCAAAAACACTGCTTAAAATGTATTTTTTAAATGTGGATCTAAAGTACTCCTTTTCCTCCTTTTGAAGTAGCTATCTTCTTGTATGTCATCCAAGATAGGCAAGAGAAAACAAAGGGGGCAATTCTGGTGGCAGGTCAGCCTAACTGAGCTCATCAGGCTGAACGAATTTATTATTTATTTAACTACAGTCCCTAGTCTCCATGGCTACATTTTCAACTTGTTCCTGCTCTTAATACTTTTGGGTTTTTTTTTTTTTTTTTCAGCTACATATGTTTAAAAGAACATTGCCTACAACTAGTTTTAGAGACTATAGGAAATGTGAAATACTATATATTTCTAGCAGATAATTAGCAGAAAATAAAGTAAACATAATTAAATAACATAGACAAACATACTGATAAAAATTTGAAGGGAGATCACAACCTGAAAGGAATATCCGCATAATTTGCTTAGCTTTTGGCAAGCCAGAAAGAGAAAGAAGTGACATCAAATGCTGCTGTTACGTGATATCATTGGATTCTCTTAAGATTTGGTTAAAATAAATTCACACCAACAGTGAACAGCTAATTTCAAGTGTCTGATCTTATTTCTTAGTTTATGCATTTATCATCCTTTGTCTCCTTATCGTTACAAAGTTTCCTAATCAGTCTAGCTGCCACCTCTCCCATTTTCCAAGTCCACACTCTACAATACTCAGATGATCTAAGATGCATATTACTTACTTACTCTAAAAGAAAGCTTGAATGACGTTTCACTGTCAAAACAATAAATCCAAGCTCTTTAGAATGCAAAACCATGTTCTTCAATATCCGGCCTAACCTAACTTCTCCAGCTTCATTTCCTGCTGCTCCTTGGTCGTATTTGGTATTTCATAAGTTCCAAATTAACTGCAGGTTCCCATGTTTGATCGTCTTTCATGCCTCTTAACAGCACTGGCTACGCCTACCCAAAGCTTGGTCTTAGATCCTACTTGAAAATACTTTTCGGATACTTATATAGGTGTTTCAAAAACCTTACATCTATCACCAGTTCTCTGACGCTGTCTTTAATAAATCATGAAAGATAACATTTAAGGCTCTCTCAGACAGAAAACCGAAATAACTCTATGGTTTTTATAACCAAGAGAACTGTATAGTACTAGGTTGCACATGGTATTTACATATTAAACATGCAAAATCTTATATTTCAACATGAAAAAAATCTTAATATCACCAATAGGCTGTCATAGAGTTAATAATATGCTTCATTAAGATAGTTAAAATAAGCTCTATTAATTTTCATGGTGTTTGCTATGTTTTGTACAATCTATCAAACTATAAAGATGCTTCAGTCATAACAGTCAAATAGTAGAAAGTGATAAAACTATCAATTATTTAAATCAGAATAAGTAAATAGAATATTCTTGAGAAGATCTTCAAGATTATCTCCCATAACCCCTTCTTTAACTGAGTTTCAGAGAGATTAAATGAAATGCCCAGGATTAGACAGTTAGGCAAAGGAAAATCCAGCAATGGACTTCTCAATTTCTGAATCCTCAAGGTTTAGGGTCTGGGATGAACCTGAATGCATAACCTCCTCCATATGTCATTTTAGACCAAATTGCCCAGCTCCTTATTCCAAGTACTTCTGTAAATTCTCTTTAGCTTTCTCTTAGTAAGAAAATTCCAGCTTAAAATTTTATATTGTGAATGTAGTAGTATTTATTAGAAGTGTTTTAACATATGTAAGAATGTATAATGGTTTCCTTAGATACATTCTTTTTTGTGTTTATTTTTGGTAAATTATTAACTATCTTCACAGGGTTTTCTAAACTTCATAGTCATCTTAAACTTAAGGTTTATCTATATCATGGATCTAGGGTCAAATGTAAGAATTTTAAAAGCTGAATGTAATAAATTTCTATATTTCGGGGAGTGTATATGTGGTGTTTTCATTCATGTTTTAATAAGAAACTTATTTTATCATTCAAAATATGAAAAGTATAAAATAGATTCTTCTGACCTCCAGCCGGCCTAACTTCCATCTTCACATGCAACAATATATTCAGGTTTTAACTAGGGGTGGTCTTCCAGAAATCTTATGCATATGCATACATGCATGCACATGCACACACATACATTTTCTTTTCATTACCAAGTGGTTAACTACTATAATTGCTAATTGCTTCTTCACTTTGTTATTTTTACTTAATATGTTTTGATGTTCTTTCCATAATAATATATAAAGCATTGTTTTATTCTTTTTTAATGCTGCGTAATATTCCACTATGCAGCTATAAAAAAAATAAACCAGTCCAAATTTATTTATTTATTTAAACAAGTCAACAACAATTGATGGATGATTAGGTTGTTTGTGACCTTTCATTATCACAATTAATAAGCTTGGATATAATTCATCTCATGTAAATATGAATATGTCTATAAGATAAATTCTCAGAAATGAAACAGCTAGGTTAATGAGTATATGCACTAGTAATTTTGATAAATATGCCAACTTCCTTCAATTGGAGTTGTAAGATTTTGTATTATCACAACGAGTGTGAATGCTTGGTTCTTAACATGCCCATAAGAAGAGTCTAATAAAAAACTTCTATGACTTTACCCATCTTATAACTGAAAAGATATAATTTCAGTCTATTGGAATGCCTTTATCTTATTAAGAATGAGGTTAAAATTTTCCTTTCAGATTCTTGAGACAAATATATTCTTTTGTTTGTGAACTAACAATGCATACCCTCTACTCATTTTACTAATCAGTGGTTGGCTTTTTTAATCTTCATTTCTCTTGGGTTGTTGATATTCTGATGCTATAATTAGCCAATAATTTCTTATTTTTGTTACTTGTATTTTAAATTTGCTTACAGCACATTTTGCCATATAAAGTTTTTATTTGAATATAAAATTTATCAAATTTTGAATTCTGAATTTTATATTGTTAGTGAAACCTTCCCTACACCAAGTATAACATATTTATTCCATTGTTTCTTATGGTATTTTATGGTATCATAATATATTCTGGTGTGAAGAATGGAACCAATTTTTTTTCCAGATGGTGACTGACATCCCAACATCATTCTTTTCCATGCTGATGTGACTGTTCTTGTTTGGGATATAAGAATGGAAATGGACATTATTTCCATCATTTAACAATCTGTGGGGTATTTTTATTTGCAAAGATTTGTCTTTTTGAGTTGCCTCATGCTAGGAAAGTAGTGCCTGAGGGACTATTTATTAATAATGCAGGAAAAAAGTGATGCTGTTCCTGTGGAAGCCTTGTTCATTAGATCTAAATGACCATGCTCAAGACTGCATCCAGCATTGTGAGTACTATTTATACTTTACAGGTAGAAAAAAAAGAAAAATCAACATAAAATAAACCAAATACATCCCACAACTAACCCAGCTTTTATCAATATTGTCACTTCAGTCTTGCTATATCTTCAAAGGCATTGTCTAAATACTTATATAAACACAAACATTTTTAAAAAGCATAGTAAACTGTGTTGAAGTATTATCTCTGGCTGTTTAGAGCCTGTAACTGCTAAAACACCCATAATGGTGAATTGTAAAATTAATCTCAAAGCAACAAGACTTCTAGAGAGCATAAGATTTACATTTTTATGATATAAAACAAAACACAAACAAAAAAACAATGGAAGCAATTAATACTAAAACAGCTGTTGAAATGTTAATAGAATTTAAAAAAAGGTGCTTCATCATTAGAAGGCATTTTTATTCCCTGAAATAAATAAATAAATAAGGGTAAATAACACAATGTTTAGGTAATACAAGTTAATTATTTTGATAGTAAGTGAGGAATGCTAAGTACCTCCTGTTTTAAGAAACTTTCAGCATGACATTTAAATACCCAGAAATCACAGAGCTGAAAGAGTTGTGAAGATTTCTTACACCTCTGAATCATTTCAAGATTTTGGCAACATGACACTGGCATGCTGGTATAGAAATATTCAATTGCTAAGAAGTGGCCTAAGAACAGAATAGAGAAAAAAAATATGTATTCTTAGGAAAAAAAGAGAATGGAAGTGAAGTTTTAAAAGTTAAGTAGGTTACTGTTAAAGTAAATGCTAAGTAAAGAAAATGTGACTATAGTTAGATTATTCATGAGCTCTTGTTATGACGCTATTTGGAATCATTAAGTGTTTCTGCTTTTAGTAAAGAGAAAGTACAATAAAGCAGAATTTCTTGAACTGATTTCCTACTACAGAGATCACTTTAAAACTGATTTCTAGCAGAAAAATAAATTTGTATAATCCTGAGACATCGGTTTATGAAGAGAAGACAAGGAGCCTCTTTCCTCTGATGGCCACTTCATGTTCACAGATTCACAGTGGAGCTGGAAAGGCAATTTTGCAGTGTCTCAGATTCAACAAGTAAAATGGGTACCTCTGTGCTGTTGATTTTCTGATACTGCTAAATATCCTACAATGCACAGGACAGCATCCAATGACAAATAATTATCCATCCCAAAACATCAAAGTTGCCATCGTTGAGAAACTCTGTTTTAGATTATCCCCATTATACATTTTTCAAGCCAGCTTCTTTTCACTTCTATAGACATAAATAGAATATCACCAGTCACTATACAAAATTATTTCCAAAGAAAGTAAGAAAGAGGATGACTAGTCTCCACTTTTGAACCTGTGCCCATAATTAAAATAACAAGTGTGTACAGGTGCTACTGTTGTTTTCTCTTTGTTTTTGTTACTGTTTTTACATTGTTTCAGTGGCTTAGTAAAACATGCTCAGTTTATGAGTTGAATAGCATTACAAGACTGAATTAAATACCTCCATTTCAAAACAGAATGGATAATTTATTTTTAAAAATATGAATGATTAATTTTGGCTAAAATATCTAAGTACAGCCTACTTGCAGATTTATATGTTTGCATTTCCCTGCTTAATTGAATGGGGTAGTGTGAAAATGTTTTACACAGGTACAGGTCTTAAGTAAATTTTTCCTTACTGCTAATTTGCAAAGGTATGATTACTTCCAGTTTACAACTGAGTCATATTTTCTGATTTACTGAAAGCAAATTTAAATAACATAGAATTTTTTTGATCATTAACATTGTCTGAGGTTATTTCCTAAAAAAGACTATATTGATTCTCATAACTTTTTTAATTAGCATTCTTAAAATGACAGATTTTGAGCACTCCTGTGAGCTCGAGTTTAAGTGGGTAACTAAAGAATATATTTGTTCACTGTATATTTGGTCCTCTGGATAAGTACAGCTTATGAAAAATATGTTTAACTTCATCTGTTACTGCCAGAAGATAGCAAAAGCCCTTACATAGCTTGAGTGGGAATCAGGTCCTGCTGAGAAATCACTCTCAAAGACAGAATGCGCTACTTCAAAATCCCAGCTGGAAAACAGCACAGCCTTTTCCATTCAATTCTCACAACAATATTTTATATAAATGATTCAGCATTTTTCTCCCCAAATGGTAAAATAAATTGATTGACTAGCATTCTAACCACATTGTGTAACAAGTTACAAGTTAAACTGAATAACATGATCATAATGCTTGTCATAGAACCACCATGACATCTCACTGATTAAGTAGTCTCAAACTTGAGTGGTCCATAGATTGACTGGACAAACAACAAAAGTTTAATTAATGCCACACTCCTCAGAAGTTAGGTAAAAGAGAATTAGCAGCTAGAAAATGTTACCATCCTGATGGGCTTCACTTCTAAAAAAGCACTAATGTTTAACATTAACTAATCTTTTCAAAGATCTTTCAATGTAAAGTTAAAGTGTTCATTGTCCCCAGAAGAATTAGACTACCATTCAAATATTGTACATCAAGATCAAGTAAATTTGCTTCAAATTCTGCATTAAAGGGTATTAAAAAAAAAAAAAGGACCAGTTAAATTTGTCTGACAATCCTACTGTAATGCTCTTTACGGAGCATCTAGATTTAGAAAAACACCATGGTTTTAACCCATCTAAATTAGACTCATGAGTACACCAGAACCCTTAACAAATTTTTTAGTTGCTTCAAAAATTCAGAGAAATGTGAATATAGGTCTTGGCAGTCACTCATTTATTAACACAGTATAGAACATAATTATCCATTTTTGTCTGTGACAAAATACTGAAATATCCAAATGCAAGCACTAAATAGCTTCAAAAAAGGCCATAAAACATCACCTATGTGAATTTGATAACCTTGAACTAAAGAGAATTTTATGAATTTGGCCTCAAAGGCAAGGGAAGTAAAAGCAAAAATGAATGGAACTACATCAACTAAAAAGCTTCTGCACAGCAAAAGAAACCATCAAAAAGGTAAAGAGACAACCATCCAAATGGGAAAATATATTTGCAAGCTATGCCTCCAATAAGTGCCTAATATCCAAAACATACAAAGAACTCATATAACCTAATAATAGCAATATAACAACAACAAAAAATATCCAATTAAAAATGGGCAGAGGACCTTAACAGACACTTCTCCCAAGAAGACATATAAAGGGTCAACAAACATATGAAAAGATGCTCAACATTGCCAACCATTATGGAAATGCAAATCAAAACTACAATAAGATACCATCTCACACCTATTAAAATAGCTGTTATCAATAGCTGTGTTGGGGAGGATGTGGAATAAAAAGAACCCTCATATACAGCTGGTGGAACTGCAAATTGGTACAGCCACTATGGAAAACAGTATGGAGGTTCCTCAAAAACTAAGAATTGATCTACCATATAATCCAGCAATCCTTCTTCTGGGTATTTACCCCAAAGACTTGAAAACTCATATCCAAAAAGATATGTGCACACAGATGATCATAGCAGCATTATTCATGGTGGCCAAGACATGGAAGCAACCGAAGTGTCCTACAAGAGACAACTGGATAAGGAAGCAATGGTGCATATATACAATGGAATATTACCCATAAGAAGAGATGAAATACTGCCATTTGCTAAGCAAAATAAACCAGACAGAAAAAGTTGAAAACCACATGATATCACTTATATGTGGGATATAAGCCTAAAAACAACAAACAAACAGGACAAACAGAGACTCATGGACATGGACAATGGACTAGTGGTTACCAGAGGGTGGTGGGGGTGAAGAGGAAGGTAGATGCAGTAAAATGAATCAAATATGTGGTGACAGAAAGAAATCTAACTATGGGCAGTGAACACACAATGCAATACACACACACACACACACACACACACATATACACACACATACATATATAGATAGAGATATAGAGATATAGAGATTATAGATAGATGATAGATTAGATATAGATGAGATAGAAATATAGATAGAGAAATAGAGAGAGATGATATAGATATAGATATAGATATAGATATAGATATATAAACATGATATAGATTATAGAGATAGAGATAGAGATGATAGAGATGATAGAGAGAGAGAGATGATAGAGATAGAGATAGAGATAGAGATAGAGATAGAGATAGAGATAGAGATAGAGATAGATGTAGACATAGATATAGATATGGATATAGATAGAAATAGATATGGATGATATATATAGATAAATATAGATGATATAGATATAGATAGATATAGATATAGATGATACAGATACAGATACAGATATAGATATATAGATAGATTAGATATAGATAGATACAGATATAGATAGATATATAGATATATACATACATATATATGTTTTACTGTTAAAATGTATGCCTGAAACTTACTAAATTTTATTAATGTCACCATAATAAAAAATAAATTTAAAAATTTTAAAACAAACAATAGTAACTTAAGCAGTACTAAAGGGGAAAATATTAAATTAAAAATATAAAATTTTCTGTTGCATAATCATTAGTTTAGAATTATTAGTAGATTTTAATCTTAGCAGAATTTAATTTTACTAAGTAGTTAAATTCTAAAATACTGTTTTGGTTCTTTCCTGGAAGTTGCTATAGAAAAGCTGAAAACAGACCTAGCACATGGTCTACAGTTAGGCTTTGAGCATGAAGAAGACAGAATAATCCACAAAAAAAAGCCTAAATTTTAGGTAATTATTAGGAAATGCAATGCATGTCAAAAACCAGAGAAAAGAGCAATACTCATGTCCAAGGAATGAATCATTCAAACAGATACGCTGCACCTACTGTACATGTTCAAGAAGTTGTAGCATGTGATTTTCTCACAGTCTGTCTGAGACACCAATGACCTAAACATCCTAGATTAAACAGTTCAAACCCTGAATCACTTTAAGCCATGTAAAACAATAAACCTTCAAGATAAAAAACAAATAAAATAGCAGAATTTGCTGAAAAGCCATGTGCAGACCATGGTTATGTTTGATTTATTGAACAAAGGGTGAATGCTAAAAGCTCTTTTTGTTACCCTTCTTTGGAAATATTAACACAGAGTTAGTAAGATCATATACTGCATGGTGTTAAGAAATAAACATTATCAATTTTCCTGACACCGCAGAGTAAAGCCTAAACCCAATTTAGGACAAATTTCAGAAGAAAAGCTAACAATCACAAAAGTAATGAAATGAAGTCAAAATGTAATACAAATATGCTTTATTACTTTACAAGTGCAGGCAGGACTGAAGGTTCACAATTTTATAATATTTAATGCTTAATTCTATATTCTGTGGTACCTCTACAAGCCATCAGTCATGAAAAATATTAAAGATCACACATTTCAATACTGCATAATTAAAATAATGCTATATTTTGCTTACTTTGTATTTGTGATTTGTACATTTTCCCGAATATATAGTTAATGCAATACTTGCTCAGGAGGAGAAACAGTATCACCCCTGCGTGCCCCATAAATAATCTACAAAAGTGTTGCATGAAACACCACTTACTTAGAGCAAATGGTTGTTTTTCTATAAACACATTATTTATGAGAACATCAGATGTAATCTGCATGCTAATGTAGTCTTCTATTTCACAGAACTGCCCACATGCTTTAAGTGGTTTACTCTCCAAAATCACCACCTCCTTCCATCTCCAATTCATTCTATTCTCACATAGGCCTCCACCATGCAAGTTACCGGTCCACATATATACTGAAAATAGTTCAAAAACAGTCACGAGGAAATAACTAAAATCACAAAAAACTTCTAAGCCCTAACAATTCTAACTCTATTCAATCACTTTATTCCTACAAAAAAAATAAACAGATCCATCCAAACAATTTTAAAAGCCTCCAGAGTAGATCTACATAAAGTAAGCTGTTAAAACTGACTGTACAAAATAGGCTGCCAGTTTCATTCAGAGAAAGTTCAAAATAATGATATTCACATACTAAAGAAATAACTCAAACCCAAAAACAAGGATCCAAAATATGTTATTTCAGACCAGCAAGATATTCATATTTATTTGCTAATATTTACATAAATACTATACACCAATCATGTTTTAGTTAAAACTCCCCTCAAAAGCATATAACTTCCTGTATGCATGAAGTATGTTATCTGCCATAGACTCATCTTTGAGAAATAAGAATATGTATGTAGTACACAGGTTGGCACTGTCACATCTTAGTGGCTTGGTGCCTTTCTGTGATACTGCCTAGCAACCTCCCATATCACAAAACACACAACAATATACTGGTGGTTTGAGGAGAACAAGACATAATAAAACTTGCATAAAATACATGATTTTATAAAGGAAAAATATTCATCTGTGTTATATACTATACTGAAGTCCAATAAAGATTCCATAAGCCAATGAAAATGCAAATGCAATACATCCTGAATTCTGGTGAAGAGAAAGCCTTTCATTGTCTGAGTTACGTGGTTTGTATATATAGTCATCATTATGTGTTTTATTCTGTCAAAATTGTGATCTCCAATGTTTTTACAATAACACACTAAAATATACTCCAGTATATTATTTTTAGTAATTAATCAGACTTCAGACTTTTAAGCAATTTAGTAACTAAGCTGAATTAACTGCAAGAAATCACTGACATCTCATAATTTGTGTGCTTTCATGAGAACTGTATGCCCCTCAAAATTCACATGTTGAAGCCTTGAACCCCAACATAATGGTATTATGAGATAGATTTAGTATAGATAATTAGGTTTTGATAAGGTCATGAAGGTAGGGTCCTCATAATGAGATTAGTGCCCTTACAAGAAGAGACACCAGAAAGTGAGCTGTGCTGTCTCTCTCTCCAACACGTAAAGAAACAATGAAAAAGCAGTTCATATACAGCCCAGGAAGAGAATCACTAGAAAACAACCATGCTAGCACATTATCTTTATTTTTATGAGATTTGATATTTGAGGAACCTTTTCTATACAATCCTATTCTTTCTAGACTACCTAATAAAACACTTTATAAATTCTATAAATCAAATATTAAACACTATTAATTTATCTTCAACATCAAATTTTACTTGTTTGAACCAAAAGCTTTATAAGATTTATAAGAAAAGGAATAATCCTTAAAGTAAAATTTTAAAAGCCAAACAGAAATTTCAATTAGTTTATACATAAGAAAATAGACATTCAAAAGAAATTTAAAAAAAAAACATGAGACCAGACAGAATGACTAACTATCCTGTTTGCCTGGAACCTCCTGGTTTTATCACTTAAAGTGCCCCATCCGGGAAGACCCTTCAATCCAGGACAAACCAGGACAGGGGTTCACCATAAGAGTATCCTATTACATCATTTTTACCATAGGTCATGAAGTACAATGTTCTAATTTCCTAAGGACCCAGAGCAAATAAGATTACGCTATACATACACATACACACACACACACACACACACACACACACACGTGTGTGTGTGTGTATATCTGTTTATATACCTATATTCATACTTATATGAATATAGATATATAATCTGCATCGGATTATAATTAAATAGTTTTATATAAGTTTTAGAACTTTAAAACTAAGAGGAACATTAGAAATTATTTTTCCGAATACTTACAAGTAAGCAGATTACAGTTTAGAGATGGTAATTGGTGAATCGTCGATAACAAGATTTTCTTATCTTAGTCAATTTTCATGGAACTTCTTGAGAGGAGTCTGACAAAAAATAATGCTGAAGAAATTCCCGATGGATCCAAGATAATGAGAAAATTTAAAAGTACGCACTTTCATATAAAAATTTAGTGTAATTATGAGTAGAATTTTACCAGGAATTTTCTTTAATTTAGATAAATCTTATATTTCATTTGGAGAAAATGCCTAATAACTGCAAAGATAAATATGAAAAAGAAGAACAAAGGAGGCATTATGTATAAGATATACCATGGAGTAACAAGAGCCGATTCTATATGGTTCAATTACTGTAGGAACAAATTATTTAGTGGAATATCAATATATGAGCATGGAAAAAATGCTAACCATATCCATGACAAATGTGGGCATGGGGTACTGATGTTGTAGGACATCGGAAGGAAAGAAAGAAAAGTGTTCATTGATAAAAACTGGATGTATGATATAATTTTTTTAATTTCAAATAAGTAAGTTTTGATGTTAAAGATAAAATTTAAACTCACAGTAGGTACTCGAGCTAAATTGATTTCTATGCTTCCAAAAATTAAGAACTAATGGATAAATTTTGACTAATCTTACATTCTATGAAGAAGAATATTTGGCATCCAAAAGTCCAGATGTGCTTTGATTAAAAATTCCCTGCTTGGCAAAAGATCTTTTAACTGGCATATTTAAAACAGAATTAATGTCGTTTTATTTATAAACTCAATCACAGACATAGTGGGATCTAGACAAAAATTAAAATAACATTTTTTCTTAATTTGAAAGTAACATGCTGTAAATATAAAACATTTGTAAAATAATTTTTTAAAGAAAATAAAAATTACAATACACACTTTAGCGTATACTCTCTAATATGTAATATGTATTTGTATATGTGTAAAAACATTATATATATACACACACATATATATACAAAAATGTACACATATATGTGTGCAACCTGTGCTTTTTCACTTGATAGTATTCAGTAAACAACTTTTACTTGACTTTGGGTGGTGAACACAGTGTAATATGAGATGTATTATAGAATTATACACTTGAAACCATATAATCTTATTAGCCAATATCACACCAATAGATTGAATAAAATAAAATAAAATAAACTTTTCATGCCTTTAGTGATTCTTACATTATTTGTCAATGCTTCATAGTACTACATGGAATAATTAATAAGGTTATCTATTTTATTGTAATCCAACTTGGGAATATGTAATATAATTTTTCTCAACATTTTACTATGATAAATAACACAGCAATAAATATCCTTAAAATAGTCATTTGTGTACATCTCTGGTTATTTTATGGGACTAAACAAATTTGTGACTTTGATTTTATCTAAAAGGCACGAATGTTTTTAGGGCTTTTAAGTATATTATGGCAAATTATATTAAAGGACTGCATACTCAAACATACTGGAAATTGTCACTTTTTAAAAAAATCTTGGGCATCTCAAAATTATGTCAAATATGTCTAATAGATAAAAGTATTTTGTTAAGAAAATAACATGTGTGATGTACTATTTGTACAAGACCACTTTTAGCTGTCTTTTTGACCTTTGCATATAAAGATATCTTAAAAAGCGTTCATGGCATTTTGATGATTACTTCTAGAAGTAAGGTTTCAAGTCATTTTCTACTTTTCTTTTTATCCTTTTCTTGTTGCCTTTTTCAATTATTTATAAATAATACATAGCAGTTTTTAAAATATCTCTATCATGAAACCAGAAGTTAAAGAATATTAACAGTGATTACAGCAATTATAGTAGTAACAGGACTAAGTACTCTGGGATTATTGAATAGCATTCACCTAAAAATATCAATTCGTTTTCTTATCAGTTATAATCAAATTGCTAGTTTCTCAGGAAAACATGTACCCAAAGTACAAAATGTATCTACATATATAAACCCGGTCCAATTGTAATCAACAAAACAAAATAAAAACAGCTGAATTAATTATTATTTATATAATTATTTATATAGTATTTATATAAGTGAAACAAATATCTCTTGGCCCTTTATCCTCTGAAAATCTAGATGATTTCAACTGGTCACCTAGCCATTTGGCTTTTAATATTTAGATTACTGTTAAAACATGATACATTCTGAAATGATGCTATATATTAGTGTCATCTGTCAAACAGCACTGTCATATAAAATGTTTGGTTTCCATTTTCTCACTCTTCCCTCTTCATATGAATCAGAAAAAGCAATCTAGTGGTTAGATTATAGCAATGTGATCAATAGCTCTTCTTTATTTAACTAACAAATCAATTAAGGTTCTTATTTGACAGAAACATAACTTAACTCTAGCTAAGTAGGCAACAAAGGTGTTATTAAACTACAATAAAAGGATTGTTATTACAAGCATTTGGTGGGCACTGGATGATCAACAGAACGCTCACTTGATGCCAAAAACCGGGCACTTACAAAAGCAGGAAAACAGAGGACACTGCAAGAGCCTGGCTCAGGATAATACTGATATTGCCACTGAGATTAATAATTTCCCATTTCCTCAATCACTCTCTAAAAACTTAAAGTCCCAGACAAACAGAATCCTATGGGCCAAGCTTAGGTCATGTGATCACCCCTTGACTACTAGGGTGAGAGGTAGAAATAACTGCCACTATAAACACCCACAGTGCAAGAGGGGTAATCTCTAAAAGAAAATCAGGACATAATTAAAAACAGAAATAGCTGTTGAGCAACCAACAATAACAAATGTTCACTGTAACTGACAGAACTTGGAGCCTATCATACCTTCCTTCCTTGCCTCATAGCCTAATTCTTTTTTATTATTATTAAATTCATTAGGGTGACATTGGTTAATAAAATTATATAGGTTTCAAGCATATAATTCAGTAATATGTCATATGTATGTTGCATTGTGTATTCACCACTCAAAGTCGAATCTCCTTTCGTAACCATGTATTTGACCCCGCTTTACCCTTATACATTTTCTCCTTTCCCTCTCTTTCCTTCTGGTAACCACTAAACTGTTGTCCATGTCCATAACTCTCTGCTTGTCTTGCTCATTCATTGCTTTCAGTTTTATATCCCACATATGAGGGAAATCACATGGTTCTCAACTTTTTCTGACATTTCACTTAGCATGATAATCTCAAGCTTCATCCATGTTGTCACAAATTTGGCAGTATTTCATCTTTTCTTATGGCTGAGTAATATTACATTGTATGTATGTACCACATCTTCTTTATCCAATCATCTACCAAAAGGCACTTAGCCACAGTGAATAATGGTGTTATAAACCTAAGGCTGCAAGTATCTCTATGGATAAATCTTTTCAAATTTTGGGGGTAGATACACAGAACAGGGATTGCTGGGTCATATGGTAATTCCCTTCTTAATTTTCTTAATTTTTTGAGGAACCTCCATAATGTTTTCCATAGTGGCTGTGCCAATTTGTAGTCCCACTAGCAGTGTATGAGGTTCCTTTTTATCCGCATCCTCTCCAACACTTGTTATTACTTGTCCTGTTGATGATAGTTATTCTAACAGGTATGAGATGGTATCTCAGTGTGGTTTTGATTTGCATTTCCCCCATAACTAGTGAAGTTGAGCATTTTTTCATAGGTCTGTTGGCCATCTGTATGTCTTCTTGGGACAAGTGCCTGCCCAGGTCTTCTGACCATTTTTTAATTGGATTGTTTGGTTTTCTTATCATTAAGTTGTAGGAGCACTGTATATTTTGAAAATTAGCCTCTTAACAAAGGCACATACCCTAATTTTTAAACTAACCTTTTACAAGCTTAAGATTGCAACATATCAGTGAGTCATGAAATGAATTAAGTAGATGTGGATTGTATCCATCAATTTATAAGCAAAACTGACTGGAGCAGAAAATATCAGCACACACTGCATACAGAAAGTTTGTGAAACTTGTTTCTTCTATATATACATATATATACACACACACATTCATATACACACGCATTCATAAAATTGTGTGTGTTTGTTTGTATACACATCTCTGAATGTAGGTTGCAGTCAAAAAATATTTGGAAAAAACTTTTTTCTGGTCCTAACCAGCATTCTGTAGGATAAACAATTATATACATTTGCTACATAGACTATAACATTTTGAGAAGGGTAAATCCAATCCCATGTAACTGAGAAAGGAGGGCAACTTTCTGATGTTGAGCTGATGAGAAAGGTTATGAGAAAGATGCCTGATAAGTTTCACAGAATATCAGCCCTAGAGTATCACCTATGGCATCTGGGGCCTTGGTGGGCACACTAGTAACAAGGCCCAGGAGTGTCCCGAAGGTGACTTTCCCTAATTTATTTTTACTTTTATTTTTACTTTTTTTTAAAAATTGATTAATCTTTTTTTAAGTTTATTGAGGTAACATTGATTAATAATACAATTATATAATTTTCAAGCATACATTATAATTTGACATTTATATATTCTATTGTGTGATTACCACCCAAAGTCCAGTTTTCTTCAACTACCATATATTTGATCCCTTTTACTCACTTCACGCTCCCACAATCCCCTTAGATTTGACCCCCTTTACACTGTCTACCTCTTCTCTCCTCCCCCAACCCTTGTCATCTGGTAACCACTAGTCCATTGTCCATGTCCATGAGTCTCTGTCCTTTTAATTTGTTGCTTTTAGGTTTATATCCCACATATAAGTGATATCATTTGATTTTCAACTTTTTCAATCTGGCTTACTTTGCTTAGCATGATTATATTGAGGTCCATCCATGTTGTCGCAAATGGCAGTATTTCATTTCTTCTTTCGGCTGAGTAAAATTTCATTGTATATAAGTACCACAGCTTCTTTTGCCAATCATCTATCGTGGGACACTTCAGTTGTTTCCATGTCCTGGCCATTGTGAATAGTACTGCTATGAACATCAGTGTGAAGGACCTATATAATGAAAACTATAAGACCCTATTTAAAAAAATTGAAGAAGATACAAAGAAATGAAAATATATTCCATGTTCTTGTATTGGAAGAATCAACATAGTTAAAATGACCATATTATCTAAAG
This sequence comes from Cynopterus sphinx, assembly GCA_030015415.1. Lineage (NCBI taxonomy): Eukaryota > Metazoa > Chordata > Mammalia > Chiroptera > Pteropodidae > Cynopterus > Cynopterus sphinx. The sequence goes on along the minus strand of CM057379.1, from coordinate 56,658,863 downwards.
TATTATACAGATTTAATACAATCCCCATAAAAATTCCATCAACATTTTTTAAAGGGATAGAACAAAAAATCATCAGATTTGTATGGAAGCACAAAAGACCCCAAATTGCCAAAGCCATTCTGAGAAAAAATAACGAGGCTGGAATCATCACTCTGGCTGACTTCCAATTATACTACAAAGCAATGGTAATCAAAACGGCATGGTATTGGCAGAAAAACAGATACAGAGACCAGTGGAACAGAATCAAGAGTCCAGAAGTAAACCCATATTTATACGGGCAAATAATTTTTGATTAAAAAAGTCAAAAACATACAATTTAGAAAGGAAAGCCTCTTCAATAAATGGTGCTGAGAAAATTGGAAGGCCACATGCAAAAGACTGAAACTAGACTATTGTCTATCACCACACAACAAAATTAACTCAAAATGGATTAAGGACCTGAATATAAGACCTGAAACAATAAAATGCATAAAAGAAAACATAGGAATGAAATTCAAGGACCTTGGACTTAAAGAGAATTTTATGAATTTGACCTCAAAGACAAAAGAAGAAAAAAGCAAAAATAAATGAATGGGACTACATCAAACTAAAAAGCTTTCACTCGGCAATTGAAATTGTCAACAAGGTAAAGAGACAGCTATTCGAATAGAAAAATATATTTGAAAGCAAAGCCTTTAATAAGGGCCTAACATCCAAAATATACAAAGAATTCATACAACTCAATAAGAACAAAAAAACAAATGATCCAATCAAAACTAAGCAGAGGACCTGAACAGACATTTCTCCTTAGAGGACATACAAATGGCCAACAAATATCTGAAAATATACTGAGCATCGCTAGCTACTAGGGAAATGCAAATCAAAACCACAATGAGATAGCATCTCACACCTATTAGAATAGCTATAATCAACAGGACAAGTAATAACAAATGCTGGAGAGGATGCAGAGAAAAAGGAACCCTCATACACTGCTGGTGGGAATGCAAATTGGTACAGCCATTATGGAAACAGTATGAATATTCCTCAAAACATTAAGAGTTGATCTACCATATGATCCAGCAATCCTTCAACTTTTTCTAATTTAAATCACTCCCAGGATTAGAGAGTTACCATGCTAATGAGACATGCAATGAAGTCACACTGAGCAAGTGCCAAGAAACCTCCACTTTTACATGCCTAGGCATAGCTTGTATCCCACCTGGCTCCCTTGAAAACCTTGCCCCAACTTCTCTTGAGAAGCCACTGGAAACTTTCCTTTTTTGGTGTTGGTTCCCTTGTGAACAAGTCTAATAAACCACTGCATTTTGCCTGAAATTTCTTGTGGTGATCTTTTGGTTTCCATCCTGGGACATGGCAGGAACCCAGAATGCTGGTAATATAACTGGTATTATGAAGCCTCCATAATGAATCACCTCCCAGTAAGCAGCTTATGTTATGAAGTGATTGCAGAATTTATATCATCGCATATAGTCATTTATTTTATTTAATTGGGACAAATAATCTATACAACCATTTATTTCAGCATATTTACAATCTCATCTGATATCTTACTGGTGCTACAAATAAAAAAATTCTCAATATGACATTTTTCATTATAAATATTTTATGTCATTATAATTTTATTCGCTCATATTAAGTCAGTCAACTCTTTTTTTCATGAGATTTTCTCCAATTACTATAACACACACTTAGTGCTCTCCTTTTACTGAACTCCTTTGACATTTAGTTATCAATAGTTCATCATAAACTATAACACCCCATCCAAATGAAAACACCTCAAAACTAGGTAGGGAGTAATCCAAAGATAAATCACAAAATCCATACACTAAACTCAGTATATTTTATTCATAAGAAAACTTTCTAGAATCATTTTTTCTGCTTTATACATAATTATAAATATACTACTTACCCATGGGTGTCAATCAATAAATAATTATTGAATACACAAATGGATTTGGGGCAGGGGATAGAGAGATACAGAGAGAGAGGGAGAAGTAGAGGAAAAGAAGGGAGGGACGGATGGAGGGACAGAGGGACAAAGGAAAGGAGGAAGAAAGGTTGATTTCTAAGTCCAAAGCAAATTAGAAAAATTAAAATGCAAGATTGAGAAATAGGAGTGAGACAAACAGAAAGATATGGTACCATTGTGAAGTGAAAATCAATGATGAGTTGTCTCTCATACACACACAGGCATTTAGGAACACAAAATTCACAAATAGCTTGAGATTATTTCAAGTATGAGCAACCAGAAAAAAACATTTCAATAGAACCTGAATATATAACATCTAGAGAGCAAATACTCATACTGAAGACCTTGAGTCTTCAAAGAGATTGAAATGTATTTTATTTACAAAAATAAATGATGATATTTTATAATTTTTAGTATACAAGCAGTTAAAAGTTAAATATTTTGTTACTTTTATCTAACTGAAAACCCTGGTGGCCCAATTTTACTGCTGTTATTTCATCAAATACAATTTCATCTCTGTGGCTTGATTATAAACAATCTGAGAACTATAATCACATCTATACTCATTTCCTGAGGTGCTTCCAAAATTTAGTTGGAAACAATGTCAGAGAAGTGTGAGTCCCAAACATTAGAAATATATAAATAATCATTTATGCAAGGATTGTATAAATTTTAAATATTATCATCCTTCAACTGATAAACTAATTAAAGTTAAAATATCAATAGCGAAGACAATCCTGTGAAGAACATAATTTACGACACTAAGCATTTTACAAGGAAGAAGTCAATTTTTCTGTATCAAGGTTTCTGCAGTAAACAGGTATCTATGTAAAGAGTGGATTCACTCAGGACTAAATCCTGAGACCTTGAGAGATTAATATATAAATGGTCATCCTGCTTATCCAGAAACCATCTGGCTTATAATCACATTTTAATGAAGAACAGATTTCCATTCCACAAACGGTTTACATAACACCTACAACTCACTTTCATGAAGAATTTCTGCAGAGTATTTTATTCATACAACTAATATGCATCTTTTTGGGTTGTGGTCATAGAAAAAGACCACTTATCTCAGGTTTCAAAATAGAAAAAGAAAAAGAAACATATATGTAAACACAAGAGCAGACCAATTTCTACCAGGTTTGTGTGAATATATACATAAATCTCTCTCACACAATTTTGTCCTTTAAAAAAACAGTGTTATCAAACTCGGTTTTATCTTCAAGTGACTATTTAGTTTTTTACTCAGATTTATTTAGCTGACATTGGAAACATCATATTAGGAATATTTGTGGACTCTTAGTTATTCAAATAGTGAAGATTTAAGTCTTCCCAAACTCTATAGAAACTATATTCTAGCCTGATATATATCAAGTTACATACAAGTAGAAACTGAATTAAAACACCTGATGTTTATTTGCTTTTTGTAACAAATGTGCATATATATATATATATATATATATTATTTAAATAAATATATTTCAAAGCATTTTAAAACTATAGCAGTCAGGTCAAAGGACACTACAAAAAATCAAAGAAACATTGCTCATATCATAATCGGTTTGACTAACAATGGTAGTTTCCAGGGCTTTACTGGAAGTATGAATTCTGACAGTTCTTTTGTACACTGTCAATCTCTCTTATAAATTGTATTGTGGTTGAAATAGTAATTTCTAGGTTTATGGATTTAAATCAACATAATATTGAAAAATGATTCTATATAAACAGACCAACAAATATCTTCGATATGAAGAAAGTACAGTTGCTTCCCTCAAAATAATCTCAGGTGTATGCAGGTGAAACCACTAAAATCCACAAAAATATATTCATGAAATATGTAAAGTTGTTTCTGACATTATTTCTCTTGTAAAAATGACGGGCATGTCTTCCACAAGATCCTCTCATTGAGCATGAAATCATGCAAAACATTTTATCAAAAAATGATAAAATGCTAATCGAGTGACAGAAACAATCCCCCAGGGGACAAATAGCTAAAATTATGCCTCTGTTGGAGCAGTGAAAAAAGACCAGAACTGGCACATTTATGAGCAAGTTAACAAGCCTTATTAAACCTATTCTATTCTGTTTTATCTCAATAATAAAATCAGATGGAAATATTAATTAACAGTTGAATCACTATAAACTGAGCACACAGAGCATTGCTTTGTCACAGCATGGCTCTCAGAAAATGATGCTATTTGTACAGCGCACAGAGATAACTCAATGACATAAGTGATTGCACAACTCCTAACACTTTAGGCTGCCCCAGGGCTCAGAAAACAAGTAACTCAGTCTATCCATAAAGAATTCTCAAGCATAGAGGTTAGAAATCTCTAACCATCTGAAAATGGAAATGTGTTATCTAACAATATCCCAAGTTGATTCATGCCAAACAAAATTAATAAATATTTACTAAATGTCTACTATGTGCAAGTTTCAATATTCAATCATAAACCAAATTATACCTCAATAAAGCTGAAAAATGATTGAATCAGCAAGTGGATTTGAATACCAAACTAAATTTGAACATCATCCTACAGGAGCAAAGTTCAATGAAGGATGTGAGTAAAGGATAATAGGCATAAAACAAATATAAGTTTAGAAAATTTCAAGACAATTTTGGAAGACATTAGATAGTTCAGTCCTAAATCTGTTTTCACTTTGCATGGTAGAGTGAGGAAGTTGACCGTAAGAGTTTATTGAGTGAGGTGCATAACTGTTCACTAAAAGGTAAGAGAAGGAGCAAGAAATCAATTGATAATGGTGCTTCAGAGAGTTTAACAGCAAAATGTTCAGAGGTTTGGAAAAGAGAGAAAGTGAAGCCAAGGGAACCAAGATGTGGTGGGTGTAAGGAAATAAGGGCTTCAAAGACAGGAATCAAAAAGAAATGACGATCCAAAAGATACAGAATAATATGACTTTATGACTAATTAAATATAGTTATAAACAGACATAGAAAGCGGAAAGAAAAATTTAAGATATGTACAGGTTTCTGATCTAGGTAATAGGAAATATGTGGCATCATTATTAGAGTAAATTTGAAAAAAAATGACAAATTAAATTTTAGACATTTTGAGCTTGGATGACAGAATATCTAATATATAACCAAATATGTTGATCTAAAGCTTGAGAGAGAGGTGATATTTGCAACTGTAAATATGAATGAGTGTCCCAAGAGAGACGAAGTAGTGATTAGTGAGTCAAATTATACAAAGTCCTAATGACATTATTATTATTAAAATTGAAAAGTATATATAGTTTCAACAATATGTCATATCAAAATGACTGTCCCACAAATTTCTTCCAACTATCCACAGATTATTTATTCAAACAACATTTAGTAAATATTTAAATGCTTAATGTGGCAGGACTGGGTCATACGATGAAAAATAAGACTAACATGGTTCCTGACCTCACAGAGCATGGACCTTACAGTTTAAGACTTATGTTAAACAAAAACACAGGCAAATAAATATATAACTGCCAACTAGAATGCAAATTTTAAATGCCATGAGATATTATTGTCTTCATAAACCTTCTTGTACTAAATTCATGATCTTAAAATACTTAAGGATCTATATTACATATTTAATATTCAAGGTTGACTTCAGAGAGTTAATTTACATTCAAAATTTTAATTGCAAAACTACTTTATTATACTGAAATGTTTACAGTTCATATGAACAAGATAACCAAGGATCAAGTGCCCCTTTCTAGAGTACCTCAACTACTCTGACCTTACATTCCTGAAGCCTGTTTGTTCCATCATATACACCAGTGTCCTCTCAAAAGGTTTCTTTAAAAAATTAAAAACCAATTTTATTTTTAATAAAATAAATTATATCATACATATCAATTCTCACAAATATATAAAATTCTTATATTTAATTTTTATCAAAGTGAGGCAGGAATGAGTCATCTCCCTTTCTAATTTTATTTACTTATTTAGGGAATCAGGGGAAATGACCTCTCTAATCTTAAGTAATTAGTTCAGAAATAAATAAAAAACTAGGTATAGTGGGTAAATCTTGGAGTTTAATAAAACCAAATTTCTAAAGTCATTAATTTTTTAATATAACAATCTGTAAAATAGTATAATAGATTTTTTCCTTGATAGAGGCATCTTACGTTAAAATTAACCTCAATTAAAAATGGGCACATGTCACAACAGTGCCACATATGACTTCTGTATTAGGTTATAAGTCCCGTCACATGCTTATTAGATGGTGTCATAAAGCAGCTATTGCTGCTGAACCTGAAAGTTCATTCTAGACACTGAAAGCACAATGATACCATATACAGCTGCTTTTCTGAAGCTGTAGATGTACCACTTTTGACAAAGATTATATGTGTTAAAGAGTCATAAAGGAGGAAGAGATAAAGGTAGAAACTTACTAAAAGATAGGCAAATCTATTAATGTCATTCATTTTTGGCTGTTCTAATTAAGATAACTATGTGTTTATTTGTTTTAATTCAGTGGCCTATAAGCTTTCTATTTCAGGGTGAGTATAAATTTGTTTTATTTATCAAGGAATACAGACAGCTCTGTATCATTCAATAATTTCTATTTTTCTCATTTATTTTAAGAATTATGTAAGGTTTTAAATTTTTTAGATTCTAATTTCATAGCCTATTAATGTTTTCAGGATTCGGTATTTAAGGAATTTCATTTTTTCTTCCATTAGAGATATATTTGTTTGGCATTCAGTGATGTCCTTCAACTTGTGTGTCTAGAAAGTATTTCTCAAGGTGCACCAATAACACCATTGCTTAGGGAATTCTGATGGTAGATTTAAAATTGATAACATCTCTGACTGAAAATAATCCATTGAGACATAAGCCAAAATAAGTTACAATATTTGGGCAATATCATTGCTTAACTTAGAAGGTTAAAAAAAAAACAAAAAAAAATCAGTTAACAAAACACCCTCATGCTAGATAACTAATGTATGAGTTGCAATGGAGGAAATTTTACAATTCCTTATAAAACCATTTTCCAAAAAATTTTATATTAACCATAAGAAAAATTTAGTGCAATATATTTGAATTTAATTTATCCTGAGATAAAATGGGTATGGGAAAGTTTTATTTTTTGAAAAATAGATTAAAATGTTTCAAAATCTTTATTTCTGACAAAAGTAGTATGCAAATGAATGAAAAAAAATTCTCTCCTGCAACATACCTTTCTTAAAATTTAATTATATTCAAGATGCCCCCTTATTATCCCATAGATAACTGATTTATGTAAAAATAATGCACAAATTAAAGAAATCTGCAATTATTATGATAACTTATAGTCTAGAATATTAAGCTCATTGTAAAAATTAAAAGTATTTTAGTAAAATCATTTTATATCTCATCTTTTTAATTATCAATCAAATCAATAGTCTTATAAATTATTACAACATAAAAATCCCAATTCATCATTCTTAATCCAAAGTGTTTTTCTTTATGTCTGAAAATAAAGTCTATTCACATTCACATCTCATATGTCACCTTCATATATAGTGTCATTTATTCAGCATTAGCATAAATAACAGTTAAAATACTAGTTGGGCAAAGTAACGATTCTCTGAAATAAAAAGTCTAAAATCTATCTGATTAAATGAATCTTCAATCAGAATTTATCCCCATGCCCCCTTGCAATTTGAATTTAAGAAGATAAAAAATATCAATCACTGACTTTAAAAATATAAACCATTGCTACCACTCATCTTTACCCTCTTGGGCAAATGTACCACCTCAGATCCAATTTTTTAAACGTCTATGAGAAGGAACTAAATATAGTATTACCTATCTTGAGATTATTTATCTACCTATCAGTATTTTCCTATCAGAAGTAAGGCTGTGAGAGCATTTTATTAACGCAATGGCAAGTCTACTTATAAGGAATTTATAGTTTGGTTTGTCAGGAAAATAATAATATGAAAGACTTAAAAATTTTTCAATAATCTTTTTTTTTTTTAGTATCTATTCAATGCTAGGAACAATGCTAGGCTCAGAGGTCACAAAGACCAATAATAAAATCACAAGATTCATACATTTACCATTAGCTAGAAACTCATATAAGCGCTCTACATATATTAATCTATATAATTTTCACAACCTTTGAGATTGAGAGACAGAGTGGTTAAGTAACTTGCCCAAGGTCACCCAGTGAAGTAGTAGTGGAAAAGGATTCAAATCCAAGCAGTCTATGTCTCCAAATCTGCTCTTAACCACTTTGCTATGCTGCTGATAGAGAAATGTGTCCTATTCTAAGAAAGTTAGGAATCCAGAATATGTAAGTATATGCTTTAACTCAAATAATAATAAGTTAATGAGGAAATAAAAACTTGGAGTGCAAATGAAGGATCAAGGGCAGGGACAGGGATCAATGACTTTCCTTACAACAACACTAACCAGAGGGTTCATGTAAGTAGTTAAAAAATTCACTGAGTTTCTTTGAATACATCTCTCTCAATAACTTTCTATAATAGTCAATCATAGTGTCAAAATTCATCTCACAGTTAGTGAATAGTCAGTGCAGACGCTAGCTCCAGAACCCAAAATGTATACACCTAAAAGCAAAAAGAAAAATTTCCAAGAGTCTGTCAGAACCTGGATCTGGAATAAAGAAAGTGATAACAAAGAAGAGAATGCCAAAGACAAAAGTTAAATGTCTCTAGCTTTCCTCAGGCAACTTTTAGCCCACCATCCAGTTTTTCACCTTGCATTCTCTTCAAAAGGGTATTAGGTATCTGAGGAATAATTTATATATTGACTAAATATTGCTGTCATATTTCTAAATAAATGTAGTTGCTTTCAGCCTTTACTCTAAAAAGATAAGGGGTAATAGATGAGGTAGGAGTTTTCTACAAGACAAGGTCTGACCAAACAACAGGCTCTTCAATGCAGTTTTCTCCTTTGGGTTTGCTGTTGGCTTAAGTGCAGGTGAGAGACTGTAGGGTATTCACACTGCTGTCATCTCTTCTCCACTCACCCTAAGACATGACCCTGTATTATATTCTGAAAAAACTAAACATGATTTAGTGCTCTGTATGACAGTAGTCAATGAAGCAGTTTGTATGATTCAGAGAGATATGATTTCCTCTAACAGAAATTGCATAAGCTTAAAAATAATTTTGTGATACAATATAGCTGTTTAAAAACTGGGATAGATACCATGCTTAAACAAATCATTTTTGTTTTCAAAAAGGAAAGTAGTTTAAATATCATAAATATTAAAAGAACAAAACGTATTCTTTTAAATCAGAAGAAAATTCACTGAGGCTTGAGTATAAATAGAGTACCATCCACATTTTCAAGATTATACAAACCAATCTAACCGATTTTAGATTTAAATATTTAGAATGATTACTATGTACACAGCACATGCTAACACAATTCAATCCAGTTGCACAATTACAAATCCAATATATATTCATAACACTTATATTACATATATAAATATTTTGAATAAGAATAAGATTTAGTCAATTAATATCCTTAAATACCTAGAATTCTAAGCAGCAGGTATAACTGCAAATAGTGTGCATCATGAATATATGCCCTCCATGATTCTTGCCATTTTTCTTTGCATTGCTTATACTAATTAAAAATAAAAGTCTTTCTCATCCTTTATATTTTACATAATTAAACTGAGAAAAATTAATTATCTCTTGAATTTCACATACTATTTTCGGAACATTTTAAATTGATAAATTACAATATTAAAAAAAGTCACTAAACTTTCCATTAAAGTCTAAATGAAATTTCTAGTAGCAGCAAAAAAATATATAAAAATTGCTGAGAGTAAAAATAGCTTTAAAAAAAACCTGAAAGTCTCTACTAGTACTGGATCTTATGTTTAAGACACACATAATTCATACTTAGGACTAGAAATTATAGGAACCAAAACATCAAATTCCTACACATTCCCGGCATGTGGTAAAAGAAGCCCAAGCCCAGGTGAGAACTGTGTTAACCCAAAGAGAACAAGCTCTGACAAAAGAGAGCAGCTCCCACAACCTCACCATATAAAGCAGACCCTATGTTGGGGATGATCTTTAAGAAAAGAGACTAATTTAAAATCATTTAGTCAGTTAATTATTTTTTTCCCCTGGTAACTGACTAATGTTCAAGACAAATCTTGGCCACCAATGCTTTTCTGATCACTATGTTTGATCCTTAAACAACAAATGTTACTTTCAGCATAATCATAATGGGATTGTTGGTTAATGTGATTCCATATCAAATGATAAAACACTATATGATAGAAAACACTAAAATAATTTTCAAGATTCATCAGAAAAGGAAAACTATGTGTCTTTTTTTTTTTAATTTGGCAGCTCAAAAAATGGTCATAGAATCTCAGAAGAAAGGAGACTTTGAGGCCTATCATAGATGTCTTTGTGTCTAAAGTATACTTTCTTAAAAATCTTAATTGTTTTAGAAGGTAATGCCACTTAACTGCCCCATTTAATAGCCCCAATACTGGTGAAATGAAGCTACAGACCTTCAAAGGGAGTGGTCTTTCACAAATTTATGCATTCAACCCATACATTGCATCTGGGAAGAAACCTATAAACTAAGCTTTGATCTTCCCTTTAGATCTGCTTCCTTTACAGTCCTCCCATAGCAGTAATTGGCATCTCTATCTTCTAGACACTCATGTCAGAAACCCATAGTGATCTTCAGAGCTGCCACCCATCATCCCCCATATCCAAATAATTACCATTCCCTGTGGATTCTAACTCCACTGGTCAATTCAAATCATCCACTTCTCTATTCTACTGCTGTCACTCTAACTTACCTACCCTGAACTACTTACCATGTGACTCACTGTTTATCTGGGCTCCCTTCAATTTTTTCTCCATACCATGGTCAGATATTTTAAAACATTAAATTTAAAATTATTCTTCTGCATCAAACCTTTTAATAACTTCTCACTGCACTTGAGATAAATCCCAAACCTTTGAACATAGTCTATAAGCCATGCATGACCTGACTCTTGCCTACTTGTGTAGCTACATTCCCTTTGCTTTTTTCCTTCATTCAAGCAAAACTGGCCTTCTCTCAGTGCCTTTGAAATAACAAGGTGTCACCTGCCTTAATACCTGCCTACTTGCTATTCACCTTGCCTGGGTGGGTGCTCCTCTCCACTCTTCACCTAATTTTAATCTATCACTCAGGACTCTGCTTAATCAATGCTTCTTCAAAAGGGCCTGTTCAGCCCCAACACTACAATGAAAATTCCCCCAATGATAATCTCTCATGATACTCTTTAATAATCCTTTATGAGACTTACCACGATTCATAACTATGCATTTATTTGGATAGTCATGTGTGTTGTAACTTCCACACTAGATTGTAATTTATTTAAAATTGGGGTTATATCTCTTCTAGTCACTGCTTTATCCCCAGTGCCTGGGACATACCTGACACGTGCATTAGATGAAACTCAGTAACTTTTTCATTGCCAAATGCTGATTAAGTAAATAAGCATTAAAAATAAGATGAAAACCTTGAGAAAATCTTTTAACTCAAGCTATGCAAAAGTATTTGACATAAGAGTCTACAGGGATGATTACCTAGTGACGGGCTTCATGGTGTCATATCTGTAGAACATAAAATGAGTTTAAACAGTCTCCATAAGCCTCTCTTACCAAAAGAAGCACCACCTCCTCCTAAATCTGAAGAGACCAGTTCTCCCAGGTTAAATGCTCTGCAAAAACCTCACACTGGGAAGCCACCTTCTAACAAGATGTCAATTTTCTCATTATTTATTACAAGCTTTTATTATTTCTATACCTGTAAATAGAGTAGATCTCAGCAAACCTCAGGGAAAATCTGACTCAGAAGAAAATTGCATATATTTGAAATATATTGCAAGATTTCATTAACATATTTGGGTGGAAATCTGAAGAATATGTTTGAAAATGAATTCTAAATATCTTAGACTAAGGTGAATAGCATATAGCATTGGATTAATTTTGAGTTTGTTATATATTTTTAACATGTACTGAACATATAACCCAGTAGTTCCACTTTTAGATATTTAGTCAAAAGAAATGAAAACATATGTCTAAGAATACTTGAAAATGAATGTTTACAACACTATTTAGAATATCAAAAAGCTAGAAGTAAATCAAATGTCCACCAACAGTGGATGGCTACACAAGTTCTGGAATATCCATGCAATGGAACATTGCTCAATAATAAGAAGATACAAATTAAAAACAAAATTATGCTGAGAAAAATGACAAAAAGAGTATATACTATATGATTCTATTGAAATAAAATTCTAAGCAGGCAAAACTAAATTGTAGTGATAGAAATCAGATCAGTAGTTGCCTATAGCCAGGAGTTGGGAAGATTAGCTGCAATGGGCAAAAGGGAAATTTCTTGATTGCAGTGGTAGATTACATAGTCAAAGACATTTGTCAAAAGTCATGTATCTGTAGGTTAAAACATGTGAATTTTATTTTTTAAAAGTTATAAATAAATAAAATTATTTCTAATTGGATTTGGTTGAATTTGTTTATATGGATACACTTACCAAGGATCTGGCTTTAATACATTAGCTCAAGTAGCTGATAAACTGTTCTAATAATTTTCTAGGTGGTTGACTAAAAAAAATAAGAATTGATCATGGCCTACAGTCAATGACATCAAGATGACAGGTATCTATACCATAATAGGAAAGAACTCCAAAAGCTCTTAAGCTTTTCTTAAAATACATTATCACATTTTTTTAAACCTTAAAATGGATTTACCACATGCAGCCTGCACATCTAAACCCATCCACCAAAAAAGCTAAGACCCTCTCTTCACTAAGATCTTACGAAATACACCAGTGAACATTAGCATCCTTAAAAGTTCCTTTGTGGTGCCCACTGTAGGCTAGAAATAAAAACAGGAGGCATTACTGCTGAAATGGGCTCCCAAATATTAATAGCTAAGATGGCTTTGAAACCTCACCCCTTTCTCTTCCCCTTCTTCCCTATATTTGGGCAAGTTGATAAGAAATCCCAGGATGCTTCCTCCTTTGTCACCAGCAGGAAGTTCAAACTACATGCAGGAACTTTCATTCTGACTCCACCCGCTAACCACCATAAAAATCCCAAGCCAGTCTCATTTCTTTGTTCCTGCATTTTCAGACCAGCCTGGGAGACTGCTTGCTCTCCCATTGAAAATTTCATTTGTGAGAAATAAACCTTTCCAAACTCCCTTGGTGTGTGTGTGTGTGTGTGTGTGTGTGTGTGTGTGTGTGTGCGTGCGTGTGTGTGTGTGTGTACACGCACGCACGCACATGTGTGATGTCATCAGTCTCAATATCTAAACCAAATTTTGAGGAAGGGGATGTGCATCTATCTCACTTGTACAAGATAACCTAAAACAGAAAATATCACTGTGGTGCAACAAAATAGGGGCTTATGGTGGTTGATTATGATAAATAAAGCTTTACCCCATGTATATTTCTCCTTAGATTAACTCAGTTATTTCTCAGTTCTTAAATATAACTGAAATAGATATACTCATCAACTGGCTGAAATCACCACATTCATAGACAGGGGAGGGAGACTTATGGTAGAAAGAGCCAAGTGGAAGCTCCTGGAACTTCCTCTCCCCATTAGGGTAGAAAACTAAACACAATACCCAATAGCTGATAGAACTGAATACTATACTAATGCCATCATAAAAGACTTCAAAAATATAACGTGATGATATTTATTACATCCACCTTTAACTTGCCTGTTGGGCCTATGTAGACGGTAGATAGATCTTGGGGAAGAATTTGATCAGGTGGTGACTCCAATTACAGCTGTATGATACAGCTAGATTATCTTACTGGAGCAAATCAACACAAAAATACTTGCACTGTCTCAACTCAGGGCTGTCTCAACTCTCCTGATTTCCAAACTAACTTTGTCTGCAGAGATCTTAATAATCCTGGCAGCTCATAGAAAATCTGGTCCATTACACTAAAAACAGTATGCTGATTAGACTAGAAAAGCAAAAAGTAGTAAGTATTGTAAAACAAATGCATGCCAAAAAATGAGAAACCCATGAAAATTCATAGACTTGACAAAATGAAGTTTCTATGGGTCCGCTGGTCTACAGCACGCCTGGAAAACTTTCTAAAGTAAAAGACCGGTTGTTGCACCTTGCATTGATTGCTGCTACAAAACAGTCATGAGGATCTGTAGTCCTCATGTGATTTTAGAAAGAACATGTAACATATTCGAGTATGCTGCGCCAATCCACATTCCAAATTAAGGCTGCTAAATTTCTATTTGTTGTTGTTGTTGTTGTTGTTTGTTTTTTGGTTTAAATATTTATTCTGCCTCAATAATTTATATATACGCATACACACACACACACACACACAGTTGTTGCATCTTTTTTCCAGCTTTATTGAAATATAGTAGACAATTAGTTGCTCATATTTACATTATACAATTCAATGAGGTGTTTTTTTTTTTAATTATAGTTGGCATAAGGGCTACTAAATTTCAGTGGGGTTCAAGCAAACAAAACCAACAACTCAACCAAATATTTGTTGGATCTTCAACTTCCTGGCCATTCACTCCTCTTTTTACACCTCCTATATTCTGGCTTCGGTACAAGCTGCTCTGCCACTTGGGCCTTATGATCCTGCAAATTAAGTGGTACTAAAAGTAGCAAATTAAGATGCTATATAGAGGTAACCTGAAAAGAATTACAGTACAGACACCATGATTTTTTAAGCAAAGCCATAACCTGTTCTGCCCATGACTCCTCCTCTTTTGAGATAAATTTCATGACTGTTGCCAGAGACAGATCATGTGACCAGTAGAAATACATTGCTTCCCTTTCTGAAGAAAGGATAAGAGAATCTTACCCTCTCTTTGCCACTATGGGCTATGACTCTACAAACTTTATTTCCCAGATTCCTCTGTCAGAAGACTTCCCATTAGGTTATCTCAATAGGGCTATAGGGGTGGAGTAGGAGGGGTGTGAGATGCTAAGTCTGAAGCTGATATAGTTACATGACATCATTCAGGATATAAAAATATTTTGGAATGCAATTCAAAGTTTCAGTTCACAAAATTTACTCCTTTGGAAAAGAAGAACCCCAAAGGTATCTATTGGAAGGTAAGTTATAGTATTTTATAGTAAAAAGATATTAAATCAAAATTAAACTTAATAGTAAATATTTTAAGTCTAGATATGTTGTGAGCATAAGTGTGTGCTCAAGAAATAAACCAGTATCACTGAATCTGAATACTTTAAATGTAAATATTATTTGTCTCCCTAACAGAAAACTTCAAAATATTTATAATATTAATAATTCAGTTTGGCCACATTCTCTTGAAGAGCGTCCATATTCCAGAGACTACAAAAATAGACGCCAGTTATTGTAAGCAGTGTATACAAACACAAACACATACATGCAGTGAATTTAAAAGCATAAGCTTGCATTTTTAAGTCAACCAAGGTGCTGATGTTTCTGTGAATGTCAAAATTAGCAAATCTTTGTAGCATTTCTCCAGAGACTGATTACATATCTTCAAGCAATTTATCACTTTAGCATTTGGGGGAAATCTGCAGAGTTGGCTTGTAGGACCTTTGTCCTATGGCTACAATGAGGTTTGGTGTTTGCCTTGTGGCATCCAGGTGTCTGTACAACTTATTCTGTTAGGTCCCAAGGGCACTTTTGTGAAAAACAAAGGTTAGAAAAAGATATGGTAAACATTGGGAAATAAAAGGAAGTCAATTATGCCAGGTGAAAGGCCATAGAATTCTATTTTAGCACCTGCAAAAGTATGCCAATATTTATACAACAATATCCTGGGATTTATGGAAGATGTCAATTTTTAAGACACTCTACCTTTATTTTTTTACTTCCAGACATCTGTGGGTAATATTTGTGGAGAGAGGATGATCTGACAAAGTACGAAACACAACAAACTGTAAGACTTTGAGCCTTGTATAACAAAATATAAAAACAAAGATCAAAGCCACAAGGCGCACTGGATGATTATTTGATTTTTTAAAAGAACAGCCCAAAGCAAGGAAAAAACTTCCCCAACTTCTAAACAACCAAAATATCAGCAAAACATAAACAAGAGCATGTTTATCTTATACCTACCACAGAATCTGCTTGTGTCTCTTTCTTGTTAAAGCCTTTAGCCAGCTGGACACCCAGTAAGCTGGGCAGCCTGCTTTAATTTACTCAGAATGGGAGATTATTTTGAAGAATTGGTGGTACTTTTTATGAAGTAAAATCTAAGAAACCAAACTCACATGTGTAAATGTAGAAAAACTAGATATACAATATGATGAAAATGAATTCCATTAAACACAGCCCGACCCCCCAAAAATCCAAGCAATACAGATCCTGATTCTGATGAATGACTTTCAATCTGTGAAGACAGAAACTTCTGTTTTTAAAGACACTTTGATGGTGGTGTTGGGTTTTTTCTTCCATGAGGTAAATGTGTACCACAGATAACATATAATTTTTTCTTATATAGTAGTAAGGTAGGATTCTTGACTTTACTTAGCCAGACATGAAAACACCTAATTTTCCAGTTTTTCTGAACTATTCTCTAAAGGTGAAAGGAAAATGTTTTTATCCTATTTTCTTAGATCAAATTTATATATCTAGCTTCATAAATCCTCTTTTCTAGCAATTCTATACTAGGAGTTTTTAAAGGTTGCCTAAACATCCAGAGATATGAGCCCAGAATGACTGACATAGTATCTTTACCATATTAACTGTGGCACTCAATACTGTTTCATACCGATTAACAAAAGGAAAGTTGAAACAGAAAACATATAAGTGACTTAAGGCAGAAAATTGAACTGAATTTAATATATTGCTTTCAAACTCTATAATCATTGTTTTTGTCACTGGCCATGAACAAAGGATACTTTTGAAGCCCAACTGCATCTTTAAATAAATCTGCGACTGATGGTTTAAAAGCACTTTACAAAGTAACTTTTAGATTCTTTTCCTTTCCATTTCAATAGCTATAATCTAACTTGGGCTTATATCACCACATAAATCTATTAAATTTACTAGGTTTGCTCTTAACATTCATGGGGCCTGAACCAAGAATACAAACCAAAACCCATATACCATTCGTCTAAAAATTTTAAAGTTAATGAGGTGCCCTGTATAGAAAACTTAATCCCTTCACTCCAACAGCAAATAGTTATCCATTAGCTACTCCTTGGGCACAGGTACATGTAGCAAGGCAACATGTTTTACCTCTGGGACTAAAGATGTAGGTTAAAGACCTGTATAGACTCTGAAAGGGTGATTGGTGCCATCTGAACAGAGGATTCTGTGGTTTCAGGAACCCAGGGGCAGAGGATGTAGACTGCAGGTGACCCATGAAGGGAGTATGGTTGAAAGATGGTCCAAATGTGGCCCTCATAAGCACAAGGCCCATGGCAGACTTCTTTGCCCTAATCTTTTGGTAATATTGGATTTCTCTGCCTTCTCTGCCACCTTTAATTCACTCTTCATGTAAATGTTGTAACAAAATTAAATTTGTTATCACTTCATGAGTATATATTCACTTCCTTCTCCCTAAAGTGGCTATGGAAGCATCACTATATAAATATTTGTTTAAACTAGATATTTTAAGATCAGTTTAGACTCTTCTCTCACTTTTTCCCAATCCTCTTACTCTTTAACTGAAATACCTCTAGCATCAATAAGTTCTTTCAAATTGCTACTGTCCTAGATAAATCCTTATTTTTTTCTATATCATAGCAACAGCCTCTTAAAAGGTTTTTTGCTCATATATATCCAATCCTAACTAATCCTCTGCTCTTTTTAAAGTTAAGTCGTTGTCAATCTTTAAAAAGATTTCATTCCTGTCCACTGCCAAAAGGATAAAACTAAAAGATGAGTTTAGTTAGAAGAGATAGCTCTATTCATTATGGCCCCAGCCTTATTAGCAGCCATTCCTCCTTGGGCCTATCTTGCCTTTTTCTCTCTGCACACTGGGATGTTCATCATTCTCAGAATATTTCATACATTTCCACTTCTTAGTTTTTGCTCATGCTAGTTTTTCTATCCAGGATGGCTTTCTCTGGGTCTGATGCTTATAAACTCTTTCTCACTCTCCAAACATAGTTAAAATATCTCCACCTCCTTACAGATGTCTTTGAGTCCCAAATTAAATAATTAATTCTTTCCTGATAGAATTTTATGTCTAACTCTCTTACAATACTTATCAAATTACCATAATTCATATTGAGTTTAGTTGACTGGCAGACATGATTATTCATTAATTTGCTCTTAGTTTAGATTTCCTCAGAAGCATACCCTGAGACAAAACTTTATGTACAAACAGTTCATTTAAGAAGCCCAGGAATCACTGATACACAAGAGGAAAGTGAAACAAGGAGAAGAAAACAGCCAATAAAGTTTATATCATAGAGCCAGTTAACACTGTGGGCAACTAGAACTTAAGATATATGTCCTCCCAAAGGAGAGGCAGCTGAGGTACAACACTTCCATTAGCAATGTCTAAGGGCTGAGCCTAGAGGTGTTAATTCCACTATGCAACTGGCCAGCTTTAGATAGAGAAGCTTTCCCCTTCTGGAGAAAACTCCTCCTGCACAGAAACACAGATCAGCAGCCATTGGAGAGCACTGTGTTGAGGCCCTTGTCAAATGTTCAGAAAGTCCCACCTAGAATCCTATGTCTCTGTGGCAATAAGCAGGGAATGATGGCATATGGCCCTTCCATTGCTACCAAATTGTTCTTTACCCTCTAGCTACATTAACACTGCCTAAAGGCCAACACCACATTATTCACTGCAGAAGTTCTACTTTATTTAATCTTTACAGCACTAAGTAGCTTTTGTTGTAGTCATTTAAAGGGAAAGAAATTTGTGTCCAGAGAACTTAATTCACAGAATTTAATTCAGAAAATTTGGTTCATAGAGCTAAAGAGATCCAGAAAAGGCATCTGAATTCAGGTATTTTTTAAAGAAAATTCAAATGCTTAATATAAAGATCTTAGAATAATTAATCTGGTTTTTCCAACTTTAGCGTGTCATCTATTCATATTTAATCTGAGTCAAAATGTTAATTAAAATAGGCTAGACTTCATACAACTCATAACAAAAAAACTGATGATCCAATCAAAAAATGGACAGAGGATCTGAACAGGCACTTCTCCCTGGAGGACATACAAATGGCCAACAAATATACGAAAAGATGCTCAACATTGCTAGCTATTAGAGAAATGAAAATCCAAACCACAATGAGATACCATCTCACACCTATTAGAATAGCTATAATCAACAGGACAAGTTATAACAAACGTTTAAGAGGATGTAGAGAAAAAGGAACCCTCATACACTGCTGGTAAGACTGCAAATTGGTACAGCCACTATGGAAAACAGTATGAAGGTTTCTCAAAAAAACTAAGAATTGATCTACCACATGATCCAGCAATCCCTCTACTGGGTATTTATCCCAAAGACTTGAAAACTCATATCCAAAAAATATTTGCACACTGATGTTCATAGCAGCACTATTCACAGTGGCCAGGACATGGAAACAACCAAAATGTCCTACAATAGATGACAGACTAAAAAAGCTGTGGCACATATATACAATGGAACATTACTCGGCCATTAGAAGAGATAAAATGCTGCCATTTGTGACAACATGGATAGACCTTGAGATAATCATGCTAAGCAAAATAAGCCAGACTGAAAAAGTTGAAAATCACACAATATCACTTACATATGGAATATAAACCTAAAAGCAACAAATGAACAAGACAAACAGAGACTCAGGTACATGGACAATGGACTAGTGGTTACCAGAGGATAAGGTCTGGGGGAGGAGAGAAGAGGTAGACAGTGTAAATGGGGTCAAATATAGGGAGTTTGGGGGAGGGTGAAGTGGGTAAAGGGGATCAAATATATGGTAGCTGAAGGAAACTGGACTTTGGGTAGTAAATGCAAAATAGAATATGTAGATGTAAAATTATAATTGTATTAACCAATGTTATTCCAATAAAGTTGAAAGAAAAGAGAGAGAGAGAGAGAGAGAGAGAGATAAGAAAGAAGAAAGAAAGAAAGAAAGAGAGAAAGAGAAAGAGAGAAAGAAAGAAAGAAAGACAGACAGAAAGAAAGAAAGAAAGAAAGAAAGAAAGAAAGAAAGAAAGAAAGAAAGAAAGAGAGAGAGAGAAGAAGGAAAGAAAGAAAAAAGAAGAAAGAAAGAAAGAAAGAAAGAAAGAAAGAAAGAAAGAAAGAAAGAAAGAAAGAAAGAAAGAAAGAAAGAAAGAAAGGAAAGAAAGAAAGAAAGAAAGAAAGAAAGAAAGAAAGAAAGAAAGAAAGAAAGAAAGAAAGAAAGAAAGAAAGAAAGAAAGAAAGAAAGAAAGA
The DNA here is from genome assembly GCA_030015415.1 of Cynopterus sphinx. Classification (NCBI taxonomy): domain Eukaryota; kingdom Metazoa; phylum Chordata; class Mammalia; order Chiroptera; family Pteropodidae; genus Cynopterus; species Cynopterus sphinx. The sequence continues at coordinate 56,638,504 of CM057379.1, read as the reverse complement.
AAGAAAGAAAGAAAGAAAGAAAGAAAGAAAGAAAGAAAGAAAGAAAGAAAGAAAGAAAGAAAGAAAGAAAGAAAGAAAGAAAGAAAGAAAGAAAAAAGAAGAATGGAAGGAAGGAAGGAAGGAAGGAAGGAAGGAAGGAAGGAAGGAAGGAAGGAAGACATACTTGGAGAAAAATTAAAAAATAATAAAATAAAATAGGCCAGACTTTCCCATTTTATAGCCATATAAGCTGTGGTACATTCTAAAGAGCCATAAAATTCCTTCCATCCCATATGTACTTTGCATTTGTAAATTCTGTCTCAAGTAAAATAAGCAATTGGGTGCAACATTTGCAAACTTTTATAAATACTGTTTTAATTACTCTACACTCCTAAATCCATCTGTTTGGATTCAAGGCAGTGATGTCAAACATTATGAGAGTGTTTATTGCTTTGGAGTGGGAAGGAAAATTTACATGACACATCTGTGTATTTTAGAAGATTGCACTATATAACTCAAACACAGACAGGATTACAGGTAACGTAATTTTTATGTCAGATTAATGCAAAAAATTATTAGTTTCAGTAAGTCTAACACTTCACAATATTTCAGCTTAAATAAAAAAATGACATTTTACAATTCCAACTGGCTTTTGAATTCATTGTATTTCCAACCATGATAACAAACCAGACAGAAATGTTAGCATATAAATCATTCTTTTGCAAGGGAGAATTCTTAGGAGGTCATGAAATGATATTAATCAGTTTTTGTACTAGCTTTTATTTTACTCACTAATTTATTCATTTATTCAACAGATGCTTGTTAAGCTTTGTCTAATGGCAGACCTTGGACTGGACACTAAAAACACTAACTACATTAGCAACTCTCACCCATACTAACACATGTAGAAAAGTTCCACTTCTGGAATCATAAATTTAATTATCTTTTATTGGCCCAAATATCCCATTAGTTTACTCTCTCACTGCCTTACTTTTATTACAACTGTCATTCCACTTCATTAAAATCCTCCAGTCTCTCAATCTTTCTATTTTTTTCACACTATCATTCCGCTATTTTCATTTTCTTCCTTGAGCAATCTGTAACCCATGATCCATCATTGCCCATTACTACTCAAACCCTAAATAAATTCAAAAATTCCTGTTCCTGTTCCTATAGCCAGGCTTATTGGTATTACAAGACAAAATCACACAACTCTATTGATTTGTTTCACAATCAAGTCAAGGTTTCCAAGTCATCTGGCTCATCAATCAGGGATAACAAATTTTATAACTGTCCCCTCATATTGAAATATTTATGAAGGTATTTAAATTCTGTAATGAAAGGTCCTTACCACTTGCCAAATTACCATTTTTAAATTTTTTTTCTGAATCCCAAGAGTGTCCTCAGCTGGTACTTTACCCTTATCTCTATTCTAACCCATCTTTCTTGCTCAAGACTAAATAAATCTTTACCCCTCTCCTCGCAGATGGTGCTTTACTAATTTCTTACTCACTCCTCCCTCTTTTCCTTTTCTACTCTTTACCTCATATCCAATCTCCACCATTTTATGAAACTTTTCTTTGACTTACAGTTGACTCTCTTCCTCTAACTTTCTATAGTTAAGATTCTCAGAACATTCTACTAGTATTTTTTCTGTTTTTTCTATTCTTAACCCCTGACAATCTGCTTCCAACCCATTTCCAATGGCATTGTTTACTAATGGTCTCCGAGTTCCCAAGTTAAATTAAAATGTTTTTGTCAGTACATATTTTGACAACTTTGTCATGTCTGACCTTAGTAATCACTGCTTAAAATTCTCTTCTTCCTTCGTTTTCATGAACGCAACTATTTATTGATTTTTTTTCATCCTTCCCTCAGGGCACTCTTCAGCAGAGTCCTTCTAGGGCCCATCTCCTTCACCCACGCACCTCTGTAAGTATGTGCTCAGTTTGGCTCTGACCTTTCCACTCTTTTATGCTCAATATTCCATGTGGTTGATTTCAATTATAACCATGGTTTCAACTGAGTTTCAAATAACAAATAATATTTATTAAGTACTCATGCAAATGATACTTAGAATAGGCACTCTTCTAAACATTTAAATATATGGATTCATTTATTCTTCACATTAATCCTAGGAGACAATTACTCATTATCCCTGCTCTATACATGAGGAAACTAAGGCTAAGAATGTTTACCCAAAAGCATATAGCTTGTAAATGAAAAAGCAATCTTAACTAAGATGCTAAATTGTCCCTTTAGAGGTCCTGCAAACACTCAAAGCTGAAATTTTTTAAACTCTAGAAACCCTGTCTTACTTGCTCAGCTGGGTTGGATGCCCTGCTTTTGCATTTCCAAGGCTCCCTGCTTAGTACTCTCCTGTAACTGTTTTTTATCTTTTCTATACATCTCACTAGATTATTAACTGCTTAAGGCCTAGATCATATATTTCATTTCTAAAAACACAATACCTAGCTTAGTCCTTCATACATAATAGGCACTTAATTTTAGTTGAGTAAATTAGTTTTAAAACATTTACCATATTTGTTTCTCATTTGTTTCACATACCTGTATAAGAAATATTATAATGTATAGTAGCACCAAAATGGTTCTCTTTTTCTTTTTCCTCCTTGAGACAAATCCTTAGAAAATAATACAGGTTTTGTTTATTTGTTCTAGCCATAGATTGAAATCTACCTTTCAGTTTAATTGATTTAAGACTTTTGATGTGCCAAATTTCAAAATAATACTCCAATACTGCTATATGACAGTGAGAAAAAATGTGTATGTTAACACAGATATATAGAGAGAAAGGTGAATGGCTATTAATGTAACTGGTGATAGTAATGATTTCTGGAGAATGAGATTAGAATAATTTCATTTCCTACACTATATTTACGCTATTTGCATCTTCTAGAGAACATATTAAATTTTGTAAGTATTTTTATATTAAAAAAATTTAATGAAAAGTAGAACTTCTATTTGTAAAGAAAAGTATTTCATAGTGGGATCTCACCATGAATTACAAGTATAATGACATTCTCCTCCTAAATAAGCAATTAAATTCCCTTAGAGAAGGTCCAAGATCAACCTACTGTATGTCAAATTCTGTGAAAGTGCCACAGGTTCCAAATGCATTTAACAAATTTCTGAAGAGGCTGCTGCTTTTAATTTTTGTTCACACACACTAGCATTCAAACAATAACTTCAACTAATGTATTATAATTTTTTTTGGCTAATTTAAAAATTGCTGTTGCAAGTCTTCCTGATAGTTTTCTTCCCAGCAATGTCCAAAGCACTTATTTTTTTAAATCCAAAAAGTGGTTTAGAATTCCAAATCAGTAACAATGTGTGTTTAGACTGAAAAATTAAAATACATTTCAAACTAAATATTTCAAAATCAATTTATTTCATGTTTACTCATCAATTCTTTGGTTCCAGGCTCTATGTTTTCCCTGAAATAGTTGACAGTTCTGCTTTTGGTATTAAATGACATAGGATTAGTCTGCCTAAGGGACCATCTGTTGTTCTATGTCCTGTCATGATAATTCTGAGGCTTTCAGAACTGTATCCTGTGGTTTCTCCTTATGGGCAGAAGGGCATTCTCTATCATGAGCCTAAGCCTCAGAAATGTTGTTCATTCCAAATGAATCAACACACAGCTGTGACATGTGTCAAGCAAGACAGGATATTTTTGTTTCATTACATATGAACATTACTTGATATTTTAACAGATTGGATTCTAAGTTTTGGGGTTTATTTGTTTTTATTTCATTAGACTCTGCTTTACAATGTGGGCAGATTATTAAATGTTTTAAGTTGTTTTCTCCAATTTACTGCTGATGTTCCTAATCAAGCTATAAGTAAAAACAAAATTCTATTTATAATATGTATATAGTTCTAGACCATCAGCAATATTTATATTTTTAAGTTGCAAGATTCACAAAAGCTATCTTTCTCAACCTCAAAAATCTTTTAACAGTGTCTCAAAAAGCTCAAGATAATATGAATTAAGCACATGTAATGAGAGTGTTACAAATAAGGGTAACAAATTAATGTGAATCCAGTAAGAGACGGTTAAGGAAATCTTTCCAACAGTCAGGAGTTTTGTACTAAATTGCAAAAGAACACTGTGATATGTGTGGCAGAATGTGCTGAAAGCTATTGTTGGGTCTTTCCCATAATTCCTTCTTTTTTATGAAAAACATATAAAGTTAAATACCTGTATATTTTTTATTTTTAAACTTATTTTACCAATATTTAATTATTTCATTGTTTCAGAAATATAAACCAACTAGTAGCATTTCATTTATCAGATTCTTAAGTAACTATGGTGTATAAAACTCATAGGCTATGGGGTTATGGGAAGATAACCATGTTCTAAATGCCTCAGAAAGAGCACAGCCAAGAATCACAATCACCTTCTGAAATGCAAAGGAAGACCCAATATCAAATAGATGTATATAATCATCTCCAGAAACAGCAAACTTTAAAGATGTCCTTTAAATATGTTTACAAACATGTTTACAAATGAGACCACAGCGAGAAGCCTAGGTTGTTTCCAGCAGTACCATAACAAATATACCTATCAACTCCAAGTTAAGTCAATGACTAATGCAAAAAGGGAGGTAAGCATCTACCAGTTTTACTATAATGTATCTAAATAATTAAATAAAATTAGAAAAAAATAGAAATCTCTTGTTTAATAAGAAAAATTAAATTAGAAACACTGCAGAATTTAGAAAAAGATAAGCAAAAAAAAAGAGTTTGAGTCTATCATGATCCATATACCTTAGGGATACAGACCTTGATTCTGGCAGAAAAACTGTTAAAGTACTAGATTTGCTCCCAAAATCACCACTAACCTTGTGTTCTTAATTTGTGAAACAACTTTATGGTTACTAATTTTGTTTTCCATTTTCCTTCGCAACCAGAAAGTGATGTCCCAGATACATGATAAGTAAATTAGTAAGTTAGCCGTGCAACTTATAAAACCTTCTCTAATGAGCTCAGGTAGTAAAAATTGACTGATTCAATGTCCATAGAATCACAAATAACATAATTTTTTCCTTTTTTTTTTTTTTTTTTTTTTTAGGTGAGGCAACCTTTGGTTGACCTCACAGATTGCAAGGACCTTGTCACCTTACAATCCCTTATTTTTTAATTTTTTACGCCTACAGCACCTGGTCGTCCTAGGTGGTCTCCCATCCAAATCCTAACCAGGCCCAACCCTGATTAGATCAGATGGGATCGGGCTTGTCCAGGGGGGCATGGCTATAGACTAACATAATTTTCTAAACTTGAAATCTCATATCATGAAAGGTAGCCCAAAAGGCCCTGCCTCCACCAAGGAGCTATCTGTACATATTATTTCTTAATGCCACCGTTTACCCAAAAGTCAAGGTGAAAGTCTGTTCCCAGGAAGCTCAAAGCCTAGCAGAAGAGTTAAATGTATATAGTTATTTGTATTATAATAGAATTATGAGCCTATCACAAATGCTCAAGCACCATAAAAATACAGATGAGGAAAGATACATCTTAGTGAAAGAATGAGAAAAGCTTAATCAAGGAATCAGACAGACAATCAAAAAATATTTTTCAGGCACTGTGGCACTGAGTTGGGTTTTGAATTTTGACAGAGTGGAAGAAAAAGAAAATGTCAATCTAAAATAAAAAAAAAAAAATATATATATATATATATATATATATATATATATATATATATCAAGTAAAGCATACATGCTTAAGTTATTCAGAAATTTTTTTTTTAATTTGACTGATTTAACTATAAATAACAGGAGAAGAGTATATAAAAGTAAGTTGGGTTTGGATCCTTGTCCAGACCTGGTTTTCTTTGTATACCGAGTTAAAGAATATAAACTTTATTTCATAAACAACTGAAAGAGGAATGTTTTTCAACAGAGATACTACATGCTAGGTCTTGTCTATGCTCAAATTACTTTGGCAGTAAATAGGAAGAACAGATTTTGCACAGAAGAGTCAGGAGGCAGTGGAATCACAGGAAAAAATATTGTAATGGTTGAGGTGAGAGTTAACAAAGACCTGGACTAGCAGAGTGGCAATAAAATTTTTAAAAAAGGAAGAAATATGGCATTATTAAATTGAGTTAAAAATTCAATTGTTTTACTGATGTCTGGAAAATCTATCTATTGGTATCAATGGGAAGCTAAAGTCCCCTACTATGACTATATTACTGTCAATCTCTTACTTTATGTACATTAAAATTTGTTTTATATATTCAGGTGCTCTATAATGGATGCATAAATATTTATTAGGATTATATCCTCTTGTTGGATTGATTCATTTATCATATGTAACATCTCTTATTATAGCCTTGTTTCAAAGTCTGTTTTATCTAAGTATTGCTACCCCAGATTTATATTTTTATTTCCATTTTTGTGAAACAGCTTTTTCCATCCCTTTACTTTCAGTCTATTGTGTCTTTTAGTCTGAAGCAGGCTTCTTATAGACAGTATGTAATGGATCTTGTTTTCTTATCCATTCGGCAAGGCTACCCTATGTCTACATCTTTCATATGGAGCATTTAAGCCATTTACATGTGAAGTGATTATTGATAGGTACATAGTTAGTGACATTTGATTATTTATATTTGTATTCTTTTTTTCTTCTTTTTAAAAAAGCCTCTAACATTTCTTATAATACTGGTTTGGTGGTGATGAATTTCTGTACCTTTTTCCTGTACCTTTTTCAATTAATTGATAGCTGTATTGTGTAGAATCTATAATCTTTGGTTGTAAATTCTTTATTTTATTTACTGTCCATATTTTGTGTCAATTCTTCTGGCCTGCAAAATTTCTGTTGAAAAAATAGCTGACAGTTTTATGGGGGTACCCTTGTAAATAACTAGTTGCCTTTTTCTTGCTACTTTTAGGGTTCCCCTTTTGTCTTTAATCTTTGACATTTTGATTACAATGTATCTTGGTGTGGTTTTATTTGTGTTCATCTTGCTTGAGACACTGTGCTTCTTGAACTTGTATGTCTATTTCCTTAACCAAGTTAGAAAGTTTTCTCATTATTTCTTCAAATATATTTTCAATTCCTTGCTCTCTCTCTCCTCCTTCTGGCACCCCTATGGTATGAAAGTTGTTACTGTTGATGTTGTCTCAGAGGTCCCTTAAACTATCCTCATTTAATTTTTTTTCTTTTTGCCATTCTGATGTGGTGTTTTCTGAAGAAATCTGAAACACTAATTTAAAAAGATATAATGCACCCCTGTGTTCACTGCACCACTATTTTCAGTAGTCAATATATGGAAGTCACCTAAGTGCCTATCAATACAATTGAATAAAGAAGTGGTACATATATACAATGGAATATTACTCAGCCATAAAAAAATGAAACTTTACCATTTGCAGTAACATGGATGGACCTAGAGTATATTATGCTAAGTGAAATAAGTCAGAGAAAGACAAATACCATATGATCTCACTTATATACACAATCTAAAGAATGAAATAAATCAACAAACAAAACAGAAACAGAATCTTCCATGCAGGAAAGAAGTTGATAGTTGCCAGACAGGCAGGAGTTAGAGGGCAGGGTGAAAAGGTGGAAGAATTAAGAAGTACAAATTTGTAGTTATAAAAAAGTCATGGAGATCTAAAATAATATGGTACTAACTATGTATAGTGCCAGGTGGATTCTAGACTAGTCAAGGGGATTACTTTTTAAACTATATAAATATCTAGCCACTATGGTATATACCTAAAACTAATATAATATTGAAAGTCAACTCTAATTAAAAATTTTTTATATTGCTTTTACCTAGTAAAAGAAAAGGGTACTCTACAGAACCCCAAAATCTCTTGCCTTCTTCTCTTGGTTCCTAAAATTTATCATGGGTCACTGTTTTCTGAAAGCATATTAAGGAGCAAGTATATATTTTACTGAGACTGTTGATATAAAAATTTTCTGTAGCTAAAATTCTAGTCGAAATGTCTCTAGAAATCCTGTAGCCCAACCTCCTATACTTTTGCAGCTAAAAGTAAATTGAGGATCAAAGCATTTAAATGGCTTGTAATTTTATACATTCAGCTGTTTTTAGAATTGAGAAAGACATCTAGGTCTCCTCAAAACACAGTGTTCTTTCCATTTTTGTAATCTGCTGATGGATTGACTAGCTGCTGCTTTATATGACACAACTGCCTGACCAAAGTGCATGGCTCAGCTATTGTCTGTACTTCCTTCTGCTGATCCCACCTTTAATGAAACTATCATCTAAATACCTATAAATCATTTCAGGATCCTTTATCCCACAAATCCAATTAGTCACCACGTCTTATTACTTCTACTTTCAAATATGTTTCAATTCTGTCCTCTCCTCACGTTTTTAATTATCCTCCCTTTGTTAATCTAATTTGGACAGTTATCATAACCGACTCTGATTACTATAATACATTTCCTACCTTGAATTTTTAAGGCTACAATTCTGAACATTGCTTGATAAGCAAACAAAGTCCTCCAATGGTCTACCACTACCTTAAAGACAATGGTCCAAGATTACCAAATAATACATAATCTGGCTCCTGATCATTTCTCTCACCTTAACTCCACTTGCGTCCTACAAGTAGTTTCCTGAACATGATATGCTGTTTCCTATCTCTATTCATACTGTTATCTCTCCTTAGAATATCCTTCTCCTCCTTATCATGTAGCCAACTTATTCTCACCTTGCAAGACAACATCAAGTGAAACTTTCTCTGAAGAGTCTTCATTGGTATTGCTCCAAAACTTGGAGGTGTTAGGTACTTCACTTTTAAGTTCCCAAAGCACTCTGGGGACAAATCAATCACAGCACTTACCCAAATACAAGATAACCATGAAGTTACATGTCTATCTCTTTGACTAATCTTGCACTTCTTAAAAAAGGGACCCACTTTAACCTCTAGGAACTAGCACAATAACTAAAACATAATTTGTATATAATAAGTATTTGTTGAGCAAGTGAAATGAATAAAAATGAATAAATGCTTATAATGCAAATAAAACAGAAGCCCATGTATAAAAATATAACAACTATAGGAGCAGGCACCAGAGAAATGATTTTGTTACTCTAGCTTAATAGACAAAAGAAATGTGTAAAATTTTTAGTCTGTGTATTACCCACTGCAAAATAGAAATATATTTATGAATGATAATTTTTTGTTGTTATATGTTTTACATAACTTCATTTTAAACTAAAAGCCCTTTTTAGAGTGTTGGAATCCTTGACATAAAATTGTTCAGTTTTTAAATTCCTGGCCATGAGATCCCACATCTATTTTTTTAATCAACTGATGAGACCTACTGTAGCCAGACATCTCATAAATAGACAATGTGGGAGCCTCTCTTCTGTGAATACTGCTATAGGCTATCATCAGTGCAAGTGCTGTAAAACTTGGCTGCAGAGGTATGAACTAATTCTAAATAATATTGAAAGTCCAAATGCGAGGGACAAGAGTATCAATGAAAAGAAAAAAATGTGTCCCTCACCACTTCAACCTCTGACTAAATGCCACAGCAAGTCTTCCTTCAGTTTTTTTCTATGACCTTTTCAAGTACTAATTATTTCTTAAATGTTCTATGAATACAAATATATGTTTGTCATTCCCCTTCCTATGATGGATTATAAGGCATTAGCAACACAAAATGAATTTGATATCGAAGGTATAATTGCGCAGCTTTGCATACACTTTACTAGGTAATATAAAACCTTCTCAGCAGGTACACCATGAGATGAATTGATTTTTAATGAATAATTCATTTATTTAAAAAAAAAAGCACTTTTGCTAAGATAAAAATTTGCAATAACGTTTTTGAAGAGCGATCAGTGAGAATCTGAAGCTGTCATTGCTAATTTGTTTTAGTTCAGATTCCAAAGGTCACCAACTTGACACAATGGAAACTAAAAATGCCCTTTTCTTTCTCCATATCAACATGCTATGCTCTATATTTTCTATATAATATTTTTGAAAGTAAGAAATTTTATGATACATAATAAAAATAAAATTTTATAAAAATTCCCCCCCCAAATTAATGTCAATAGAATTCTCTAAGAGGGTGAAAATCATCACAGGATCCCCTGCTATAAAATACCTGAGAAAATTTATGTAAAAATTTCATCTTACTCTACCATGGACCTGGAAGTCTATGGTTTAAATCAAGGCCCTGTATAGACTATCATTAAAAATGTCATTTTTTTTCCCTCTCACAGACAGATAAAAGCCTCCCATGTGAGCTTTTACTTACATTATACCATTTGATGCCCAACATTACTATGTAAAGGGAGGTAGGTGGATGATAACTTCATTTTTTATTTAAAAAAAAATGATAGCATGTAAAGTTAAAAGTCACGAAACTAAGCTAAGAGATAAGACCAAGATTTCAGGAAAACACCTTTATTAAGGGCTATAATTCCCCAAGACACTAGAATCAATATTGCTATGGGTATTTTTCTTCATCAAAAGCACATTTGAATTACAGGTAATAGATATCATGCTATATGCTATATGCAATAAAAATACACTCTCTTGAATTTTAGATTTAAGGGGCAAATACATATATTCTGAATTATTTACCCTTAAAATAACAGAATTTGGATAAATTATGTTCTTTAGCAAACAATATTACACTACACTTTTTTACTTAATACAGGAATATTTTTCTTAAAGAATACTTTATATCAGTACCTTTTATCTCCATCATTACTTAAAAACATTCTTTAAAAAAATCTAGGTATTAGTGGTTTTTGGCTAAGCATAACAGTTAGTACAGGTTTACAGACCCTAAAAGGTGAAGAGCCCTTTTTAGGTTATCAGGTGAGAGAAAGAATTGACCTTCATTTTTGTCATAATTTTCTTAAAAAGAATACTAAGTATGTGTTAGAAAAGGTTCAGATCACACTATTTACAATAATGAAGAACCCAAGGCCCCTGCAAAGTGAGGCCTGGTGTGGCCTCAAGAACATTAAGTAAGTAAGGCTAGTCTCTCTCTAGTCAGTTTGTTTGTGAATGTAGCCCAAAGCAAGTAGTAAACATCACTTCTCACAAAATATTAGCATAAGACTGACCAATAACAAACTATTACCATAAAGTAAACTTGAAAAGAATTTTGAAGAGAAAGTTAACAAGACAAGTCATTCTTTTGGAATTTAACCTATGAAATGACATCCCATTACTTTTGCCACATTCTGTTTCTTATAAGAGAGTCAATATGTCCAATCTACACTCAAAAGGAAGGGATTACACAAGAACATAAATACTAGGAGACAGGGTCATTGGGAGACATTTTAAAAGCTGGCTACCAGAATTTACCCTCTAGCCCCCACTAATTCATATCCTTCTCACTTACAAAACACGCTCATCCCTTCCCACAGTCCACTAAATTCTTGTCCCATCATAGAATCAGCTCACAGTCCAGAAATCATCATCTAAATTGGGTCCATGTTTGGGTGAGGCTCTTTAGGTACAATAACAATTTTTTTTCTTTTTAAGAATTAAAATGGTTAATTTCCAAAGCCGAAATTCAAAAAGAAATTATTACCTTCAAGGTAAACATCTCCTTTCTGTTATTAGCAAATCTTGCATCGTCCATCAAAGATATATTTCAAAGTTAATATTTTAAGAAACTCTAAAGAGAAGGAAATATTTTAGGAGAGCTTAATAACAATCACCAAGGTCAATGATTCATTTTGACAAATATCTTTATTAAGTGTTAATTTAAATCCAGAAAACTGACAAGAATTGCTCAGGTTAGCTAATATAGATCAGAATTCAGATGCTTGATCATTCTAATTCTCACCTGTTTTATTTTTGTGTATAAAAGTGATATGGTAACATTTTTAACTAATAATAAGGGATTTAAAAAGAGGAATTTTATCATGCTCCTAAAGTAGTTGAAACTCTTTAATTCACAAATGGTAGAAGCTCACGTCAAACTAGTATAAGCAAAAAATCAATAAAGAATTTACTGGTTCATATAACAGGAAAATTTGAGTAGAGTAGAGCTGGATTCAGATGCAAATGGAACCTCAAATAAACTCTATTAGACCCTCTAGCTTCCCTCTCTCTCCAGGTCTCAGAAGCACTTCTTCGAAAGAGTTAGTAAATTCTCCTCCCTAGGCACATATCAACCCATTAAATGACCACAGAGCAGGGACAGATCTCTTCCTTTTCCTAGTTAATATATAAAATCCCAAAGAAGGCCTTTGATTGGTCCACTCTGGGTAACATGTCTGTTGTTTGGCTGATGCTTGATCAAGGGGCAGGACACTGTCATCCCAAATTCACTAGAATGAGAGAAGACAGCCAGTCTCTTGAAAGAAAGAGGATGGTTATCAAAAGGGGAAGAAATGTGATATAGAACAGATTAAAAAAAAAATGAGTTTCACTATAATGTCTAATGTCTAATTTCAAATCTAAAATGATTATTATGTGAATCATCTCACCATACCTAAAAGGTAAAAAGAAACTCACATTTGGATTTAGGCCTTTACTTGGATCAAGATTTCCTGCTCTTGAAAATTAATAACCTCTTATAGTCATTTGTATTTATTATACACTTAAACATTTAATATGTTTAACACTCCATGCCTTAAAGAATATATATATTTTTATCTGAAAAAAAGCTTTATATTATATTAATCTGAGTACACTGATTATATACAATAATGTTAAAATAGGTTTTAGGTATAATTCAATTTAAAAGTTATCAAATAACACTCTTTCAATAAATACATGGTACATATATGCAAACACAACATGTTTTAAAAAGTAATCCATCTCCTGTAAGGTGATACTACTTAGATATTGTTGACAAGTTATTTGTTTTGAATTATATTTTTGACTTTTTATTTTAAAATAAAACCCAGATTTGAAAAAAAATAGAACAAATGAATAACTTGAGTCATTTAAGGTGAAATGACATAACTGGCACTCAGATCATAATTTCAAAAGCCACCCAGAAGCCCCTGCATGTAACCCATTACAATAATAAGTCCCTTATTCCCCCAAATTGAACTACTATCTTGCCATTTATAACAACTACTTTCTTCTGTTTCATTATAGTTTTATCACCTAGTATTACTAAATTAATTAAACAAGGAGGCTATTAGACTAAAGTGACCCTAATGCTGTGGCTTATAAAACCAAACAAAAATCTAAGCCTAGAAATGCCTCAGGGATACAAAACTGACACTTAAGAATAACTAATCACAAACAGCCAGCTAGGCTTTAAGCTATAACCAATCAAAAATTTCCTTACTTTGCTTCTTTAAGTCTTTCCCTAAGTTCCTGTGGGTGAAAACACTTTAATTCCAGTTGACACTGGACAACTGAAATGAATTTTTGCTCAAATAAACTCTTAAAATTTGTAATATGCCTCAGTTTATCTTTTAATAGTATGCATCCCTTCACACCACAGCTTAATTGTCTACTTTTTAAAAATGTGCTGTGTCTTTTAAGTCTCTTTTAATCTATAAATTCCTCTTTCATCTCTTTCTTCTCTTTATAACTATCTGCTAAGGAACCAGAGGCATTTGATCTATACAATATGCCAAATCTGTTCCTTCAGCTCTCCCATGATCCTATGAGGTCGCTAATAATCCTGAATAAATCTTTTTCTGTTTAAACCAGCTAGAGTGAATACAAGTACCTGAAACTAAAAACCCTGATTACAAAATGAGAACAATTTTTTATTACAAAATTAATCTCTTATATATGTGTGTGTATATATATATGTGTATATATATATATATAATTTCATCAATATATAGTAGAATGTAGGATAAGAAAATAAGTTATCTGTGATAGAATACTTACTGAATTTTTTGTTACCCTACGTAAAAAATAAACCTGTATCACAAGAAATAGCTTTACAGCCTAATTTTTTAAAGTCATGTAGACACTAGGATGAAAACTCTAAAGTATTTCTCACATTACAGACTCATACAGAAATCACTATCAGTGGGGTTATAGTAGGCAAAGATATGTGTTGATATAGATGAAAATCTCCATGCAGAAAAACATGTAGTAAGAGAATTGTGACAAAATTTAAGTTTGTAATATATCTAACAAAACTCAAATTAGCTGCATAATTTTAAAAAAATGTGATTTAGCCTTTAATGAGCATATGTAATATATATGACACTGACAAAAAATATAGAGGTAATCATTTATCTTTATACTCAGATTGAAATTGTCACACAATTTAGATAAGACCAAAGATAAGAGACTCAAAACATAGACAACTTTCTTAACAAAAAGTGTAAAGTGACATTAAGCATAACTACTATAAGATTTAGTGTAGGAAAACCAAGGAAAATGCAGAAGTATAATTACTCAAAGGGAGCTAGGAAACAGCAAGTAAGATTACTAACAAACACAAAGTTATCATCCCATTCCACCACCTTTATTGACTACCTTATTCTTAGATACAAAAGGGAAACTGAAAAAAGGCTGGATAATAATTTAATAAACTTACCACATATTTTATATGTTTTCCATTTGGCCAAGCAAAGGTACAGAAATGTAATTACTGTTTTAGCAAAATGTATCCTTGACATCATCCAGAGTGATTGAAAGCTCTTCATAACAGTGCCTAACAGAAAGAAAAAAAAAAAGTTCTAAAATACATAATATAGAACAGGAATGTGTAGATCATAACATCATGACGACAGAGACATTAACAGAGATAATACTAAAAAATATACATATTACATACATTATAAGCTAATATAAAATGTGGCTTATTCTAAATCATCTAGCTTGGAACTAATCACTCTTTGTATTCCAAGCATTTTCTTGTTCAATTATGTTTTACTTAACACCAAAACTAATTTATACTTCAGTACATGTCTATAGAGCACTAAAAGACAATAGCTTACAGTAGGAGTGGCAAGTGTGTGGCAGGCATAGTGCTATTTGCACCAGCCCCATGTTTACAGCAGATACTCCTAAAAGCTTATAGATACTTTCCTAAGGACCAGGGCAAAGATTTAGAATCCTTCCCAATTCAGTATTTCAGTCAGCTGCTATTATTGAACCAACATAAGTGATCTGTGAGATGTAATCTACTTGTTTGTTGTCTGTGTCCTGGGTAAACAAGCAAGAGGATAACCTTGTATACTTCATTAAGAAATAAGCCAAAAATAGCCAGTAATAAGTAGTAATAGTAAAAATAATATATGTCACTGGTAATTTCCATACAGAACCATGCTTCATAATGAGAAAAGTTATTAACATAGATTTGAAAAGTTACTTCTTCAAATGGTATAAATCATTCAAATAATTTAAATCCCATTTTTAAAATCATATTCTCTAATCTATATTACATAGAGTACTTATATTCATTCTCATAAAATATTTCATGAAAAGATACTGTGGACATTCTTTACAATGTATGTTTTTGAAGAAAGTACATATGTGAAATTCACTAATAATGATGCATCAAACATTGCTATATAAAAGTATATTTATTTGAAAATAAAAATTTCATTTTAAAAATGTAAGCTTCCACTATTGGCAACACAGCTGTAGAGATAACTGTGTAGTGATTTAAAATATGTGCTCTAGAATCCTAGCGCTTGGGGTCAGATCCTAGCCCCACCAGTTACTAGCTGTGTGGTTTGGAGGCAAGCAACTTTTGTAGGTCTGACTTTCTCCATCTATAAATAGAAAAAAATATTACCTATGTTATCATAAGTTGTATGAACTTCAGCACATACTACAGTATCTACCTCTAGTAAACACTCAAATTTTCCAAATATCATTATTATTGTTTATTATTATTCAAAGATCAATATGACTCATTTATAATTCTTAATTCCTGCCTCAAGAGTCTGAGAGAACAGAGTATGAAAGTGGAGACCAGGAGATCAGAGGAAGAAATAGAATATGTATTATAGAACAATATTCCTATAATACATACCAATAATATTGGAAAATTGATATAAAAATTATTGTATCTATTCAACTTGAATTATTAGAATTTAAAAAGTGGGTGAGAGCATTAAGAAAGTTTTTATTGAGAAGATGAAATCTGAGAAAGGCCTGGGAGATGCACATGATTTCAAGAGACAAAGGATCAACATGAGCAGAGCCAGAAAGAAAACAGAGAACATGTTTGAAGAATAACGAGCCAGAGATTATAGTAATGACTAAAGAAAAGTGTGAAAATATAATTTAAAAGGTACAATGAACCATATTTTAAAGAGCCAAGAATGCTGTGTTGAAAGACTGAATTTCAGTAAAATTAAATTAGAGAGTCAGCATTTACTATGGATCTAGAAGTCTGTTTATAAAGCTTTGTGATCTTAGGAAGATAATTAAGCCTCTTTAAGTCTTGGTTTCTTCATCTGTTAAATTGGAAAGTAAAAATATGTAATACACAAAGATGTTGTAAAGGAGAACTAAGGAAATATGTATAAAATAATAGTGCTCTATGTTAAGAATTTACATAAAGTGCCCTTTTAAGAAATCCTAGTCCTAAGAGATTGCTATAACCAAAAATAATCTACAGTCTTATAAACTGATGTTTGGAAAATCCAATCTACAATTTCTACCTTTTGGATATTTATAGTGCTCATTAAGACTCTGAGAAATCCTGCATTCAAGAAAAAAATCTCTTTAACTTTACTCAACCCATAATTCCTCAAATTTATTTTGGCATAGAATATAATTTTCCTCTTTTCCTTTCTCTTTCTATTTTTCCTTGTGTCTTTCTTTCTTGGTTTGTTTGTTTTTGCATCACATTTAAAGTCCTATATCTAAAGAAAATCATTCCACATTATACTCTATAAGAAGTACTCAATAAAAAAAAAGTTCATATTCACAGAAAACCTGCTAGATGCAAACAATTAGCAATTAAGTCTTCTAGTTGGATTATTTTTAGATTAAATTGAACTTATTCTATGCTTTAATTTACTGCTGACAATAAATGCCACTGAGAAATTAATCTACTCAACTTCCATTTTTTCTAAATAAAGATGAGCTAGATATTCCCAATTCATATTTAAAAAGAAAAAAAAATAGTCATTCAAATGGTAGTCATTAGTTTTCTATTTAAAATAACCAGGAAAAAAATAAAGTTACACACAAAAAAAATTAATAACAGCCTTTAAAATGTAAATACATTGCTAAAATTTTATGATCATTAAATGATTATTAAGGCAAACTTTCTGACAGTTTTTTAAGATAGATGGCAGATGACACAGAGAGAAAGAAGTACATGATAGACGGATGATGGACAGATGGATGGACGGACAGATAGATCGATGCTATATGCATTAATAACTGAATTTTATGCCAATATAAATTTGAATTTTGGTAATTTAAAAAATTAGCTTGATACTTAAATTCACATTCAAAACTTATGTGTAAAGGCTATTTTTATTAAAGACTTGACGCATTGACCAATTTTCCTTTTCAATTTTAAATGTTCAAAATTTCATATAAAAGTAAAGCTGTCAGAAAAAAATATATATGCAATTGAGACTATTAATACAATGGAATTTGTTTTTCTTCTACTTTGTATTTCAGAATACTTAAAAGTCACACTTGTAAAGCTGAATTGTATAAGTGACCTGCATTCTATAGTCACACCAATCTGACTTGTCACAATACAGAATAAAAGAGTTACTCTCATATTTGAGCACTTTATACTCCCCCTCATTTACACATTTATACATATTGGCCTTCCTTAATTCTTCAACCACAGTATACTCATTCTTACTCCAATATCTTCACAAGCTGTTATTCCTGACTAGACTGTTCTCCTATCTCCTCTTCCTTCATCTAGCTAACTCCTAGGCAAGCTTACGTCAGAGGGCTAGCTGCTTTACCTCAGGACATTTTTCCCAAACTCACAGTCTGTGTAAGTCTCCTGTTATAAACTCTCAGATTTCCTGTAATGCTCCACCATGGCACATATCTTTTTTGCCATTTCTTTCTTAATAACCACCTGCTCAAGAAAATTATGAATGCAAAAAGGCAAGGAGTATATCTATCTATCCTATTTATTGTTGCTTATCCCAGTTTCTGAAGTAAACAAATGCTCAATGAATGTCTGCAGAATCAGTTTTAAAATTTAAAACACTGGTATTTCAAACATAGCTAAAAATGTATATAATAAATGAAAGGGTAAGAGAAAAAATGGATTGTTAGTTTTAATAAATTTTAGTTTAGAAGTAAACAGAATTCCAGTCAAGATGGCAGAGTAGGTAATGCTGTGCTCATCTCTTCCCATGACCACATCAAAATTATAACTAAACTACAGAACAACCATCACTGAGCATCATTTCAAGTCTAGCTTCACAGAAGTCCTACACTAAGGGTATACAGAAGAAGCCACCTTGAGACTGGTAAGAGGGACAGAGACACTAAACAGGCTTGTCCCACACCCACATGTGGCAGCTAAAATTAGATGGGCTATCTTAGCTGCAGAGATCCCCCCAGAGGAGCAAGGGGTTGCAGCCCCACAACATGCTCCCCAGCTGAGGGTTCCAGGGCAGGAAAGAGAATTTCCCTTAACTTCTGGCAAAAAAAAAAAACCAGCAGATATTGTGGCTGAGAAGAGGGGCTCCTAGAGTCCTGGCATTCCTCATAAAGGGCCCACACACAGACATTCTCATTGACAGACTCACTCTGAGCATCAGGACTAGGGCAGCAGCTCAAAAGACACCAGGGACAAATGGGAAGAAATTTAATTGTCCAGCTTCAGGGCAAGTGCTGAAGGGGAAACTTTCTCCTAGTATTTGCAGAAGCCATTATTCCTTTTTTGAGTCCTCCTCACACCTAGCCTACACATGCAGGGGGGTGTGATACCTGAGTCTCTATCAACTTAGTTCACACTGTTCACCTTGACCTAGTGATTCCCTGAGACACTACCCCACCCAACTATTCTAGTGGCTTTTCCATACAAATAGCCTGTCTGGCTCATGCTGTGAAATTTCCTAAAATCTCCCACAAGTTCACAAACTCCAAACAAGCAAATCTGGCCTGGGCATGCCCTGTACCTCTTGCTAAGCAGCCCTAAGTCTGCCACTAGTGCAAGCCAGCCTCAGTTTGCAGCTTAGCCTTTCTCAGGCACCTCCAAGCCCAACACAAGTGCAAACCTTGGCAGATCACTTTGTAGCACATACTAAGTGACCTCACCTCCACTGTATTCATGGCTGGTCATCACGACCAATCAGCCAGAGCATCAACCCTTCCTAGTGACATGCCAACAACAATAAAAGCTCAATTACAACAGGGTCACACACAGCCCACACAAGGGACACACCTAGAACACCTACTCAAGTGACAAGGGAGACTGTGCCACTGGGTCTCACAGGACATCTACTATATAATGACATTCCACTAAGACCAAGATATATAGCAAGCCTACCTAATGCACAGAAACAAATACAGGAAAGCAGTCAAAATGAGTAAAGAAACATGTCCTCAGTGAGAGATCAGAACAAAGCTCCTGATCAGGAACTAAACAAACTGAAGACAAGAAATCTACTACATGCAGAGTTCAAAACACTGGTTATAAGGACGCTTGATGATCTCAATGAGGACTTCAACGAAGAGATAGAAAACATAAAAATGGAGATAGATAGAAAACATAAAATGAACCAGCAAAAAATAATAATACATGAACTAAAATGAAGAATAAATTAGATGGAATCCATAGTAGATGAGATGAAGCAAAGAAATGAATCAGCAATTTGGAAGACAAGGTAGCAGAAAACACCTAATCATAACAGCAAAAAAAAAAAAAAAAGAATACAAAAACATGAGGATAATTTAAGGGGCATCTGGGACAACATCAAGTATAACAAGAGTTGCATCAAAAGGTTACCAGAGCAACAAATTTAAAACCTATTTGAAAAAACAATGACAGAAAACTTCCTTATTCTGGTAAAGGAAAGAGACATACAAGTCCAGAAAGCAGAGAGAGTCCCAAAAAAGATAAACCCAAACAAGCCCACACAAAGACCCATCATAATTAAAATGTCAAAGGTTAAAGACAAAGAATCTTAAAAGCAGCAAGAGAAAATAAATGAGTTATCTACAAGGGAGCTCTCCTAAGACTGCCAGCTGATTTCTCAGTAGAAACTCTGCAGGCCAGAAGGGATCGGCTTGAAATATTCAAAGTGATGAAAAGCAAGAACCTATAACCAAAATTACTCTATCCAGCAAAGCTATCATTTAAAATCAAAGAACAGATAAGGAGCTTCCCAGACAAGAAAAAGCTAAAGGAGTTCATCATCACCAAACCAGTATTAAAAGAAATGCTAAAGGGATTTCTTTAAGAAGAAGAAAAATTAAAAATATAAATAATAAAATGGTAATAACTACATATCTATCAACAATTACTTTAGATGTAAATGGATTAAATGTTCCAACCAAAACACAGAGGGTGGCTGAATTGATAGGAAAACAAGACCCTTACATATGCTGCCTACAATAGACTCACTTCAGATTGAAAGACACACAAAGACAGAAAGTAAAGGGATAGAAAAATATTTTTTTCATAAAAAAGGAAACAAAAAAAAGAACTGGGGTAGCAATACTTATATCACACAAAACAGAGTTTAAAACAAATCTATAACAAGAGACATAGAACACCCAGTAATTCCATTTCTGAGCATTTATCAGAAGAAACCCAAAACACCAATTTGAAAAGATAGATGCATCCATGTGTTCTTTGCAGCATTACTTACAATAGCCAAAATATGGAAGCAACAAAAGTATTCATCAACAGATAAATAGATAAAGAAGTAAAACATATACTCATCCATGAAAAAGAATAAAATATTGCAATCTGAAACAACTTGGATGAACTTGGAAAGTATTATGCTAAGTGAAATAAGTAAAGACAAAAATGCCATATGATTTCACTTACATGTTGACTCTAAAAGACAAAATAAACAAACCAAAAAGAAACAAATTCATAGATACAGAGAACATTTTAATGGTTTCCAGATAGAAGGGAAGATGGGGGGGTAAAAAAGGTGAAGGGATTAAGAAGTATAAATTAGTAGTTACAAAACAATCATGTGGAAATATAGGAAATATAGTCAATTCTACTATAATAACTATGTATGGTGTCAGATGGGTACTAGATTTATTGGGGTGACACTTCATACATTATGTAGATGTCTAATCCTTATGTTACACCCTGAAAATAATATATTATATGTTAACTGCAATTAAAATAAAAATATTAAAAATAAAAATAAAGAAATAAAGATAGCAGAAGTAAGTTAAATATTAACTAAAAAATCAAAAAAAAAAAACATCAAAGTTGCTTCAGAAAATTAATAAGGCCCTACCAAGACTAATTACTACATCAAAAATAAAGGAACAACATCTATATAAATACTATAAACACTAAAGGGATACTAAAGTGTTATGACAAACTATGCCAATGAATTTAAGAAAGTAAATGAAATGGACACATTTAGAGAGAGTAAATAAATTTTGGCATTTTGATACAATGGTTATTATTACATGAATACATAGCAATATAAAAAAATGTACTATTGCTATATACAACAGTATATTGAATGACAGAAGACAGTCACAAAAGAAAATGCATTGTATATTTCCGTATATATGAAGTTAAAGAAGAGGCAAAATAATTTATGGAGACAAACAGAAGCACTGTGGTTGTCCTTAAGGGGTGGTATTGACTAAAAAGGGAAATGGGGGAATTTTCCTGGTCCATCTTTCTCAAATGAGTGCTGTGAGAGAAGCATTAAAGAAAATCATTTGAGTGACTATTTTCTTAATTCTCCTAATAATGATATATAGCTAGTACCCTTTAGATGCACAGGAGGCTAAGTTAATTCATTAGAAATAGTGTATGCTATTGGCATTAGGGTTTAACTGTCTCCTGGAACCCCAGTTGAGAACTGTCTAGGGTTGCATTGTTCCATACTGTAGTCACTAGTACATGAGGCCATATGAATTAAATTTAAATCATTTAAAATTAAATTAAATTAAACATTCAGTTCTTCTGTCAGAGTATTCACATTTCAAATGTTCAAAAATCACATATGAGTAGTGGCTACTATATTGGACAATACAGATGGAGAATGTTATCACCATTATAAGAAGATCTGGGACAGTGCTGGTCTCTGGTTGGGTGATGTTTACTTAGGTTCTTACAACTGTCGAAGCTCAGATGCATATGTAATATTTATGTACCTAACTACATGTGAATTTTTCCTCCATTTAAAAACTTGTTAAACTAGTACAAATACTTTTAAATTACATAAGAATAAGGTTTTAAAGTCTGACAATAATGACATGTTAGGTCTCAAGAAACATGGAAAACAAAAATTCATTTTCTTATTTTCTATTGTCAGTTGTCATAATATAACAAATCTAATATACTATAGCATTTCATAAGATTACCAATCTTGAGTAATCACTTTCCATGAAAAAAGAAATTTAGAAATGTATACTTGGGTTTGAGTTCATTATGAAATATAATTAATACCCCTGGGGCTAGTCAGATTTGTACTGTATTTGTTTCACCCAATTTGTCTTTAAAATGCTTACAGGACCAGGGTGTAGTGTAGCAATACATGGACTAAATGCTTAAAAGCCAAGATAGGATTTAACACAGCACAGTTGGTGAAAAACATCACTGCCACTACATATATTAAAACATCTTCTATGAAGTTAAATATATCAGCATTTTTCATAAAGTCAAGCAATCATACATCACATTATAAAACCACAAGACACTATTAAATGAATGCTAAGATGAGTTTGCTAAATTAATATTTCAATGAATTAAAATTAAAGAGACTACAGATATCAAGTAACATTGATTAGACTAAAATGTCTCAGAAGCATAAAACAAAGTTATCAATAGTTGTCATCAGTTGGTAAGTATTCAACTTAAAGTAAAATGAGAATTTATTACAAATATCCAAATAAGAAAAGGAAATGAAAAAATGTCTGTCTCTTGGATTATCCTACAGTTAATTTTAAGACATTATTTACCTTAAGCCATAAAAAAATAACAGCTGAAATAGTCTAAGGTCTAGCACAAATACAGACATAAGGCCTAGGGCACATATAATGAACTAGCCTGCCCCAAATCTCAGGAGATCTCAGAAATATTAATATTATAGAGATTAGTGCTAATTTACATAGCTCAGACACTGTGCCTGAGCCTATCATAGGGTCTCTAGAGAGCCTAGTATACACATCTCTTCCCAACTCTTTCAGTGACATCATATTGGTACCTTGAATTAGGCCTCAGTGAGACCTGCCCAATGGCTCTTATTAAATGGTGAAATTAACAGTGTATTGAAAATATGGTAATATGAAGTAGACCCTGTAATTCAAACATGTTTTGTGATTTGTCTTTGTGCTGTCCATGGTTGCTGCTCTTGCCCACTCTATTATCTTACTTAATGCATCTCTAACCTTCTGAGTGTTCAGGGAAAAAAAAAAAAAAAGACTTTGGAATCATAACCCTTATCTTTATCTCATGACCCTTATCTCATCTACCAGGAAATGCAGTAGATACTACTTTCAAAATATATCCAGAATTCAAATGCTTCCCACACTGTCACTATTATTACCATGGCCAAGTCACTAGCAGCTCCTACCTGCTGGTAAAAGCTGCCACTCTACCCACTGCTGTTTCTCTCAGGACAGCAGCCCCAGGGACACACTATTCACACCACTTCTTTATTCGAAAATGCTCCCATGCCATCCACCCCCCACCCCCACCCCATACACGCACACACACACACACCCTGACTAGCTCATTCACAACAAAAGCCAAAGTCCCTACACTGGCCTGTTGATCTGTTATCTTTCTGAACACCATTTTAGCAACTTTTTTCTCACTCTCTCTACTCTAGCCATGTTGACTTCTCGGATGTTTCTTGTGCATGCCAGGAAAACTTCCATTGCAGTGATTTTGTATGAACTGTCCTAATGGTTAGAATCCTCTGCCCCTAGTATCTGTACAGCTACATCTTTCACTTTCTCATGTTTTTGCTCAGATGCCATCTTCTTAATAAGCCCTGTCCTTATCACACTACTTCAGATCACAAAGCCCTCTTTATCCATCACCCCTTCCCCATCTCAGTATTCCCACTCCCATTTACCCGGCTCTAGTCTCTCTTTCCAAAGCATTTATCACCTTCCAACATATCACATAAATTACTTACTTTATGTAAATAAGATAAGGTTTACAATTTATGAAAAATAGACTTCTATTTTGTTCACTGATATATCTCAAGCCTCTGGAATAATGCTTGTCAAATAATAGGTGCTCAAAAAATGTTGGTTAATGGATAAATGAATAGCTATCATAAATTCTATAGAATGTCAAATGCCTTCATAGTTTCTCCTTTGATCTTAAGATATTTGACATTACTGGCTCTAAAAGCTACCCAATGTGCTAAGTTTAATTATATCTATGATTCTATTCTGTAAACTAAAATGTCAAAAAGCTAATGCCTGAAATGTTATAGGAATTTTCTTGCTCACTGCAACACTTCCAAGAGTAGTTTGAATAATTTCCTGAGATCTTAAAGGCTATAAATATACAATCTGCTTCTTAATTGGTAAAGAGATTCTAGGCTTGCTTGTAAAAAGGTTTTAAACAGGTTTTTGGAGACACAACTGGCTTAAGGGCTAAAGCTAACCTCTGGAGCAAAGAAACAAGTGATTTTAGCATCCAGTAGGGTTTTATGCTTAACTGCTACATTATTTTATACCTGCACATAAAACTGTTTCTATTTTCTCTACTAGACACTAACTGTCAAGGTATAAATATAACTCAAAATTTAGGCATATAAAATTTTTATAACACTAAAGAACCAGCAGAGTCCATTTATTTTGTCCTTAGAGTACTGTGTATTATTCAAAGGTGTAGGTGTAGGTAGATGAACTTGTATCGTTACATTTGAAAATTCCAATTCCAAAATGTTTTGAAAGGGTTAAAAATTATATGGAAATGGAAATGATCACCTATATTCTGAAGCAAATTTCTAAAATGGCATCCACCATTTCTACATAGCTGTTAATCTAAAGCAATGTAAAGCAACAAATACCCTACATTTGTTTCTAAAATGCATTGCAATGTTATATATACTTAACATATCTACTAAAAGTTTTAAATTGTTATCAGAAAAAGCATGATGGACAATTTTAGCATAAGATAGAATAGAAAAGAATGGTTACATTCTCATGAGTGCCTGAATATAAAGTAAAAGAGAACAAACACAAGAAGATAGTAAGTTCACATTTGTTTACTTGTTTTTTGCCATCATTTAGAAAGAAACATGATGATACACAAACCACATTTTTATTTGTCAACTTTTGGCAGAAAGACCTAAAGCAAACAGAACAAAAAGAGCTTTAGTTCCTAAGTGTTGGTCATGGCTGAGATAAACTATAACCATGGCTATCAGCATTGAACAGTGGTGTAAGAAATAACATCACAGTAGCAACTGAAGTCTGCAAGCTCTATCCAGTCCATTTATATGTAACTCTATGGGTACTGCTCTCATTGGCAAGACGAGCAACCCTAGATTGTGAGTGACCAGGAGAAGTAACAGGACTAAAGATGTTAATGTGAATCCTAGCTGATTGAAAAGTTCAAGCTTGAAGAAAGCCAGCTAAAGGGGAAGTATCGTTAAGCAATAATGCATATAAACAGCATGGTTCTATTGTTAATTAAATTCTCAAGTATTTATTAAATTTTCTTGTTGCTCTATATCCTACCCTAGAAAAAACTTATACTTCCATTGGCTATTGAATTCTTATTTCACTGTAAACAAACTATTTAGGTATGACAAATGGAAAATTTCCAGCTCTGATATATCTTTTTTTAGCTTTTATTTTTCAATTAGAGTTGACATTAAATATTACTTTATATTAGTTTCAGGTGTGCAACACAGTAGTTAAACATTTATGCAATTTATGAAGTGATCCCCCAATTAGTCTAGTACCCACCTGGCACTATACATAGTTATCACAATATTATTGAATGTATTCTCTATATTGTACTTCACATCCCCATGACTATTTTTTTACTACCAATTTGTTCTTCTTAATCCCTTCACTTTCCACCCGTCCTCCTAACCCCCTTCTCCCATGTGGCAATCAAAGATTTTGTTCTTTGTATTTATGAGTTTGTTTCCACTTTGTTTGTTCATTTATTTTGTTCTTTAGATATCACATATAAGTGAAATCATATGCTACTTATCTTTCTATGTCTGACTTATTTCACTGAGCATAATATCTCCCTGGGTCTTCCAAATGGCAAGAGATCATTTTTTATGGCTGAGTAGTGATTAAATAACAGATATTTAGTTACCACCTACCATTTGCAGGCACATGGAGGAAATGAAACAATAGATAAGACAGGTGATGCCTGAGATATTCTGAAGAGCAGTAAATACGTGACCTTTAATCTAGGACTAGATGTGTCAATGTATTGATCCATTCATTGTTTTCTAGACAAAATAGAACATGACTAATATTTAAAGCCAGGTATTACTACAAAAGCAGAATTCTGGAAATTAAACAGTATGAGGCTTTGCTACTAAAGATAGCAAAATATGAGGAAAAGGTAGGCAAAAGTATATATTTCAATTCCATGTTACACTTAGCTTTAGGATAAAATTTATTTCCACAATGAATTTTAGTGTAAATTTCATTTTCTATTTTTATACTCTCTCACTAACATGTCACACAATCTAACCTAGGAAATCATTGTTCTGATATATTTGTACATGTGTATGAATATGTAAATATAAAAATGTTTACCAAAATATTATTCATAATTTTTAAATAACAGAAACAACCTAAATACCTAAAAATATGTGACTTAGTAAATAATTATCCACAGTGGAATATTATAAAGAATGTGTCTATTCCATCTATATAGGCATAAACAGTGTCTTGAACTTAAGTGAAAAAAAAAGTAACAAATGATACCCATAGTAACATTGCATTTATATTTTTAAAGCATATGTATATATGCCTATACATATAAATAAATAGAGGCTAGAAGGATACCATCCACTCTGTTAACAGGGGTAGACAACAATTTCGAATTTGTACACTTGGTATACTATTTGAAACATTTCAAGGCAGTCAGACTTCAGCACGCCAGCTATAAGAATACTATCTTCAGCTCTCTATCTAGCCTTGCAGAAAGGCACTTTTCTTACACGTAAAAAAGGATTCCTCCCACCTTCCATGGGCTGCAACTCAATCCATCAACTCTCTCTTTAAAAATCCCTTCCCCAATTCTTTCTCCTCTGCTCACTCACAGGTGACTTTGAGTGAAGTAGTTTAAGGATCATGAGACATTCATTTTCAATATTGTATACTGTTTCATCTCTTTCTTATTTCACATTTATTGTATCTTAATACCTAATTGAAACTTTCATTTTAATTTTTTTCAATTTAAATACCTGTCACACATATGCATGCATACATGCACACACACACACACACACCAAGAATGGAATCATTCTTTGTTTATAGCATCTAGAGAGACCATAATTCATTGGGTGAAAGAAAACTACTGGAGAACATTGAATTGTTACATAATTCAGTTAATAATAGAAAGTTCACTGAAAGATAGAATTCCATGCTGAACTAAATAAATTCCAGTCATATTTAGTAATTATTAATGTTCCTGTATACACTATTATGCCAATTTAAGAACATTTAATGAATAATATTTATATTAGCTGAGGACCATCAGCATATTAGCTTTTATGGTGAACATACAGTGTCTAATTTAATGTGTCTGTTTAATAAATATAAACTTGTTTAAACATCTGACAAGATTTATTGACATGGCAATTCAATATTTTATGAGAAGGATTAAAATTTCTATTAGGCCCCAAAACTAGAAGGCAGTGTTAATATTGGTCTTAGTTACATGGATTTATCATGAAATTCATTCAAACAGAAGATTGAGGTTTCAATAAAACTGTTAGTTTTGTTTCTTTTTTCATAGAAACAGGAGAAGCAGAACTATTCAAATATCTCTTTTCAAATCAGAAGTGAACAAAGGACTGGTCTAGATGCAATACTGAATCCAACAATAGTTCTCCTGAAACTAGCCAGACCTCTCAAGCAAAGACAAGAAGAGGAAGGGACACCAGTGATAAAGTCACTGGGCTGCCAAGTGAGAACAGATCATCACTGTCTGACCCACTGTCACACAGTTAAGGAAAACACTAATTTAATTTGCACATATGAAGATCCTCTCTGGATCTGCATGCAATTGTCATCTAAAGGATAGGACAATAAAGAACAATATTAGGGGATTTTTTTGTTTGTTTTTAATCTCCCACTTGACAGAACAAAAAAATCTAAGAAGGCTTTGAAATATAATCTCAAACAATAACCAAGGACTAAATTGCCAAGAGAAAATAACAGTCCATAGGTGAGTGTACCTGAAAAGAATGGAGCTACGTTGGGCTTATGTTTATTTGCTTATTTGTTTGAGGTGATAAATGCAAAGTTTCTACATGCTTCCCAGTTCATATTATTTAATAAATTACAACTGTTATTATCATTTATATTGTTATAAAAAATTTCTATCAAAGGAATATTTGCAAAGCAAATACTCTTGATAAAGGCACTAAAAGTAATAACTGAGAGAAGTGACTTCCTGATTGAAACACAGTTTTTATAGTGTTCTCTTGTTGACAGGGAAGGAGAAGATGAGGACAGGTAGTAAGACTAGAATAATACAATATGTATACATTATAAAATAGGATTAAACTAGAAATATACTGGCAATTTTTACTATTTAATAGTTATAGGCTTTCACAAAAGCCGGTTACCAGCAACTAATTATTAAGTAATATATACAAGTTAATATATATGTACATACATAAATGTAAATTTGACTTGATATACTTCAGACTTCCATTGTATTCAACCCAGAAACTAAAAATAAAAAGAGTATGTTTAGCAATTCCAGTATTTCAAAAAGTTCCTAAAACACAGTTCTAAGAATATAACATAAACTACTTAAAGCCAATAGTGATACTATGGTTAGAAAAATACTAACAAGAATAAATAATAAAGAATTTTAACATAGTTCTGATAATTTAATCTTAATTTAAAATAAATATTCTCAAAATAAAATTGATCAGAACTTTAATCACTGAAGCCACCAAGTGGAAAAAGCTTAGTACTGCATCATGAACACTCAATTATTTACTCCTACTCAATTGTGACATGTCTATGATGCATAATTCCCAAAAATTAAATAATATATCCCATGTAATCAATTAAAAGCCACCTTCATTTCCAAATGTTTTTCAAATTAGTAGAAAATAGCTACTAATTTTATTTCTACTAAAGCAGGGTTCCCCAAACCCCAGGCCACTGACAGGTCGCATACATGACCTGTTAGGAACCAAGCAACACAGCAGGAAGAGAGCCCAGGAGAGCCAGTGAAGCTTCATCTGTATTTGCAGCCGCTCCCCAGCACCAGCAATCACCACCTCAGCTTGCCCTCAGACCATCAGGCATTAGATTTTCATAGGAACACGGGTCCTTGGTGTCAAAAAGATTGGAGACCACTACACTACAGTTTAGAGCCTACATAAATGAATAGCATGGCCCTATAAAATATGTATACCTTAAATCAACTGAATAAATATAAAATCATTATAAATATAAGCATAGGTAAATGCCAGGCCTTCCCACATAATAGTCAGTCCCAATATTCATAAATGTTAAATGGTTACATATTGAACAATCATGTGTGAGGTAACAAACTCCTTGGAGAATAAGGAGAATGTTTGGGCAACAGGCTTACATATATGCTAAGTAGAGTGAACATTTGTTTGCTCCTGTTTTATCTATAGCACCTGGGCCTACTGGGGATCTTGTTGACCAAGGAAGCAAGAATCTGCCTGTATCCTAGATAGTAAGCCATGCAGTGGTTCTATGACCAAAACAAAAGAATGATAATAACAACAATAGTATCCAGTAACTAATAGTATGTTCTAAACACATATATATTAATTCATTAATCTTCATATTAATGAACAAGTTATTGTAGTGGACTGAGTAATGGCACCCAAAGATATCCATTCCTAATCCATGGGACATACAGGTAAAAGGGTCTTTGTTCCACAGAATTCTTGGCAATGTGAGCCATTAAATTTCCTTCATTGTTTGAGTTAAATTTTCTGTTACTTGCATTATAAGATATACAACTCATAGAAAAAACACTATTTCATAATCTTCTCTGATTATATTCATATGCGAACATTAGTTGTCAAACTACATTAGATTTTTACAAATAATTTTTGGATTTTTCATTTTACTTACCTATTTTTATAAAGAGCATATATTATTATATTTTAAATGGGAAAAGCATTTTAATTTTAAAAACCAAATTTCTAATAGTTGCATCAGTGGTACTATCTGTATTGGGGGTCACAAACTCAGTTGCTAATAGAGTACAGGATGGTTTCACAAATAAGTCAAGTTAGCAAAATATAAGAAAATGGAATTGGTTGAGTTAGGTAGCTTTGTGATGGTAGAAATTATAGACAAAAGAATACATACTCCATTTCAAGAGAGCAATAGCTACAATTTCATCCATTTGTGGCCACACACAACTAATTCTAAAATGTAAGGTACTGTGTAGCCAAGCACAGTGGGTAGAATCTGGCCACTAGGCCCTGAATTCATTAGCTTTCTTTAAAAACTCTCTTCAGTAATATAAAGTGTATTTACAGATCTACTGTAGATAGTAAGTTTTTGTGGAAAACCCAATGGGGGTAGGAATTAGAAAAATTAGAATTGGGAATTTGGGGTTCTAGTCTCATATATGTTATTAGATATTTCTCTTCCCATTACCTAGAGTGCTTTTTTTCTCCCACTCCTTCCTCTGAACAGAGGACTTTTAAAATAAAGTCTCCTAAGTCTGTCTCAACTTTGTCCCTAACAATTTTAGTGTGGGCTTCTCACTCAGAATGATCACTAAGCATTTACCACCTAGTTCCTTTAAAAGCACAAGACATTTAAACCTACTCTCACTTTAAAATCATGAAGCAAATCAAGATTTTGATTTAAAAAAAAAGAGAGATTTCTTATTTCACCATGGATTTATCTCTGTTAAATTAAGCTTTAATCAAAAAGTCACACTATTTTAATGAGACAAATCTCAAAGTGTGGATTAGGAGATTGTATAAAATGGTGATATCTCATCAATTTCACGACATTCTTTTCACATTTTAATAACTCAAAATTGGGATAAGTTCTTCAACCTAAGGTGTGTTATGGTTTACTTGGCAATGCTTTTGATTATTTGGCAGTACATAAATGAATAGTAAAACTTACAATCAACAACATCTTAGATTTAATCAAATATAGTAGCTTTAAGCATCTTTACATTTCCCTATCTTTTCACAATAAGAGCTTATTTCAAAAACAAATCCCTTGCATCATAGTCTCAGTAGGATGTTTAACAGAAGTAAGCATCATTAGATAAAAGCTTACTATTATATCAGTCAATATTTATTTAGCCATCATAGTGTTTATCAATCTCTGACATAATTATTTTTAATTCCTGTTTTCAGAAAGCTATATTCTTAGATTAACTTTCAGACATTATCCATTAGAAATTTATACTGAGTCAAACACAAATGATGAAATATTAGACTTTGATTAT
Organism: Cynopterus sphinx; assembly: GCA_030015415.1. Lineage (NCBI taxonomy): Eukaryota > Metazoa > Chordata > Mammalia > Chiroptera > Pteropodidae > Cynopterus > Cynopterus sphinx. The sequence continues at coordinate 56,606,818 of CM057379.1, read as the reverse complement.
ACAGTTATTTTAGAAAACTTTGTGCTTTAAACATTTAGATTTCTTTTGAAGAATCATAATGTGCTTTTATTATCTAGTAGAAACTTTTGTGATATATAGAGCATGTCAGGTTCTAATTATGCCAAATAAAAAAAATATCCAACCATTTCTTTACATTTCACTTTGTAGGCCCTGGTACATTTCACACTATATTACTTCAAATCAGGTGACAGTAATTTCACAAGTTGGGTTTTTCTACCCAAGTAAGAATTTCTTTATGTACAGTAGGTGGAGAGATTCCATTAAGATCATCATACAAAACATTTTCCAAGCAATTCAATTAGAAAAAGAATAAATTTCAAGATAATCAAATAAACATTTGTTTTGCTTTAGATAATACCCATTTTTAAGTTCCTTTCTGCATGTTTCCAAAAACAACAAAATAATGACAATAAACATATGTAAAAACTACATATTTGAGATGGCTTAAATAAAGAGAAATAACTTGAGTTAAAAATTAAATACAACAATCTAACATGTTTTAGAAACAGAAGCTTAAGAGACCCTACTGAACAATTTTCTCCATTAAGATTGGTTGTATAAAATTTACATCTTTAACAAGCATGTACATATTGCTCTGCTATAAAAGATTCTTTAAGTAGAAAACCTTTGGAAACCATATTTCCTAGAAAAAAAAAAAACATGGTCCAACTGTGGCTGGAAAAATTAGGTAGAATTTTATTGCCATTTTAGATACTATTATAATTCTGAAGAGTGAAATAATAGAAATAGTTATTTTAAAAAAATAAGATACTGCTGATAATATTCTGATCCTGTGGTTAGTAGAAAAGACTACCCAAATTCTCACATCTCTTATCTATTTCTTAACGTTATTTTGTCAAGAAAAATCCCCCATAAAGGTTAAGACATGTATATAAGCTTCTTTTTAGGATATTAATAATAAACCCATTCAATTTCATGGCTACATTTCTTTAAAGCGTTTCAGAAATACTGTGAAATAAGTAGGCTGGGGCATTTTCTAATTTATAAAATGACATTTCTTTTCCCAAAATTTCTATCTATTTTTTTACAAACAAGTCTCAAACAATTCATACTATAAGCATCTATATACTAAAGACCTTTGTATGGAATTTTCCAGTTCAATTTAAAATATAAAAATAAATACATTAGAAAACTAAGCTAATATTATTGGAGTTAATCTACTTTGCATACATAGCTAATGTCAGATTTCCCACTGATCTGACAAACACATTTCTATTAGGATAGAAATAATCAGCATCTCTTAAAGGACACAGAAATTAGAGGAAATTGAAACAATGTGAAGAATAAAAGTTCTCAGCCCTTTTCTAGGGCCATTTTAATGCAGTCCTAGTTAAAGCTAGAATGATTTAAGGTGAAATAAACTGTAAATATTTTGGAACAAAGAATTTTCAAAGATGTAAGTATCTTTTTGATGAAGAAAAATTATAACGATACTGCAAAACAAATTAGTTTCACCTAAAAAGTAATAATAATTAAATCTGGAAAAAAAGATAAATGGGAAATCTTGGTCTGTATCAAGGCAAGAATTTGACTGTTTTGGTAATAAAATATACAAAAGCAATGTGAAGCAATAAGAATTAAAAGAAGTATTCTGTGCAAAATAAGGTAATTCCAATCTGTCCAGTACTGATTAGAACTCTACGTTTCAGAAGAAAGCAAGTTGGAGAATGCTCTAACTCAATGGTTTAAAAAGATCAAATGGTTCAAGACCTAAGATGACAGCATAAAAAAGATGTTTCAGTTCACTGAGGAATGAATACCAAGAGATTGTATTCGATGAACACTTTAAATGAATGACCTGCATAGTAGTAAGATTTGTTCAGAAAAAGTATCATAGAACCACATAACTTTTTCGAAGAATACATTTATGAAAAGTGGGAGGATGCTAAAGTTTAATGATACATTTCCATTTGTTGTAAAGAAAGGAGTAAAAGAATTTTCTGTGTATTAATTTTTAGACAAAACTGCTTAAAAGTGAGAACATCTTACAAATTTGTATGACATAAATGGCATAGGTGATAAATAATACTAAATTTTTAAAGTTTTATTTATGAGAGTTTTTATTCAGGTACTGTGCGATAGCTGCAATTTATCTGACTCTAAAACAGATCTATTTCTTTTTTCTCCATGTATTTCAAAAATGGGATGCTTTGGATAAAATAATCTTACTGAAAGAATTACATGTGCATAAGTTGTAATTTATACTTAATTCTGTAAACAAACGGCTGCTGCCATCAACTGAATGCCAACAAGAGTCACCAATCCAGTATGCATTAAAAGGAGAGATTTTATTCAGGTGAACAGTTTGCAAACAAGGAGAACGCATCCTCCAGAGAAACCTGAAAGAGTACTACTCAGAGAGAGACAAAGGGAAGGCCTGCTTATTCAGAGAAATCCCACCCTGGTCTCTGATTGGTCTATTTTTATGCAAATGAGAAATCCAAATTTGTATAGTTTGATTGGGCCACATAGCACTATCCTGATTGGTTAGATTCACACATCCTGGTCATTACTGAGCCACTTCGATTCGTCAGTAACGGTACAACTGAGGATAAAGCTGAGCAGCTCCAGTTGGATGGGGCAGGTCTCAACCCATTGGCTGAAATACAATTCCATAAATTCTTTTATGAAGCCAGTTTGACAGCCATCATGCATGAGGCGGCTTGGGGGGGGAGGGGGGACATCGAAGAAGACAACAAAAAATTCAATTAAGTCACAATTTTTCATGCCAAATTTTTAAATTTTCTACATTACTAGCATATTGAATTATAAAATGTATACTTGTGTTTCTAAGTTATTTACTAAATGTATTAATGAATTTTGTAAAAGTTGTAAAAGGTCAGTTTTGGAAAATGTAGAGCTTCTTTGTAACAATCTCAGAAAAGATTAGATCTTAGTCGAGATAAGGTATCATAATAAGTGGGCATTATCTTAACTAAAGCATCTGGGTTGATGTCCAGGTTACCAGTGAGAAGGGAGCTACAACAATCCTTATATTTAGAAGAATATATTAGTCTCCTAGGTGAATGTGCTTCCTTGGAGAAGGTACTGTAATGTTACTTTGTGGTTAAAATCAGGAGTCAAAGTATTAAGTGTTAAATCCTGTCTTCATTTCTTTCTAGAAATTTTAACCTTTATGGAGCTCAAATGTATTGGCTGCAAAAAAGAGTAATAGAAACTTTCTCATATTTTTGTGAGAATTAAGTGAGATAATGCACATAATTTACTTGGTAATGTTTAGTACATAGTTAACAACAATAGGTGTTAATAATTTAAATGTAATTATCATTATAATTACTTTATAATTATACCATTAGTATAATTATTAAGTCCATAATGAAGACCACTTTTTTCCATGCCATAAATTTTTCTTAATTTATTAAGAAAGCGTAACAAACTATAATTTAGTTATATAATTAATTACACAACTAACTGACATATTCGTATTCTAACAGCAGCACTTTCCACTCTAATTAGGAAAGGCTTCATAAAGCCTTTGTTGTACTAATCAGGAAAGGTTTCACAAAGAAAGAATAACTTGATCTGGGAATTGAGCTGAGAAGAATGAATACCAGTCAAGTAATAGGAATTAAGTGAGCTAAGGTCTAAGGGTAGGAATGAGGCAGGCATATGGAACAGTGAAAAGACCAATGTAACTGGAACAACTGGTATACTTTGGGGTCTGAAAAATAATATTGAATAAATTGAAATAATGGTATGTAAGCTGAAAACAATGTTAAATACGTGAAAAGAATTTATGGAGGTCTTTGAATCAAATCAGACAAAGAAGTCTGGTCTTTCCATTGAACCCAAAGGAAAGTAACTACAGAATCTTTTCTTTATCATGTTTGTGACAATAATCATGCTAAAAGGTCTAATGGTGGGATGTAAATACTATGGAAAAAGTAAAAATTTAGAGTCAAGGAAATCAGCTAGGCTTTGTGCTTCCATAACAGTAGCCATTAGTTATATGTAGCTATTGAGAACTGGAAAGGTACTAGTCTGAATTGAGATGTGTTCTAAGTGTAGAATACAAACTGGATTTCTAACACCGGGGAGGGGGGGGGCACACACACACATGCACACATGTGTGTGTGTGTGTGTATTAGCACATTAATAATTTTAATTTATTTTTGAAATGTTAATATTTTTGATATAATAGGATAAATGAAATATATTAAAATAAATTTAACTGTTTTTATATTTTAAATGTTGCTACTAGACAATTTAAAATTATATGTGTGACTCATATTATATTTCTATTAGACAACTAGAAGTTTATTGTAAACATGAATCAATGAAATGATAAAATTGTGTACCAGCATGGTAACTGAAAATGGAACAGAATGGAAGGAAAAATTACAAAAGGAGAAACTGAATTCTTCAGTGGAAAAAGCGAGGGATGATAATCTCAGGATTCTGAGATTGAGTGACTAGTTCTACAACTGGTAAAGAAGTTCACAGATGGGGAATTGATGTGGAGAGAATACTAAAATATTTAGTTTTTAAAATGCTAGTTTGAGATGGTGGTAGGATATGCAAAAGAAGAAAAGGTAAGGAGAGTACAAAAGATAAAGTCACTGAATATGGCAAAAGGATGTATTCATACGGCGACCAAATAATATCAGTAAAATTATGAGGACATAAGCCAAACTGTAAAGAGTAAAGAATAAAACAGTAAATAAACAAAGCTAATGGAATACAGATCATTCTTTTGAGAGGCTGTCACTGAATGAAAAATGAGAATTAGAGTGAAGGTAAGAGTAAGCATTGTCAAGGAAAGGATTTCAGTTTCAGTTTCCAAGAGGGAATGGAATTAACATGCCAACCTTTTCATTTGGTCTAACAGTCAGTCTTTTAAAAAACCGATGATTAAGTAGTTCCTATGTGTCAAGCACCCAAGTCTTTCAAGTTCTATGATGAAAATCAGGACAAACATAAAAATATAATAACAGAAAAAGAGAAATGGAATAAACACAGCCATGCAAGCATGCATACATACACATGTATGCACAAACCAGTTTTTTAAGGGGACGTGAAAGCATCTGGGGTGGCTGAAGCAAGAAGTGAGAGCATAATGAGAGTTCTGGATGGCGAAGCAGGTAGGGACCAGACCAGGAGTGACTCAGCAATAGTGAAAATGTTTGTACTTCATCTTCGGGATCTAGGTGAGTCATTAAATAGTTTAAAATAAAAATGAGACCTGTAATTTTTTAATGGGCTTGCCAACAGACTATAGAATAAACTGGAGAAGACAGAAAGTAGAAATATCAGTTAATAAACTACTGTAATCATCCTCATGGAAGATAATGAAGGCCTTCATTTGCCTTTAGAGTCTTTTTTGCCCAATCAGAGCTTCATCAGCTTGCAGAGGCCCCAGCCAATTGCAGTCACTCCATTATGTTCCATAAATCAAAAGGCTGCAGAAGAGTTTTGGATACATAAAGAAAACGGAGCATGGAGTGACCCCAGCCATACTAAATCAGCTTCTGTGGAAAAAAAAGACTCTTAAACTTCTTTGGAGAATCTAACGAAACAAGCAGAGAAATGCACAAACACAAGTAATTTTGAAAACTATTCTAGGTAAACCCAGATGCCTATCTATGTATTTTAATTCAATTCAATAACTACATAGTAAGTTTTGTGAGGCTGTAAATTATAGAGTGAGAAAGGGGTGATGAATGATGAATGAGACTAAACAGATGTTTGTAATGAATCTCAAGGAGTTTGGACTTTGGCCTTAAGGGAAGTAAAAGCCACTAAAGAGTTTTAAGGAGGATGACCTAGTCAGATTTTCATTTCACTAAATAGCAAATTAATTGGAACTAGAAAACCTCAAGACAGAACCAATTAGAATATCTGTGGCATAAACTGGGAGAGAGATGACATCCCTCTAGCCTCAACTAATATCAAGAGAGATAAAGAAATATGCATATTCTAGAAAATATTTTGGAGGTAGAATTCACAGGCTCTGTGACTAATGGGAAGCTAGGATTATACACAGATTTCTGACTTGGCCAGGAGTTGACACAATCAGTAAAACAGGAAATACAGGAGTGGAGCAAGTTGAGAGTTAAGAAAAGATGTTAAACTCAGTTATGATTATGTTGAGTTTGTAATGCCTGTGGAACATGAAAAGAAAAAAATCCAGGAGGGAATCCAGGTTTGTGTCAAATGTCTAATCTGATGTAATCCCATCTGCGATGGTTAATTTAACGTGTCAAGTTTGCTAGGGTATGGTACTCAACTTTTCGGTGAAACCCCAGACTAGAAATTATTGTGAAGACATTTTTTAGATGTGATTAACCTTACATCATTAGACTTGAGTAAAGCAGATTACCCTCCATAATGTAGGTGGATCCCATCCAAACAGTTAAAGACCTTAAGAGAAAAAAACGGGTTCCCCAAGGAGGAGAAAATCCTATCTCCAGATTATGTTTGAAGTAAATACTTCAACATCAACTCCTGCTGAAATTTCCAGGCTACTGGCCTACCTGATAATTTCAGACTTGCTAACCCCTCCCCACAAATGCATGAGCCAATCCCTTAAAATAATCTATTTATTCACTCATTCATTTATTCCCATTACCTTCTACTGATTCTGTTTCTCTGAAGAATCCCTATACATCATCCATTGTGGTTTTTCAGCCCAGATATTGCCATTTTCATTCCTAGAAGTTCCATTTAGATCTTTCCTATTCCTTCCATCTACTAACTTTTGAACATAAAAATTGCATTATAATTGTTTTAATGTCCTGCTTTTTTATAGCATATATACCAGTTATGAATTGGTTTCAGCTGATTGATTTTACTTCTCATCATGGATCCTCTTTTCCTGCTTCTCTGCATGCCCAGTGATCTTTGAATGGATACCACCCAGTGAATTTTACATTGTTGGGAGCTTGATATTTTTGTATACCTATAAATCTTCTTCAGCTTTGTTTGTGGATACAATTAAACTTCTTGGGAACAACCTGTTCTTTCAGTTCTTACATTTAAGATGTATTAGCTGGAGTCAAAGTAGTACTTAGTCTAGAAGTAAATACAATGGAATTTGGTAAGTGATTTGAAGTTGAAGCAAGAAAAGGAAAACAGTCAGATTCTAAAGTACTAGACAAAGATGAGTAAGAAACAGAAATGTGAGAAACAAAAGAACTACTATCACATCTAAAAAAGTTTAGTTATGATAAAGTAATAACTTATCAATAGTGAAAAGAAAAAAATCAAATCCTATATGCATGATGAAAATTGAGAATCTCCCGTTCTACCCCTCCTCCTTCCAGAGTCCATAGGCAAACTTTGTGACCTATTTGTTTAGGTGGTTCTGGTAGTTAATCCCGCAATTTTAATATGCACATCACCCTTCTTCTTGATTTACCAATTTTTAGTGTCATTCACTGTCTTCCTACTAGGAAAGAAAAGGCTTTGGCTCACTTACACAAAGCCTCTCCCCTCCTGTACCCAAATAATGATACTGTTATTCTTAATCCTTCCACCAGTTACCTTGATAACCATACAATAGGTACAAATTAACTACTTCTGGACCTCTCCAAGGAAAGTATTCTTAGCATCACAGTAAAATGAATCTTCTTTTCTTTCATTATATCAGGTTCTTAAAATGAAGCCATAATATAATTAGCTTCATATTTGGACTATAGCTTAACTGTTTTCAACTGTTTGTTTTTTCCTAGTTTCTGGTTACCTTTCATTTTTCTTAAAAATGGGGGAAATGAAAGAATAACAAGCCTTCATTATAGCCACATATTCATCTTGCCTTCCTTTCAATTCTATAGTTTCTTAGAGTTCAAATTCCTGCTGGAGATGTCTTGTTCCAGATCTTTCTACTTTCCTGCTTCAATATGGCTGAGTTTCTTGCCTGCTACAAAGTCCAGGGAATTGCCTTATTTTTAAATTTAGAGACAATATTTCCTGGATTCTATATTTTCTTTTATGGTTTTCCCCAATGTTCAAATTTCCTCTGAAACTTTATCCTCCAGCCCTATGAGTTTTTTGTCAGTATGTGAACATGACATGTTCTCTCTCACATTGTTGCCCTTCACATTGTTGCCCTTGTAATGCTCTTGCCTCTACCAGGAACACTCTAATCGCTTTGTCTAGCAAAGTCCTATTCATATTTGTGGTCTTAGTTTAGAAGAACCCTTGCTCTTATGTTTATAACCCCTCTTCTACTTCCATGCCCAAACCATTTAGACTCTGTCCCTCTTTTGTGTAAGCCACAAAACATTGCATTGTCCCCATCATGACACTTTTCATTGTGTATTACAATAACTTTTAAACTCAAAGCAGGCAAGAATTATGTCTACCCTATTTATAAAGTCATTGCCTAATAACCATGGCACTTAAGACAACTAATATTTCTATATAAATAATTTAATGAATTATTTATATAGAAATATTAAAAGATATTCTACAATCAAAGGATAGTTAAATAACAGGTTAGACCAACTTCATAGAATATTCTTCTCATTAATATGATCATTTTTTAAAAGATGAATAATTAAAAAATGCATAATATATGTCAAAATTGTAAAAAAAGAATACATTTGACTGAAACAATAGTTGGCAGATTTATGAGTATTTTTCCACTTTTCACCTCAACCTTTCTTTAATACTAGAAATGCAATTTTATTTCTTTTAAAATAGTCAACCAATTATAAAATAAATAATGTAAATTCTTAGTTAAAATATTTATAAATATTAAAATGTAAGAAAAAATAAAGTAAACTAGGATTTTCCTTTTAAATCTCTAGAATTTTGGTCAGACCTTGATAATAAAAGTAGTTTTGGAAGTAGCCATTATGAGATATCCTCTTACACTTTCTCATAGTAAGCCTTTTTTTTAATTTAATGTAAACACTCTTCCGACTACTATAATATGTAAAAATGTTACAGTACTCTTCTAGTTCAAACTTTCCTGAAATTTCTAGAAAGAAAAAAAGAAAGAGAGAGAGAGAGAGAGGAAAGGAGGAAGGAAGGAAGGAAGGAAGGAAGGAAGGAAGGAAGGAAGGAAGGAAGGAAGGAAAAGGAAAAGGAAAAGGAAAAGGAAAAGGAAAAGGAAAAGGAAAAGGAAAAGGAAAAGGAAAAGGAAAGGAAAGGAAAGGAAGGAAGAAGAGGGAGGAAAGAGGGAGGGAGGGGAGGGAGAGATAAAAGAAGAGAGGAAAAAAATGAGAAAGAGAAGAAGAGAAGAAAGGAAAAAATGTGTAAATAAATATAGTAGGTTCAAACTCTTAAAATATGTAAATAAGTATAATTTTATGATTAAATATATTTTTGAATATTAAACAACATTTTTCAAACATTTCCTTTTATAGTGACTTCTTAGCTATCTAGCACTAGACTCTCTCAGACATGCACTTAGCTTTGGTTTAAGAATAACTTACCACTAGAATACCAGATAAGCACTTGCAGTGGCATGTGCATTTAAGCCCATGAAAGGGGAACAAAGGCAATATCCAAATCAGAGTAGTAGGCAAGGGTAAGAAGTGTAGCAAATGTAGTCTAAGAATACAAACAAGTTGACTGAATGGACTGGCAAAAGAGCCAAAATGGAAACCAAACACAAAGCTGGGCTCTCACGTCATATTGAGAGCCAAATCAGGCATGATGGAAGCATAGGCTGAAGGCATATAGATAATATGGGTAAGCTGGGCTTTCCTCCTCCCTTTCTGAAAAGGAATGATCTTTTCTCCTGTCCATGGACAAGTACAGTTTGGTCAGCACATGTGGGTTACTTAGATATTATGAGCCTAGGATCTAGATGCTGGCCAACTAACTTTAGAAAGACAATTCAAATCTTCTATAATAAATCATATTGTTATATTTATGTATATCTTCATTTCAAGGAAAAGGTATCAAAACTACTAAAATGATAAGTAGCTCTCTAAAGTCATAATGTGAATCAAAGTTGAACCAGAATATGAGATCCATCTCCTCACTCCTAGAATCATTACATTTGCCTATCATGCTGCTGCTTCTCATTGCATTCATTAAAAGTTATTCTTTTTTCCCCTAATGCTATGACCCAATGATGTGACATAAATCTCAAGGCAATATTAGAGTTATAGTTCTTGTCAGAATGTAAAGGCAATCTCCAGTTGATAGCAAATAGAAAAAATAGTATTAATATGTAGGACTTAAAGAGTTAAGTCCTATATATTATTCATATCAGAAAATACGAGCTAATTCTTAGCAACAATATAGCCTGGTTCCCGGTATACACACAAACTCAAATATAGAGGTAACAGCATAAAGATTAACACTGTAGGCTTTAAAGTCAAACATACAAATGTTTTAATCAAAATTCTGACAAACCATGTGATTTCAGGCAGGTGACTTAACTTCTTAAGTCACGGGTTCTTCATCCATAAAGTGGGGATAAAAACAGTAACTCCTTCAGTGAGGATTAAATAAAAAATGCACTTAAAGGCTTATCCCAATTCTCAGTAGTAGAGTTACTACTCAATTAATGTATACTAATAACCATAGTAATACTCCCTCCTCAGATTTATGGCAGGAAGCTCACAAAATGGAGCTAAGACTCTCCTCTGGGCTCTTCTGTTATACTGGTACCCATGACATGGAATTTATGTCATATTTGAGAGCATTTCAAGGAGAATGGAATGCCTCTCCATGTTTTCCAAGGGCACTGGTGTTACACCACAACATAGCTCTGAAAATATAAGCAGATTTCAAAGTTCCTTAAATAGTTTTCTTGGGCAAAAATTATGTATGTCGCCAAATCGCAATAGAATGATTTTTCACTCAAACTTGGCAGCAGTGAGATTTAAACAGAAAACTGGGAGGAAAAAGGGAAAAGATATGTTTCCTTCCTCATGGCAGTTTTGGACTCTTTGGTACCACAGAGAAATGTGAAGGGAGAGAATTTTGGATGAGTATTACAATATTTATTCTTAATGCATCAAAAATAAATTGCTAGCTACCATGAGAACCCCCTTTCAATCATTTTTTTCATATTCTGTGAACTCTTTTTTTAGAAGACTTTGGAATTTCTTCATTTGGGTGCCCTCATTCAAGTAGAATGAAGCCAGATATTTAGGTAAAATAAGAGACATTTGACTTCAGTAATCACAAGAAGTTCTCTCTTCCTTTAAAATATAAACTAGAACCCAAAAGCAAAATAAGTAATTTCATATTTCCATTATTCTTGAGAGTTAGAGAGTAACAGGAATCAGAATAAATGCCAATTGATGTTTAAATCTTCTCTAAACAGGGCTCCAACTCAAAGCATTCTGATGGCATTCTAACCAAATTAAGAAACTTGCAATGATAAAGGTTCTATGTGCTTCCTCAGAAAACACTACTGCAAAGTACTAACAGGAAATGTTTTCTTATTTATGTATACATGGCTTATTTCCAAAAAGTATTTGAAGCAAGGCATAAAGATAAATACAGTACATTGAGATGAAAAAAAATAAATAAGGAAACCAGAAAAAAAATAAAAGCAATTGTAAGAAAAAAATAAATATATTAATGCTAAGTGTGGGCCATAAATTTGCTCTAAGCACCTAGCAGTCAGTAAAAAGAAGTCAATTATATATTTGATATTTATAAGAATAACAACAATGATAATTTGCTGAAAAAACTTATTGTTATCTAATATAGACCTCTTTCTATGGTTTATAACAATTTCCTTAAATTTTCTTGTAAAAGAGAACAATATTATTTGGGCTCTAGAAGAGAATGTTCATATATTTCAGAGATCCTACTGCTATATCCAGGTTGAAGATGTCATGACACCAGCTGAAATACTTCTAGTTAAGACAGAGAATACCTAGTAAACATACTATTTATCCCTGTGTAATTTTTAGCAGTTGGTGTTATTTCAAAAAATCTGCAGAAAGATCATTTGGTTTCTAATAATGAAATTAATTTAACATACAATGCTGTAGTTCAGAGATTAGTAGTTTTATATTTCATGGAACTGCATGTCTGTAGAAGGCAGAATAATGGGTCTCCAAAGACATCCACCTGGAATGTTACCTTACGTGTTAAAAAGGACTTTGCAGAGGTAATTAAATTAAAGACTCTGAGATGGTGATATTATTCTGGATAATTTGTATTGGATTAATATAATCAGAAGGGTCCTTATAAGAGGGAACAAGAGGATCAAAGTTGGAGAGAGGAAGTATGATAACAGATGCAGAGGTTGGAGTGATTCAAGGAAGAAGACATGAGCCAATGAATGCAGGTGATCTCTAGAAGCTAAAAAAAAAGCAAAGAACTGATTCTTCTCCAACACTTCTAGAAGAAATGCAGCCTTGCAGACACCTTTATTTTAGGACTTCTGACCTCCAGAACTGTAAGATAATAATTTTGTGTTGTTTTAAGCCGCCAAATTTGTGATAATTTGTTAGAGTAACAATAGCAAACTAATTCAATGACTATAAACAAATTATATTACTTACTGATAGCATGAATTTCTACCCAGGTTATCAAAAGCAAGAAAAATGTATATAATTTTTAGAAGCAATGCTCTGTTGAAAACATATCTCCTACATTTTTAGCTAAACCACAAAATGAGTCCTTGGTATATTTCTATACTTTTAAAATAAGTTTTTAAAGTATGCTTCCCTGTTCTATAGGATATTGATCAGTGTTAAGCACTAAAGGAATTCTGAGGCCAAATAACTTAGCAAAACTGTAATATTTTATTGTAGAATAGTTGAAATAATTTGTTTTAAGTTACCCCAGGTGTCTAGATTTACTAAGAAACTTTCTGAGTTATATAAAGTATCCAAATAAAATTACTGTAAGAAGCAGGTGGAAGATAAGGACACCATAGTAGAATAAATGTACCAAATGATAGTATGAAAAAGTCATACCAGCTTTATAAAGTCTTGTTTATCAACTCTCATCACAATTTCATGATGCACAGCCTATGCCCATGTAACCATTTCTACAGTCTCTGTTCATGAAGCAAAATGCCTGCTCAGCAAAAAGACTCTCCGATAACACAGCTGCTCCTTGCTGGTCTCAGACACCTGCCACTGACTTTGACCATGGAAGCTTGCCTAAGCTTTTATTTGAAGAAATGATGCCAGGACTACTCACCAACCAAAGTGAAAAAAAGCAAGCCATCTATCTTATTTATTTAACCCAGCTACTTATAATTCACTCACCTAACATATTCCACCCTCTCTCATCCAATTCTCTCCAGCCAAGCAGGGAAAGAAATTTTGCAAGAATGTAAGTTTAGTGTACCACAGTCTTCAAGCATGGACGTTGCAGAAGTGTCAGACCTACCCCTAATGAACAAGATTTCAACAGTCTCAAAGTTCCTGGGGCACATAAAAATGGCTTCAAAGTTTGTCAACAAGAGTCAAACTTTCTTACAAAAGTACTACATTAAAAATTTTAACAGATTTCTTCACTACTGTAGAATAAATGTATACCAGGAATTTTTTAAAGGAAAAAATTATACATTTATTACCAAGGAACTAGCTTCTCTGGAGCATGTACAGAACAACATTTGGAAAACAATTTGTTAGTTATATATGAAATTTTCTACAAATTATACATGGGCAATTTAGGAACTGATTTTGGCCAAATAACAGGAAAACTGAAGCTCATTTCTAGATATCAAGGAAGAGGTTTGGGCCCTTTATTGCTAAACAGCTACAGCCAGGTTAATTAAAGTTAGAATAGATGAAGAATGCCTGAGTGTCAGGCATGCTATTAAATCAGAAATTGAGATCTTGAGGCCAAGAGGTCAACATCTGGCATGAAATTAACATGCTTAATAGAAAGCGAGGTTACCCAAAGGCACCCCTCCTGACAACTCCAAAACAAAGCACAGAAACTAAAATAACATGATTCAAAATTAGTACCTCAGCATTACCTCAGGTATGAAAAGTTAAAATTAGCAAAAAAAAAAAAAAATGTTTAAGGCAAAATAAATGGTGTACTGAGAAATAATTCATTTTTAAAAATCATAAAACATAGACATACATATCTGACAAATGAACAGTCATTCATCAGCTGGGAACTCCATTGGCTGCAAACACAGAATAATTTCCTGACTTATAATCCCCTTGTTTATCCTTAAGAACAGAAAAAAAAAAAATGTTATTTTTGAGAACTATCAAAAAAATGTATGACCAACATTTAAAGACAAAGAGAACCTTAAAAGCAGCAAGAGAAAGGCAGTTAGGGGCACCTGTAGGACTGTCAGTTAATTTCTCAACAGAAATTTTGCAGTCCAGAAGGAACTGGTCTGAAATATTCAGTGATGAAAAGAAAGGAAGTACAACCAAGATTACCCTCCCTACCAAAGCTATCATTTAGAATCAAAAGGCAGATAAGGAGCTTCCCAGATAAGAAAAATCTAAAGAAATTCATCATCACCAAAACAATATTAAAAGAAATGTTAAAGGGACTTCTTTAGGAGGAAGAAGGGGAGGACATAAATATGAGTAATAAAATAATAATGACTATGTACTATCAATAATCCCTTTAAATTTAAACGGATTAAATGTTCCAATCAAAAGATACAGTAGCAGAATGGATAAGAAAACAAGACATATACACACACACACACACACACACACACACACACACACACACACACACACATATATACTGTCTACAAGAGACTCACTTCAGATCAAAAGACATGCAGACCAAAAGAAATGCAAAAAAATATTTTATGCAAATAGAAATGAGAAAAGGCTGGGGTAGCAATACTTATATCAGACAAAACAGACTTTAAAAAAAAAGGCAATAAAAGAGACAAAGAAGGACCTTACATAACCATAAAGGGATCAATCCAACAAGAGAATACAACTGTTGTAAACATTTATGCACCCAATATTGGAGCATCTAAATGTATAAAGCAAATATTAACCGATACAAAAGGACAGATTGACAGCAATATAGTCATAGTAGGAGACTTTAACACCCCATTGATATCAAGGGGTAGATCTTCCAGACAGAAAATTAACAAGGTAACAGTGTCCTTAAATGACAAATTAGATGAGATAAATTTGATTTTTTTAAAACATTTCACCCTAAAGCAACAGAATATACATTCAAGAACATATGAAACATTTTTCAAGATAGACCACATTAGTCCACACAAAACAAGTCTCAATAAAGTTTAGTAGAATGAAACCATACCAAGTAACCTCTCCAATCACAATGGTATAAAACAGGAAATCAATTATAAGAAAAAAAAGGAAAAATACACAAACACAAAAACCAATCAATGTATTAACAATGAGATCAAGACTGAAACCAATATACTTTGAGACAAAAAAAAAACCACAATAACCCCAAATCTATGAGACACACGTGAAAGCAGTCATAAAAGGGAAATTCATAGAAATACAAGCCTACCTTAAGAAACAAACAAACAAAAATCTCAAACAATCTAACCTTAAACCTAAAGGAACTAGAAAAAGAACAAGAAACAAAGCCCAAAGTTAGTAAAAGATTAGCCTGGACATAAACAAAATAGAGTCTAAAAATATATATATATAAAATATCAATGAAACCAAGAGCTGGTTCTTTGAAAAGATAAACAAAATTGATAAACTTTACACAGACTCATCAAGAAAAAAAGAGAGAGGGACCAAATAAATAAAATAAGAAATGAAAAAAAGTGACAGAGGAATCCACAGAAAATACTATGAATAATTATATGCCAACAAATTCGGCATGCTGAAAGAAATGGATAAATTGCTAGAAATATACAATCTTCAAAGAGTAAATCAAGAAGAAACAGAAAATCTGAACAAACTGATTGCTACTAACAAAATCAAATTGAGTAATCAAAAAAACTCCCCAAAACAAAAATCCTGGACCAGATGGCTTCACAGAATTTTACCAAATATTAAAAAAAGAATTAACATCTATCCTTTCAAACTATTCCAAAAATTCCAAACTATTCCAAAAAATTCAAGCTAGAGGTTCTCAACCTCATTTTACAAGGCCTGATTCCAAAAGCAGGCAAAGTCAGTACAAAAAAAGAAAATTATAGGCCAATATCCCTGATGAATATAGATGCAAAAATCCTCAACAAAATATTAGTGAATTGAATCCAACAATATATTGAAAAGATCATATACCATGATCAAGTGAGATTTATTCCTGGGATTCAAGATGTGTTTAATATCTGTGAATCAATTAATGTGATATAACACATAAACAAAATGAAGGATACAGAAAAAGCATTTGACAAAACCCAGCATCCATTTATGATAAAAACTCTCAGCAAAGTAATATAGGGACCATACCTCAACATAATAAAGGCTATCTATGACAAACCCACAGCTAATATCATATGCAACAGTGAAAAGCTAAAAGTGTTGTCCTTACAATCAGGAAACAGACTAGGATGTCCACTTTCACCACTTTTACTCAACATATTATTGGAAGTCCAAGACACAGCAATCAGACAAGAAAAAGAAATAAAAGGCATCCAAATTGGAAAGGAAGAAGTAAAACTATCATTATTTGTATATGACACACTATAAAGAGAGAACGCTAAGGATTCCACACACACACACAAAAAAAACTGTTAGAACTGACAATTTAGTGAAGTAGCAAGATACAAAATTAATACTCAGAAATCAGTTGCATTTCTATACCCCAATAATAAGCTATCAGAAAAAAAAATTAAGAAAATGATCCCATTTCCAATTGTATCAAAAAAATAAAATACCTAGAAATCGATTTAACCAAAAAAGCAAAAGACTTGTACTCAGAAAATTATGACAATTAAGAAGATGCAAAGAAATGGAAGCATATACTGTGCTCACAGACAGGAAGAATTAACATCATTAAAATATCCATACTACCCAAAGCAATCTATAGATTCAATGTAATCCTTATCACAATACCAATAGTATTTTTTACAGAACTAGAACGAATAATCCTAAAATTTATAAGGAGCCACAAAAGATTCCAAATAGCCACAGCAATCTTAAGAAAAATGAATGAAGTTGAAGATATCACAATACCTGATATCAAACTATAGTACAAGTTTATAGAAATCAAAACAGCATGGTACTAGCATAAAAAGAAACAATGGAACAGAATAAAGAGCCCAGAAATAAACTCACGCCTATATGGTCATTTATCTAAGAGACAAGAATATACAATGGGGTAAAGACAATCTATTCAATAATTGGTGTTAGGAAAACTGATCAGACACACAAACAAAAATGAAACTAGATCACCTTCTTATACCATAAACAAAACAAACTCAAAATGGATTAAAGTCTTAAATATAAGACCTGAAACCAATAAACTCCTAGAAGAAAACACAAGCAGTAAACTCTCTGACATTGCTCTTAGTAATATTTTTTCTAATATATATTCTCGGTAAAGAAAATAAAAGAAAAACAAATGGGACTACATCAAACTAAAAAGTTTTTGCACAACAAAGGAAACAATCAACTAAAGAGAAAGACAACCTACCAAATGGGAGAAGATACACACAATGACACATCTGCTAAGGGGTTAATATCCAAAACTTATAAAGAACTCACACACACACACACACAAGACTAATAATCCAATTAAAAAATTGTGTGCCTATCTCATAATTTCATTCATTTAATTCCTCTCTTTACACATATAGAATTACTTGTGACCAAAAAATATTTTATAGTTATTTATGTTTAGTTCTTTCTGAAGATCCATAAAGGGAAGATAACTTCTAAATCTTAAAGTGGAATGATCCTTTTTAATTGTGAACTCTGGGAGATTTACTGTATTTCTATATAGTTTTTAATGGCATACTTTCTGAAAATATTAAATTAATGTACCTTTTTTTCCTCAGGTTTATAGATAGTATATAATGTAGCCAGGTATTCTGTAACTAAAGAAAATAAGTAATTTCAAAGAGAAAAAGGCATTTTAATGCATGCTTTCATAGTAAATAGCTCTATTTTTAAAGTTAGGCATCTATTTTCAAAAAAAAATGAAAATAAAAATCTGCAGAGGTTTCATTTTATTTTAAAGTATGCTTATTTTTACTTACTTTAAAGTTTGACAGCATTTCCACCTGATAAAATATTTTATAGGAAACACTATAAAAGCATCCATGAAAACTGAAATAATACACTGTAACCTAGAATATTTTAAAATAAAACTGCCTAAACAAAAGATTTCTTAGTCGTTAGAGAGCAGATACAATTGTAAAAAGAAAATTGTTTCCCAGAGAAATAATAGAAATAAACTCTAACGTATTACAACTGCAAATTGTTTTTCTAAAGTGTTCTAGTCTTAACCCTAATACGATAATTAGACTCAGTATTTCTTTGAAAATATCATACTGTTGATTTAACAGAATCATGTTTCTCACAACCAGTTATCTCTTGAATGTAATGTCTTATATTACATAAGTATCTTGGTACACAAAGAGGGAGCAATGTCATTGCTTGTAAGTAGTTAAAAGATAATTTTAGATAATATAAGCATCATTTTCAGGCAAATCTATTAACAACTAAGACAGCTATTTCTCACTAAGTGACTGACATTGCATTAGAGATGGAAAATATTATCTTTCCTCGTGTGAATCCTAAGTACTAAGGAGGTAAATCTAGCAGATTTTGGTTTTGGGGTTTTTTTTTAATATGTTGGTTTGAAGAAAGTTATTTTTTATGTTTGGCCTAAGTAAAATTATCTTAAGTCCAAAATTATTCATTGCAAGAAACTGGGTTCATGATGAGTGATTCCTTAAAAAATAAAGTTATTTGGATATAAAATTTGTGTGGAGAAATTGGATTATCTCTATAGCTCATCATTCAGTAATCTGCAAACAACATAACAAGCTATGGGGAAAGGATATAGTTTTTTTCCACATTTTTATTCACATCATACACAGGAGAAAACTGAGATTGAGAGATGTTAATTAACTAGCTCAAGACCACATAGTTTATGAATGGCAGAACGTGGCCTCAACCATGTTCTAAGATCACCTTTTGGACCTTTCCAACAGATTGGGATCACCAAATTTGCCTATTTCGCCCCACACTAAACTTCTAATTTCAATGTACACCGAAAATAAATAAAAGCACATGCATTCCATAAAACAACTACATACAATTGTGCAAAATCAGTATCAGAAAATTTTTGTTTTCTCAGGTTGGAAATTCATTTAATTTTGATTTTTATGAACTATTTTATGCATGTTTTCTTTCAGCAAAACTATACAGATCTTAATTCTTATACATAGGGAAGACAAGTTAAGAGAACTGTGCATCCCAAAAAATTCCCCAGGGATAGAATCTCCAGTCCCATTTTTAAGCCTCCTATCAGACATAAGACACATACTCAGCCATGATTCTCATGCCTACTGAACGATGTCTCCCCAAATCAGACCTTTTGGCTATAACTGCATGGGTAACAAAAGCAAGCCCATGGACACCACAGGGCAGAAAATCCTCTTCAATAATATTCTTCACTGAATTTTTAAAATTAAAAACAGGAAGGAATTCTATATATAAGAATAATTTCTCTTTCCTTTTAATTCAGAGGTTTGCCATGCTTACTCCAAGCATAAATTTACATTCACATTATAAAAATATTTAGGGCTTCATTTGAAATTCTTTTTTGTAGTTGTAGTAATTCATATTCAAGCAGCTTCCAGGCCCTCAAAACAGCATAAATTCATTTTTAAACTAATATCCTTGTTTTGCAGAAAGGCAGAGAAAGTCCAAACTGCTCCTGTAATGAGATTTTTCTCATTAATAAAGGCTTTTTAAGTAAATTAAATCTAGTTGTGTTTTCCTAGTAATCCTAACACTTTTAATATGATGCTTACTTAAATTTCTAAAGAATATGATGTAAATGTCAGTGTGGGTTCAACAACCTACTCTGTCTGATTCTCTATGCTGAGATAGGTGTCTTACAAAAACGACACCACAGCATCCTAGGAAAAAGCTCTGCCTTAGCACACTGAACTATAATAATATATTTACATGTTTATACCCACTTCCAGAATATAAACCCTGGAAGGCAGAAACCTTCTTATTTGCCTTTTAACAGCATTTAATATATACATTTGGAAGAAAGGAAGGAATAAAAGTCAAATATTTTGAAGCTCTTGCCCTTCCCCTTTTTTCTTCTTCCTCTCTTTTCTGAACAATTCAGACATTATGTGGGTAGAACAAGGCTAACGTCTAGGTACAAAACCCAAGCAAGGTGAGGAAGGTATCCAACTAGGAGGGCTGCCCTGCATTATTCAGTACCTGAGTGAGGTGAGGAGAACACTCACATGAGTGATGACCTGAAGCAGGAAGTCAGAAGCCAAGTAGGGTGACTGACTCAGGGATCCCTCAACAAGAAATAACCCAGAGTAGAGTATCAGAGCCAGATCAGGGTGAAGGAGTCCACAGATTGTGAGAGCCCAGAGTAGAGAATCAGATAGAGTTGACCAAGCTCAGAGTAACAGAGCTTGAGGTGAGGGTTATCGACATGGAGAGACACCCTGGCATGGGGTGTCAGAGCCCAGGCAGAGTGAGAAGGCTATCCCTGCAGAGTGTCTGAGCCCAACTGGGTTTATGAGGGCATCTCCATGCTAGACATGGGTGGGGATCGAAACCTAAGCTAATGAGGAGGGAAAGGCAGTGGTAGTCAAGCATGGGGTAAGGTTGTGGGGAGTGGGGTTCTAAGCCTAAGAAAAGGGACAAGGGGGGGCTGATGTGAGGTTCTACCTGAGCACTGGTACCTCAGTGCCAGTTCCTAAGACCTGGCCCAGTGTATTGGAACATAGGTATGGTGAGCGAAGCATCCACACAGGGAGTAGTGACATTGGTTAGATCCAGGGAGATGAATAAACAAGTAATCTGAACAAAGGTATAGTAATAATAACGGGAACCAAGTTTCTTACTGTCAAAGAGTAACAAATATTGAAGCAGCCAAAATTCAGATGAATCCTGAGGAATTTTGTTTTGGAATCTAAATTCACCTGAGAGCGCAAATTGGCAAATGTAGCTTAAAATAGTTCAATGTTTAAAAAATAATCAGAAAAAAATATTATTTAAAATATTAGAATATTTTATAATACTAATCAGTATATTTTATATAACATAAAACTGTAAATATGATGTGGTATTTTAGTATATTTAAAATTTTGATAGAAAGCTTCAAAAATATCAGTAGGAAAAGAGGTGCTGGCAGGTCCTGACCTTGGGAGATCTAGGGTGGCTCTACCTTATTCCAGGTCTCCTTCCTCTCTGGCACTCCCTGCTCCTGTGGTATAAGGTTAATATGTCAAGTGGGTCACTTCACAACCTCTCATTGCAGAGCTCTCTTCATCCAGCAAACTTTCCTCTGATGAGATATTGGCAGGATGGCTTAAGCTCTACTGGTCATTGAGTCCAGTTGCCCCACGGGACACACATTACTGCCGCAACAAACCAAAGAAAATAGGCTGACTCCTGCAGCCTCCTGTCTTTCCCAGTTTTCCTGCCTAAATAAGCACAGGA
Organism: Cynopterus sphinx; assembly: GCA_030015415.1. Taxonomy (NCBI): domain Eukaryota; kingdom Metazoa; phylum Chordata; class Mammalia; order Chiroptera; family Pteropodidae; genus Cynopterus; species Cynopterus sphinx. The sequence goes on along the minus strand of CM057379.1, from coordinate 56,585,300 downwards.
GGTAGATCAGCCAGTCAGCTGCAAGCAAACTGTTCTTGAAGGAATTTTCATTCTCTACAAACAATTTCTCTCTCCTCTCTCCCCTCTTCCCTCTCCCCTCTCCCCTCCCCACCTCTCTCCCTCTTCTTTTCTCCTCTCCTCTCCTCTCCTCTCCTCTTCTCTCTTCTCTTTTCTCTTCTCTTTTCTCTTCTCTCTCTCCTACCAGCCTTAGAATTCCATTATAAATACTGGAGGGGGACCTATAGTTGAAGGAGGGGCTCTATGTGGTTGGGAATTTCAGATCTATTTTGAGCTTTGAAGAGACTGTCATACTCCAGCTCTCTTTAGAAAATGAGATACTGGCTATCCTTAGTTTTGTCCCCTAATCCAGAGTAATAAGATAAATCACACTCAAAAGCCTAATACATATGTTAATCCAAAGAAAAATGTCAGGAAAGATACACACAAAACTGATGACCATGGTTAAAATTCAGTAGGGAAAACAGGAAAAAGGAAACTTTTACATGCACTGTCTGAATCTTTTCAAAGACTATATTTATACATTACTTATTTAACTTAAAATAAATCAAAAGCAATAAAAATTTAAAACTAATTACTAACAGTCAAAAAATAACATCATGAATATAAATCACAGAATGAGATCTGTCACCATAAAATGAAGAAATTAAAAGATAAATAGATTTGTCCATGTAAGTAAATGTATATACATGCATATACAAATAGATTTTAAAAACATTAAAACCCTAATGGTTAAATGAGCTAGACACATGAATTAACTATTCATAAAAGGAGAAACCCAAATGTCTAAGTTTGAAAATTAATCAGTATCTATTGGTTGTCTTGGGGTACTGGATTAAAGGTAGGGGTTTTTGTCCCTTCTTTTTTTCCCCATAAAATTTCTGCAGTGAACACCTATCTCTTTAAAATCAGGGGGGAAAAAAAACTTTAAAAGAAGCCCCTCTCACCCCTACCACCTCCCAAAGTACTTATGTGTATATATACCAAATATATATTTTTGATAAAACTTAGTTTCAATACTAGTAAAATAGAGAGAAATATAGAAACTCAGAGCCCAGTAAGGAAACCTAATGGTTTATCCTTTTCCCAATGAGATAAATATTTGATGACAGTTTTAATCAGTCTGATAGTTTATAGTTGATTTCACATTTTTAAAAAGTTGCTGAATCTTTAATGTCTTTCAAGAAGTAGCAGCATGACAAATTTTTAAATTAACCAAAAAGCATTTTACTTTTTTTATAATTTTATAACTTTCTATAAACCATTTCCTATAGCTTCCTGGATTTTTCCTTTTCTCTTTTTCTTTTCTCTTAAGAAGTTAACATACTAAAACTCCTTGTTGAGAAAAAATTTCATTCCTCTGGCCTTCAATAATTCTGACACCTAAATCTTTTTTTTTTTATTTTGAAACTCTATCTACTCTTTCTTCTTTCACTTAATTTTTATATGAGTGGACAAAACACTAAAGATGTCACAATTTCCAAAATTAAAATGTCATTCTATTTATAGAATAAGTACAATGAAATTTGAATACCTTCATTACAATCATGAAGCATGAATAACTTTATATAGTGTATTTCCCAAGAATAAGTGAACTATAACCTTTTCACAACTTTTATAATGTACTTTCTTTCAAAAAGAAAAATGCACAAAGCTTGTAGAGCTAGTCTTGTGTCTAAAATTAACCTGTGAATGAAAGAGCCCAATACCAGATCATGGTCTATACCCATGGTAGTTTTCTTAAGAGGCTAACCCCTAACAAAAGCAAACACCAAGACATTTGCATCATTTGGGCCAGTTCCCAGCTCTAACCAAGGAAAGACAGAAATGGAAGAAAGAAGCAATGATGAAATAACAAGGGAGCAATCTTATGAAATGAATATCAAAGCCTGACTTATTCCCCAAAGCACTCTTTGACAATTCAAAGGCGTAAAACTTGCCTTTGATTTAATCTTCCTATCTGTGCAGCTGGTAAAACCCTACCAAATGGAAAAGAAATCATGAATTATATTTCCTGAAGCAAAAATAAAATCAAAGGAAGCAATGTAGTTATATGGTATATGGTATCATTTTAAATCAGTTTAAATCAATCTTGGGTTATCCTAATTAATTAAATCAAAAAGAATCAAGGGTTTTTTTTAATCTAGCATAAAATTACATACTATTAACAGATATACTGACACATTTATTTTTTAAAGAATGGAAAATTTTACTATTTCTTCCACGTTTGAAAGTATTGCTTTTATTATTATAGTTTGGACTTAATTTCACTAAGAAATGAAGACGACAAAATGTAGTATCAAGCAAAATCTTCTTAATGAACTAGTAAATATCTCATCCAACAATACTGAGAGCCTGTTAAAGAAAAGTCAGAATTTTAGTAAGCTAAAAATTGTCACATAGAAACAGGTGGTCCTTCCAGAGAGCTTCAGGCACTGGACACTTATGTGAGCTAGCAATGAGCCGCAGATCACAGCGGGAAGACTCACAGGCATGACACGTTCAGTGCCAAAGTAAGGGCTCTAATTAGCAAAGGGTTCCGGTCTGACGGTAAAGGGCTTAACCTTCCTTGGGAAATAATGAGCCAGACAATGTTTAAAGCCTCCATGCAAGTTTTAGGGAAGAAAAGAGAGTGCTGAGAACTGCCTTACATGTACTAAACTGACAGACACAGGTGACCGAACAATGAACTCTACACTTGGCAAAGAACAAGAAAATACTTGGTATGTGCTAGCATCCCCCAGAGCTGCATTCCGTTTTTGTCCCTGAATTAAGATGAAACAATTTGATAGGCCCCATTATTTGGTTGAGTTACTTTACAGAAAATAGAAGACTTGGTGAATGAGATATTTTTTCTGAAAACTTGACCTAGATACCAACTTTTCCAATAAGTCAACATCTGGGAACTTTTCTGAAGAACAGAAACAAATTTCAGTTTTAAAAGTTCATTTGCAAACAAACATTCAGTGCTTAGAATTATCTTATGTGATGTCCACACCAAGGACCCAAACACTAAATAAATGAAAACACTGTTCTTGTCTTCTAATCTAAAAAATTATTACTGCCCCCAAAAGGTGCTTGCACATGATTTTTTTTCACTTTTAACTATGTAAACTCTAAAAAATAAGATATGTATTCTGATTTTTATGTACTATAATGGAATCTGTGGAAAAAGACTCATTTTTGATTGTTCAACAAAACAATGTGTGTGTATTCTTTAATAAACTAAGTAGACAACTACTAAAGTAATTAAGTTTTCCTACTTCATCCATTCAACATGCTACACCTAAGAGTTAAGCCTTCTGGGACATTTAAAAATTAACATTTATATACTGTACATAAAAATACTAATGTATTATACATTCTAGTAATGCTGAGATGTCTTCCTATATCTGTTTTGAAGGTATAAAAACTCGACTCTGTATTCAAAATGCTAATAGTGTTTGCTAAAAAAAATGCATCTTAAGAATTATAAACACCAAGTAAAGTTAATAAATCACTAATAAAATTCTTAAAGTCTACAAACTGGGGTTATAAATTTTAAATGAAGAGCATTGCAAAACAAACATCTAGTATAGATGATATGCCACCTTGCTAAAAGACAAACAGTTCTGAATTCTGAAATATACCTGTCCCTAAGGTTTTCTGTTTTATGGAATTATGAGATTGTAAATGGTATATTTGTTTTCCCAATTAGGACACTGAGAATCAGGATTTTTGTTTTCTCCAATAAAATACTTCAAAATAGCATAAAAAAATAAACTCCAGATAGACAGAAAAAAATATAAGACTTGCGTAGAGTTATCCTTATTTCCTTTTCCTTTTTTTACAACAGGCAATTTTCTGCCAGGGCTGAATAGAAAAGGTTCTGCTGTACCATGGCTGCAGGAAAAACAAAAGTACTTTGCCTCAACTCTTGCCAGGTGAAGGGAGAGACAGATTCTGGTGCAGGGCTCAATGTTCAAAGATCTCATGAAACACAAGTTCAGATTAACCAGAAAATTGGGCAAATGACTTGGTGTTTTAAATACACAAACTAATAGATGCAAACTACATTATTTGGAAGAAAGTCACTGAATTTGAAAACCAACGTTTATAGGGAGCAAATATAAAAATTGAAGAATATCACAAATTTTTTGATTGTTTTAATTGGTTATAAAATTAGTGGTTATAACTTTATACCATATATTTTGTTTGCCAACAGTCTTTCAAATCAAGATTTATATCTAGAAAATAAAAAGTGCAGCTATTTGTGACCAAAGAACATAATGGTACTTAGAAGACTACACTCTGGTAGAGATTTTCGTAGTTGTTCAAAGAGCACATAAAACAGTATCTGGAACATTTCACAAAAATTGTGGAATGAATACATAAAGTATAAAAAAAAATAAAGACAAAATAATTCCACGGAAAACACTTAACAGTACAGTAGAATCAGATGTTAATTTTTTTAAAATAATCTCCAGAAAGAGTTAATCTATTCTCATTAAAGGAAAGGTGCCAGACAACCAGTCTCTGCAGCATGCAGCTACAGAAGGCCCTCTCCATGCTGGACAAGTCTTAGTGTACGGGTCTTCCCATCCCACAATCCTTGGCCCTAGTTCACCACTCTCGGGGCAGTAATCCCAAATCTGGCTCTGACTTTCCATCTGAAGATTCTACCATAAAATTTATATTGCCACTTATTCAAAGGAATAAACATAAATTAAAGGTTTAGTCCCAAGGTTTAAAAAAAAATTTTTTTTGAATAAGGCTTGGAGCCAAAAATATTAAACATGGATTGAGACTATAAAGATCTCTATGTCTGCTTATCCAAGCACTGAATTTTGAGATAACCGCTGAAAAACACAACTTCAATTTTTTGGTTTCATCATAATTTTATTATTAAATATTATTTAAACTATAAGCTGTAGCTTACTGAAATAAAATAGTTTGAAATGTTTTATAAGCTTTAGATCAAGGATCCTCAAACCCCAGAGAGTGGATGAGTACCCTGGCCTGTTAAGAACCGGGACACACAGCATGAGGTGAGCACCAGGCCAGCAAGGAAAGCTTCATTTGTATTTGCAGCCACTCCCCAGCACTAGTATTACCACCTCAGCTCCACCTCAGACTGTTAGGCATTAGGTTTCCCATAGGAGCACCAGTCCCTGCTGCGAGAGAGATTGAGAACTGCTGCTTTAGATAGAAGTGGGTTTTAAGCAACTCAGAAAAAATTGTGATGAATTTTATGAAGACTAAAATTGAACCTCTTCTCCCCAATTACCATACTTCTCCATCTCAACACACACTGACTGTTATCCTCATCATCACCCAAACTCTCACCACACAAGAAGGTATTACCTTGAAGAAATCAATGACCTTCTTCTTGCCAAATCCTCTTTTCAATCATTCTTTGGTCAGCATTTCATGATTTCCACTCTCTTTATTTAGATGACACTCCACAATCCTAGATATTTCCCTGCTTTTACAAACATATCTGGAGCATTTCACACCATTCCTCCTCACTGAAGTCATCCTATGGAGATAAGTTTTCTCTTTTGTTCATTTATCTGCATTGATAACTCACACATTCTTATAGTTTTACGTACTAGAGAGTTGGTTTTCTTAGAATAGGTACAATTTTGATGCTCAGTGAGTATTTATTGAATAAATGGTTCCTATTCTGGCCTATCATCAAGACTATCATGCTTGTCCATTGGAATTATGAGATGTTGATTGAAAATACATCAATAGACAAAGTGAGCAAATATAAAATCTTTTAACCAGCAAAAAATATGGAAACTTACAGAGGTAGCCATACAAAGCAAGAAACAACACAGCATATACCCAGGTAAAGGAACAAACTTCCGATGCCCCCATAAAGACAAAGAGTCCAAGTTAGGGTTTTACCAAAGATGAGCGAGTCAGCCTTGCCAGCCTCATCACTACCTCACATGATTCCTCACTGTGCTTGCTTGCTCATTCAGGCTAACATCTGGTGTTAGACAACCTCAGCACATTCCTGAATGTTCACTGTGAGACGAGAAGAAACAAAGATCTAGCATTCCTTAGGAAGCCTTGGGTTTAGATCTGTCCTAGATCCATTTCTGCAGGCCTCCAATACCATTTACCTAGAACATCTTCAAATTCTTCCATTCCCTCAAAATAGGTTAAAATACATTTTTCTATTCAAAACAGGGTTTTTCCTTTTTTTCAAAGGTTTAAATAAAAACAATCATTTTTAATGCATCTATCCTACATTCTAAATGATACATCTTAATAATTCTTCTTTTTGTTGGTTAGCCTATTCCCTCCTATTCCCACAGCCACCGTATTAGGATAAGTTTATAGCAAACTTGAAGTAAATATGCCTGTTATGGGCTGAACTCTATTCCCTACTCACTCTGAAAATTCGTACATTGAAGCCTTCATTCCGTAGTACCTGAGAATATGACTTAATTAGGAGTACAGCCTTTAAGGAGATGATCAAGGTAAAGTCATATGTATGGACCCTAATGCAATATAGCTGGTGTCCTTATATGAAGAGGAGATTAGGACATCAACACACATAGAAGGAAAATCATGTGAAGAAACTTAAAGAAGGTGGCCAAATATAGCCAACCTTGTCAACAGCTTAATCTCATACTTCTAGCTTCCAGAACCGTGAGAATATAAAATTTTGTTAAAGCCACCTGATCTGTGGTGCTTCATTGTGGCAGCTCTAGCTAGCTAATACAGCATCCATCTCATTATAATCCATTTACTTGGTCAATGATTCCTTATTCTCTGAACAGTAAATGTTTAACATGTTTTTATCTTGGTTAGAGGTTTTTATCTCTTTATGTAATTTCCGTGATCTGAAAGACACACATTAGGTGTCATTTCTTCTACTCTTCTGCCCTTCCTTTCCATGTCTTCATTATAGCCATTACCTCAGGGATCTTTCTGCAGATGCTCCCCCCCTCAGTCATGCCACTTCAAATTAATGCACCCTAGATTCTCTGTATAAAAATTAAAGTTCAAAGTTTCCTATATAATTAAATTAAACTGTATAATCCATCCTTTCAATTTTTTAAAAAAGAAACTGTTTGGCTCTTCCTAATTCCTACACCAATAATTTATTCTTCTCACTCAACTTGTATTCTACATCCTTTTGCAAGAATAGCCAAATTTCCTTTTGAAATTCATATATTAAAAATATGTATCTCTTATACTAAAAATCCCTTCTGTGGTCTTTCTTTAAGAAATCTAAAACATAACTGAAATACCTCATGTATATTTTACTCATCCCAAAATTATTTTTAATGTTCATAGAAATAAAAGTATTTTTTCTATATTCTGAGTCAACTCTAACCTACTATATTGTTAATATATAAGCTACCCTCAGAGGAAGGTTAGCTCAAGTAGGAAAAGCTTAAGACCAGTCAGGTTTATTGTGACAGCTATATTCTAGGAAAATTAAGGTCTTCAAGTAAAAGAAAAACACCTTAAAGCATTAAAAAAGTAAAAATAAACAAAAATAAAAATCCACAAAGCTTTCAATACATACACACACACACAACTTTAAAATACATGCATTTCAAAGGTACTTTAAATTATTAAAGAGGAATTATTATGCTTGCAATATCACATTTTCTATCACAGTCTACTCACTTCTGCTAGTAAGACTGTTATTATGAGGAGGCACAGAATACTAATTTTAGCAATGTACATCAACTGTTTACACCTTGACAAATATGTTTTTCATATGTGACTATGTGACTATCTCCAATATGTTTCTGCCAAAAAAATCACAGGCAATTATAATAGCAGTTAAGAATTGTATGATTTAAATTTTCACTAGCTTGAAGCAAACCTTTAAACAAAATGAGTTCTAATTTATTGACATAATTCTAAAAGGACAAATTTTAAACAAAGCCAATAATAAATTGACACTCAAATATGTTTCATGATAAGAATATTGTGAAAGGTACAATACCTATTTTCCTAAGAATAAATTTAAAGCATTTTATTATATTTTTTACCAATTTCTATTTTTAGACCAAAAAGACTAGACAAAGACAAAGGAAAATATGTCCAGATGATAAGAGTTCACTAGTCTAGAACATATTCTAAGGAAAGATGGAGAAAGGTATCATGAAAATAAAAGAGATAATAACTGGTCTACTAACTCAGTTTTTTTGTGTGTGTGTTGCAAGTAACAAACTCAATGAACAAAGGTTTAAACCAAAAAAAAAAAAAAAAAACAATAAATAACAGGAAGATTCATTGGCCCATATAATTGAACAATCAAAAGTAGATTTATATTCACATAAAGGTTGACCTCAGAGTCAAATATAACCTTTTCTTAATTTTGTTTACTCTGGTTTATTAAATTTTAGACTATTCATGGCAGCCTCGGAGAAACTTCAAGGATCTCCATTGAAACTTCATTACCTATAAACCTCAATACTCATATCACCAAGCTCAGAGAATAAAAGAAAGTTTATGTCCCACCAAAATCCTATTGAGGTTTATTCTGATTGGACCAGCTTAGATCACATGCCTTTTCTTTGGGTGCTATATTCTAAATATCTTGAGCTAACTGAGTCTCATTCTGAGGTTGGGGACCAGGGAGGTTAAGCCAGCAGGGAATGTTGCCAGGAAAAAAAAAAAAGGAGCATGAATATCGGCCAGCAAACCACCACTATAACAGGGTATGACAAACCCAAACCCCCAAATGTTGAACATTACTGTTTCAGTATCAGATCATATGACAGCTTCCACTTTTCAAATCAACTCTTTAAAGTAATTTAGTTACCTTGATTATATTAATTTTCTATTGCTGCATAACAAATTAAAATGAACTCAGAGCTTTAAAACAACACCCATTCATATCTTACGGTTCTGTAGATCAAAAGTCTGCAATAAGCCTTCACTGGATCCTCTACTAAGAGCCTCACAAAGTATAAAATCAAGGTTTTGTGTGGGCTTCATTCTTATCCAGAGCTCAGGCCTACTTCCAAACCCTTCTCGTTGCAGAAAAATTCAGTTTCTTGTGGTTGCAGAACTGAGGTCCTGGTTTACTTGCTGGCTGTCTACTGGACACCACTCTCAACAAAGAGAGGCTACTCTCAGGTCCTTGCACTTGGCCCACTCATCTCAAAACCACCAATGAAGAACCTCTCTCCAGCTGAGTCCCTCTCATATTTCTAATCTGTCTGATTTGTGAGGTCTAAACATATAAAGAACTCAAATGATTATGTCAGGTTCACCCAGATCTCCTTATTTAAGGTTAACTGTTTGGGATCTTAATTACACCTATAAAATCCCTTCACAGCAGTATCTACACTAGTGTTTGAATAACTGCGTGAAAGTATACATACAACTGGGTCAGAAATCTTGGGGACCATCTTAGAGTCTGCCTACCTCACTAACACATTTTATTTTTGCTTTTAAGGAATATGAAGTAATAGTGACCTGAAGGGGGATGGAGAAATGTTTGTTGTTGTTGTTGTTGTTGTTGTTGTTTTAACAAATCCATCTGTTTTGTGACAATACCACAAAAAAAGAAGGCTGTGGCACAAGGGGAATTGCCTAAAAATTAAAATAGCATGAAAAACACAAATATAAAAGTAGAACAAAGAGTACAAGCTGGGGTTTTTGGTTCTTATTTGGATTTTTGGTTTTGTTTGTTCTGTCTTCTAGCAAGTCAAGTGACAAATCTGGAATCTTTAATTGAAATTTTTTTTAAGAGGAAAAGAAAGTTTAACTTTCAGAAAAATAGAACTCAATTGTAACTAAATTTAGAACATAGGTCAAGCTCTTTCTATGCTTTCATAGAAAATAAAGGAAAGCCAAAGAAATCTTCCCTAAAAATCCAAATCAAATATTAGTTTATGGAAGTTCTAATTATCTTGGGTATTTTCTAGTTAAAAGCATGTCTGGTTAAATGGCTTAGAAATACAATATAGTTTTAAAAACAGAATGAACAAAATGAGCCATTTCTAGTCTCTTAAGAGGCTGTTCTTAAAATTTCTCTCCGTGAAAGTGAAAAGTGAAGTGCTGCCCTCTAGAGGGCAACTATTTCATAAAGGTGAAATATCTCTAAAGACAGACTGTCCTAATAATTTCAGGCTTATATTCTTTAGATCACAGAAAAAAAAAAAATAGAAAATAGCTTTACTATAGGAAGTACTAAAAATTTTTTAGTAAATTTAGGAGTTTTCAAGATTCTAGTAAACTAATTTTTTGGTACATTAATTTACAGTCCTTCAAATAATATATCTGCACTGCACTTGTGCAATAAAATGCTGTGTCAGGAAATATAAAGTTTTTAGTTTTTCCTTAAAATATGTAGATTTAAATCTATCAAACTTTTCCCCCAGTCATTACAGCAATAGAACATATATACAATACACATGATCTTAAATTATAAAGAAAAGTAGATAACAAAATTGTCTCACATAATCTTGCTACCACATTCAAACTCCATAGTTAGAGTCTAAAAACAAGCAAAAATAGAGAATTTAAAACTTCAGTGTCTACATGTGAAGAATCTGGCTGATCGTCCTCCACAGTTGGCACTGAGAGCAGGATAAACACACTGACTGGAACCCTGCACTTCCCCCCATGAGGCTGGTGCAGAAAAGGAGATCCTGACAGCTGATACAGGCTGGCAAAAGGTGAAGGCTCTCACCATGTCAGCATACCCCCAGACGTCTATCTGCAGGATCTGGTAGAAGCAAAAGTGATGAGGATATTTTCCTTTCTTCTAAATTTAGATTAGTAAAAGAAAATATTTGTGAAACTAGTTTCTTGTGCTAACGACTCTTGGTTACTTGGTATGAGTCCTCATGGGTTTTTTTCTCTGTCTCTGGTTTCTCTCCTTTCGTTTTGCTATACGTCCTAAGAGCTTGGCCTTATGACTAGTGAGAATGTTTTTTCTCTGGCCTCTACTATCTAGAGGGTGCACTTGCCAAGGCACACCTTGCTCTCAATCCAATCATGACAAGGTCTCAAGGAGATTTCTATGTCTATCCTGATCTTCCCAAAAACGGTCTACTATCTCCAGCAGTTGTATATGCATCTGGCAGGCACCTGCATGGGCTATGGATCCAAGCTTAAGGACTCTTAAGACTTATTCTATTCAAGGGGTAAAGCACATGATCCCCTGTGTTTTGAAATAGTTAAAGACAGGGCTCTCCATCTTTCTTAGGCTAACTCTGGGAATAACTTTCACTCTCATTTAGGGATCCCTCTTACATCCAGTTTTGGTTTGAGTTGCTAAGATTCTACCATCAGGGTCAGAGGATGATCCTTTTAATTACAAAAACTTCTAAATTAAAAGGAAAAAACATTTGTTTTTCTTAGCTCTCATATTGTTATAATAGTCATTAAGATTATGGAAGGACAGAAATTACAACAAAAATCAAAGTCCACTCTCACCCCTTCTTATTTGCCTTCAGACATGTGCAGATATTATAAAAAATAAGGACACTGGAAGTACAATTGTCCTGCACTTCAGAAGAAAAATGACAGGAACACTATGGTAAAATCTTACTAAAAGATGACCTAAAATTTTTATGTCCTAAGAACTTGGTAACTGTCAGATTGGAAGCTCAAAATATGGTCTGACAGAAATATGAGCTAAAGTCTATTTATGGCTAGGGTCCTACCAAACTACTGCCATTGCTCAAAGAAATAATAATCTAAAATCACAATGGCTATTATGAGGAATGTGCCAATTAGGAAAAAAATGTGCTCTAAGTACATATTTCTAAGAATAACATGTGTTCATGAATGTATCAATCTAAATATTGGTATAATGGTTCACAACTGCTTACTTCTTAGTTTTCACTAATTAAGGTTTTTAAAGGTTAAGAATTCTTATATCTCGCTACAAAAATTAATATTAGGAAAAACAACTATGTATACAAAAAATAGGATATGTTTTGGCTTTTTTAAAAAAATAGTATGAGGTATATAGATACATTTTTGAGAGAAAGAAAATTAATTTTGTCCCAAAGTAAGGCTGATTATTTCAAAATGGGAAAGAGAAAAAAAAATTGGACAAAAATCTGAATATAAAAAGGAAAGTTATAGGTTTGTGGAAAAGAAATCTCAAGAAAGGAAATTTTAATCAAGTAAGTGAATTTAAATATCAAAAATAAGGTGATGCGAAATTAGAGTTTGATGTTCTCTCTCTGTTAAAAAGACTATTGGTCTGCTACTGATATTGTGGAAAAGTTTTCTGCCTAGAAAGCAACGATTTTGTGTTCTTTCAAAATAATTTTCTGTGTTTTATGTTGTCTTAACTAGGTCCTAGATTACTTAAGAAAAATGAATCTCCTCAATAGTGAAAATTACGTTTTACTAACAATTATGTAAACTTCTTTATTTGTGTTTGAAATCTCCTACTGTCATTTCAGTTAAATGGATAATTAAGTATTGCTTCATAATGACTTATGATCCTATTTAGTCAAATGTCCAAACCTCTGGATATATTTTGACAAACTTCCAAAAATTTAAATTATAAATATCATCTTGATGTAGGAATAACTTTGGGGTGTTTCAGAAGGGTCCCTGGTACACCATAAGAGATTAGTTTTCTGTCCTTACAAAAAAGAAATGTTAAACTAATTAAGCTTATTTTGGTGTGTTGAAATTACATGGAAACCACTGTCAAATAAAAAGTAACACTGAGCCTTCTCTATGTTGTATGTGTATATATTGTAAATGTTCCAGAAACATATGTGAAATTGCTGGAAATCTGAGATTTCCTGACATAAGATATCTGTCATCAAAATTGAGGAACATACTAAAATGAATGAACCTGAGTATCAGACTGTGGTGCATGTAGAGTAAGTCCATCCTGTTTTTGCAAAATTGACCCCTCATTGCCAGACCTCTGCCATCCTGATGCTCTTGTAAACATAACAACAGTCTGTTCCTAAATTAGAGAAAATAAGATGGGAAAACAATGACTAAATTAAATGAATAGTCAGGGCTATGGAAAACCCAAGTCAGCTGCTGGGTTCTTCCCAGCTCCCTGGCATTTTTTTCAATGTTTGCATTCCTTCATCTACCATAGTATATTGAGGCTGGACTTCACTCAACTGCCACTTAGTATGGGTTATCAGTATGGTCTTGTTTTTGTATGTTTTTTTTTGGGGGGGGGGGGCGTCTGAACTGAAGATTTTCCGTGCCACAAGGTATGCCCTCAGTGGTAAAGAAATTATTAGAAAACATGTTTCCCACTTGGAGTATACCTTCCAAAATCTCCAGTGATTGAGCCACCCATTTCACTGAGCAAAGCATATGATCCTTAATAGATAGCCTTGCAAACTTCTTGGGAGTTATCACTTGACCCCTATCACCCTCAATCAGGCAAGATCAAGAGAACTAATAGAAAAACTAGATTTCAGCAGAACAAGTTTAATTACACAGCACTGAATGAACTGATGAGAAATATTACAGTTTTTGACTTTTTATTTTGACTACACCTTTGAGGATATCAGAGTCTGCTGTTCATTGTCCTTTGATTTTTTTTTCTACCTATAAATTGAACTAAAGCCTGAATTTTTATGTTCTATTTTTTTTTTTTTAATATTTAGTTGTCACCCTCCAACATTTTCATTTTCCGATCCATTGATTTGGAATCACTGAGAAGTAAAACTGCCCTTTTCCCAAGGCCATGCAAGCTTAAATGGGACAATCTGAAACAGACTTCAGAGAAATCACCAAAACAGCTCATATATTGACAATTTTCGTGCCTGTTGCAGAAAAAAAAGATCATTAGAGAGATTCAAACTGGAGATGAGAATCTACCAGACTATAACTCCCTGCCTACACTCTATCTAAAGATGATTTCAGACCAACGCCTAGAAATCTTAACTGCCTGTCTTCAGAACTCAGAAACCAGGATTATAGTAACCTTTTTCTTTGGTTTCTATAGAGATGCCTCCTGTTAAATACCTGATTGCCTGCATCATAGGCTTAACTTTGGGATCCCACCGGCATCACCGCCTCCTAAAATGAGACACAACTGTTTAAATGAACTGAACTTTTCTGAAACTGATTTAATGAAATATAGAACAATCCATCAACCCAACTTTTGGAATGGGATACATCCAGGGAAGTTTCAGAGGAGGGAACTATGGGGGTACAGAACAAATTACCCCAAACGTGCCTCTGATATAAGATTTTTTTGCCCTAGCCACAGGCTCAAGAGAAACTTCTGCCCCCACCACCTTAACTACTTAGCATTTGAATTAGAAGTCTTGCCAATAACAAATGATCAGAGATAACTTCTTTTGACATATCAGTAGGGCAAGGAAAACTTTTACTAAAGATCTCCTCCTATTATCATCCTGCAATGACCTTTTGAAGTCTCTAAGGCACCTTACCTCACCCCTAGCTCAGGATGTCTTATATACATACCCACGCTCCCTTATATCTGAACCTCTCATGCATGTAAGGACTCTGACTCTCTCATGTATGTGTGGTTCCATACATATGTATATATTAAATTTATGGTTATTTTCTCTTGCTTAAAAAAAAATCCCCATTTCCAAGAGTTTCAGCATGCTTACATTGTTCCAGAAGTTAAAATCTGAAACCAAATCAAGTCATTTAAACACCTGGGTCTCTGTTTTTAATATAATTAATCAATTTTTTTTTTCAAATTATTCTCCCCAGAACCACAAGAAAGACCTACGGGCACTAGCTCAATCATGCTTCCACCAGAGCAGCCTTTCTCTTGTCTTTCTGTTAGGATTCCATATAAACTTAAATGGTTCTAGGCTTTAGGGAGGAAGGGAGTGAAAAAGAATAGAAGAAGGAAAGTGGAGGAAAAAAAGCAGCTTGAGAAAGTTGCCTCAGAATGTCTCTAAATTCCTTTTTTGGATTATATAACTCTATTTCCTTTGGTTTTTTGCTTTCTTTCTAGGGGTGGCAACAGCAAGGGTATGGTTGCCTCAGGCTAGTTCCTAAAATGAGAGCTTATACCAAGTATAAACCCAAGCCTGAAGCAAAGGGATGAAAACATTGTAGGGCATTATGTGTTCTTAGCATAGGTTCAACAGTGTACAATACTCTTGCAAAAAAATACAAAAGAGAAGAGCATTTTACAATGGCAGTCTAAGCACATTATATGATGCAAATTTCTTCACATAAGATGGCATTTTTCTTCCTCAGTGCATACCTGCCAGCCATCTCACACTGCCTTTCAAAATTAGGCATGTCCCTCTTGCTTTCTGTCTCACTCCAAAGTGCCACAGTATATTTACATAACTACAAATATGTCATAAAATAGCAGGATGAGACATTTCAATGAATTATTAAGAGAAGCTGCCAACAGAAATTTCTAGTTTGCCTTTTGTTTTTCTACAAGCAAAGAATTAAGCTAAAGTTTGGATAGGATCTGGAAGCCACAGTCTTTTTGCATTTTGAGATTTAACCATATTGTAAAATTATCAAGTCACTTGTGTTAAATGAAAAAATTATTTGACCAAAGCATGGAAAATTTTAGGACACCGTCTACTTTTACTCATTTCGTCATGAAATCCAATTACCACACAATCCTAGCTCGTTGTCAACCATCTCCACAAGCAGCAGCACCACCACAGAAAACATGGAACTCTTCTTGAATAAATTCCAGAACATCTTGTCGACTTTTTCGCAGAGGTTGCTTACTACTGTGAATTTTTGATCAGCAAGCATTTTAGAAGCCCTTTTATACCTTTGGCCACCAAGTTGAGCCAAATTCTATCACTGCTCCACCTCCAGCTTCTCCTGCCCTCACTGCCAAACCCAGCTGATACCCTACATCCTCTTTCCCCAACTCAGTCACCTTACCTTAGTCTGCCAAGTAATTTTTCATACAATAGGGTTTAAAAACTCTCGCTTAAGAAAATGTCTGATATAACTAAGCAGAAATATATTTAAAACACACATAGAATTAGAGAATAAGATCTTACCCCCAGAAACTTCTACCAGAAAAAAAAAAAAATTCAGAGCACAGATGTTTAAAATTAGTTGATAATTAGTGTCACAACCCACCTCTCAATCCGAGTCCTATCTATGATTTTCTTTTATACAAGACTGGAAGATGTAACAGTGTAAATGTCTTTATATAATTATATATGTATATATCTTTATATAATTATAAATATCTTTAATAAGTCATGTTCATATTGCAATCATGCCTTTTAAAGATCCTCCTAAATGTGATCAAATCCTGTGTGTCTAACTGCATGCAGGTGACACAATGTGCAGAATGGATACTGATATTCCAAAAATAGTCAACGCATACTGGAAAGAATTGAGGCCTAGTACTATACCCTGTTGAGAACCAAAAATCTCCAAATTAAATATTATTCTTGTACTATTATGATACTAATATTTATTATATATTTACTATGCGTCATTTAGTACAAAAGCACATTTTTTAAAATTAACCTTTCTTAAGGTTAATTACAGATGACAAAAAGAGGCACAGCCAGGTTAAATGATCTTCCTAAAATTCACCAGGTAATGAGTGGCAGAGCCGAGATTTAATCCCAGGAAGTCTGTTTCCAGGCCCCAACTACCCTCAGATGCCTCCAAAAGAGTCTCATGAGGAAATGTGGTATGTATGCCTAGTCTCTCAGGATATGGGAAAGATATCCCCTTCCTAATTTTTCAGTTTTAATGGAAGCCTAAAAGAACCTATCTATGCCCAAATGTTTATCATTCCTTTCAATCTGTACCCTCCCAAAAGATGTAAAAAACATTCAAAAAAGGAAGAACAACTCTGAGACAAGTGCCACTTGATTAAAGCTCAGGTAATACATTATTTTTACATAATGGTTAAAATTGTGATTTACCCATTTACCTTCAAATTTGTAATAATATCTAGAATAGTGATATGTCAGAAGGAAAAAGATCCAAAGTCACTGACAGCCAAAGTGTTTATCAATATCATTTTAAAAAGTTACCAACATTGACAAAAACAAGTTTTAACTGAGAAATTAAAGGAATACACGAAGAAATAATTTAAGGAATTGAAGAAATGAGTCAAAACTATATTTTAAACCAAAATATTTTGTATAATTATAAAACAGATAAAATTATAATTGTCCAGTTAAATTTCAAGAAAAATGTGATGGTCAGATATAAGAATGTTATGTTTTTGTGTGTAGTATTCCTCATTTCTTTTCTATTTCTACACTTAACTTTTTAGTTATACTAAGCAAAGTAAATGACTGTGGTATTCAATTTATTTACTGTGTGGTTAATGTAATGAATAAAATATGCTCCATGTGCATAAAACCAGATTCAAATATTTAATCAGCAGTTGCCAAAGCTACCTAAAGTTATTTTTCTCAAAAACTGAAAGTTGGGTAGGACTGTTTTTTTTTAAATGGAATGGAAATTCTGTGTTCATTTAGTTTTCATTACTAATGTACTTTTAAATTGCAAGGCTCTACTGCATCTGGCAACTGGAGCCAAGTTTCACAACTCACATTTACCAGTATGCAAATATTGACATTATGGTGTCTATCTAATTTGACTTGTAAAATTCTGCTATTCCTGACTTCCAAGGTAGTATGATAAGCTTGTAAAAGCTTTCCTGAAACTTTTGCCCTTATCATGTTAAAAAAAAAAAAATCAAATGAGAGTAACACTTTACTGCTAGATCAACAGTATAACAGATTACTTGATAAAGATTATGATTATTTTTCCCAGAAATGCTCTAAATACAAAATAGACCATTCACATTATCCATAACAGAACCTACCTTTTACTACAAATGAACGTCCACAAGGTTTGCTCTATAAATGTGGCCCCAACGTTGTTTTCTAGTCTAAACATATCTTTTTAAAGTCGTGTGATATTAGTTTTCCTATAACATTAAATTCTCAATTTTTTATAATATGCAAATTTATCATTGACATTTTTAGTAAATGTTTTATGTAACACTACAAAGTACTAAAAATGAATGGACTGTAGAAAGTATATATCACAAAATAAAAAATTAGTATAAAGTGAATACCCTCTGTTACAAAATACACCTCAATAATAAAAGTCTTTGGCAGGAAAGCACTCTAATTTCACCACTTAGTTATTCCTTGTTCCTCCTATCTTCACAGAATGTACATAGGTAACAAATCAAAGACAACATTTCTATTCCACAAATACTATCTTTACTCATTCTCAAAAGTGTATGCAGTATAGACTATCATTCTATTTTGTAAGTGGCTGATCACAAGAATCTAAAGAATGTATCCAAATCTTCAAATTAGTCCCTGTATGTTCCTCTATGATATCACATGCCAGAACCAACTCTGCACTGCACATAGTTCCTTCAAGTAGAACGGTTTTCTTAAAATAACCTTGTCCTATACTTTTTTGGGAGAAAATAACCAAATATTACTCAAGATAAAATATATTGATAGAATAAGAACTTGATAAATTTCAGCGATGACTGCTGGCATTCAATGCTTTAAATACCATGATTACATCTAGTACTTTATGATATGTCACACTTTTATCATTTGCTCCACATAACCAGCCTATAAACTGAGAGGTCAAAGTTAACCATAGTTTATAAATAGGGAAACTAAAAATCAAAATATTTAAGCAACTTGTTTAAGGTCACATGGCTAGTAATAAAAGGGAGACACAAGCCAAACCTGTTAATGATGTTTTCAGGACAAATTTCTACCACTGGTGAATCCATTTTCTTAGATTTAATTTCACAACTTTTTTATTACTAAACAAGCTTTCAATAAAGCACCTATTATATGGTAAACCATGCCTGTTTCCTTTTCAAAAGAAAGCCCCATCTAATAAATTCTCCTAATTTTAAAAAAATTTCACTTGTATTACTTCTATCTATAAACAAAAACACATATCTACATATTTTTAAATTTTATTCTGTATTGAGGAAAGTTGTAAAGAAATGCTTTAGTCTTCTCTGGCTGTCACCAATCCCTAATTTACTGCTAACAGTGAAGGCTGATGCTACATATTAGATTATAACAAATAGTGTGTTGCATAGAAAGTAACTGAGGCTATTAATTTAAACCTGAAATAGGAAACTGTGCTCACAGTAACACCAATTCAGTAACAACAAAAAATATATTTAGAATTTTCTTCTATAGATTAAAACATAAAGCAAAGACATCTATTCTTTCAGCCCCTAAAAAATACCCAATTAAATAAAAGTTGATAGGTACCAGCCAACCTCCTAAAGTAAAGCCATTCCATCTTCTGGATAATGTTTGAATAGGGAAAAAAAAGAAATATATGTATTTTTTAATTAAAATAGAATATACTCCATCATAAGGCTATTAATCTATTTGTAAAGGAAATTGAGGAAAAGAAGCATAAGAAAAAGAGTCTAAGAGAAAAAGAGGAGAGAAGAATAATCTATTATTTGCCCTACTTCATTGACTCACTCCTTCCTCAACTCGTTATGATCTGATTCTGCTCACAAGAATATAGAATACTCTCTGTGTTAAATAAACAACTTCATTCAATAACTCGTTTCCAGTCCTTATTCCACTTGAACTATCAGCAGTATGTGACTTGTTTACTTTCTCTATTTCTTAAAACTATACTTTGTTTTCCAAGACAATTCTTTTTCCATAGCTTTATTCTGTTATGTCTCCTTCCTTTCTATTTGCCTTACATGCTCATGTCACCCAGAAAAGATGAAGCTATTTATAAGAAACTTAACTGAGACCCAGTACAAAGCTCAAGAATACTTTTAGGAATATAGAAACATACAACACAAACTAAAATCGCAACGACTGTCATCTAATCAAATATTACTAGTAAGCCAGGCAAAGAAGCAGAAAAGCCCAAGCCAAAAAGGGAAAAGAAATCAATTATCAGAACCAACCCAGAAATAACACAGACTATATATTTTAGAGACAAGGACATTAACATTATTATATTAGATATATATATAGATAGATAGATAGATAGATATAGATAGATGATATAGATATAGATATAGATATAGATAGATATAGATATAAACTAAAGGGAAAAGTGAACATGTTTAGATGTAAAAGACACATTGAAACTCAAATCAAACTTCTAGATGTGAAAACTACAAATGTCTGATGAAAAATTCACTGGGTAAGACTAATTGCAGATTAGATACTGCAGAAGGATTAATGAACCTGAAGACACAACAATAGAATCTAACCAAAATGAAACACAAAATTTTAAAAATGCTGAAAAAAAAAAATGAGTAGAGTATAAAGCAAGCTGAAAGGTAACTTCAAGTAATCTAATATATGTGAAATTATGATTCCTAAGGGGGAAGAGAGAGAGGGGGGAATAAACAAAATTTTTTGAAAAAAAAGGCTGAAATTTTTCCAAATTTCAAGAAAATGATAAACTCACAAATCCAAGAAGCTTAACAAACCCTAAGCCGAAGAAACATGAAAAAACTACACACAAGCACATCATAATCAATTTTCTTAAAACCAATGATAAAATCTTTAAACAGCCAGAGTATACATTTAAAAATAATGTTTTCCATGATCATGTTTCCTTTGAAAATAATCTGAATTACTCTTTCTATAGTCCCTGCAATTAGGACCAACATTTTATTTTTAAACTAAAAGTTCATTTCCATATATCATTTGGAAGCAGGACCAGGAGTATGGTGAGGTAAGAGAATCTCCTATGGCATAAAATTTAAGGAGACACTTGCCTGACCCTGAAAGTGAATGTCTCCTCAAACTTTCACTCAAGAGGCCTATCTAACCTCTCCCTAGTTCTGGACTTGTTGTGCAGCTGCCATCAGAGGACCCCTATAACAAGTTTTACTGACAAATATTAGAGC
Organism: Cynopterus sphinx; assembly: GCA_030015415.1. Classification (NCBI taxonomy): domain Eukaryota; kingdom Metazoa; phylum Chordata; class Mammalia; order Chiroptera; family Pteropodidae; genus Cynopterus; species Cynopterus sphinx. The sequence continues at coordinate 56,564,473 of CM057379.1, read as the reverse complement.
CTCATAAAGAACTAGCTGTTTGTGAAGATGCACTTGTATCCTAGAATCTGTTTTCCCGGAAACATTTGAAGTTCATCTCATTTATCAACAAACAAGTCTAAATGCTGCACTTTTTAAGCGTCACACACTACTGAATTCCCTGAGGATACACCATAAGATCTTTACTTTAAAAAATTCATGTCTAGCAAAGGAAGTTATCAAGTGAACACTTACCATAAAAAGAAATGGTAAGTATTAAAGGAAGTATGGACTAGGTGCAATGGGAACACTGAAAGAGGGCCTAACACTGAATACTGGGCAGAGGGTTCTGAGGAAGAGCTTTCCAGGAAGAGCTTTCCAGGTTGACTACAGACCAAACATTTTTAAAAAGTGATACTACATGTACACTAATAAGTGTTAACTGACACTACATGTCAGTGTGCAGAAAAAGATGGTGTGGTGGGAACTATGGCAAATGGGAGGCATGGTTCAGAAGGCCCCACTACTCAGCTCAGCTAACTGTTTCTATGTGGGAAGCAGGTTCACTACAGTCAGATATTCCAGTTTCCCAGAGGTTAGAAATCTTAATTTTTGTGTGAAAATTCACAATTGTTAATGCTTATCATTAATTGACACTTTTAACAGCATGCAGGCCAAACAAAATATGTCTTTAGGCCAGATTCAACACACCAACTGGCTATTTAAAATATCTACCCACATAGTTTTCTCTAATCCCTGCACTAGAAATTCAGGAATTCAGGATCCAAGAAATTAGACTACTGTGACTTCTCAAAACGATTGAATGTTTGATTATATTCTTTCTTAACCCTTGACTTTCCCAGATTGGAGAATCTTGATGCACATGCAAAGAAACTCTTTATGGTTCTTTATATGGGTTTCCCTTATTATTCCATGTGGCTCAAGAAGCATTAAACTAGAAGTGTCTCCAATCTTAACCTATACTAAAAGAGCAAAGATATAAACACTCTATTAGGACCTCGAATTAGAATTGTGTACTTGGATGATGTCAAAATCAAAATGCTTGAAATAGTACAGTTTTAGGATCTATATTCTATTAATAAGATATTTAAAATTCCTTTAAAACAATACTCTCTAAAGTAAATAAAATTTTGAAAGGATTATGATTATGTAAACACAAGAAAAAAGTGGCCAAAGATCTGTTATTCAAGAGATGATAATAAATGCCATACTAATTTCTTTCTACTACTTATCTCTCATTCATAAGAAAAATAAATGGGATATTTATTAAAGAAACATTAATATACTAAAACTAAGAATATCATTTAGTACACTGAAACTTGGTATATATAATACACTGGAATGCAAACTCAAAAATTATTTATTAAATCCTGCATTTTTATGATTAACTTTCCCTATAACTCAGAATCCATCTACATCTAGTACTTGATCACAATCCAGTAAGAATGAAAATATTGACCTTCAAAAGTTTTGATGAAGGTAAACTAAATAATAGATAAAACTAAACATATTCACAATTTGATATTAATAAGTTACCACAAATAGCTTGAACTATTTGCAAATAACCTAAAAATGATAGGTATGCTCATTCTTTGTTCAATATTGTTTCAGATTTCCTGGCATTTTTAGAAACAGATGTAATATAACCAACTTCATTTTCATCAGAATAAAAGAAAGCATAAAAACAAACTATTTTTTTTTATAGAGTGGATGAAGACTCAAGAAAGTGGGGAGAATTTTCTAGGTCATCAGACCACATAATCCTGATGATCTCTCTTGATAATAAAACAAATTTAAAAACAGAATGAAATCTAATATAATCAGAATATTTTCTACTTTCAGTGTATGTGGTGGGGTGAGGAGTTACGAATCTTTGATGATATACCTATCTTTCCTAGGGGACTACAAGTTCCCTAAGGGCAGGTGCCTTTTCTCTTTTATTCGTTGTGTAATATCCAGCACTCAGCACATGGTAGTACACAAAAAGATTTTAATTAATGAGTGAAATAAGTAAGTACATTGTGTGTTGTCTAATAATTATACTGTAAACTTTACTATTTTATTCAATATGGTCATGAAATGGGGTTTCTAACTAATTAAAAAATACTGTTAATAAAGAAGTTCCCTTTCAATTAGCAACAGCTTTAAAAACAAACAAACAAACAAACAAAAAACCATGGACTCTGAATTCAAGCTGACTTGAGTTTAATTTCTAGATCTGCCATTTAGAATTACTTAACCTGAGTTTCCGTTTCCTCATCTATAAAATTGCTACCTCATTAAAGATGACAAAAGGACTAATAGAAAGAACATGTGAAGTGTATGGCATAGGCGTTTGGTTAAAAGTGGTAGTTATTATCATTTCAAAAAACAATAACAAAGTTTTCCAAACTTTTTTAGAAAACCAAACCATAAAAACCATACCAAACAGAGTTTTGGTATTTTTCTGTTCATTTGGATCATACTTGGAGATCTTTCATAGCTCTTAGTCTGAATTGATAATAACAGTAACAACAATAGTAGCAGAAATCTAGCTGCTAGAATTCCAGGTAAATATCCTTCAAATGCACTGAACTACTATGAACCAGACATCTACATGGCAAGCATATGAAATGAATGAAAACACCTTAAAGATTTTATATTGGTTGGTGGTTGAGGGGAGGGAGCAAGGGACAGACAACTAATAACAAACATTATAAATATGTATTTTATGTTATGCCAGCAAGTGATAAGTGCTTTTAAAAGTAAGGAGACTATGGATAGATTAGGAGTACTGGATGGGAGAAGATGAGATTATAATTTCAAATAAGATGGTCAGAGTGAGTCTCATTGGGAAGAGGATAAAGGAAGACTTGGAGGCAAGGAAGTTGATTATGTGGATATCATTCTAAAAACATGCATAATCAATAATTTTCTTAATTTGTGAATTACTGTCTAATTCTCCATTTATTAATCCTCTTTTAATCACATCAATTTTTCTTACTCTTTAATTGGAAAATTCCTTTCAGGTAAGAAACAATGATCAAGAACAAAAATCAAAAAGAATACCATCAATAAGTGAGCACTCAATAAATATTTTGAATAAATATCTTTTAAGGAGCCAATTAAATTAGCTTGTTTTGATTTTAGAGATGACCCTTCACCTAATTTAAATATCCTTTTTATAATAATGCATTTAATAGTGTTTTTTCTCTAAAATTGCTTAAAATGCAATTAATATTTTTTAGTATAACATATATAAATATGACTGACTGTCAACTAAGTAGACCTACAGATTTGTAGTTCTTGTGGATCAATATAACCATATACTATACAAGTTTCTATAGGGAAACACAATAAAAACAGCTGGTAAATGAGATTCTTGGGAATAATTACACAGATTTTTCAGTACTCTCTGTGTTCAGGAGAAATTACATAACCAAACTAACTAAAGTCATTTCAAGAAAAATAGAGAAATGATAAAAACCATATAAGATTAGAAAGGTTTAAGAGCAAAATGAATCATATAATAGATTCTCTAACAGTTCTGAAAATGTTGAAGCTGAATTATAAATGTTCAAATATATATTTTAATATCCTCTCCAGCACATTTCAGTATTTCCCTGAACCAATTTTATGTACATGTAATTTATGTTTCTGTGTCAAACACCTGCATGTTATAAATACATTAGCACAAAAACCTATTTTGAGGATTTTGTTAAATCAGAAGTATGTACTAGTGTGCTTCCATTCAGGTGAAGAAGTTAATACAAGAGTAGCTGGCTAGTTACGGTACAAAACTGGGCCAGGAAAAACATTCATTTATTTATATACTGTAGCACCTAAAAAATGTTTCATTTACACTGTGCCCAGAACCACAAAATTTATCAAATAAATTTGCAGACTCTCTCATCTAAGTAAAGGCTACATTTCCAAAGACACTATAAATTTCTGATTAAAAAATTAAAAATTAGCACTACATCGTTGTATCTAAAAACAACAAAAAAAGGAAAAATAGCATTCTGTAAATGATGAAAAAATGTATATTTTGTAAAATAAAGTATCTTATGCAGAAATTGGGAAAATAATAATCCCAAGAACATTTTATGCAAAAAATAATAAAGATTGTATGTGATAAAGAGTCTGGGCTTAAAACAAGTTATATTATTAACATTTGGTAATGTCTGGACACATTTTTGGTTATCACAACTGAGGGGGAGGGAGGCAGTACTACTGGCATCTAGAGGTCAGGAATACTGCTAAACATTCTCAATGTACAGGACAGCAAGCCCACATAAAAGGCTTATCCAGTCCAAAATGTCAATAGTGCCCAGATTGAGACACTCTGCTATACCAATGGATACATTTGTTAAAGATCTTATTATCCCCGGGTCAATCAGTTAAGACCAGAATAGTGGGTCAAGTGAAAATGATAGTGATCTCCATAAAGAATCCTTCAGAAAAGGATGCTGTATTAGAAGACTACATAATTGACCTGATATGTCGAGAAAATACAGAGCATATTTTTTCTTAGTCTATCACCTAACTGCTTTCACACCTCTGTCCCAGCTCTCTGGGACCTCTACTTAGCTGAAAGTTCATATGTTCAAATTCTTCATGTGTCTTCCTTTTTCATTTTTTATTATGGATAATTCATGCAGACACAAAACAGAATAGCATAATGTAGTCATTCCCCAGCTTTAACATGTATTAACATTCTGTTGTTTTTGATCTTGTCGTTTTCATCTTTGGTTCTACCTCTTGTTTAATGGTTTTGCTAGGGTATTTAAAAGTAAATCTCAGATAACATTATTTTACTAATTAAAATTTCGGTTTCTCCTTATATATTTACCCCTAAAGAATGATATTCGAGATAAACTGGATATAATCAACCTGAGAACTGGGTAACAGTAGAATGAGATTAATTAGACAAAATGAGGAGAGAAAGGGAAGGACCAGAGCTGACATTCCGAATCAAAAGATGATAAAAGCAGAGGTGTTTATGGTAGCTGAAGTCAGACACAGATCATTTAATAGTTAGAATCTGTAGGTAGAATAAGTCGCCAGTGAGATATCACATAGATGCCAGTGATAAACCAAGTGTCTGCATTAGGAATGTTAATAAGGCCAAATGTTCTTGCCAAATCTAACAATTTGACAGCTACCTGGAGTGCTCTTATAAGGATTCTTGCACTCCAAGGAGAGGGAAAAAATCCAAGATAGGTAAAGAATGGAGAAATGGTAGCACATGTGCCATAAAATTGTTGTGTCTTTTCTGGAGCGAAAGTAATCAAACCTGAAGTGGAAACAATGCTTCCATTGAAAGGCAGACATTACCTGAGACTCTAGAAGATCAGAAGGAAGTCAAAAGCACCATGTATCATGTTGCAGAGCCACATGAAAAACTGATTTTACTCTGCTGCATCAGGCCTATTCCGAACCAAACATGGGTGGCCCTGAAGACAAGATGGTTCAAAAAGTACCAACAACATAGGAACTGCATGACTATGCCATGAATGTCAAAATAAAATCTAAGATTCCAGCTCTGTACACATGGTTTAAATCAAAGATGCTCAACTCATAAACATACAACCCAAAGGAAACAATATGTATGCTGGCTTCTCTAGTGTCTAGTATCCAAACAGCAGCCTGTATGTTCTTTTGAAGATGCAAACCTGATCATGTTACTCTCTGCTTATAATCAATCCTTCAGTGATTCCCACCTTACTCCAGAATAAAGTCTAAAATCCTAACACAACTGTACCTGGTCTTTGACTTTTTCTCCTCCAATGACACAGCATTCTGCCTCACTCTCCCTCCACACTGGTCTTCTTTCCATTTCCCTTCCTTTCTCAAATAAGGCACTAGGTTAAGCACCTTATATATTCATTTCATTAGATCCTCTCAAAATTTTATGGGATAGGATAGACGATAAATTTCCACAAGAAATGCAAGTGCCTTTCGTGCAAGAGCCAAGCACAGTGACTAAAAAAAGGCTTCTCTACATGTACTTCGACTAAAGCCTTCTGAAGTCTTGCTGAAAATGTAAGAAATTCATTTTTAGATAACAAGCGAGCACTAATCTCAAGTTATTTGACATATTTTTAAAAAGTTAAGATAGCTATAAAAATGCAATAATGCCCCCACTTAACTCAGTTCACACCACTGACCATCTCTAATCTAGAAGTTGGCTTAAAAAAAGAAAAGAGGCTGAAAGATCTATCATGAAATCCATGAACTTTATATGACAGGATAAGCAGAGTTACCTGTATATGCCAACGATTAAGCAAACTATATCATGGTAAATTATAAATGGATACAACAGTGAGAAGAGCCAGTACACCGTTTAAAAAGAATATACTAGATCTCTGTTTTTGGTTCATTTATACAATCTGAAGGCATTCAATCTTAATGAATGATCATACAAAATACTCAACTACGTGTCAGTGCACTATATGTAAGTTCAACATTTGACATTCAAATAGGAGTTAAGTCAGGAAAGTCAAGCATTGAACAAATATTTTCATTCCAAATTACTAAAACGAAAGCTTCAATACAGAACTAAGCTTGTTATTTAAAACATTCTATATTATCCTAATAATACTGACTAATGAGGTGTTGTTGTATAATAGTCAGCCATTAAAATATTCAAAGCATAATTTCTTTGAGAACTGCGAATCATTGTCCTAAATATGAATTTACTGTGATAATGGAGACACAAATGAAGTTTGTATCTGTTTGAATGTGTATGTATAAAACAGCAGCATGAACAATTTATAGCTATTTTATAAGCCTCAGGACAAATTTTAGATTCATTCATTCAGGAGAACAAAATATATTGACTCTCTTTTCTCTGTGCTATTTCCAATCTCGTTTTATCTTATTACACACACTTGTGTATATTTTTAATATTTATGATGTTTTTCTGATTATGAGAGTAATAACATACCTTTTCTGTGCATACTTTTGAAAATGAAGAAAAAGAAAATTTTTAACAACTTAAAGATGATTACTCCTGTTAAAATTCTGGTACATGGAAGGGAGGTAGATAAGGGTAAAAGGGTTCAAATATTTGGTGACAGAAGGAAATTTAACTTTGGGTAGTAAACATACAATGCAATATACAGATGATGTATTGTTGATTTGTCCACATGAAAACTATTTGATTTTATTAACCAATATCACCCCAATAATTTTACTTTAAATAAATATATAAAATTCTGGTACATGTTCTTCCCAGGTACTTATTGTTTTACAAATCTATGAAAATATTGTAGAAACTCGGTATAACTTCTTTTTAATATAAACAATTACCTTTGCCTATCCTTTAATATTTTTATACATTTTTTTCCCCTCTTTAATTTCCCCCACACTTATGGATGTTGCCATTTGCCCCTTAAAAACTGGATTTCTAAAGGCAGGGCATCTCTTCCCACATGCACCTGGGGCCTAGCACACCCAGGGTATGGTCTGTGCTTCCACCTAAAGTGCAAACCAGGACTTTCTGCATGTAAAGCAGATGTGCTAACCACTACACTATGAAGCCACCTCCTACAATACAGTTTTTAAATAACTATATGTGTGCTTTTACTGTAACCTAACCCAAGAACTTTTTAAAAATTTGTAGAATATAAAATATAAATAACTATTAAGTACAGGATAATATTAGTTTAATGTGATGTTTATGGTTTTTATCATTATTGAAAGGTAAAATAACCTGTATTACATTGTAAATTAAAATAAGGCCACTCTACTAAGACAAGGAAACATAGGAAGGAACCCTACCTAATACATAGAAACACAGGGAGGCAGCCAAAATGGCGAGACATAAAAACATGTCCCAAATGAAAGAACAGAACAAAGCTACATAAAAATAACTAAACAAAATGGAGACAAACAATCTACCAGACTCAGAATTCAAAGCATTGGTTATAAGGATACTCAATGAACTTAGGGAAAGAGCAAATGAACTCAGTGAGAAGTTTAATAAAGAAATAGAAAACATAAAAATGGAGATAGAAAACACAGAAAATAACCAGTTGGAAAAGAAGAATACAGTAACTGAAATGAAGGAATCAGTAATAGATTAGATGAAGCAGGAGAGTGACTTAGAAGATAAGGTAGCAGAAAACACCCAATCAGAATAGCAACAAGAAAAAGAATCCAAAAAATTGAGGATGTTTAAGGAGCCTCTGATACAACATCAAGCATACCAACTTTTGCATTTAAAGGGGTACAAGAGGGAGAAGAGAACAAGCAAGGAATTAAAAATCTATTTTTTTTTATTTTTTGAAAACCTATTTGAAGAAATAATGAGACAACTTCCTTAATCTGATGAAGGAAACAGACATACAAGTGTAAGAATGACAAAAAATTCCAAACAAGATGAACTCAGAGGCCCACACCAAGACACATCATAATTAAAATGCCAAAGGTTATAGACAAAGAATCTTAAAAGCAGCAATAGTAAAGCAGTTACCTACAAGGAAACTCTCATAAGACTGTCATTTGTTTTCTCAATAGAAACTTTGCAGGCCAAAAGAGATTGGCATAAAATATTCAAAGTGATGAAAAGCAAGAACCTACAACCAAGATTACTCTACCCAGCAAAGCTATCTTTACAATCAAAGGACAGATAAGAAAAAGCTAAAGGAGTTTATCACCACCAAACTAGTATTACAAGAAACATTCAAGGGATTTCTTTAAGAAGAGAAAAAAAATTTAATATGAATAAAATGGTAATAACTACATATCAACAATTACTTTAAATATAAACTAATGAAATGCTCCAATCAAAATTCACAGGGTGGCTGAACTGATAGGAAAACAAGACCCTTATATATGCTGCCTACAAGATTCATTACAGATTGAAAGACACAAACAGACTAAAAGTAAAAAATTGAAAAGATATTTTTTTTCATGAAAAACAAAACAAAACAAAACAAAAAACTGGAGTGGCAATACCAATACCAAACAGACTTTAAAATAAAATCTGTAACAAGAGACAAAAGACGACAGGGTATTTATCTGAAGAAACCCAAAATACTACTTTGAAAGGGAATGTGCACCCATATGTTCAGGCAGCATTTACAATAGCCAAGATATGGAAGCAACCTGGGTGTCCATCAATGGATGAATGGAAAAAGAAGAGATGGTGCATGTCTACAATGGTAATCTCAGCCATTAAAAAATAATAAAATCTTGCCATCTGCAATAACGTGGATGGACCTAGAGGATATTGTGCTGAGTGGAATAAATTGAACAAAGGAAGACAAATGCCATGTGGTTTCACTTATATGTGGAAACTAAAAAACAAAATAAATGAACGAAACAAAACAAACTCATAGATACATAGAACATTTTGATGGCTCCCAGATGGGAAGGGAGATCAGGAGATTGGTGAAAGGGGAAGGGTTTAAGTACAAATTGGTAGCTACAATACAGTCATGGAAATATAAAGTATAGCATAAGGAATATAGTCAATAATATTGTAATAACTATGCATGGTGTTGTCAGATGGGTTCTAGATTTATCAGTGTGATCACTTCATAATCTATATGAATGTCTAAACTCCATGTTGTACACCTGAAACTAATATAATATTGTATGCCAACTATAATTAAATTTTTTTATTAAATCATCTTTAAAAAATTAAAATTGGTGCAACACTATTAATTAAAATTCATGTTTCACCAGTTTTTCCAATAATACCCTTTTTCTTTTCCAGAATCCAAACATTACACTTAGTCTTGATGTCTACTGAGTCTCCTCCATTATTTTTTAGTTCTTCAGTCTTTCCTTGAAAAGTCTTTTCATGACTTTGACACTTTTGAAGAGTACTAGTGTGGTATTTTGTTGAATGTTCCTCAATGAGGGCTTGTTTGGTGCTTTCTCATGATTACACTAAGGTCACAAATTTTTGAGAATACTATGGAGGTGAAGTACCCTTCTTATTGCATCATATCACGAGGTATACTTATCTAATGTTGATAAACTTTATCACTTGATTAAAGTAATATCAGACAAGTTTTTTACTATAAAATTACTATTTTTCCTTTTTATACTCTATTCATTAGAAGTGAGTCACTAAAATCCAGACCATCCTAAGGGGGTAGAATTAAGCTTTACCTCCTGGAGGGAAGAATAGCAGAGTATTTGTGAAGCCATGTTAAATCATCACAGTAACAAGAAATTGGGAAAAAATACTTTCAGGCTATGCAAATATCCTGCTTCTCCTTAAAGTATTGGCCACTATTGTAGCATTCTTCAGTAGATTTTCCTGTAGTGATTATCACTATGGTATATCAATTGTGATTTTTTATTTCCTTTATCCCTTATTTGGAATTCTTTTATAAGGAAAATGTGTCCCTTCTCATTTATTTATTCACTTATTTAGGTGAGTATGGACTCACAAATACTTATTTTGTTCTTTGCTATTTATACTATTTATACTATTGCTATTTATTTTGTTGCTCAGATTATTTCCTCTTTGACTACTGGTTCCTTTGAGTTGGTTCTTACATCCTTAAAGCAGAGTAATTATTTTTAAGTACAAATTTCAGTGTCTTTTAATAATCGCATTTGCAAAGTTGTGTAACCATCATCACTATCTAACTACAGAATATAGTCATCATCCCAAAAAGAACCTGTGTGATTTTTTTCTTCAGACACTTCTGACACCAACTATGTGTTTTTTTTCCACACCAATAACCAATTCTCAACCACCACTCAGAATTGAACAATTCAGTTCTGACACTATGTTAGTGCAGACCCCAGAAGTTATGAGCTTAGTTCCACAAGACTGCCTCTACTCCGGATGCTAGGTGCAAATGGAGTGCCCAGTCGACTATAAACTCAGAGGTTCCCACAATCCCCATCATGTTCAATAAATTCACTAAAACGGCCCATGGAACTCAGGAAACCACTCTGCTTTTCCAGTTTTAATAAGGATACAACTCAGAAACAGCCAAATAGAAGAGACATGTGAGATAACATATGAGGGAGGAGGGCTGGCAGAGAGTTTCTGTGCCCTCTCCAGGAGTGCCATCCTCCCAGCAATGTGTTTACCCACCCAGAAGCTCTCCAAACTTAATTCATTCAGGGGTTTATGGAGATTTCATATTGTAGGTATGATTAAAATTAAATTACTAACCAGTTTTGACTGATTTCAATCTCCAGCCTCTCTACCATGTTTGGAGGTTGTAGGGATGATGAAAACTCTAATCCTCTAGCAACCAGCACCTATCCTGACTCCATTTAAGGTTCCCCTAAAATGAGTCATTTTATTACCATAAAAAGACAAATAAAATGGAGATCAGACCTAAAGATTCCCTCAAGCAGACAAAATTAGTTAAGTCAGGTAAGCAAAACTAAATCTAGCTTATTTTATGAATGTATTCAAAACTTAATTTAGGATATTTCTGGGGGGAAAAAGCCTCTGATAATCATAAATGAAACTTAAGTCATCTCCTAAAACAGTATTACATAATCACTTTTAACCAATCCCTTGGCACCTGGAAATTTCTATTGTAATAAACAATAATTGTAAAGGCTAAACAACTTCCTCGTTTTGAGTTTATAAGCCATGCTGGAACATCATACCTCTGAGCTTCATATCACTTTCAGGGTTGAAGTCTGCAAACAGTTTGTTTCTCATTCAATTTAACAATCATCAAGTAAAGCTTTCTGAATTTTCTTTTGACAATGGTAAATTCTAAAATTTTTAGGAACTCTGTGTCAGGAACCAGGGACAGATACCAAATATTCACTTTTTATTATATCACAAAATGCTATACCAATTACAAGTTATTCTATATTCCCTCTCCTCATCCTTTGGCAACCACTAATTTACATTTTGCTTCCATGGATTTACATATTTTGGACATTTCTCACAAATAGAATCATATAATACATGGCTTTTTATTTCTGCTTCTTTCATTTAGGGTAATGATGTCAAGGTTCATCTATATTGTTGCAGGTATCAATACTACTTTCATATTTGGTAAAATATTATTTCATAATATGGATATACTACATTTTGTTTATCTAAACATCAGTTGATGACCACTTGGATTCTTTCTTCCTTTCGGCTATTATGACCAATGCTACTCTAAGTGTTAGGGTAAAAGTTTTGATAAAATCCAATTTATGTATTTTTCTCCCTTCACACTTTTAAGAAACAATTACCTATTGCAAATTCTCAAAAACATATGCCTATGGTTTAAGAATTTTATAGTTTGAGATCTTACAATTAGCTCTTTGATCATTTTGAGTTAATTTTTGTGTATGATGTGAGATGGGGATCTAACTCTACTTTTTTGCATACAGGTATCCAGTTGTCCCAGCACATTTCTGGATTCTTAATTCTACTCCACTGATCTTTGTCTATCTTTATGCCAGTTCCACAGTTTTGATTACTGTTGCTTTAAGGTAAGTATTGGAATTAAGTTTCTGTGCTTCAGTTGTTCTTGTTTCAAGATTGTTCAGCTATTCCGGATCCCTTGCCTTTTCATATGAAGTTTAAGAGGAGTTTATCAATTCCAGAAAAAATAGCATCAAGAATTTTGAAAGGGAATGCATTAAATCTGCAGAAGATTTTCATAACAATAAGTCTTCCAATCTATATATTTCCATTTATTTAGGTCTTTTTCATTTTTCAATATTTTGTAGTTTTCAATGTACAAGTGTCAAATTTTTTAACTATATTCCTAAGTATTATATCCCTTTTGATGTTACTATTTTAAAAATTGTCTTAATACCATTTTTAGATTATCGTGAATATAGAATAATTTTACATATTGATCTTGTATACTGTAACCTTGCTAAACTTGTTTACTAGTTCTGATAATTTCTGTGTATGTGTTCCTTAGGATTTTTTGTATACAAGATCATGTCATAGGTGAGTACAGGTATTTTTACTTCTTCCTTTCCAATCTGGATGCTTTATATTTACCTTGTCTAATTGTCCTATCTGGTTTTTTCAGTACAATGTTGAATAGAAGTAATTAAGAGTGGACACCTGTGTCTTGTTTCTAATCTTAGGGGTAAAACTATCAGTCTTTCACAATTTAGTGAGATGTTAGCCTTGGATTTTTCATAGATTTCCTTTTTTAAGTTGAGGAAATTCCCTGTATTCCTAGTATGTTGAGTATTTTTATCATGAAAAGATGTTAGATTGTTTTCAAATGTTTTTTTTTTTCTGTATATTTTGAGATGATCGTGGGGTCTATGCATATGGCCTATTATATTGATTCATTTTTGTACACTGAATCAACCTAGGATAAATCCCACTTAATCAAAGTGTATAGACCTTTTTATATGCTTGCTGGATTCATTTTGCTAATATTTTGTTGAGGAATTTTTAACTTTATATTCACAAAGATATTGGTCTATAGCTTTCTTTTCTTGTAATGTCTTTATCTGATCTTGCTACCCAATACCGGCTTCACGGAATGATTTGGGAAGTTTTCCCTCTTCTAGTTTCTGCAGAAGCAGAGTAATTTCTTTAAAAGCAATATAAGATTATATGTAGTCATTTAGTCTTCAGATTTTTAATGGAGGAAAAGGTAACAATTATAAATTTGCAAGAGCACAGACTTCTGCTTTTAACTGATAGGGTTCACAACAAGTCTCTCCACAATGTGTCACTTTGGCACACAAATATTTTGAGCTAAAGAAAATCAAAACCCAAAAGACTCAGAAAGAGCTTTTTACAACCTCCTTAACTGCCTAAAAGAATTTAGATAGGGAGCCTATGCCAGGAAGAATGCTATTACCAAAGATAACTTCTTTTTACATCAGAAAGACTTCTCTGCCTGGCAAACATATGTTCACCAAACAGTTGCTTTTCCCTATCCCTGTGAATTGTCTTTTCCTCTATGAAGTTCCACAAACTTGCTCCCTTTTCCTTAGCTCAAGAAGGCATACAAGCCTCAATTACCTGACTCTCTGAGAGCTTCATACTTTGGGGGTTCCTGTATGTATGAAATTAAAATATATTTTTCTCCTATTAATCTATCTTATGTCAATTTAATTATTAGGTCAGCCAAAGAACCTAGAAACGAAGAAGGGAAATGTTTTTCCTCTCATGGCCATGGAAAAGGTCTGCATAGAAATGGAAACTATTTTAAAAACATTCAACTGAAAGTTCTAGAAAGATAGATAGGGAGACAGACCAGTAAGACAGACACACATAAACATTTATAATAATTAAGTCAGTAAGATAACTATAATGATTAACATTTAATGTATTTCTAAATTATTATTAATGGTAAAATTCTTAAAGATTGTGAATCAGAGTCAAAAATGATGAAAGATTCAGATGAGTAAGCTAATGTCTCAGTGCAAGTTAAATTAGGTCATTATTCAAAAGATATTTTAAAAGCTAATTAACTAGTATAAGTAATATAATATCCAAAAGTAAAAAGCACTTCATCAAAATTAAATTTTAAATCTAAGCAATTTAAATTCAATGGGTTCAAATTGTTGAAATGTTATCCTTATATATGTGATATAGATTCTTCATCAGGGATATGAAAAATGGTGGGAGACCTTCATTTTGTATTATTTGGTAGATTTAAATATCAAGAGGAGAGAAAAATATTATTTATGGCCTTTTCCTAATTAAGCTGTGGTTGGTTTAGGACACACTTATGTGTCATCATATATGCTTAGATATATCTACCCTTAATATAAAATGATCTCCTCTTTTCTCAGTTGCAAATCCAATTACAGGGTTTTTTCACAAAATGAACATAAAATTTTTATGTATGTAAATGGATTCATGTGCCTACTAATAACACTAATTTCATTTATATTTAAACCAAATACATAGCAATCTAGAAATTTCACTTTGTTCCATTTAGAGTTCGATGAAACAATTTTATTCAAACTCTTCATATGTATCGTCATCTGGATCCAGTTCTTCACCATTACGAGAGACATTCATATGAGGGAATACCAAAACAGGTAGCTGAGAAATGGAAAGACAACTCACCTTTATTACGACTGTAAAAGATTTTGTTGATGGACAGTATGAAAGTATTTGTAAAGAGTATGTCTATGAAGAAAGTTAAACTTCTGACTCACTCCAAAGTGAGTGTGGGTGGTATCTTCACTTCACTCATGCCTAGAGAAAGTGACTTCAAAAATAAAAGATAAAAAACCACCTCTGGAAAATTTCTCATAGCTTCCCTGTAGTCAGAGGACATGGTCTTCTAATAGAAGACTTGCTCCTAAGAAAATTAAAGCAGAATAGACAGGGCTGCATCTAGGAGGTAATTACATTCTCCTTCAATGGCTAATCAAACTGTGTGTATCTTGAAAAAAAATATGGAACTCACAGTAGGTATGTTAGTCTGGGATCCTATCCAAAAAGACTACCTGGCTCCCTGTTCTATTCTGTCAATAGGATCACTTAAATGAGACTACAGGAAAGGAAGAAGGGAAAAGAACATGCTGCTTCCTGTGTTTCCTATTTCTTTCAACAATGATACTTTACCCCCAGGAGAAACTGTGGGCTAGAGTCTCACTCCCCAAACTACCTTTCACTGTGTTCTTCAGAGATACCTGTACCAGATGGCCTTTGCCCCTCCCTAGGGTTCTCAGCCCAGCATCCATATTCTTGAAGTACCAGCACTAATCAAGCAATCACTCCCCTCCTCAGAGATCTGCGTCATAGCACAGGATGGTTTCTTCAAGCCTCTTAAGATTTAAAAATACCAATCCTTTTCCTTTTTTACCCCAAATTTAAAGGGGGCATCTGTTCCCTAAAACTTACTTGAGAATTCTTTATATAAAATTCTGTTGAAACAATTGATATTATTCCTGTTTCTTGACTTGCTTATGACTGATTCACCTTATAAGTTTCACTGTCCTCAATAAAACCTAATGGATAGCCCATAAATATAACATTATACAATTTATCCTGAAGCTCATGTTCAACCAGGTGGTAACCACAAAGAAACCCATATGGCATCATGCTGAGCCTGGTATCCACTGAGGCTTTATATTCTGGCTTTACACTTCCTGTAAATAGGCAAAGTTCTTCAAATCCTTTGGAGGCTGCCCAAACACTGGAAAGCACAGGATGACCCCAATGCAACCCTCTCCTTTTGATTTTTGCCAGTAGGCCCATCCAGCCAGACTTTTTTAACTTGAGGAATGAGATAGCTACCTCTAAAGCAACAATGCCACATGTGAAGTTCTCAAGGATCTCTTCAAGGCCCATTCACTTGACCTGAGATAGAGGCCAGCACCATTGTCCTCTCTGTGGGAATGGTAGGGGAGAAAAAAAAAATCATAAAACACTAACATCTCTCTCCCAAGAAATACTCAATACAGGCTTCTATTTTTCAATCTTCCATAATCCCCAGCCTTCTTTTACATAACAGGGAGGTAAGAGATAGGTAAATGAGAGGAGAACTGAGTTCAGGAAGCTCTCTTTTCCAACCTTGTACAAATAGTTAGTGCTTAAGTTTAGAATGTAGATATTTAGTATCTATGAGCTTAGCCTCTAGTGTGTCCTTTGAAACTCAAAGTCATCAAAATATTTTCACTTAAAATTCTAACTATATTAGTTACCATATGAACTAATCTTTTGTAACAAAAGATCCCAAAGTACAATGGCTCAGAGGTAGAAATTTATTGCTCTCTCATCTAACAGTCAGAGATGGCAAGCGAAGCAGAACAGAAAGGTAGCCTGCTCCAAGAGGTCACCCAGGGCCCAAGGTGCTTCCATCTTGTTTTTCAGACATCCTCTCAGAGTACTGCCCTCATCTGCATGGTTAAAGGTGGCTCACTACCATGATGGACAAGGTTTAGCATACAGGGGAATGAAATGAAATAGAGATGTGCATACCCAAATTTTTAAAAGGCAGACTCAGAAGGTGCAATTATAATTTCTGTTTACATGCCATAGGTAAAAACTTAGACATATGAACCAATCTAGTTCTAACAAGGCTGAGAAACGCAGTCTCTAGCTCATGGGCCATGTGCCCAGATGAAGATCTGCAGCTTCTACTGCTAAAAGAAAACTAGAAAGAATAGACATTGGGAACTAGTAGATTCTGTTAATAATCACTTATTAATAAGTTCAAAATTAAAAATGAATATTGAAAAAGAAATTACTGAAAAAGTTAAACATGAAATGCTGCATTCAGAATATACTTTAAAAATTAAATGGCTTTCTTTAAAAATTTATTCCTAAAATGCCTTAAATATGCATGAATTATGACCTATCTTGACATTTATGATCTATCTTAAATATGCATGAATTATGATCTATCTTAATTACTATTGTGATCATTGGGATCTAAATAGTAAAAACAAAACAAAAAATCCTTAGATGAGCCAGCACCCTCCATGTAATGCCTTCAAACTCTTAAGAAACATTTTATCAGAGACATTAATTAAAATATCATAGTTTTCCATTTATCCAAAAAGATATATGCACACCAATGTTCATAGCAGCATTATTCACTGTGGCCAGGACATAGAAGCAACCGAAGTGTCCTACACTACATGACTGGATAAAGAAGCTGTGGTACATTTATATAATGGAATATTATTCAGCCATAAGAAGAGATGGAATACTGCCATTTGTGAAAACATGAGATAAGTATGCTAAGTGAAATAAGCCAGACAGAAAAAGTTGAAAACCACATTATATCACTTATATGTGGGATATAAATCTAAAAGCAACAAACAAACATGACAAACAGAGAATTATGGACATAGACAGCAGACTAGTGGTTTCCAGAGAGTAGGGTGGAGAGGGGAGGTAGATGGGATAAAAGGGAAATCAAACTATGAGTGGTGAGCACACAATGCAATATATATATAAATATATGTATGTATATATATATATTATTGAATTGTATACTTGAAATCAGATTTCATTAATGTCACCATAATAAAGTGCATGTACACACACACACATACATGCACACACACACACACACGCACACATATATCTTCCAATGGAGGATGTTATTGGAATTAATCAAATTTTAATGCAAACTATGAATTATATAAGTCAATTACTAATGTCAATTTTCTAATTATGTTCATTATACTATGGCCATGTAAAAAGTTTTTATCCTTAGCATCAAAATAATTGAATTATTTATACAGTATAAGGGGTAAAAGAGGAGGTCTGCAACTTACTCTCAAATGCTTCAGAAAAGCATTGCAAAGGAAATAGGTCAGAATGTAAATAATTAGCATATCTAGGTAAAGAACATGTAGGATTTCTTCATACTATTTTTGTTAACTTTAAATTTGAGATTACATCAAAAAAAATTTAAAGTTACAAAATTATAATAAATTCCAATCTTACCCTTAAGTTCCGCAAATTGATGTTTTATCCAATACCCTATAGCAAAAGGGTAGAGAGATGATTTGTAGTTGTAAATATCTTTCTACATGTTCTGTAGGTCGATCATAATATTAAGTATTCTTTGTTTGACAATGTCTTCATTTAAATACTTCCACAATGTATTTGAGAATTTGTGTATACAAAAAAAAAAAAATGCCATAGTTTTCATTTCACCTCACTTTCTTTTATCCACCTACCTGGAGTTCAACAGGTAGAAAAATGCCTAGAGAGGATCCATAAAAAAGAAAACCAAGAAAGGGATTCAGTTTATTCACAATCTACATAATCAGTTGTCCAGTGTCTGCAAACAAGCCACTAAGTGCAAAAGACGTTACCTCTAATATTTATAGAAATAGTGACTAAAGTTCTAAAATTTACCAGCTAACAGGTTATTTTTTACTAAATTACACTGTGTGAGCTTTACTCCACACAGGCTTAACATGTTAGATATGGTCAGAAGAACAAATGAGTTCAACACGATCTAATATTCAGGCAACCACAGATCAAATAAAGCCAACTTCTGACTTCCTTGATGAGAACTCCCTAATAGGTTAACAAGTGACTTTGGAGTTTCAGAGCATTAGGGACTATGGTAAAACCCAGCACTTTTTAAAGCTAATTCCAACCTTCCAGCTGTCCTCAGCCTGTAGATGGTGGCTTTAAAAAGTTGAGAATTCTAACAGAACTAACAATCTCATTCTTGGGAGACCTGTTTAAAAAGGGACAACTGCAGTAACAAAATTAGAAACATTTGAACGTCTCAAGAACAGTGGTTTCCCAAAACTAAGATGAAAGAACCCAGTATATGAACTGCTCTGTTCAGGTGGGATTTTCAGCAAGCATGTTGAGGTATTTATAAATTTACCTATGGAAAAGAATTTGCTGTATTTGGGGATTTGGTATAGTACTGTCTTTCATTAAGCTTAACTAGAACCCATTTTCACAATTTGGATCTTAGAGAACATGTATTTTTGTATTTTCACATATATTTTTAAGTTTTTTTTCGAGTTCTCTATAATAAAGTTTCAACTGATAAACACAAGTGACTAAATAACTACATTTTCATGTTTGTTCATTTATGTCAATAAACATTTTAAAGTACTCCAGCTAATTAAACTACCGTTCTACTTCTGAACACCTCATTTTTAATATTCTCTATTTGACCATTTCCTACTGAAAGTTTAATACCATATTTTATGTAAAGTCTATTTTCATGAGAACACCTTGTGAGCAAATAATTTTTTCATGGTAAAGAGCAGCATATTGCCATGTTAAAAGGAAAATAATAATAATGTTTAACCAAGTTTGGAAGTCAGGCAGTAGCTTAGACTAAAAAAAAAGTTCTAACAGAGGGCCAATTAAATACCCCACAGTCTGGAGAATATTTTAAGGCCCAATTCATTATTCAAAGAAAAAAATTATAAAACTATGTAAAATTTAACATGTGGAAATATTTAAAATTCCAGCATTTGAAAGAGTAAGTTAGAATAATATGTCTAATGTTCTAATTTGTAACCAAAATAATTACACATACTATCTTAGGTAACTCAAAAGCCCTTATTTAATAAAAATTACTACCAGAATAATAGAATTATTTTTAACTCTTTTAAACAACAAATGTAACAACAAAAACATCTTTATCCAATCCTTCAGTTGTTTCCATATTTGGCCACCATGAACAATGCTGCAATGAACATCAGAGTGCATATATCTTTACAGATAAGTGTTTTCAAATTTCTTGGGTAGATACCCAGAAGAGGATTGCTGTGCCATACGGTAATTCTATACTTAATTTTTTGAGGAACCTCCATTTGTAAAAACATGGATAGATCTTGAGATAATTATGCTAAGCAAAATAAGTCAGACAAAAAGTTGACAAATATATGATTTCACTCATATGTGGGATATAAAACTGAAAGTAACAAACGAACAAGACAAAAAATCATAGAGACAATTGTCTAGTGGTAATCAGAATGAAAAGCAGGGAGAAAGGGAGGTAGTTAAGGGTAAAGGGGGTCAATTATATGATGATGGGAGGAGATTTGACTTTGGCTGGTGAACACACAAAGCAATATATAGATGATGTATTATTGAATTATACACTTGAAACCTATAAAATTTTATTAACCAATGTCAACCCAATAAGTTTAATTTAAAAAATAAATAATAAAATTATGAAGCTAGAGGTCTTATAAAAAATAAAACAAGCACAGGGCTAAATAGGCATAATCATTCATTAAAGTAAGGCAATGAAGTAGAAGAAAAAATCTAAAACTAGTCTCTGAATCAAGGTACATTAAAAGCATCTCAAAAAAAAATGCAAACCATAAAGATTCTTAGTTATTTCCCTACCAAGGTCTAACAGGCAGACAAATAGAATCTTAAACCTCAAAAATATCTTAGAGATTATGCCAGCTATTCAGCCATTATCTCTTAGCTCCAAACCCAGAATTCCACACTCCACTTTCTGATGCTAGAGCTGGGACCTTGTAAACCATATGTCTACTTTGCCATGGTGGACTCTGCCAAAACTGAATTCTAGAAGAAATTATCAATATTTCCCTTCTGTCTGCTTCTTGTTTGCTTCCACCAGGCTTCCTGAGTGTATCATTTTTGTTAGGGTTGTCCCAATATTTTTCTGCCCAGCAGCAGTAATGCTGTTCTATGACAAAAGCTGAATCTAGTTTGTGGTTTATCCAAACACTTACCAAACTAGTCTTATCATGTCCTCCTGCCCCAGAGGCAGTGCTTTCTCCTCACATGTCTGGGTCTCAGGCCTATGAGTTCTCTTTCCTAAGTTTCCAAGTTTTAATCATTTCAATCTCTTATTTTTGCTGCTCCAGCCTTAGTAGTGGTGGTTGTTGTACCTTAGTATTCTCCTCTCCTCCTCTGTTTTCTAGTTAGCTTTATACGAAATTCATAATTATTAATATTAAATTGTTTAAATAACTAATATGGTTTCTGACCCCTGACTGAACCCAGCTTGACTATTCATCTGTTCCTACAGTGAATGGTTCTGTCAAAATCACCAAAGGGCTTAAGGAGTATAGTTTGAAAGGGCACATCTAATATTATGGTATATAATTTTCTGTTGGCAAAATAAAAAATATTTTTATAAAACAAATCCTTAACAAATATTCTTGGTGCCTAGAAATATACAGGAAAAACGTGATTCTCAACCTGAGTGGAATGGAGGTTACAGTGCCTGAGACGGGGATTTAAATTACCAAAAGACTGAAAAACAATTCAAGTCCAACCCTTTCAATAGCATAAAGAATCTAAGATCCATTAGACCAATAAGCTCCTTGAAGAAAGAAACTGTTTTATCTCCAAAATGTGTTGTACAGTAAACATTCAAAAACTTGTATGAATGAAAGAAGAGGATACCTAAGCTCAAAAAACTAGTTAGTGGCAAAATTAAGCCAATGATTAACCACCTTCTCAGTTGGAGGTCTTAACCTGCATATCCCACTTTTATGGGAGGGTCCCAGGAACATGAAACTGAGGGCTCAGATAAACACTGGTGACGGTTGAGTTCCTCAGGAAGCAGACTCTATACATATCAGAAGTATTAATAGGGAGTGCTCTTTTGATAAACCCCTACAGGAGAGCAGGAAAAGAAACAGGATTATGCAAAGTGGTTATACTGTGATGCAGTACCAAGAGGGGCTTCAGCTGACTCTGTAAGAAGTTCTGAAGGTAGGATGATGCTTAAGTTATGCTGAGCTGGGGTAAAGAGGTTGAGAATTTAGCTGTCCATGTCAATTGGTCATGGGTCACCGGATTCAAGTAAACCCAGAAAGGAGGTGTGACCTTGGTTAAGGTAGTTCCATTCAACCTACACAATCCAAACAGAGGCTGACAGCTGAGCACTTTCTGCTGGCAGTACTTCATTACTGAAAGGAAAGAGCTGAATGGAACATCATTCTATCCGCCACAGTCCAATCCTTGTGCTGCTTAGATCTACTTTAAGTTCCAGAAGCAACACCCTCAGGATTCCAGTAAGCCTATCTTGCTGGGGGAATTTATAAGAGGAAGGTATATGGGAACAAATATAGCCCCCATTACTGCAGCTAGTCAGGCTGTAAATGATACCCATCATTACCTTAACTTACTACAATTCCAGATATCTCACACACAGGTGGCATGCCGGCTAATCTCCATAACCTGTCTGATATAATCTAGATCCTCACCTCAAGGTCTCTATGCCCTCTCATGCCATGTCTCCTTGAAACAGGTAGTCTAAAGGCATATAACAGCCATAGTTTATTGTTCAATTGAACTCTGGCCATCTCTTGGTGAAAATATTTCCCATTGAAAACCAAAACTGCCAAACTCTTACAGCCCACAATTACTGAGATGAAAATTCCACAAGTGGATTACTGAGAATGACAGTAGGCAATGCCAATACTATTTCCACCCACTGATTCCTGGACCCATACATACAGCCTACCTATTGAGGACCATATGAAAAATGTTGATCTCTTAGAGAATGGCAGTGGAAACTCACAGGGCTGACACTTCAGCAGTGCCTCCAACAGGCTGTTCATTCAATAGACTTTCCCATCATTCTATTATAGCAACAGTTTCTGAATGGTGTTGTATGTGATATGAGTAGGGATCCCATAGTTATTTGCATACTGCTGTATCCTCTTTGATGTAAAGTGCAGTTTCATTCATACTGTTAAAGCATTCTTGATACTTGTGTAAGCTGAGACCCTGCAGACAGGAAAAGCAAACCCATGCCTATAACATATGTCTAAAACTGTCAATATGAATTTCTGGCTCTGGCCCTCCTATGGTAAAGTCTCAATTTAACACCAAATGACTAATTAGTCTCTTCACAGGGTGGGAACTCAGTGCTGGTGTCTGCTAAAGACACACTGAGCATTCAGGAGCAGCAGTAGCTGTTTTAGCCTCGACAATCTGGAGCCTCCATGTTGTCAGGCCCATGCATAGCCTCCTCCACCCCTGCTACCATCACTAATTCACTTGGGTACCAACTGTGACCTCACTGGAGTGGTAGGGTGCAATGACAGAAGCTGGCTATAGTCAACTATACAAACTTTTAGTCTACCTGGTTGCTTAAGTGTCTTTTCTGTGTTAGACATAAATATGTAATCCAAAGCTCCTCATACTTCTTGTCCATTCCCATATATCAATTCTCATGGCCCTATCTCAGAATTCCTTGTCCCCAGTGCAACAAATTTTCTCCTTCCACACCTTTAGCCAACCAGCCAACATATTCATCCCTGCCCATGAATCCATGTACATTCTAACTTTGGGCTATTTCCCTTGCTACACAAAGTGGAGGACCAGGTATACTTTCCAAGACTCTGCCTGTGGGGACAATATCCTCTGATCACTTTTCTTTCTACCCAAGTGGGGCAATAGTTTGACCAAAATATCAAAACGAGTAACTAATAAACCAAATGTGGGCTTTATTCCCTTCGCTAGATGACCCTAAGAGATCAATCAGGGAGGTAGGAGCTGAGGGCACAGCATTTGTACAACAGTAGGGTACCTGCTCATGCAGCTTATTTGTGCCCTTTGGTCCTGCCTGTGTTCAATCTTGAATGAACCACTTTCACCTTATGATGAAAACTGTTGCTAAGCTTGCCCAACTTTATAACATGGTTGAACCAACAGAATAAAGTTCACAAAGGAGAGCTGTGGCTACAATGCCACTTGGAACCTCAATGTCAGGTACTCCATCTCTCCCAGGGCTCTTCTGAATGCCAGGAGCTGTTTTTAGATATATATAATACCCTGCTGCATAGTCTGATATGCTCCAGAACACTACAAGTCTGCATTGTCTCTCATTGAAACTTGCCATAAATTCCACACATCCATGTATTCTATACTGCCTTTCCCATCACTGATACCCTAATACCCAAATGAATGACACTATAGTCCATGTGCAGATTATCACAATTTTTGAGTTTCAGCCAGCGTATCTTAAACACAATTATATTAGTTTTATTTTCCTTGTTTTAAGCCACCAAGTTTGTACTAATTTGTTACAGCAGCCCTAAGAAACTAATATAAGGATAATAAAGAAAAGCTTTATGAGGTACATAGCATTTAAAAACTAATATCTAGAATTTACATAAATGGTGATTGGAAAGAAGAAAAAAGG